>JASGCC010000068.1:0-1200000 GCA_030067915.1 Hydractinia echinata
AAAAACCATTGGGGCAAATGCAAGTCTCTATAGCAGATGTAGACGTTGATGGTCTAGATCCAAGCACAATTTCAATTTACAATAACTTGATCGTCAAAACTCAAACACAACCTAACCAAATACAATTGGAAGCTGATTTTGATGAACTTAGTTGAAGATGTGAAGGGTATTTTTGATACTATTTTGAATTTATTTTGCTTGCAATGTTAAGATTAAAACTATGTTTTATAAATATTGCTTATATTTATAGAGTACGGACAACATCATACATATGTTAATCGTGATTCTGAGCAGCAGAAAATCTGGTATGGATATGTTCACCTTTTTTTATTTTTGAACATATGCAATAAAAAGTCTAACAAATATAAAATTATAGAAAGTTATTGGGGTATTCAGTTGATAGCAAATTAATTTAGTTGGGGCACTCCCTTTATATTTTAATTAAATTACAAATAATTAGCGCCGAAATTAATTTTGTGGGTTGCTTTTTAGGAATGTTGAGAAAAAAACACGAATTTCAAAGTATTACACTTTCGAAGGTATTTTTTTTTATCCCATTTCTCTGCATTACATTGCCTGGAACAAATACATGCTAGGATTTCTCACACGACGTAATTTTTGTTTTTCGCTAAATCGTTTTGCGTCTGAAGGAGTTTGAATGGACATTGTTCTTCTATAACAGTTATGTAAACATACATTATTTTAACACATTGGAAACTTTATTATCTAGAAAACAGTTTTTTGGTATATAAAAGCTTAAATAGTGTTTGTCTGAACACTAAATAAAATTCAAGCAATGAGGTAAAGATAATATGCGGACATATATAGCTATAAAACCCTCAGCATGCTAATTTCATTAGTGGAGAATCTCGCAATAAAACAATAGACATTGTCTCGTGATTTAAGCCGAGAGTAAAAAAATTAAAAATAGTGGAATTTTGAAACACGATACAGAACTATGAGAATAAAAGCATTCAAAGAGCTTTATTTAATAAGCAATCACACAAGAAGAGAGAAGTGATATACTTTTATATATGGAATATATTTATGGTAAATGTAGTTTAAGAAATAAATTTCCAGTTCCAAAGCTTTAGAATATTTTTTGGGGTAGCTAACCAGTTTTTGCACATGTGTAGCATCTTTTAAGTTACATGTTGATACTCATAAGTGAACAAACAGTTATATCGACTGGGTTTTTATTTTCCTTGTAACACAGATAGCCTGCTTCGTGTTGCGTTCTGCTGTGTCTGCTATTTTGATTTTTCTTCAGGGGAATTGTTGTTGTCGTGGGTAATGCGCATTGTTTAATAAAGAAAGTTGTGAACATTCCCCTAGCTGAGTCGTTTTTTCATTGCCCTTATGCAATGGTATATTATATTAAAAGGAAGATGATGCTTCTTTACCATGTGTTTAGATATGTGAGATGAATAAAACTGTTTTCGCATTTTTTTGCGAAAACAGTTTTATTCATCCATTTATACATTTAATTTTTTTTAGCGAAAATATATTTATTTAATAATTTTTTACTTTTGAATATTTTCTTGAACTGTTCTACGTTGCTAACGCTTCACATTGATCAAATATATAATAATGTTATCATAATATGCTTATTAGAACTTGTGGAAATCATTAAAACTGGTGAAGACAAGAAATTTCGATCAATTATTTGCAATGACCCAAATGTTATTTTCCTGAGAAGTAATCATGGAAATACACTATTGATGGAAGCTTCCAGGTACAACAAATTTCCAATAGTTAAATACTTGATTGAAGCAGGCGAAGATGTAAAAGATGTTGATGACAGCAAATGGAATGCATATCATTACAGCGCATGCTATGGTTGCCATGATGTGTTAAAGTTACTAATTAATCATGACGTCACTAATATAAACGACGTAAATAATTACAATGAAACACCATTACATTTTGCATGTCGTAGAGGTCTTCTCAAATGTGTTAACTTACTGCTGGCTATATCACATCTAGATGTCAATGTCCAAAACGATAATGGTAAAACACCATTGCATATGGCATCTACTGGTGGTCATGTTGAATGTGTTAAGTCACTGCTATCAGCACCACATATCGATGTCAATATGCGAGACCAAATAATAACACTTCGTATGATATCACTCGTAACGAAATTATCAAAAATTTGCTTGAAGAACATCAAAGAAAATAAATATTTGTAAACTTTGTAGGAGCTAAATGTTATGGCCGGCTGACTTAGGCTTTTGTTTAAAAATGTTTAATTTCAATGAATAACTCAGGCGGTAAAGGCTCATAATTGATAATATCAACTCCTTTTTAAGGATTCATAAAACAAGGATGTCGTTATTTTTTGTTAATTTCTTGATTTCTTTGTCATTGGAAAGCTTATTATTCCTAGAATACTTATTTTGAATAAGTATTTTTTAGCATTTTTCATGACAACCTAGTCCACAGGAATAATGTCGCACCAACTGAGGGACTTTTTTCCCACATTTGGACTGATATTTATTGGAACTTTCCTCCGTTTTCTGCCTAACACAAGCCTTATGAAACGTTTTTTTAATTTGATATATCGCTGCACTGGTAGTAAGTAGTTACTTCTCTAAAACAAATATTGTAAGCAACTCTAGCATGTTTATCTTAGCCAATTTCACTCTCAGGCTAAGCTGATAATGAATTTTTACAGTAGGATATATAAAGGCAGACTTAAGGAAAAAGTCCACTTTAAACTTTTAGCACAGCTGTTCAAGGCGCATGCGTTGAACTGCTTAATATTGCGCAATATTTAAGAGCGTTTTTGCACGAGCTGGTTGTTTTATCGCCGACAGTTTGAGTTTGGGCGCGCATTTTCTGTTTGTAGTCGACATTGTGCCGTTTGGACGCACGACCGCGAAGGACTTGCGTCTTTATGATAATTTTGTTAAATTATGATAAACTCTTTAACAATTGTAATAGCATTTGTATTATTTTAATTTTAATATCATTATCACTTTGAACAAAATCCAAAGTCTATTCCATTTGCTCATATAATTGGATAAAAAAAGACTATCACATTTATAGTTAACTCCCGCTCAAACCTCCAAGGGACCGAGGAATTATTTCCACTTAACGATTGTTCGAGTTAAGTGAAGCTCCCGTTATGTCGAATTTAGTATGAAATAAGATTACGGTTCGAGTTAAAGCGATTTTTTCAAGAGGTAGGGCAACAGTTACCGGAAATAGTGCGAGATGAAAAAGACATGGAAGTCCAATATAATTTGAATTTTTGACAGACAACATTACCTATTTATATTACATGAAGTGTTGATAAAAATCAGGCATTTATCTAGTCTTTTATTTCCTTTTCCCGAGAAAAAAGTTCGAGTTATCTCAAGAAATCACCCTAAGGAGGGACGAAAAATGGAACGAGTCAACGAATGTTTGAGTTATCCGAGGTTCAAGTTACTAAGGAGGTAACTGTATTCTCACTATATAGCTAGTCTTAACATGTGCAGATGCAGTATATTCATAGATCAGGCTTTTGTTGAAATCCGTTCTAGTTCAAAAAATGTTGAAACACTTTTTAATATTGCGATCATGCGGTAATAATTTTAAAGATGTCAGAATGCAAGAGAATGCAGTGTTTGAGCACAAGTATGCTTAATGTATTGTTACAAAACAACGTCAATTAATTGACAAAAAGAACTGCAATCATTTCACTTTTGTGTGTCACAATTTATCTTTATTAACGTCAAGGAAGATCTTCTTATGTGAACGTTCTTTTGTACTTATCAGTTGTTTTTCCCGATATTTTCTTCCATAATTTCACCACAATGAAAACAAGGGGACAGATTAGAAATTGAAATTAAAAATGATCTTTTCTTAACTATATATAAATCTCAATTTAGCATATTTGGCCAGGGGATAAAATATATACAGTTAAAAAGCTTTTTCTTTACTTGTCATCTCATTGAAACGTTTTTATAGCTAACTGATTTTTTGGTCAAAGCCGTATTTTATTATCTTCATATTTGTCATGGGAAATTGCTTTATATTTGTTTCTTTTTTTAAAACTATAGGTAAAAACACAAAAACTCGTTAAAAATAATGTCGACAACGGTCCCAGAGGCCTGGATTGACTATTTCAATATAGCACATAACTCCCTATAACTGCTTAAACTATTCACCTGTACTTATAAACTGTTATATCACACATAAAACATTCACTTTTGAATTACAGGCAGCTTATAGAAAAGACAAAAATTATGCGTGGTACTAGACATATTTAGGTGCATATGTATTAAGATGTATGGTGCATAAGACTTATTCATGTATGAAACTACGTCTTTGGATTAGTGGAGTTAAAAATCTCAAAATGTAGTCCGACAAACGTTTAAACGCATAATGAAAGAATAAATCATCGTCTATCTGTCAGCAACTTTTATCGTAATTTTGTCTTTCCTAAATTTATTATTCACCATATTTTTTTGTCATTATGTCATAAAGTACATACCATGGCAGCTTTTTTTATTATTTTTGCATAACGTCACACATATTTGTTTTGAAACTCCATACATATGTATGTCAAGTTTCTTTGGTACGGCTGGTGTAAAAAATCCCCGTTAAACTTTTTTTTTGGTAATACTATGATTTGTTTATTAATTATGCTCTACGATGGTGCCCAACAGTACCTTTATATCCATTTCACATTACAGACAGACATAATAAAGGAAAATAATAATACCAATTAGTGACGAAACAAAGAGGATCACAAGAAACCCCCAACGATGGAGAGACGAAAGCAATTACGCACTATACCAACAAACAATTGTCTAAAGTTTATCAGATTGCACTGACGTTAGTGTTGGTGTATGTGGTAATAATGCTAGAAAGCAGATAAACAAACGGTATTTTGTTCATTGCATAAATGTTATATAAAGGTAGAATATGAAAGAAAAAAAGCAACGAATGGCTATTACATAAATGTATGCCTTCTTAAGCGTTCTATATTTCGCGAAAAGAATAATAAGTGGAAATTTTGTTAATTTTCCTTAATTCTCAGAGTTTTAGGGTAAGTTTGAACAGCAATCTGCTTGCTATATATGTGTCAATTGACTAGATTATCGTTCCTTGCAATACTGATGACTCCCGGTGTGGCAAAATGAATTAAAAATATATTAATTTTGTGTTTTGATATAACCCAGAGACGAACAATAACTCAAATATGTACGAAGGTTAAACTGTGAAGTTATTATAAAGGGTTAACACAACTAGTCTGTTGTCTGTCTGTTTATGCGGGAAAAGGTATAGCAGAGTAGGAAAAACGTATTTGAACTTGCGTAATATTTGATCCAATTGCGCACACAAGTCATTATCAGCTTCTTGAACACACATGAAATATAATGGAACGATTTAAAGATCCAAATTTGAGTTTTGTTTCGACATTTTCCAACCACTGCTAGACTTACGAAGTGAAAATAGTTTCAACCAAAGTGAGATCTTTTGGAACACCAGAAACAACATCGAAATTTAGGATATGATAATTTTGGTAGATATAGTTTATTAATATTACTAGCTGTTGTAATTACAAACCTGAAACAGTCGCTATATCAAATTCTGGAATATCACTACAGTGACTTGGATTTTAGGAATGCAAACCCATCGGTGTCCTGAAGATTGCCGAATTAACTGCTTTCTATCATCGAGATTTTCCTACGTAAAGTAAATTGTTTATAAAAATTATTATTGTCTTCATTCTCATTTCTTGCATTGCAAATATTAAAGATGTACGTGTATTTTATGGAGCTGAACAATACCAATACTGCTGATACTGTGGAACAACAGGGACATAGAATTGTATTTATATGAAACACTTGATTTTTTAGGAGAATTAGCAAGATTTTTGTAGTAAAATGTCTTTACCAACAGTTGAGCTTACCGCAATATTGGAATGCAAGATTTGCTTAGAAACATATTGTAATCCAAAACACTTAAATTGTGGACATACGTATTGTCAAGATTGTTTAGATAGCATTCTGGTGTTTAAAGAAGATGGAAGTGCTGAACTGCCGTGTCCCTTAAGATGTCCTAAAAAGACAATATTAAGTAACGACGAGACAACAACGTCGTTAATGACTGTATACTCATTTGTTGACCTTTTGGATAAGCTGTAAGTTAAGTTCTTCTCCACGTCATTATTCAACAAATGGGGCGATTTTGTATATTTGCCATTTTGTTTGTTTGTTTGATTTGTTTTTGCAATTTATTTTGGCTAAAAGGCCAATGAAAAGCATGAAAAACGTTTATCTTTAATAATTGGCGAAAATGATGCACGTGAAATTTTTCAGAATGCTAAGTATTGCTATATAGGAAACGACGAAACATTTTAATTCCACGAAACATTTCCCCTTTTTTTATAAATTATTTGTCTATATTTTTTTATTTGTTTATTTGGGATCTTTTCTCCTGAAGACCTACGATTAGGTTTTTTATGATATTTTTCTCTCCTTAGATCAGCTAAAGAAAAAGCAAACCACTTTGTCAGCAAGATAAAGAGTGCAAAAAAGTTATCAGCAACTCCTGTACAACATGCAGCGCAAAGATTTGCGACAATTGTCAAATCAAACATTCTTGTGCCAACAAATCATATACCAATGTTATTTTCAATCAAAAATTGCAAGAACTCCAACCAATGTGTAGGCAACATAATTCGCTCGCAATAGAAGTCTGTATTGATTGTGATAATGCGTTTGTGTGTGTGTATTGCACACACAGACAACATAAGAATCACGAAAAAAAAATCGATTTCTGAAGTTGGAATGGAAGCAAAAGAGCGCCATCAATCTTTTGTAACATCCTTTGAAGAAACAAAACTTGTGTTGGAAAAGTTAGCAGTGGAATACAATGACGCTTTGATAAATTTGGAAAATGGAAGAGAAATATTTGTTAGCGAATTGAAAGCGAGAAAATATAAACAAATGGAAGACTATTTCAAGATGTTAAATGCAGAAGAAAAAACATTGTTGGAATACCGTGATGAAAAAGCACAGGAATTTAAAACGGAATTGATTTCGGCTGGCCTTATCGAGAATGAACAAAAATTACAAGAATTTTCAGATTATGTACAGGTTCTTAATTCAAAGTCTGCCTTTGAGTTATTTGGTGAGAAATTAGAAATTGAGAGAAAACTTCTCAGTCTACCTTCCTTACCAAGAACTGTCCCATCTTTTAAATCGCATTTGCATCTTATGAGTCCTACAAATCCACTGGGTGAGATAAAAATTCGTATTGATGATGTCAAAACTGGCGGTGTTGATCCTACGCAATTTTCTCTGTATGAAAATATAATTGACAAAACGGAAGCGCATTCTAATTATTCAAAATTAGCACTTGATTTAATGATCCTGGTTGAAGATGTGAAAGGTATGTTTCGTTAATGCAAGCGTTTACCTAACAATATCATTGTAGATTCAGAGAAGTGAAACCAAATTTAACGTCATAACAACATCGTGTAACACTCTTTTAAACATATCTATATTTACTGCTTTTCTTGAATATAACGTTGTGATGCTATAGCTTTATATACAACTTTTTATTAAGCCATTTAAACTCTGGTTCTGGTGGTCTAAAGCCATGTTTGTTTCGAACTGTGCCCAAGACACACATGTTGAAGAAGACATCGTTTTTTTGACTTTTGACTTTATTTAGTTTATTGTGTGTGTAAAGCAAATAACGTCAATGACGTAAAATATCATAATTTTTGTTTGCAATCAAGGGATTAGAAATTTTGGTTTTGTGGTCTCACTGTGCGGAAACACACACACACACACACCTTTTTGGTAAATGTGTTGTTGTTTTTTATAGAGTACGAAAAATTTCTTGGCAATGCAAATCTTGGTTCAGCGGAACAGCTAAACTGGTAGAACTAATTTTATATTCTTTTTGTTTCTAAAAGTAAGAATCGTTTATGGGTTATAGTGATATGCATAAAATAAATTACTCGACTGCAATACTTATCTAAGGCCCATCAACTCCCGCTAACTCTCCCTCAAAACCACTTTTTCGGTCCTTTGACTTATCCGAAATACTTTCTAATAGTCGGTTAGCTTAAACCTCGTGTAACTTGAACATTCGCCAACTCGACCCACCTTTTAGTTCACCCAAGTTGTTTTGTCACATAAATGTTTTACTCAAGAAAAGTAAATCAAGGACTAGAAGAGGAAATCTAGGACGACACAGTCAGATTTTTAACTTCTTCTGTTTTGATTAATTTTTAAATTAATAGAGGTATACTGATATTTCCTTTCTTGACAAATTTAACTTACACCCACACTATTCGCAAGAATGCTTTTTTCCAGTAATTGTCCTAACTCATGAAAAAACTATTTCATTTAATGTTAAATTCGACTTTACGGCTTTGTTTAACTCGAACATTCGTTCGAGAGTTAACTGCACATTGGCGTCATTTCAAAACACAGATGTAGAAAAGGTCCAGCCTTCAATAAGTACCAAACGTGAATTGCTAATGTAACTAAACTGAATATTATCAAAACTTCTTTGTTTTCAATATTTCTTAGTGATAAATTTGCGCTAACGTTGTTATAATAGTTGATCATAACAATGTCCGAAAGGGCATCAACATTTATTATTTTAGTTCAGTGTATATCATATCATATATCATATCATGGTATATTTATTTTTTATAAAGAACATCCGTGAAATAGTGTCCATTTCAGGCAAATGCCTAAATCAGATTATTAAAAGCAGCTCATGGTTCATTTACATACGTGTATTGAGGATTTTACTTATCCGAATTATGATGTAAATATTGTTTCTCTCAGGCAGTCAATATCGAGGTATTTTTAGTGCACATGATGAGTGTTGCAATTTAACTACAAAAAACGGACATGCTGCTTAAATTTTGTTTCATTTCAAACTGAAATACATGTAGGCAATTTTGACAAGAATCAGTGCCGAGAAATATTTTTTACATTATCTTATAGCGAAGGGAATCGAAGAAGAGCATTGCAAATTACGAAATCTTATACTTATGAAGGTATGAAACTTTATACCCCTTTTTACCCCAATCTTGTTTATTGTCGACTTTACCTAGAATTCCCCTTGACATTGCTATCCGCACCCTGCATGGTAACCACGGGCCTAGACATTTCTGGAAAATCCTGGAAAAAATCAACCTGTTATTGAAATTTCTGGAAATTTTGACGGAAAATGTCCAGAAATTGTCCTGAAAGTAATTATGTTAAGAAAATTGTTTGCAAATTCCAAATAAATAAATATTTTTACAAACGTTGCAAAAAGGCTTTACTCAAGAAGTGGTTTAAAGGTAAATCTTTTTAGCTATAGGTTTCTTAAACGTCTTTATTTTATATCATTGCGCATCATTTTTAATTAATGTTTCATAGACTTCTCAAGTCAATGAGATGTCATAATGGTTATTAAGATTTTAATAGCTTTTAGAGACCAATATGTCATGTTTTAAAGCTTCCAGAACTTAATTATGTTAACTTCGCTTATAAAAAAAATATTTTATTTCTATTTTTCTATTAAATCTTAGTTTTTTTATTTTTAACATTTCTTAGAAAATTACCATCATAGCGTTCAAATTTTGTTGAGATTAATGAAAGGTCCCAGAAATTACTGTTTTTATGTGCATGTCCCTCAAAGTGAAGTTTGCATTGTGTAGCCACCAAGTGCAACAAAAAATATTTGTTCTAAGCCAATCAAAACGGTTAAAAATACTTTTGCAAATGGTCAGAAGTTTGTTAACAAGACTAAAATGACAGAATAACTACTTTGTGTGCAATATGCCCTAGAACTAATGTACTGGATTACCATAAGGTATGTTTTTCAATGAATTTTCTTTCGAAGATATAAATAAAACTACAATTCCACAAAACTTAAATAGCTGTGAAAACGTATCCTCAATTCAAAAAAACAACTTTTATTGGGTGTTACAGTGAAAGCATATTACTGAGAAACTGCAAGTTCATCATGTAAAGAAATATAGAGCTAGGTTAGGTAGAGTTAACCTCATTCTTAAGACTAAATCGATTATGTTCTCAAAACCATAAATAAGACGTTAACATAATAAACAATCTAATACACAGAATATATCGGCACTCTTTCATGTCCTCTGGCATCAGATTCTATTATGAAGTCAATTATATCTTCCAAATCAGAAAATAAATTACTTTCTTCGGGAATATTAGGGCAAACTTGTACAATAATGACCCACAGAACCCCAAGGTTAGAGGATTAATTAAAAAGAAGGTTTAAAAAATCCTGCAACATATTTGGCTTCTAGTTATCACACAAATAATTATAGATTGGGTTTACCTCACAGAATTGATTGAAAGTTTTATTAAGAGTTAGCAATTTCTCTCAGAATTGTCCTGGAATAGCAAACAATTTTTTTCTTGAATGTCCTGGAATTTACATTTTAATTTTCTGTGGTCACCATGCCCTGACACTTGTAAAGAACGTAATTGTTTCTGAATTAAAAGAGCAGATATTTTAGCGAAGGGGAACAAGAAAATTAAGTTGTTTTACCTTAAATAAAGTCATCTCCTTTTTACCTTATCTCCTTTTAACTCTTATTTCATCTCCAAAAATTCGGCAAAAAATAAGTCAGCAGTGTAGTCACATTGACATAATTTAAGCACTATTTGCCGACTAAATTTTTAAATTTGGTCACGTTTCTTTTTAAAGCGAATAGTAACACGAAAGTTTAAATTTTCAAGCTTTTTTATTTTTCAAGAGGACAATGAAAACTATTTAATCTTTCAAATTTAATGATTTTTTTATTTTTGTTATTTGAACGCTCTGTGGTTTGGTCTTTGAACTTCTGCTTCACTTTTTTCTTCTCAGATCTCGTTCTCCTCTGCCAGTCTTGCTTAAAATGTTAATCAGACTGATATAAGGCTGCCACTCTAATTGCCTTTTTCCTGATTTTTATGTCTTTTTTTATTTCTTCTCTGATTTTTTTCTTACGTGTTAAACCTAGGAGAATATGGAAACATATCTGAACAATCAGTTTATTTATCTTTTAGGTTTAACGCTATTTGTTGTTTAGAACTTCTTCAAATAATTAAAAATGGTGACGAGAAGAAATTTCAATCAATTCTTATTGATCATCCAAATATCGTTAAAATGAGAGGTGATAAGGGACTTACACCGTTGATAGCAGCTGCATTTCTCAACAAACCATCAATGGTGAAAATTCTGATTGATGCAGGTAGCGATGCGAATGCTGTGAATAAAAATAGATCAAATTCATATCACTACAGTGCAAAGGAAGGTAATAAAGAAGTCTTAGAAATTCTACTAAATCATGACAAGACAAACATCAACGACTTAAACAACTTCAGTTTGACACCATTACACCTTGCATCTATGAACGGTCATATTGAATGCGTTAAGTTACTGCTGTCTGTTCCACATATTGATGTCAATAGACATTGCCATACATGTAATAAAACTGTTTATGATGTAGCTGCAAATGATACTATCAAACGTTTAATAAAAGAAAATCAAAGAAAATAAATGCATTCATGAAACTGTTTAATGTTTGTTAAATGTAATTAATTTACAACTTATGTAAACGGCAAATGACGACATTTCATAAAGCCACATGTCAAGTCATCGAGGGATTTCGAGTACTAATTAGTTCGCCTAATTACAACCTTTGGAGGCATGCGCAAGGATTTGTCGGTCTTGTAGAGGCCTGGCACCGTGGCAAAGCAATAGAAAGACGCATCGCATTGGAAGTGGGAAGAAAGGATACGTTGTATGGTATTAATGAAGTACTAAGTAATTATGGCAACGCAAATATTAACGACATAGAGACATATAAGCGACCTTGCATAACGAGGACGATATGTAAGACAGCCTCCACAAGAAGGTTGGCATAAGGACGGCAGACGTCGCTTTAAAGTATGACCATGAACAGAGAGAATGTGAAAGCTAATGTTATCAAACTTTTTAATGCATATTACGCAAAAAGCTAAGCCTTTATATATAGTATACAAAAACAAATTAGGAACTTTTTCTTAATAGCTTTACAGCCTTTTGACGTATACTTTTTTTCCACATTACACATCAGTACAAACACGCCAAAAACTGAAACAAACATGTTTCTTCACAATACATATATTTATTAACCTTTAGTTTGAGAAACCAAAAAACATGTCAAAAGATAAACAAATTTTGCGAAGAAATCTTAAAGCGACAACGATACTAAAGTTTTATTCACCACGTGAAAAACAGGTTAGTTCTACGTCTAATTATGTAACAAGACGGTGTTCAAAATACATGAGAATTAAATAAAAACTGCCGTACTCTTTCGATCCGTCCTTTTTTAGTAAGCTCGCTAAAATAAGCACGGTTACTGCATATGACAAATTATTTTTTAAATATTAGACTACTTTGGTTTTATTTACGACCAATAATGTATATACTCTAATAACCCAAAAAACTTTTAGTAAAAAAAAGCAGAAGTTTTCCAGTTGAAATTTTCAAAAGATTAGCAAAAATCTTTGCAGATTTTATATTTATATCGATTTTATGGAGCTTCAAGCTTTTTCTAGCAGGCAGTCCTTTAGGGACATAGATCTATTCATCTTTTTTAATTCAGCTTGAGGCGATATTTAATACTGTCAAAATTGTTTGCTTGTACTTGATTGTTTGATTAAATAATATTTATACCGGATACAACCACTTCAATGTTATAAATGCACTTACAAATAGTATTTTTAAGTGTGCATGAAAAATTCTCAAATAAGCATTTTCTTGGTTTACTTTCTAATACGTTGTCTAAGAAAATTTTATTGGGAAAGTGAAAACACTTTTATTACGTGCTGCAACTGTTCTAAATAAATTGTCCTGATGAATGTATCAGGTACCCAACTCATGTAATAACTTTCAATATTTTTGTGAAAACTTAAGAAGAAGCATGAATTGGGCGAATTTTGTTGTTTATAAAGAATTAAATGGCTGTTGTTGCAAAATTGGTTTTTTAGAAACATAGTTACTGATGTAAATAAAAATTTTCCTTTTGCACGTTTGATTAGACGATTATCTGTAGCAAAAACTTGTACTAATACAATATAACTTGTTTTGTCTATCTATACCTAGATATATTACCCAAGGTCAAAATTATAGACCCAGCTTGCGAGGTCGATACGCTAACAGAGGGTAATATTTTTCATAAGAGACAGATAAAACAGCTTATATTGAATTTATTAACTCATAGGTATTTTGTTTGAAGTTGTAAAAGCCAGAAGAACGTTTGATTTGAATTTATTCGAAGGTACAGATTTTTTTTGAATGTTTTTTTAATCAAAGTTTATTCTTTGTCAGAAGAAGAGACCCTCACACAAATTTGATGCAGTTTTGCTGGTTGCTCATTCAGCTGATGAATGTTGATATAAAAAACGCATAAGCGTTAGCAAATATCTCATGGAATTGAGGTTGAAAAATTTAGGCAGATGTTCATGTTTACAAAAAAACTATGCTCTCATGAAGCACACGTCTTAAGGAAACTAAGTATCTCTTATAATAATAGGCCAGTTCCGTCTGTCTGTCTGTGACTTTTGCAAAGTGGATAAAATTTCTTTGATAAAGTCTATAAAACATCGCCTATAAATTTGTTCTGTAAATTAGCAAACTTTGACGTTAAAGCAATATTGACGTCAAAGGAAAGTATATTAAGATTAGTGAAGCCATTGCATTGCACTTTTAAATTTAAGGCTTAATAACTTGGAAACGGGTGGAAATAACTGACGTCATCTCCTGCGTGGGTAACTAGGGACTACCTGGGACCAATTTGGGTAAGTTTTCCAAACCTGGGTCACCGAATCCGTTTCGGAATGGACGGGTTAATGACGTCATCAAAAATCCTTTAAACCCTAATATCTCTGCATCCGTTTGTCAAAAGTACACGATCTTATACATTTTCTTGATCAGCGTTTAAAGATCTATACGATGAAGGCAACAGGCATACAAATTTCTGAAAAAAAATTTTTGTGTTCTGACAGGTCTCTGCTGACGTCAGCAAAATTTAAATGACGGTTGTTCCTCTCTGTTATCCTGCCTAAGTGGATTTTTCCACGGGCCTTATCGACTAGTCTCTTATAATAATACGGAGACTGTGTCTGTCTGTTTGTAATAGGCAAAGTGGATGTGTTCATTTTCCTTTGATGTTGCCGAAAAACTTATGCCTTAAATGTTAAATTTTCTGACGATACGGCGCGACGAAAATAACACTACTTTAACGTCAATATCCTATATTAAATTAATGAAGCCATTACAGTGCACCTAAAACTTTGAGGCCAAATAACTTGGAAACGAGGTGGTGACGTCAATGATTTTTCACCGCGTGGAGGTACCACCTGGGACCAATTTGGGTAAGTTTCTTAAACCTGGGTCCCCGAATCCGTTTCGGAATGGACGGGTTAATGACGTCATCAAAAAACCTTCAAACCCTAATATCTCTGCAACCGTTTGTCAAAAGTACATGATCCTATACATTTTCTCGATCAGCGTTTCAAGATCTACACGATGAAGGCAACAGGTATACAAATTTCTAAAAAACATTTTTTGGGTTTTGACGGGGCATTGCTGACGTAAGCAAAAATTTAAAACCCTTATATCTCCTTAGGCGTTCAACGAAAACATATGATCCTATGCATTTTCTTGATCAGCTTTTAAGGTCTACACAATAAAGGCAACGTGAAAATAAGTTCTAAATTTTTTTTGTGAATGGGTTGGTGACGTCATCAATATTCAAATGACTCTTCTTTTTCATTTTTATTCTGCCTCAGTGGATTTTTCCACGGGCTTTATCGACTAGTCTCTTATAATAATACGGAGACTGTGTGTGTCTGTCCGTAACAGGCAAAGTGGATGTGTTCATTTTCTTTTGATGTAGCCGAAATTTCCTTTGAAGTCTCCGAAAAAGTTATATCCATTTTGCCAGCGGGTTTACTTTGTTTACATCACGTGATCTAAATGAAGCAACTTGATTTGCTAAAATAATTTTAACGGCTAACTCCCGAAAAATGGTAACCCTCGACACAAAAACAACAACAAGAAAATAGTCCCTTCGTCTTGAAAAATGTGCAAAAAGTATTTCAGAGAAAGAAAAGTCCAAGAAGTGAAGTGAGAAGTGGTAGTTAGAGCTAGAAGTAAAGTAGTAAAGTTAGAAGTAGAAAATAAAGGCTAGAGTTTGAAGTGGATTTGAAATCACAAATAGTAAGAACTTTGTTGTTTTCAGACGTTTATAGTTTTCATGTCGCTGGAGCAAGCAGACTCGCATTTTCCAGGAAAAGCCACTTAAAAGCCTCAAATTCCTAAAGTTATATATTTTACCGCTTTTTTTAAAAAAAACTAGCCACCATATTTGTTTACGTTTTGTTGAAAAATAAGTGTATCCCGCCCCTGGCGCGTAACTAATGTGTTTGTCCTAAAATTCAAAATGCTACATAAAGCTGTTAGCTGACTAACAAACGGAAAACTTTGGTTTGTTGAACTCACTACTCACTGTAATGTTATTACTTTTACATTACCATTGTTTCTCTTTATATGTGTTTTACTAAGCATAAATAGCTATATATATAGCTTTAGTTTTAGCTAAGTGTTCCCAGTTTAAGTATATTTAACTGGCTGTCTTAGCTACTGTTAGCTGGCTAATGTTAGCCTCCAAGTCCTACTCCCCATCCCCATGGCTAGCTCTAACCTATGACTTATGTTGTAATTCGTCTTTTTTAATTATCTATAGCTAGCTACCTTAGTTTCCAAACTTCTCTTCTTTTATGAGCACGAATTATATATGATGTAAAAGCTAGCTAGCTACCTACAAAATCTTTCAAAGACTTAAACTTTTGCAGGATAGTAGGATGCATTTTTATGCCCATAAGAGTATAATTATTTTCACATTTTTACAGGGGACCACGTGCAATATGACAAGTGGAATAAATTTTTTCAGAATTTAAAGCGTGTGTGTTAAGTTATTTTTTATTGTTTTGTTTCTGACATCCTGTTAAACTTTTGTCAGCCTCTATGTATAATGCCAGATTATTTTTACAGGGGGTGTAGACATTTGATTGGAAATTTACGTGGGTTTATGACTTTATTTTAATTTATGAGAGGATGGTAAGATTGTTCGTGTTTTTGTTTGTGTTGCAAACTGCTGTTTTTTTAAATTTTGTGTAAACTTTTGTGGGAAAAAGACCACATGCAATATACTGAAAGAACAAACTTTGTGGAATTGGCCACCACTGAAGGCTGTTGTGTAAGCTAATGGCTTTTTCATAGTTCTTATTGTTGATATTAATATGTTGTCTCCATAATATAGACTATAAACAATAGTGAATGTCCTTGGTGGGGCCTCAAGTGGTTGTGCAGTTGTGTTGATATCCAGTTGTGTTGTTGTGTTACGGATCAAGTTGTGTTGTTGTGTTCCTGCTGGTTGTGTTTGTGATACCGCAGAGTAATCAAGTGAGACAATCAAAGTAAGTCATTATTATTAATTAACAAATGGTAGCAGAGGAATAATGGCTTCAAGAAAAGATTACAAGGCCCCGCCAACGTTAAGTGAGGACATTTCATATGAAAACTGGAAAAAGGAGATAAAAATTTGGCAAATCTTTACAAATGTTGATAAAAAGAAACAGGCTGCTGCTATTTTTCTTACACTTGAAGGTAAAGCTAGAGATGCAGTTCTTGAAATGAACATTGAGACTCTTAATGCAGATAATGGTGTTGATAAAGTAATAGAAACTCTTGACAGCTTATTTAAAAAAGACACGTTACAATTAGCTTTTACCAACTATGATAATTTTGAAAAATTTTGCAAAACTGAAGAAATGACAATGAAACAATATGTAATTGAGTTTGAACGCTTACACAACAAAGCTAAGCAATATGGCATTCAATTACCAGATGGAATTTTAGCATATAAACTTTTGGTAAACGCAAGACTACCTGAGCAACAAGAACGACTGGTAAAAGCAACTATTACTGAACTCACATTTTCCGGAATGAAAAATCAACTGAAGAGGATCTTTGGTGACATAGTTCAACAAGATAGAGTCAATGTAAATGATATTAAGGTAGAACCGACTTATCATGGCAGTCATCAGTATTTTAGAGGAAGAGGAAGATACTTTAGAGGTGCGACCAACTACACAAGACCTACTGCTGACAGAAATAGTAAAGATAATCGTCAAAGAAATCCAGTGGATATGAATGGAGAAGTATCGAGATGTAACATTTGTGGATCTGTGTTTCATTGGCAAAGAGATTGCCCAGACTCATACGAAAATAGAAAGAAAAAGAAAGAGGAAGTGAATGTAACATTGTATACAGAGGTAATGGATGTATTTATGGGTGAAACATTGAGTGCTGCTGTTTTGGATTCAGGCTGTTCAAAAACTGTTTGTGGAGAAAGTTGGCTGAAAGAATATTTAGAGACATTGAGTGATAATGAACTTAATCATGTCACAGAGTCACAGAGTAATACAATATTTAAGTTTGGAGATGGAAATGAAATGAGATCCATTAAACAAATGAAATTGCCAGCCAGAATCGGAGATACTAATATCAATATTGTAACAGATGTTGTGAAAGGAGATTTGCCACTACTTTTTAGTAAAGATGCCATGAAGAAAGCAGGCACCAAAATTGATTTTTCAAAGGACACAATAGAAATTCTGGGAATGAAGCAAAAGGTGTTTCTCACATCCTCAGGACACTATTGTATCCCTTTAGGCAAAAGAAAATTTGAATTTGATGATATTTCAAGTGTGGATGCGGAAGAAATAGTTCTGTATTCAAAGAGTTTCGCTATGAAAAATGATACCGAAAGATTAAAAGACATTGTTAAACTTCATAAACAATTTAGTCACCCGCCACCAGAACGTTTAAAGAAGTTACTTCGGGATGCAGGTGTTGAGGATAAGAAGTTACATACATTGATTGACCATATATCACAGAAATGCGAGACATGTTTCAAGTACAAGAAACTATCCCCAAGACCTGTGGTGGGTTTGCGTATGTCCAATGACTTTAATGACTATGTAGCAATGGACCTAAAAGAGTGGACAGATGGCAATACAAAAACATGGTTCTTACATTTAATTGATACTTTTACGAAGTATAGTGCTGCTACTGTCATACATAGCAAACGAAAAGAAGTGATTGTCAAGAAGATATTTGAAATCTGGATAGGAACATTTGGATGTGCAGGAAAGTTCATGGTTGACAATGGAGGGGAGTTCGACAACAGTGAGTTCATTGATTTCTGTGAAAAATTAAACATTAGGATTGTAACCACTGCTGCAGAGAGTCCATGGAGTAACGGAATAGTTGAAAGGCATAATGCTATCATTGGAGAGACTGTTCGAAAAATTATGAATGATCAAAACTGTGAGTTAGAAGTGGCTTTAAGTTGGGCAATTAGTGCAAAGAACTCACTTGCGAATTACAATGGCTACAGTCCAAACCAATTACTTTTTGGCAAGAACCCCAATATACCATGCATATTGACAAATAAGCCACCTGCAATGGAAAGTAAAACTACTAGTCAAGTAGTAGCGAAAAATTTAAATGCTATGCATGCAGCAAGACGGGCATATATTGAAAACGAGTCATCAGAAAAGATACGACGAGCTTTGAGACATCAGATTAGACCTTCTGGAAATGTGAAATACATGAATGGCGATAAAGTCTATTATCGGAGAAAAGACGACAAACATTGGCATGGCCCATGTACAGTTATAGGTTTTGAAAGTCAGCAAGTTTTGGTAAAACATGGAAGTCGATACATTCGTGTGCATCCATGTAATTTAATGCATGAGAAAGGTCAAGAGAGAATAGCTTCTGATGACACACCGAAACCTGAAACAAACACAGAACAGTTTATGAAACATCTTGCACTAGAAGATGATGATGTATACAGTGAAAATGATGAAGATGATGTAGATGCTGTTACACTAGAAGAGGACAATGTATACTTTGAAGATACTGAAAATACTATTGAAGAAGAAGAAATGGAGAGAAATGGTGATGACTTTGACTGTATACATCCTATTGATGAAGTAAGCAAATTAGAAAATGTGGAACACAATAAAGATGTAAGCGAACAGCGGAATGTCAATGCTAACAATAAAAATGATGATGCTGAAAAAGATGTTGTTAAGTTAAAACCAAAGATGAAAATACGCATTGCAACAAATGAAGATTTGCAATTAAAAGAAGTTGAAGTAATTTCGAGAGCTGGAAAAGTTGGGAAGGCTCAGGGAGGAAAATATAAAGATTTTTGGAATGTTCGCCATAAAGATGGCTCTACAGAATGTATTGATATGAAAAAGGGAATATCAAAAATAGAAAGAATAAATGAAGAAATTAGTCCATCAAATAGTGAAGAGATACTGTTAGTTGACAGCACAGAGACTGAATTAATTAAGCAAGCAAAAACAAATGAGCTGGAAAATTGGATCAAAAACAATGTTTATGAAGAGGTTCCAGTGTCCAAGCAATCATTGATATCGACAAGATGGGTGATTACCAAGAAATGTGACCAGTCTGGTTTGGTCAAATTTAAAGCAAGGTTAGTAGCAAGAGGATTTGAAGATAAAGCAGATGTACAAACAGATTCTCCGACCTGCTGTAAAGAGTCACTTAGGATTATGTTTGCTATTATGTCTGTCATGAATTGGACATGCCATTCCATCGACATTAAAGCAGCATTTCTTCAAGGAAAGCCTATTGACAGAGAATTATATATACGTCCACCCAAGGAAGCCTACAAAGAGGGAACAGTATGGAAATTAAAGACCTGTGTTTATGGATTAAACGATGCTTCAAGGACTTGGTATCTTAAGGTTTATGAAGAACTTACCAAATTGAATGTTAAAGTATGTAAATATGACCCTGGTTTGTTTTATTGGCACCACAATGGTAAACTAGCAGGTATTATTTCTACACATGTTGATGATTTTTGTTGGGGAGGGAGCGAATATTTTGAGAGAGAGGTTATTGAAGAGATAAGAAAAATCTTTCAAGTTGGTGTAGAAAAATCAGTTGCGTTCAAATACCTTGGTATAAACCTCAGTTGTAAAGATAACGAGATAATGTTAGATCAGATATCATATGTAAATAGTATCCAAGAAATTTACCTACCTAAAAAGAGATTATTGTCCAAATCAGACGGTTTAAATGATGAGGAAAAGACAAAGATGAGACAATTAATTGGTCAATTAAATTGGGTAGCTACTCAGACAAGACCAGACATATTGTTTGATTGTTGTCAGCTGATGGGAATTGTAAGCAAAGCTACTGTTGGTGACCTGACATATTTAAACAAAGTTGTATGTAAGGTGAAGAAAAATGATGTTGCACTCCACTTTCCAAGCGTAGGCAATATTGAAGAAGCCAAACTTATTTGTTATAGTGATGCTTCGTATGGGAATTTGAGTGATGGAGGTTCACAAGGAGGTTATGTTATCTTCCTAAGTAACAAAGATAAGTCAATTACCATCCCCTTAGCTTGGCAGTCAAAAAGAGTTAGACGAGTTGTCAAAAGTACACTATCAGCAGAAACGTTAGCTCTCATAGAAGCTGCAGAATCGTCATACTGGTTATCGAGTATTATTCGATTAGTCTTTGATGGAAAAGGACTCCAGATTGCGATGGAATGTTATACGGATTGCAAGTCTTTGGTAGATGCTGCACATTCCAGTAAAGGTATTTTGGACAGAAGATTAAGAGTCGATATTGCCATCTTGAAAGAAATGATAGAAAAGAAAGAAATTTCAAAACTTAGTTGGATAACAACAAAAGACCAAATGGCAGATCCACTGACAAAGAATGGAGCTTCGTCAAGTCGACTTTTGCAAGCAATTGCAGAGGCTCGGCTGTAAGCTGAGAAAGTGAAGAAGTTTGTAAATAGTGTACATATGATTGAGTTGATTTACAGAAAATGAAAAAGACTAATAAAAATGAGAAGACACAGATTCTCACCAACATTCACTAATTGAAGAAAGAGAAGGGAGATTGTTGATATTAATATGTTGTCTCCATAATATAGACTATAAACAATAGTGAATGTCCTTGGTGGGGCCTCAAGTGGTTGTGCAGTTGTGTTGATATCCAGTTGTGTTGTTGTGTTACGGATCAAGTTGTGTTGTTGTGTTCCTGCTGGTTGTGTTTGTGATACCGCAGAGTAATCAAGTGAGACAATCAAAGTAAGTCATTATTATTAATTAACACTTATTATAAACTTTTATTGGGGAGAACTAAACTGTATGTGATGTCATTTTTGCTGGAAGAAAATTCCATGGTTTCACGTTTTTGTTAAGAATTTTAAAATTGTGATAATAACTGTGTTTGGTGATGATGAAAAAATTACTAATTGTTCTGACATACTTTTTTGTTTTTAATATTTTATGAAATGCCTGATTTGATGTGTTTCATAACCTTTTTGTGGAAGATTTATGGACCGTATATATTCCAAAAATAATATCTTTGTTCATTCAAAATTTACTCCTTATTCTTTTTTGACATTTACGTTTAAAATGGTTGGTAAAGGTCACTACAGATCATCATACTAAGAAAAAAAATTTGTGTTCTTAACCGGTTATATAATTTTTACATTTTGTGTATATTTTTGGGGAACAGGATAGTATGTAACCGAATAAATGATTTTCCAGATATAAATTTGATGTTTTTGACACTTTTGATTAAAATATTAAAGGTTTTCAACGTAATCAAACGTAATCACTTTACTTATACTTAATATTTGAGATGTGTCATTTCTGACTTTATTATTATTGTTGGTGTTGTACGTGATTCTATACATTATTTTGATCAGCGTTTCAAGCTCTACACATTGGAAGCAACGTGTAAACAAATTTCAGGGAATAAATATTGTGTATTGACGGGTCCTGGCAGACGTCATCAAAATACAAGTTACGATTCTCTTTTCCAATGTACTCCTGTCTAAGTGGATTTTACAGTGCAAATTTCTAAATAATTTTTTTATTTGTACTTTAGAGGACTTTACTGACGTCAGCAAAATTTTAAAATTTTAAAACACTTATATATATCTCCTTATGCGTTTGCGAACACTTATTTTTATCAGCGTTTCAATCTGCACGCATTACAGGCAACAGATAAACTACATTTCGCCAAATTTTTTTGTATGCACTGCTGACGTTAGCAAAATCTACAAAACAACCTAGTCTTCTGCCTGAGTGGATTCTTCCACGGGCCTTATCGACTAGTACGTATCCAGGTCAAACGCTCAGAAACGTAGCAGGTATAAAGGTAGGGTGTTTTACGCAAGATACAAGATTTTCTTCGACAAGCCAAAATTTATGTGTGGAAAATTTTATTGAGCCGTTGCATTTACCAGCATGTAAAAGACATTGTTTTGTATAAAATGGCGCTGGTGCTAATGCCTAACTTAAGGAGCGTTCATTCACAGAAATCTTTATTTCATGCTTATACTAAAGGGTAATTTTAAGTTTTCCCTTAATGACCATGGTTTGTCTTTTTGCTAGTTATGAAAAAGGTCCTTAATAAGAAGCTTTTGTGTGAAGTTGAGGCTTCTAAAGGCTTCCAAGAACAAGGTTTGAGATAATGAAAGTTCGAGTTATCCGATGTTCCCGTTACCGGGGTGTAACTGTATTCTCACTATATAACTACTCTTAACTGGCGCTCTAGTTCAAAAAATATTGAAACATTTTCTAATTTTACAATTGTCCGAATGTAAAAGAAAGTCTTTAAACACAAGTATGCTTAAGGTATTCTAGCAAAACAACGTCAATTGCTTGACAAAAAGAACTGCAATCATTTCACTTTTGTATGTTACAATTTATCTTTATCAACTTTAAGTAATATCTTTTAATGTACACCTTTCGCCATACTTTTATTATTTCACCACAATGATAACAAGAGAACAAATTAGAAATTGAAATTCAAAAGGATATTTTCTTAACTATTAATAAAATCTCAATTTAGCATGTTTGGTCAAGGGAAAAATTATATACAGATAAGAAACTCTTTTCTTTACTTCTAATCTCAAGGTCGTCTGTTGAAACGTTCTCACAGCTTTATGGTTGAAACTTTATTTTCTTGTCCTCGTAGTTGCCGTGAGAAAATTGTGTTATATTTATTTCCTTTTAAAGCCATAGTTAAAAACTCGTTAAAAATAATGCAACGTCGCCAACGTTCCAAGAGGCCTGAATGAAGTATTTCGATATAGCACATAATTTCTTATCATTGCTTAAACTATTCACCCGCACTTTTAAACTGTTCTGTCACGTATAAAAGTTTTGCTTTTAAATTACATACAGCTTATAGGAAAGATAGACTTATTAAGGTGTAAAACTATGTCTTTAAATTACTCAGTTAAAAATCTGAAAAGATATTTCAATAAACGTTTAAACGCATAATGAAGGATAAAGAAAGATTTCATCATCCTTTTTTAGCAATTTTTCTCAATTAATTATTTTCTTCATTTTTTAAAATGCTTTTACTTCATTCCATGAGGATATTCGTTTTCTGAGAATTCTTGTCATACAGTTCATACCATGGCTGTTTTTTATTTTATTTTAGCGTGTATAACGTGACACATAATTGCTTTGAAACACTATAATAATAAGAAATATATTTTTTTGCAAAAAAAATATTAAAATAACAACAAACATTTTATTCTAAGAAAATTAATTTTTTTGCAATGTTTGAAACTCGATATCTTGAAAACATTTTTTGCTCGATATTTCTTTACGTTTATTTTCTTGGCATGCTAAGCTCTCAAAGGATGTCTGTTTTTTTCTTAAAAATTAATTCTTAGTTATTGTCACATTTTAAAAGTAAATAAGTACAAATGAGAAGCGGGAAATTCAACTTTTCGATATAAGTTCAGAACTGGACTTTAAAATAAAACGAGTCGATTTATAGAACTCATGTGGAGTACATTCTAATAGTGTAATTTTTATGTGCTATGTTTCAGATCCCTGCACCTTTTAGGCTCGAGAGTCGTCAACTCGAAAATGGTGTTCAATAATTTTTTACTTCTTTCCGGTTTAGTTTGTTCTAAAGATGGTACTGTTCGATTTTATCTAGCTTCTAGAAAATTATACTTTTTTCGCAGTTTAAAACATAATGATCTGACTAAGAGATAAAAGAAACAGCCATTCAAGAAAGCATAAGTCATTTCAGTCATTAAATAATATAGATATTATCATGTCATGAACAAGCGAGTTTATTCTAGGCCACGTTTCGACAGCTACAGCTGTCATCGACGGGCAATGATCGTAATATACGTGCGGTACTGTCAGGTGATCATTACGACCAAATGATAAAAGTTCACGAAGGTAGTTGTGAGAGAGAAATGAGATTGTGCAAAACCAGACATTTCAAAAAGTTCTCCAATATCAATAGACCAGTGGTTATTGAAAATACTTCCATTGATACATCGAAGTGGGTCATGAACTTCTCTTCCAAACAACTTTCGGAGAACAGTGTTCTGTCAAAAGGGATGAATTATTGTCTAACTCCAACAAGTTTACCAACTATAATGGTATCGCTAATTAAAAACTGCTCGCGCGTCTTATTGGAGCCTAATACTCTTTTCTCTAATACTCCCAGAAGAGAGTATAATTTTGCGTAAAATTAACTTTTTTCGATATACTTATGGCCATCTTTGTTTAGTGTTCTATCCCACTAGAGACATTGTAACGATTCGCAACTCATTTATTTCCTACACGCATTCTTTTAATAAAAATATGCTTTAAGAGTTAGTACGGGATTTGATTGAACTGGGAATATCTTTGAATAATACCTACATTTACACTACTAAATTTAATACCTATAGCAGTTAAATCGGAATTTTTGTTCCAAAAGGTTGCCTTTAAACCCATT
This sequence comes from Hydractinia echinata, assembly GCA_030067915.1. Classification (NCBI taxonomy): domain Eukaryota; kingdom Metazoa; phylum Cnidaria; class Hydrozoa; order Anthoathecata; family Hydractiniidae; genus Hydractinia; species Hydractinia echinata. The sequence goes on from JASGCC010000068.1 coordinate 24,916, forward strand.
TACTTGGAGTATTTTTTAATAACATTTCTTTGAAAACGTAACCGACGTTATCAGATAATATCTGATTGTTAGAGATTATCTCTTGGTGGGGAATAGTCAAGATAGTCATGGTCCTAATGTGTGCCATATTTCTATAAAACTTTTTGAAATACACCTGAAATAGTTGCTAGTTATCATAGCTTATGTAATTGAATTAGTTCATAGAGATATACAATATTTTTGTTTATATTAGTTCCCTATTCAGCTTGTATATCAGCCACTGGGAGATTCAAAGTTGGATTCACTTTTCAATAATGTGTTTTCACCGAAAAAAGATGTTGAAAGTAAATCCCCATTGGTGTTATTATGGTACAATTCCTGTGTTGATCGTCCAAAGACAGTAATGCGACCAAATCATTTTGTTGTTTTATTGCCCCTACCAACTGGTAAAAGAAAATTGGCAAAGCATAGTTTAACCTTGGTGTCTAATCTTCCAAATATTGTGGCTGAACAACCTTCTTCACAAAAAGCAGTGAAAAAAAATCGTGTGGTTCGAAAATCAATAACATCCTACTTCAGTCAAAACTTGCCAGGTATATAACACTTTTGATGAGATAAAGGTGCAAACATTTTATTTATATCTGTTCTCATAATGGATTTTAGTAGGGAATCAATTTTTCACAACAATTTTCAAACAATTACAAATATGGAATGATGAGTTATCAGTATGGCAATTTTTACTGATTCAATCCTTTTTTCAATTTTACAGAGACTGGTGAATCTTCAAAATCTCTTATCGAACCATCCAAATCTACTGTTGAACAACCTACTGAAAATAAATCTGACGAAAAGGTTGTGGAAGTTGATCATATCCTTGAAGCTGATGTGATTAATATGATGAATACTGATGATTCAGTAAATGATGGTGCTTTACAATTTCCTGAAGTGAACAATGAGAACATTGATTCATTTGATATAGGAAATTTGGTGAACAATGTTGCAAAAATGAAGGTCACTGGAAAATTAGCTTTTTTAAATTCTGTTTGGATGCCTGATGAAAACTTTCATTACCCAACCTCAAATCGACGTTTCATTCATTCTTGGTTGACTTCTTATCCATGGTTATGTTACTCAAAAATCCATGATGGGGCATTTTGCATAAATTGTGTGATGTTCCATAATAACTCACAAAATGTTGGGAAAATGGAAAAATTGTGCAAGGAACCATTAAGAGATTGGAAAAATGCGAAGGCTTTACTTGAAAAACACCACCATAAATCTCCACATCATAAAAAGTCTGTTGTAGAAAATTAGTTAAAGCTACAATGGCATCAACAGACACCAGAATTGATAGGCAGCTCAACAATATTGTGCATGTACAAATTACGAAAAATCGTGTTGTATTGAAGTCATTGATCAAGATTCTCATTACAATGGCTCAACAATGTATTTCGTTAAGAGGTCGTGATGAGACAGATCCAACTGCACAATTTCAATCTAAAGAGAATGTAATGAGCAATTTGAATCCTGGTAATTTTCTGGCTTTTGTGAAACTAGCAGTAGAGTTGGAATGCCCTGCTTTAAAGGAACACATGAGTAATTGTGCCAAAAATGCTACTTATTTGTCAAAAACTATTCAAAATGAACTCCTATCTCTTATTGCAAAAAACATTGTCACCCAAGTAGTTGCACAAATAAAACGATCTAAATATTTCTCTGTTCTTGGCGATGAGGCAGTAGATATAAGCAACAAAGAACAGATGCCAGTTGTGTTGCGATATATTGACAGTAAAGATGAAATTAGAGAGACATTTTTAAAGATGGCAGAATGTAAACTTGGTTGTTCTGGTAAAGGGCTGTCAAATACTATAATTGATGCTGTGGAGCAAAACAACTTGGACATGAATGATTGTAGGGGACAAGGCTATGATGGAGCAGGTTAAAATCTGATACAAATAACCATGTTTATCATTAGCTATCCATATATTTTTATCTTCATTTTGTTCTATTTTTTCAGGTGCAATGGCTGGAAAATGTTCAGGAGCATCCACATTGATTAAGAACAAATTCCCCAAAGCCATTTATGTTCATTGTGCATCTCACAGGTTGAACCTATGTGTTGCAGCTGGCTGTAAGCTCCCCATGGTTGCTGATATGATGTCACAGTTTCAAGCAGTGGCATTGTTTTTTTACTGTTCGCCTGTCAGAACTCATGTCCTGAAAGGTGTCATAGAGGCTGTGTCACCTGAGATTGTCCATTCAGTAGTTTTGAATATTTGTCGTACAAGATGGGTAGCCAGGCTGGATGGACTTGACTCTTTCTGTGATTTATTACCATCTGTCATGCTCACTTTGGAGAAAATCACAGAAAATAGAGACAAATCCTTCAGTCGTAGTAACATGGATGCTGCAAGACCACTCCTTCTAGGCATATGTCAGTTTGAATTCATTGCTGTGTTGGTAATTGTTCAAAAGGTTTTGGGTTACACTCGTGGTCTCACTGTGAAATTACAGAGTATTGAATCTGATCTTGTTAAAACATCAAGTAACGTGCTTTTGTTTAAACGAACACTGCAAGTGATCAGATCAGATATTGACACCCATTTTAATAAGTGGTATGAAAAAGTTCTATCTTTAGCTACTGAGCTTGATGTTGTGGAATCAATGAAACGTCGATGCAGCATCCAGTTGTATCGAGAGAACTATGTTGCCAATGGAGTGAAAGAGTACTACAAATTGGCTGTTGCTATTCCCTTCATCGATCATATATTGCAAGAACTGGACACTAGATTTTCTATTGACAATCTCAGTGTCTACTCTGGTTTCAGCATCATGCCAACTACCATTCTTTCAGATGAGGGTCGTGTTCTTGTGGGAGACCAACCAACATGGAAAGTTGAATTTTCTAAATTTATTCAGAGATATCGTGATGATATTCCTGCTCTGAGTAACTTGTACGCACAGTTAGATATGTGGAAAGTTAAGTGGAGAACATTCACCGGAGTGTTACCTACCACATTGCAAGGTCTGTTAAAACACACTGACAAACTTTTATTCCCATCGATACATGAAGCGATACGAATTCTAGCTACTATACCTGTCACTACTTGCACCTGTGAGAGGAGTATTTCAAGTTTACGTCGTGTGAAGACATGGATGAGGAATACAATGACAGAGGAAAGATTGAACAGTCTCTGTGTTATAATGTTCAATCGAGATGTGACTGTTGATTTAGATCAAGTTGTAGATGAATTTGCAGCTGCTAACAAACGTAGAATGACGTTTTCTAATATTTTTAGTGACTGAGTTTAAGTATTGTTTTTATAGTTTTAGTACACCTTTTTTATATGTCACTTCAGCCATAAATTATAGGTTAAACATGGTGTACACAGTGTTGTAAATACCTATTTTCATTCGATTGTAAACTTTATGTGTATAAAAATAAATCTATCATTTCAGTCTTTTGATGATATTGCTGCTGTTATCTTGTATGAAATTGTATGACCAGTATGATCTTCAATATGATGATAAATGTTTTCTTTGATATTTAGTTGAAAATTCACAATTGTAAAATGAAAGAAGTTCAAATGCTCAAACAATGGAAACAAAAGTTCAACGGTGAGTTTTTTTACCTTCTATTGTTTTGTCTTGCTGTATCATTCCTGTTTTCAACGAAACTCTTGTATTTCTGGGTTCAATTCCCAGCAGGAGTAATTGTTCATTACTGTTTCATTTCAGAAATATTAGAAAGAAAGAAATGAAAAAAGAAAGACAGAAATAAGGAAGAGAGTTAGTCAATACAGTTGTATATTGAAATAGAAAGTTTGTCCTTTTTGTTATTCAGAAGACTGTCAAAGGTGTGAAACAATTTTTCTGTGTGTCAAAATTTATTCGATTCTTTGTATTTTCTGTCATAAAAACAACTGTATTGTCGTCATTTTTCGACACATTTAGAGCCATTTGAGGCATTTAGAGGGCTCTAAAAGCGTTGGCGTTCTGGACCCGTTGGAGGGCTCACAACGCCCCCCAAACCCCCAGTTGTTCTGGATTGCGCCCGATAGGGCGCAATGCAACGCCCCGTTGGGGCGTTGTAAATTCAATTATTCTAAAAAAAATTTATTAAGAATTTTTTTATATAGGCCTACATCCAGTAATTCTCTGGATCCGACCCTGAGATACGTGGTGGATCACCTGCACTGTGGTTTATCATCAGGGGATCCGGTTGTTCCTCTTGCCTCCAAATATTATCAACTTCTTCGTCTGAAATAATCATTAAAGAAGGATCATTATTGTCGACAAATTCTGCGTTGTCTGACGCTACTAAGTTTTTATTGGATTTTTATAATTTGCGAAGAAGTATTCCAAAATATTTCAACTGGTAGCCTTCAGGTAGAGCGTTCACTTCCAGTGAGGGAGGTCTTGGGTTCAAACTCCAGCCGAGTCATGCCAGAGACTATGAAAGCGTGAATCTGTCCTTTCTGCTTCGCACTCAACACGCTATCCTGGGTAAATAATTTCAATAATAATAATAAAAAGAACCGCCCAACTACGTCACAAGCAATTTCAACAAAATTGTCTTGCTCAGATCTAGTAGTAAGGGCCATGGTTTGAATCCAAGACCTCCCGCTCTGGAAGCAAATGCTCTACCACAAGGCTACAGGTCAGTGCTGTAAGACGGACATGGCTATTCCGTATATATAAGGTGTCTACAGTAGCAGGGTAAAAGATCTTAGGCACTGTTAATTAGACGTAAAACTGGAGTACTTGGAATTTGATGCTTCATAGGTTAACCTATTGCTACTGAGCCCTGGTTAACGATCCATACATCGTGGAGTATAGTTCACAAAAAACAAAAAACACGTCTTCTCTTTCTTAAAATATGCATATTATACAGAACAGAATATAAAGTTGAAGATAAAATACAGACTTTACAACAAATCAGTAACTTCAAACGGAAATCATTTTGAAGTGTATTGTGCCCCTTAAATTCCAATGCACAAGAAACAAGAAACAAAAGATCATTTTATTTAAAGGGGTCGTACTTTACAATTCCGTCCTTTGCATAACATAAAACGAAATTCACTATTGTTTTTGAGTTTGTGATATTTTACCACAAAAACTAGATAGTTTCCCCTTCTTTCCCCATTTTCTTTCTTTCATCCATTTTTCTTCTGAAAATAGAGCATCAATGCCTTGATGATTCAATTCAAATAAACGACCAGCAGATGATTGGCAGCCGCACACATCGATTACTTTGTTAGTTTGACAGCCCCTAAATTATGTTAAAAGTGATGAGTAGATGAAAAACAAGATAGAAATTAATTCTATATAACAAACTAACTAAGTTATGATTAAATTAGTATAACGCCAACCGTTATTTAGTTAATTAGGTAAGAAGCCATTTGCGGTAATTTTTAAATTATTTTTTACCCAAATATGAGAGATATTGTGGAGAGTGGAGAACCAGCTTCATTTATTGTTGTGTATTGAAATTAATTCTCTTTAAAACAACAATGAGTAAAACTCGAAGAATGGTATCGAGAGAGTTCATGCAAGTTTTGTACGTCAATTTGTTTAATGCTTCATAATCGCTATTTTTTATGTAAAAGGTAAAAACTAGAAAGCAAAACTGAATGGTATTTTTCTTTTTATGTTCCCCCACTATAACGTGGCTTAGAAGAAGTGAAAATATTTAGCTTGATTCAAATAGGTCTGGCGCTTTTAAAAAATGCTTGTATTTCTCTCTAACTTCAACATTTCTTGACACTAGCTGTATCAATTCTGTTTACTAAAAAAACAAATAATTACATTGGTTATTCAGAAGCTTCAGAAGTTAAAATGAAGCTTCTGAATTATATTTTTCTAATTAAACTCAGCAAATTTCAATGCCAAGAAGGGTAGAGATCCAGATTCCTGGGACAGATTTGAGGCACTATTTAGCTTCAGGAATGACCAAGTCATCCAGGATTCTGTTTGTTTAAACACCTTTTACCGAAGGGTACACCTTTTTGATGAATTAAACATTTCAATTCTTCCAAGTTCGCTTGCTCAGAGACTAGATCTACCAACTAATAATGATTATATTTTTGAAAATTTTATTTTGATCCACGAAAAAGCTAAGTGAACATTTTAGTGGCATTTTTTACAGTAATAATTTCTTTAAACATTCTCTGAGGTGATAATACAGCTTCTTCTTTAACACAGGCTTAGATACTAACTGCCTGTCTTAGGTGAAAGCTTGAGTTTAAAAATGAAGTTCGTTTGATAGGGGCGCTTAATAATAACGGCTCAGGGGCCAAAATACACTAGGGACAAGGATGAACGCTCATATGTAGGTTCAGTCACTGAACCAGTATATGATTTAATACAAATTCTCTTTACTCTCAAGTTAATCTGAATGAAGAATTCCTGTATCCTCCTATGTGCAACATTGAGATACGCAAATCATGACGCAATAAACAAAGTATTAAAGTAACTAATAAAAAATATTCTAATTTTTTTAAACTTTTTATTGGCTTTGAGACTTTTGTTTCGTTGCCATACTATAAAACTCCTAACTTTTAAAGTTATTTCAAGACAAAAATTTCTTACCCTTTTAAAACGGTAGCTACCAAAATATATGGAATAATTATTCTATTCATCCTTTCTCCATATTTTCAAGCATGTTTAATTAAGACTTAACTTGACATCGTCAAATTAAACAAAAGTGCACAAAACATTATACAATATTTTATAAAAACATTTATAATTTTTACATAAAATGAAAGTACTTATATTGGTTAAATACTAGCTTAGTGAAATATACTAATTGTCAGAAAAAATGCTTACCCTGAAGTTGGAGATGAAACGAGTAACATGTTAAAACGTGTTAATAAAAAAAAAATGTGTTTTTTATGTGTGAACTCTCTGCTTTATATTTTCAAGTCTTTTGACTTTAATAGTTTTCAATTTGCTAAAGAATTAAAATTAAAACAAGTTAAAAACTGTTAACCTTAAAACTAAATAAAAATTATCTGTTAAAATACTTACAATATAAATAATAATATTAAATTTGATTGACTTCAAATTAAAAAGAGGTGACGAAAATATTATCTGACAAAATATTTGGTCGACGAATAATTTGGCCTTATCAGAGCGTTACTAATCGAACAGTTTAATTAATTAAACTCGACAAATTTTTGTGCATGCATTATCAAGCTTTTTAGAGCATTGGAATAATAAGAAATATATTTTAGGTTAGACTAAAATGTTCGCAAACATTTCACTGGCTTTTTGCTGTCATCATCTACCTACATTTTTAAACGAAAAATGCAAACTTATAAAATGGCTCAAATTATTCGTCAGTTAAAAGTTTATTGCTACTTAAAGTATTTTTAAAATCAATAACGAAAATGTTTTTCCATCGATAAAGTAGATTGCCAAAATATGCACCATGGGATCATAATCTTACGACTGCCACACCTTTCTTGAATCACCACAAATTCAATATCCCCATGCGAACACCTTCTTTAAAACTCCATTCACCGTAAGATAAACACCGTGTGAGGAAACTAGAAACAAACAAATCAGACTGATAGATATTAATACAAATTCCGAGACTGAATTTACCAGGGCTATGAAACCGTTCAAAGTTAGATCTCTGTCACTGATGTGAACTCCATCCTCGCACCTATTGAATAACAATGTAGTAAAGAGACCGCTCGAAAGGTTAAGTTGAAGAAATTACACACATTTTACAAACTATATAGACAATATCTTTATATCTTTATAAATTATTACTTTTTTATAATGAATTTGCTACTTTCATGTTGCGACCTTCTAAAATAGAGAAATATTATCTTTTTCGTATTTTTATTAATTTTTCGGGGCTGAAATTAGTCACGGTCTGCACATTTTTAGTCCACAGTAAATTGAAAGTTTGTTTTCATGAAAAAACAACTACTACAACACGAATAGTTGTGGTAAGTAAAAATATCGCATTACTATGTTATGTAAACCTCGACTCGTTTGCATGTTTATATCTAAAATTTAAAAGATAGCTGTCTAGCTAGTTCAAGAAATAATTGAACTTTATTAAAAAATGATGTTATAGCAACATAAGCGCGTTTATTAAGGAACTTATGGATGTAGGGCGTTTTCGTCATTTTCAGTTATTGCTTGTTGTCCAATGTAATGTCGTTTTTAGATGTTGTTTTTGTCCTTAATGCTCATCAATTTGTTTACTGCAACTACAATCATGTTCATAAATTATTGGAAACACGGCTTTTGAGGCTTTTTTCAGAGTTTTCCCCCTCTCCCCCTACAGTCAGTGTTGATTTTGTGTAGATTTGTGCCCCAAAATGCTGCCGGCGACTCTGGAAAAGACCTCCAACCAACACTGAAGAGTGGGGGGGGAGGGGGAAAGTGGTTTTTCCAAAACTATTATGAACATGATTGTAGTTTTTGTAAAAGTCAAAAAAGTCAAAAATCATCAGCCCGATCCGAAAGCCCGTAGAATAAGTTCTGACAACTAATGCTTAAAAGCCTACCTTGAACTTCTGATCCAAACTGAGTGTCTGTTTTAGCAACCGTTAAAGCCATGTTGTTAAATGACTGTGTGTGAATATTGTTTTCTTGTGAAGATACAGCATTGTAATCAGCATCACTGAGTGGTTTAATACGTGCAAGTTGCCCATATGTTAGTTTTAACTGAAAATAACTTTTGCCACGATTCATTGTGCCATAAATGGATTCAGAAATGGTTGAGTAAAAACGAATGTTTGTTATCAAGGAGTCCATTGCTGAAAAAAAAACGTATCACAGAACGTACTTAACATCTCCTGCAACAGTGCCTTTAAGTTTCCAATGCACAAATTAGTCCTAAGGCATAGAAACATAAGGAAGTGATTTACCTGTCCATGTCTTTCCATTGTTGTTTGAAAAGAAGCAGTTGTACGCATTTCCTCTAAAATGAAAACATAAGAACTATTTATCAATCTAACAATATGAGTATATCTATTAAAAACAGGATAAGGTGAGCTAATATGTTCAAAGAAGGGATAATGTTGCTGTAAAAGTGAGAACTATTAATTGTTATCATTAGTGGAAGAGGGAAAGGTTACCAAAAATTCCTTTGCATCGGTAATTTTCATTCAAGTCCATTTTAACTAGGAAATTTTTTAGCGTCTACTATTTGTGAAATGATTGCTCCAAACAGTCCTTCAGAAGCAGATATTTGTGTTTGTTCGTATTTATTTTGTTAAGTTTGGTGATTCATTTTAAATGAAGGTGTTATGAAATTTTTATTTTTGTGTTGTTTTCTTTTTAAAGTTTAATATGACCGTTTTCATCGTTGGTTGTGGTAATTTGAGAAAAAGAGTTTTTTCCTTAATTCTTTATTTCAAAATTATCGTGAGGTAACTTATTCCCATCCGACTTCCGCCTACCACTTCCGGTTGCAACGGACGTCTACTTTGCTTCTCTTGAAAGTCTCTTTTGGTACTGCTTATTCCGTATTATATAAGTAAAGTGAAACATAAGAAACTCACTTGTCGCCTCCTGGATTGCAAATAAAAACAGTGTCACCCAGTGGTGTTGTTGCTTTGAGTACTGATCTCACGTCAAGGTTATAATCATCCCAACCTGATGACATAAATATTAAAAAGTCATTACTATCTCATGTCTTGAAATAGTATTTGTATAAAATGTTTGATATTCTCTGATTTTTTCGACGTATTTACTGCATTTTTCAAACACCCTGTCACAAGAGTGAGAATATTGTGTAAAGGAGTACTTGCAAACATAATGCCAGAAGATTTACCAACAGAATACAGCGAAAAAAGCTTAAAAAAACGTAGACAACCTTGGAGGAAGAAGTGGACAAAACTAATACTAATACGCTAAGTCAGTGTGTATACTTTTTGCTTTAAAAATATTACCACTTACCATCAGTCTCACTGAATAATATAAGCATTATAAACAAGCAAGTTCATGCTAGGCTACAGCTGTTATAGGGTAATATTTATTTCCCCATGACATGATAGTTTTTATGTTAAGTAAGGATATTTTTAGTGTAATGTGCTGAACAGAAAATCGTTAAATTTACTATGCAATTTTTATGGCTTGTTAATTCTGTTTGTTTAGTGACTATTTTATTCTCTCTTTACGACTAAAATTAATAAATTGATTGGTAAAAAAAGTATTCTAAACATTGTTGCATATTAAGGGGTCATTACTGACATCAATAAAATTGTTAATAATCTCTCTATAGTTTGTTTGTCCACCAATTGGATTTGGTCACGGGCCATATAGCTAGTCTATAATAAAAAATAAAACAAATAGGACATTAAATGCTACTACCTTCCAGTATCTTTACTTTAGTTGGCATAACTCCCTTCCATGATGGACAATGCGTGCTCAATCTTCTACGATTGACAGTATGGAAAATGAAAGATTCGTTTTCCATTAGACAAGAGATGCTAGATTCATGATTATATCGAGCTATGTGATTGTCTCGTAAGTAATACAATTTCCTGCGTTCAGTGGTATCGGCGAAATAACTATACTGCTGATGGTAGATAGTTGACTTGGAGTAGAGATATCTACCGGTGTTCTCGTGAATCAGCAAAGCATCTTTGGTATACTTAAATCCACTTTGACATTTGCTGTTGGTTGTCACTTTCGAATCGTCCTCACGCACATCCCAACATCTCCCGCTGTTCACATTTTTGATTCGAAATTTCTTGTGTTCATCTTAAGAAGTTTTGTAATATTCAAAGCACATAATAATAACAGCAACAACAAATAAAAAATAAAAAATTATATAAAAACTACATTCTGTTATATTAATACTCCAGTTCTGTTTTTTAATTCTCTTTAAGGGCCTATGAAACATCCCCTAAAAATATATATTCTGCAGCTATTATGCATTTTTTTTACATTTTTAATTGCCTGGAGCAAGGCTGATAACGAGTAGAAAAATAACTTTTGCTTAAATGGTTAAGTTCCGCATAAAGTTTCTTACTTAATTTGCTTCGTTCGAATAAAGTAAATCCCCATTTGAATTCCTTCAATTCAGCACGTTTGTCATAAGCATTGCATTCTTGATAAGGACAGTAAGTGAGAAGACCATGAATATAGTAATCTATCTTTCCTCGCATAGTTTTCAGTTCTTCTCCGTTCGCTTTCCACTGTATGTTAACAAGACAGAAGCGCATTGCAGGATCAACTTGTGTAAACTAAATAAAAAAAATGTTCTCATGGTTAACATGGAAAACTTTGATACATTTGGAAACAAAAACGAAAATTTTTTTTGGAAAATGCAAAAGTCAGATCTGGTTTTACAACCACCTTCTTAAGGTTTGCATTTTAAGGATCTTTTTTTAACATATGTGCCCATTTTTAGTTGTTATTTTTTTCTTTGTTTAATTTTTTTTTAGATTGACTTTATGTATTTTTATGGAGGTATTCTTAAGTATTTGTTTCGCAGAAAATTGAAAATATTTCAAAGTAAGTTTTGTGTTTTCCAAACGAATAATATCCACTTTCACCTGTCAGTTTGGTGGCTGTTATTTTTTTGTTTTGTTTTGTTTTCCAAAACCAAAATATTGTTCAAGCACCATATAAAAACCTCATTAGTACTAATTTTCGCGAATACGCACACAAGGTTTTGTACAAAAATTAATAAGCGCGAAAATATAATTATGCAGTACACAAAAAAAATCGTCATTTTGATTAAAACCATAATTTTAATTAATTTTAAGAAATCACAACAAGATCTCCCTACCTTAATCCGCAGTACATTTGAGTCTCGATCTGTAGTTAAAAAGTTTGATCCACATTCCTTTCCCAAGGATTGCATTTCATCATGTTCCAATGTGACAAATGGCGGGAAATAAAATTCGAGTTTATAATTTGTTGCCGTTGCATTTCCATCGTTAACAATTTCAATATTTTGCACAGCTTTTGAATATCTAAAACATCGTGGTATTAGTAACAGTCAATTTAATCTGAATATCTTTCTCTTTCTTATGGTTACCTGGGAATTAATTGTGTGGACTTCACACATTTTTGTCAAAGTCACAAATATAAGTTCCCGCTAAAATTATTGAAGAACTTGTGATTTTTGTGGAAAATAATCGCTAAGTTTGGATTTTTTTTGTTCTTTTCAAGAAATAATTTGCACTAATTTTTCTTCTGATTTACCTGGTACTTGTGTCATTTTTTATGACTCTTATATAAAAAATCCATAACAAATAATGTCGCTAATTTATTTTTCGCTAAATGTGTGATACTTAATCCTCGCGAAATACTGCGAATTGCTAACTTGAATTAAATTAACTCCCGATAAAGTTGATATTCTTATTAAATACTGGCTTGATACAACATATGACAAAGGTATGAACTACAAAATATGTAATAATGCGCATATAAAGTTTCGCGTATTCATTTTTATTATTATTATTTTGTGAACATCTTGGCAGCTTTAGACGTAAGTTTTTGGCGCAATAATTTCCATATTCGCGTGATTTTATGGTTTAGTAATTTGTTAAGTTTTGAATGAATGAAATGATCCTTACTTTTGTAATAAAATAACATCTGCTAAAATTGACAAGTGAGGTAAAAAATACACTAATCCTGTTCAAAGGACTTATGGAATTTTGTAAGGTAGAAGCTAAAACCATTTGTGATTTCAACTTAAAAATAAGGTTTAAAATAACAAATAATTTATGATGCTGAAATTTAAAAAAAAAAAAAAAAAAAATTCTGCCAGCCATTATTTCTTTCAGTAACATAAAGGATAGTTACCCAATCGGTTGTGCGCCATGATCAAAATGGATTGACGGAAGCGGTTTCAGTAAAACACGAGAATAGCTATTTCCTTGTTCCTGCTGAATGAATGCATGACGAATGTATATACCATAATTTTTGTGATTTGCAACAAACGCCACAAACAATATATCATTGCTTTCCGAAGCATCTCCCATCTAGTATAATTGAAAACCATGTTTAATGTTATTGTGTTAAACTGTTAATCTGATACAGTGATGTTTTTACTTATTTTTGGATTCTGCACATGCGTTAATACTTTTAAAAGTAACACCCGATCCAATGTTTGCTTCACTTCAGTTTAGTGAATTCAACAGACCTTTCTATTCATAGCGACATTGTTTTGAATTCCCTGCCTTGACACTATCATACCGTAAAATGCTCAAATAATTGCGCACCCTGTTATGAGCACATCCGTAGTTAAGCGCGTTTAGACAAAAAATATATCGAAAACAATGACATTTAAAAAAATAAAGGTTTTCTTTCACTCAAACTACAAGATTTATTTCCTTTTTTTAAAATTTGTTACGGATAACAATTTTTAAGAATTTTTTAAAAATCATTCAGTTCTTCTTTCGTTTTCGCTTGCACATTTTTATACTCGATTAGAAGAGCACCTGTAGGCGCCCCTAACATTAAGAAAAATCTTACCATCACCGCTAAAAAGCGGTGCGCTTGATTATGTATTTTACGGTAGGTGTATATGCTATCACTGTGTTTGTGATGCTTTATTTCGTATGAAATTTTGTTTATAATTCTTTTAACATTTTTTTAAAAAAGTATTTATTGTTTTTCAAGATATGGAGCTTAAATTACACGAAATTATGACATGAATTAGCACTATAAAAATAATTGCTGTTATCAATCATAATTATAATTACATATTATAGAAATTCAAGTAAAATGCTTAAAACGTTATCTGAAAGGTTAAAAAAGCTGTTACTAAAAAGGGAAAAGTTCATCATCCGGTACGTTCAAATTAAACAAACTCAGCAAAACAACAATAAACTTAAATCGTGTATTACAGGTCGTTTCCATTTGGCTGCATGTTGTTAAAAAAATTACCGCTGGTTGAAAGATTTTTTGTGCTTTTAACCAATAAAGTTAAATTCATACCACATTTAGTGGCGTTGCTTTTTTTCCCAACATCAAATAGCCAATGTTATTCGAGTATTTTGCCCTATTACGGGATTTTTCCAATCGTCCACAAAAATTAAAAAAAGCTGCAGAAAGTTGATACCTTAATGTTGCGATAAAACATGTTTGCTTAGAAAAGTTTTTTCTTGATTGACGTTACCTTGAATGTTGTTTTGTAGTGAAACTGATTATTTGTAAGACGTGTTTTGTTCAACAGGCGTATCTGACGTGCATTTCCTGAAGCTTGATATTGGATCCCAAATTTATCATAAACATCAGACCATGATATTCGTGTGTTTGGAAGGTTCAATCCGTTACCATTTATTAGCGAAAATCCATCGAAAGCAAATGCTAAAATAAATATAAAAAATAAAAAAGGAGTAACTTAATTTTAATGTATTATTCGTTTGTTCTTAGTGGACCAACTTACGTCTTTTTTCTTTGTTTGGAAGGGCTGCCCTGTATAACCACTGGTACGTTCGGTCAAAGAGGTTAGTGTAGGAGATACTGAAAACATGCTCAAAATTTTTACCAACTTCTACATGATGTTGTTCAGGTCTTTTAAGTAAAGTTAGTGATAAATCTAAAATATACAGAATAAAAAATCAAGTTTTTTTCTCTAAATTTTACGAGAGCGTGTTAATTAATCGTTCAAAAATTCAGCAGCATATCTACCTACACTTAAAAAAAATTTCAAGCAGCCTATTTTCAAATACACCAACTCATTTTATATAACTAGTCGATAAGAACCGTGGAGAAATCCACTTAGCCAGAACGACAATAAAAGAATAGGTTGTTTTAGATTTTTTGCTGACGTCATCAGTGCAAGTACAAAAAAAATTAGCGAAGTTTAGTTTATTCGTTGCCTGTAATGTGTAGAGGCTAAAACGCTGATCAAAAAAATGTATAGAATCATATGTTTTCGACAAACGCCTAAGGCGATATAAGGTTTTAAAACTTTTGCTGACGTCAGCAATGGCCCGTCAAAACCCCAAATTTTTTTTTAGAAATTTTTGTATACCCGTTGCCTTCCTCGTATAGATCTTGAAACGCTGATCAAGAAAATGTATAGGATCATGTACTTTTGATAAACGGTTGCAGAGATATTAGAGTTTGAAGGTTTTTTGAAGACGTCATCAACCCGTCCATTCCGAAACGGATTTGGGGAGCCAGGTTTGGGAAACTTACCCAAATTGGTCCCAGGTGGTCCCTAGTTACCCACGCGGTGAAAAATAATTTGACGTCACCACCTCGTTTCCAAGTTATTTGACCTCAAAATTTTAAGTGCAGTGTAATGGCTTCACTAATTTTAATATACTTTCCTTTGACGGCAATATTAATTTAACATCAAAATTTGGTAAATTACAGAACAAATTTATAAGTGATGTTTTATAGACTTTATCAAAGTAAATTGTGAAGAATATAATCCACTTTGCAAAAGTGACAGACAGACACACGGAACTGGCGTATTATTATAGAGATTTATTGATACTGATAGATAAATAATAAAACAAATGCAAACTTTCCCTGTCCGAAGTAGAAAAGAGACAACAGGCATTGAAGGTGGCTTAATTCATTGAAGTTCAATAACTATGGCTTTGTGTTCAATAACTGTGGCTTTGTACATTGTAGAATTTTAAATAGCTTAACTCCTTTTAACGTATCCCCATTACGCTAGAGTGAGTTAATATTTTGGAATTATTAATTTTATCAGCAAAAGTTATTTTTAACAATCATGTGAGGCATGATTTTTATTTGCTGTGTGACAGACATCATGTGTATCACGTTTTTTGTCTTTTTTGTCTTACAACAAAACATGAAAGGGTAGGGCACCATGATTTCCTTGTGTTGGGTTGTAACACCCCTCCCCGCCTCAAACTCCAATTACCCCTCCCCCATACCCCTTCTAAATCGACTTAAGTTGCATTCTGACTTATTCTTTAGTGAAGAACTTCTAGATCAATAATAGTAGGTTCCTCAATATTTTTTCCAAACAGCATCAAACAAAATTGAAATTGGAGAAACGGCAAGTACAACTTTTTAAAAAAAATTTTTAAAAAGGTGCACATAAAGGAAAGACTTCATACTACATTTCATTGCTGTGTATTACTGTCGTTCAATTTCATTTCACTTTATTTTATTTTTTTTATTTTTTTTAATATATTTTTTATATTTTCATTTTATTGTTATTATTTTAAATACTTTAATGCGAATTTTTCAAGCTTAAGATTCTAAAGTTATAGCCAACATAGAATCTTAAGCCTTATTAGAACTTGTTCGTACCTTCGACAAGACTCCCAAAGAAGCATGTCTTTCTTCCGTCCGGATTGATCGGTGCAATGTCTGTCATATTAGCTACACATTTGCAATTGGTGCCATGGTAAAAAACGCCATTGTAAAATCGTTTGTAGATTTCCATTTGATACCGAAAACACTTTGTAACACACTCCAGCATGCTTCTGACAAATATGCCATTTGATGATAATGATGATTCAGGTGAGGGAATTCCATCTTCTTCAACACATTGCGCTAGAAATTACAAAAAATTGCTATTAAATGTATTTTTACTGGGGTGTACTCCATCACTACTTTTAAAAAAGTTGTAGAATACTGCTCCTATAGGACTAAAAATTTGAAAAAAAATTAATTTATCAACATGTCATTCTTTAAAAATATTACCACGTATCTGTTCAGTCATTCTCACTAAATAATATACTTATTATCATGTCATTAACGAGCGAGTTTACATCATAATATATATATCATTCACTGGTCATTCTTTTGTGTTTTCTTAGTTATTGTTATTATTCACTTTTAGTATTGTCACGAATTTAATATAATGCCGCATATGTAGCCACCGATATCAGGATTATGCACAAACCAATGACAATGGATATGCAGTCAATATCAGGTTTATGCACAAACCAATGACAATGGATATGCAGTCAATATCCAGTTTATGCTCAAACCAATGACAATGGATATGCAGTCAATTTCAGGTTTATGCACAAACCAATGACAATGGATATGCAGTCAATATCCGGTTTATGCACAAACCAATGACAATGGATATGCATTTAATATCAGGTTTATGCACACACCAATGACAATGGATATGCAGTCAATATTCGGTTTATAGACAAACCAATGAGAACAGATATACAGTCAACATTACGTTTATGCAAAAACCAATGAATACTAGTCAGCACTTGTCATTTTAACTGCTCTTATCTCGCACGTTTAAAATGGCGATCTCTAATCTTAGTCCTTTACACCCCCTAATCTCAAACTAACTAATATAATTGAAAATTTATTCAATTGTTTTATTTTTGCTTTCGACACAATTAGTATAGAAACAAGCGTGCATGTTAGTTATAAATTAAACTTCCCAGACTATAAAAGGCTTAGAAAGAAATCTCTTT
Organism: Hydractinia echinata; assembly: GCA_030067915.1. Taxonomy (NCBI): domain Eukaryota; kingdom Metazoa; phylum Cnidaria; class Hydrozoa; order Anthoathecata; family Hydractiniidae; genus Hydractinia; species Hydractinia echinata. The sequence continues at coordinate 42,261 of JASGCC010000068.1, forward strand.
TTACCAAAAGCATTCTTGCAAAGTATGGTGTACACATTCTGTCAGGAAAAAACACCAAATATTTTAGGCATCATTCAATATTTGTACATCATAAAGTTTGAGGTAGCGGATATTAAAATTTATAGATATTTGAGTTTAAATTTCGATCATGAAAAAAAGGTTCTTCAGAGAAGGTATATTGTTGCAATGCGTCAGGACTCTTTAAACTGCTTTGGAGTAGCGGATAAACAGTAGGACGGAATAAATGTGAGAGAGGTAAATTTATTGCAAATTAATAATTATTGGTTGTCTACTTAAATGACATGCCACCGCAGTGTTTTTTGATATTCTTCTTCAAACAACTTGGATTCTGATAAAATGGTACATTTTAATTTGATAACAAACTAAAAAAGAATGACTGGGTGTATTGAATAAGTTAAACACTTTGCTATTCTTATATTATATCGGGGAAGGGTTATAGTAATAAAAAACATCTGAAGTTAGAAATGAGGTTAAGATGATTCAGTATTCTATACAGTATTCTATGATTCAGTTTCTATACAAAAACATTGATTTCTTTTTCTTTACCCCTGTCACATATGTTTATGCGTTTACTCATCTTTTTAAAAAACCATCTAATGTTTCTAACTTATATACCCAGGGGACAGGTCTGTATCAGAACTTACGCCCCATCGCGCCTTCAACAGTTGTTCAAAATTTATCTCTGAAACGTTAAAATTATGGTGAAAAAAGAGAAATTTAGTAAGTAAATATTATCTTGAGTAGAATTTGCGCAAATTTCACGTTTTCACGCGTTAATATCCTTCGATATTTTTAGAAACAGTAGATTCTCTTATAAAGATTACTTACGATGAGCATGTAGTAACCACATCACATGTATCTAAAACAATAAAATGAGTTGAACATAAAAAGTTTGCGAAAGTTCACTAAAAACATAAAATAGAAGAAGAAGAAGAAGAAGAAGATGAAGAAGAAGAAGAAGAAGAAGAAGAAGAAGAAGAAGAAGAAGAAAAAGAAAAAGAAGAAGAAGAAGAAGAAGAAGAAAAAGAAGAAAAAGAAGAAGAAGAAGAAGAAGAAGAAGAAGAAGAAGAAGAAGAAGAAGAAGAAGAAGAAGAAGAAGAAGAAGAAGAAGAAGAAGAAGAAGAAGAAGAAAAGAAGAAGAAGAAGAAGAAGAAGAAGAAGAAGAAGAAGAAGAAGAAGAAGAAGAAGAAGAAGAAGAAGAAGAAGAAGAAGAAGAAGAAGAAGAAGAAGAAGAAGAAGAAGAAGAAGAAGAAGAAGAAGAAGAAGAAGAAGAAGAAGAAGAAGAAGAAAAAGAAAAGAAGAAGAAGAAGAAGAAGAAGAAGAAGAAGAAGAAAAGAAGAAAAAGAAGAAAAAGAAGAAAAGAAGAAGAAGAAGAAGAAGAAGAAGAAGAAGAAGAAGAAGAAGAAGAAGAAGAAGAAGAAAAAGAAGAAAAAGAAGAAAAAGAAGAAGAAGAAGAAGAAGAAGAAGAAAAAGAAGAAGAAAAAGAAGAAGAAGAAGAAGAAGAAGAAGAAGAAGAAGAAGAAGAAGAAGAAGAAGAAGAAGAAGAAGAAGAAGAAGAAGAAGAAGAAGAAGAAGAAGAAGACTTACAGTTAAATAAATAACAAACAAAATCTTTTGTGAGACTTTCATGCTTCTTTCTCGGCTACTTGGATACTACTACTGATAAAAAAAATTCACCAAGTGTAATTTTGATTCTATGTTAAACCCATTCACCGTTATACTTTCATTGGATCCAATTTATCTGGCACAGAGTAGGCATGTTGCAACATGCTTACTTTGCAAACAGTTGTTTACAAAAAACGTGAAGGTGTTAAATTTGTTTAAGAAGCAAGCATTCATGATAGATATGAATTCATTTTAATTTGTTTACGTTTTAGTAGTCACGAAGCTTCACAATTTCGAAAGTTTTCGTCACGAAGTACAAGTTATTTTTCTTTTCTTTATTCATATGAAACGTGACGCGGTGAATAGTGAATTTCATCACATATATAACTTTCTCTATTCAGGTTAAAATCCGAGTAACAAGGTCAAAGGGTTGGAGACGGCAAAAAATCTTCACGGAAGAAACTTTCCCACAACTGTCTTATTTTCAAAAATCCTTGACAGTAAAACGGCACCTTCCTAGTTACATCCAACAAAGCTATGACAACAACCTCGATCCCCGGGCTTTTTTTTCTCGCTGTCACTTATATCAAAAGAGAGAAAAAAACACTGGGATCGAGGTTGCTCTGACAATTGTTTTGTTAGACTAACTTTCGGCAGGGCGTATTTGGCCACTACCCCACCACAAGAGTGTTGTAGTCTTAACTATAGTTGTATGATAAGTAATATTCGTAGTTGTTTTGAGACGTAGTTAAATTTTGTATTCCAAACATTGTCCCTCTATTAGAAAAGCATTGTATCGCGGGCGCTTTTTGCGGAGCTAAGCCAGCGAGCAAAGCAAGCTGAGCGCAAGCGAAACCCATTTTCCATTTAAGCGAGCGAAAATATTTCTTACCAAGGAACTTTTTTAAAAAGTTAGTCAGGTGTCCACTTATGACCTTTAGTTCAATTCCGCTTATGACCTCCAGATTAAAAAGTCCTGCTTATGACCTCCAGATTACACACTGGCGTATTTCAAAAAAGATATTTTTTGCGTACTGGGTATGAAGTGACTTTTCGGCGCGAATTGTGCAAATCAAAATAGGAAATTGATTACGACGTTCAAAATTTCTTCTTTTAAAGAAGAAAAGTGAAAAAAAAGGAAAGTTATAAAGTTTTGTCATGTGGGCAGAGGAAAATAAAAGAATATTACAGTTCACTCCCTCTCTAATTCGAATCTCTATAATTCGAATATTTCTATAATTCGAACGAGTGCTCAGTCACCGTCAATTTTCCTTAAGAAACTCTTCTAAAAAACTTTCTACAATTCGAATTTCTCTAATTCGAACAGTTTTTCAGTCCCTTCAGCACGATTCTTTCCCTAATTCGAACAAAACAGCAAAGTCGATCAAACCCTCTTTTAAAGAGGTTTTGAATGCAATTTCAATCGTTAAAGATTACAGCATTTTTACATTGCTTGTTATCGACCAACCTGGTTCCCAGCGCTTGTTGTCTCTTTTTTTATCTCGGGACGGCGAGACGAACATTCTAGCTAGCTACTTTTCTAGTTATTAAACATTCCCAGCTATTGATTGAAATATTTCCATGTAAGCAGTATTTATTTGATGTCTTATTTTATGCTCACATTGCTTAGTAATGCTTTTTATTAAATTTTTCACTTTAAAAAAAACATGATACTAATACAGCTCCTCCTCCATTTTAATACGAACAGCTTCCTCCTGTTCGTCACAGACTCGCCGCCTCGCCAAAATGTTTTGTATGATGCAATAATTATGTGACATATCCGCGCCAATCAGGTTTCATATCGGACCAGCCTCCTCCAGGGCCATGTTCGTATCGCCGTCCGATGTTAGAAAAGATACAAGATGCCCTGGGGACGAGGTTGGGTGTCGACCTGAGAAAAGCACATGGTGATGCAACTCGTATTGTCGAAAGAGATCGTCTCTCCAATGTAAACAGGGCCCATGCTACCCATTTTTTTGCATAGCAAAATTTTTTTTTTGTTAATATAAAGATACACCTGCTCCATGGAATTAATTAAGTAAATGAAATGAGCTTTTACCTGCACCCTTAACAATCGAAAGTGAACGAAACCATTGCAGTGGGCATAATATCAACACATATTTTAGTGCAAAATCTACATCGTCGGACGCAGGTAAATCTTCTGCAATATGTACATCGTCACCTAATATATAAATTGCCAGAGACTTCCCCTATCCTGAAACTCCAGCTGAGCATTACCGCATTATATTTTTTGACGCTATTGATACTGTAATTATGGCAATTAAAGATCGTTTCGAGCAACCAAGCTATCAGTTCTTTTCGACCATAGAACAATTGCTCATAAAGGCTATAAACTGCGAATCCTATCAAACAGAAATGCTTGTACTTGACAAATACAGAGATGATATTGACATATCAGCATTACCTGCAGAGCTTTTGATCCTCCGCACAGTGTTCGTCAATGAAAGTATTACTCATTTTGAAGAGATTAAGAACAAAATTATCGATTTGAGCAAATCTGAACAAAGCCTTATTAGGGACATTATGAAGGTAATGAAATTAGTTCTTGTTGATGCAGCTACAAGTGCCACCCCTGAGAGATCTTTTTCGTTGGCACGTAGGTTGAAAACATGCCTTCGATCAACGATGTCACAAAAACGCTTCAATGTATTGGCTATACTAGCTTTTCATAAAGATTTAACCAACGAAATATCCTTGACAGACGTTGCTAACGAGTTCGTAGCTTCAAAACCAAATCGGATAAATATTTTTGGTAAGTTTTCGGATTACTATTTGTAATCTCTGAACAAAAGTATCAAGATACTATTGAAAGAAATATTTTTTTCTTTAGATTTCTAAGATTCTTTAACCATTGTTTCTCCTTTGGCTGGTAACCAAAAATTTAAGCAATCAAGTAAAACATTTTTTTAAGCCCTTTTACATAGTTATTGTTGTCACTTCTTTCGCTAAAAACAAGTCCCTGAAATCGCCGCAGATGCCGTTTTAAAGGTTCTAGAATGCAAAATCTTCTTGTCAGATGAAAACGTAACAAAGAAATCAAACTCAAAACGATGTTTTTCCGTTATGTAACTTTTGTATGTTTATTTTAGCAAATTCGAAGACGCTGCATTGCGGGTCAGTGTATACTGTGCACTGTTCTTGATGTTGTTGTTATGACTAAAAATATGTTTATCGCAAATAGCTCTGGGTACTAGAATGCTTATTCTGCAAACTTTTTAATAAGCGCTTAGTGCCTAAATAATCGTTCAGTCAATATGACAGCACAGAGCAAATAGTTCAAAACCAAAAACATGAAAAACAGAAAGAAAGAAGCAATTATGTAGGGAAAACCTTAGGATTTCTCTTTGTAGTATTTTCTATAATTTTTTTTTGCAACGTGTATGTCGTTTGCACTTGCTTAAAAACGAATACGTTTATAACAGATTCACAATTTTTAATAACTTGTACAGAACAGAAGTGCTCTGCACCTCGACTCTTATTGTAAAAAGAAAACCTGGAGACCAACTAATATCGAAAAAGCGAGAAAGACCCCTGGGGACGAGGTTGCTTGGGGACTTGTAAATTGCTTTAAAAATTTCTTGATAGCACTGTCGAATATAATATTTCGCTTGCGGACATATGAAATCTTTTCCCGCTCCGCAACCCTTTATATATTCATTCAATACCCGCGCCAGGCATCTGCCTGCGGGGGCAAGTACGATTTAGCAATTCGGACGTATGGGTAAACAACGGCGGCAAAACTGTCATAATGGTAGCTGAATTTGCAAACTCTTTTGACGCTGTTTGTTTGTTTTTAGCTAGCTGGCTAACATTATTTTTCCTTATAGTTTTTTAAAACTAGTTTCAGAAAAAAATGTATATATGTCAGGGTTTGATTTAAAAGTCTTTTCTTTTTCCAACAGTAATAGAGAGAAAGCCTCGCAAGTGTATGCCATAAAAATGAGGCATTGTCTCTCAAGGGAGCTTCAGACATTTTCCTTATTTTGCATCCTGCTAATTTAGTATATATGATTCTGTTTTATATATAATTCTAAGTCTTTCTTCATCTTGTTCATTCATTCATTCAGTGGCGCCGTAGTGTAGATTAGTGGTTATAGCTCTCGCACTCTGGTGCTGGGGAGACCAGGGTTGATTCTTCTTGACGGGCGATTCAACATGGACGAGTGAATGTTACCATAGCCCTGGGTTAAAACCCTAGCCATGTGAGGGAAATTGGGGAGATGGCACACTGTGTGGACCGTTGGATGTTGCCGGGAGTTGTCTAGTAGAGCGCGGGCCCTACTAATTGGGTCTGTGTATAGCTTAAAATGAGCATTAAATACTCTAGGACTCTCCATCTAAGCCATGGCCCCTCCTGGAAATAGTAGACAGAATATCCCTCGATATTTGTGAAGCTAGCCATGTAAAATATGCACATCTTATCTATTATTCTACTTTATGGGGAGATGTCCTTTTATCAAACTTGCCATGCTTTCGACCTTTAGTAAGGTTTCAAACATGCATATAATATATATACTTTTAAACTTAAAAAAATGATGTGTCAGGAATTGCAACTTGTATGCTGCTAACGCAATGCTGAACTGTTTCAAAGCCTTTACCTTGAGTCTTTTTCAAGTGCTTCTGTTCTGCCAAATCTTAGGACACTGCCCAACCTTTGGATACAAAAAATACCCAGTCATAAGACTGGCTTGACACTCTTAAGACTGGGCAGGGTGTTTCAAGATTGGGCAGGAGGTGACCAGGTTAAACCTATCTTCAAACACCTTTTTTAGACTTCTTAAAGTGTTGCACGCATGTGCTCTAGCTAGCTATATTGTTTGTGCAAGACCTAGTGAAAATTCTTATCTTTATACTTAGGGTTTATAAACAAAAACAGGCTGATTGAAGTAAAAAATCGTAGCTATTGTATAATGTATTAAATGTTTATACATATAGCATTTATATAGCTTGTAATAGCTAAATTTTGCAAATAAAATGTTTATAGGTTCTTATCTTATTATCATAGTTTTTCTTAACCTTTGATTTGACTAGCTAGCTTTAGCCAATGATATGGTTGAATATTCTCAATTTCTCTTGTACTGAGCTATAGTTTTTCAATGTGAGACTGACTGGGATTATTTTTCAAATGGTTGCATTACTTGCCGACTGGTCTCATATGTAGCCAATGACTGCTTCAAACATTGCCATGTATCTTTTTCTGTTGCTCTGTTGCTCAGACACAATATTAGGAAAAGTGAATTATGAAAAGGATGAGGAGAGCACACGTGTCTATAAAATATTTTTCTTAAAAGTGTAATAAGTAGGTTTGTATGAATGATTACAAAGATAACAATACATTAAAAATGTCATGTCCCCACTGTGCCTACAATTTTTTAAATTGGTAAGCTACTTTAGCATTGTTTGGGCTGTCTATTCTGTAAATTACACTAGTTTTTCAGTAGCAGTAAAATTAGTAATATGGTATAGCCTCTAGACTTAGGCTAAGGCTATCATGCCATATCCATACATTGTTACCAGGAAATATATGTGTAACTCTATTTTATTTCATATTGCAAAAACTAATAAATTGTAATCTCTGTTTTTCAGACTGTTAGATGTAAATTATCGATTTTTTTCAAAATTTTAGAAATATAATATATATAATATGGCATCAGCTAGTGAAATCCAGGTTCCAATATTGGATGAGGAATTAATACTTTCTGTAATTAAAGACATTACAAATGAGCAATTTACCGCAAATGATTTGAAAACTCCAACTGTAAGTTTGATTTAGTTTCTATTTGTTTCCCGACATAGAAATTTTTATGAAAGTCCTGATTTTAGTACATTTCACATACAAAAAAAATCATGATTCCCCTGTTGAAAGCCATCAGGTAAAACCTAGCCAATAAAATGCACTATACAAAAAATATACTAAGTGGCACATGGTTACTAAATCGAAGGTGTGTGGTTGGAGTAATTGAGGTGTTCGGAAACGTATATACTGATTGAATAATATTTTAATAAAATTGATTTTAGTATAACAAGTTGTATCCTGTTTACAGTGGATTTATATGTCATCTATTAAACGTGTCAAATGAACAAATTTCCCAGGTACATTTTTTTTTGTTTTTGAATTTAATATTCAGCTTGATTTTGTTTTGTGTATTTGAGCTGAAATGATATTTCAGGTACCTCTGCATGTTATGGAAACTGTTGCCCATCCAGAACTCTGTATTGAAGAAGCCACTGGACACTTACTGTTTATAAAAGCTTTGTAAGTTTACTTCTGAAACTTTGTTTTAATACTATTTTATCAATGTGAATAGATATTACTAATTAGAATATTTGTTAGCCCAGTGAAATTATCTATGGAAATTCGCCATTCGCCTGTCATTAATAAAAATATATCACATTTGCTATTTCGTGTCTGCAGCAGAAGAATTTTTTGATGCACACACAGACAAAATATATGAAATATGGCGTAATGTATTTGAACTAATGTGTTTTTTTTATATTTCATTTTATATTTATTATTATTATATATATATATATAATAATTTTTAAATTCAGTGGTGTAAGTAAGTAAATCAGTTCTGTAACGTTTTAACCAATTGCTTATTTCAAAATCATAACATATCTCATGAAAAAACTATGCTACTCTAAAAAAATATTTTCCAATTTCAACTGTTTAATAATTTGATCTACCGCTCTTTGTTGAACATAAACCCTTTTCTAACACTAGGCTGGATAATTAAATTAGAGTTTTTACTGATTTTTTTTTGCATTGATAATATTGAATATATAATATAAGTTGTTTTTTTTTATTTTTTTTTATTTTAGGGAATATCTATTCAATGCATGCTGTATCAACAATTTTTCCATGAGTGATTTGATTGCACCCAGTAAGTGCATTTTTTCTTTACATATTTTTAAATAGCTTTTTTCCTTGTTATAGAAGTTGTTTATATTTCCACTAAGTGCTTAAATTTATGTAACTCTTATGTTAAGAATGCTATACCTTGACCAAAACCACCCTAAAAAGTTTGAGAAAAGATGCACTTATAGCTTGACAAGAAGTAAAAACGTCTTGATGATGGCCTGTCCCTTATTTATTTTCCTGTTGCATTAGTAGGATAGATTTGAAATGCTGACAAACATTGATGGTATGTCTTTTTGTGATGTTATCAACCATATTATCTGAACCCAATGGTTTGGCTCCAACTTAGGGAATTGGACCAATTTTTGTATCCATTATGTGTTGTTTTTGTAAACATGACAGAGCTGTTCTTTACATTTGTAAAAAAAAATTTAATGTTTAGTTTCTATATTTTTGATTTGTTTTCCAAACTGTATGTATTTATAATTTAGCTAAAAAAAGAACTAGACGGTTGCTCAGGTGTGTTGTTAGTACATTCTTTTCCTGTTTGGGAGCAAACTGTCCTAACGTTTCTATGTTAAATTATGTTATAACGGTGGTCACACAAATCCTTTGCATCCTCAGTTTCTTCTCAAAGCAAAACTTACGGCATTATCCATAACTCTATTTTTGTTGTTTAATCATATTTGTATAGGTCTTTTAACAGTCTTCTAAAATATTCTACTAATTTTTTTGTTTCTGTAATAGTGTACCCAATTGATTTTGTGACTCCATGGAGGAAGCTTTTTAAAAAGTCTTTCAATCCCTCTCTATTTTCGATTTTTCTCTTCTTTAGTGCAATTGTCAACTTTGCGCAATTTCACTTGCAATATGAAAGTGTGAAAACTGAAGTGTCAAACAAGTTGGTGAGATGTTTGTTTTGAATTTAATTTTTGCTCATGTTTTGTTTTTGCCTCCGTGAAAGTGGAAAATTTATTTATATTATTTCTAAGGAAACTTTAATAAAAGATCAAGAAGTATATGCTAAAAGAAGAGATCACTTAAAAGAAAAAATTGCTCTACTCAAGTAAGTCAGCCTTTACCTTGAAAGTTTTGGTATTAAGCTTTCCATCATACAAATACTACAGTACTTCATCGTACAAATACTTTAGTATGTGCAATTATGAATGCAATTTATTTGTTTCGCTTATCTTTAGCTCATATTAGTGCCATTTTGAATCTATATAAAATTTTTAAACATTCTTTTACTTTATGGTTAATCATATAGTTTTGCCAAGCAACAAAAACTTGAGTTTATGACATCACTATGATATCATTTTAACTTTTTTACGTGCAACGTGTAAATATCCACTGTTGTATTTGGAAGAGAAGTGTTGATTTGAGTTTATTAGCATAGCATTCTGTTACAAAACACCTTTTCTTTGGCCACATCTAAGATGCCATTTTGTATTGACGGTTTGATCATTTTGGCATTAAATAAACTGCTAGAAAATTTGATATTTAAGAGTGTTAAAGGGGAAGTAACCTCTAATTTTTTATTTAAAAAAACAGTAGCCGCAACAAAAAAAACTTGAAATACCTATTTCTTTTCATATAAAAGTTTCACTAACTTAGTAAAAAGTTGTGTTTACTACGCGTGAAATCGCTTCGTTATTCTGACCCCTTTGCGATTTTAAAAGGATTGGGTCGAGTTGAAATTATGACGTTTTTTAGTTCAGAAAGTGTAGTGTGCTGGCGGTGGTAGTAGTATTAGTTGTTAATTTACTTAAACATTCGAGTTTAACTGCTTGAAAACATGCCAAATTGCGCCGCCATCAACTACACTAACAGAACTGGTAATAATAAATCAAAAGAAAATGTTGACGATGTTGTAGTTTTTTTCAAAATTCCCAGCGCAGAGAAAAAAAACGAGCTTCGAAAAAGATGGTCACATAACATTAGAAGAACTGGTCCCTTGCCTAAGGATTCAGGATTTTATATATGTTTCACGCACTTTGAGCCAGACTGCTTTGAAGGAGATCTTCAGGCAATTACCTGATTTACGTAAATCATTTGATTTTGTATGTATCAACCAAACACATGCTTCTTTCGTATTTGTTTATCAAAATAAAAAGATACAAGCTCGGTATAAACTTCGTGTTCGTAACCAACAATTACATACCAAGCCAACAAAAATTATATTTTACACAATGATAATTCTTTCTTTTAACATTAATGATTTCCTACTAATAACTTCGTCTCGTTGATTCATTTTTTTTCAAACTTACTTTGACTTTCAAGTTCAAAAATTATGCACCTCACAACAAGTAAATGGTTTCTTCGTCGCATGCATGCCTTGACAGACGGGGGTAATGACAACAATTCGGAAATATCTATCGGCTTTAGAGTATTTATTGCGGATTGCCCATAAAGCACACGATGGTATGTCTTTTTGAACATCTTTTTCTAATCGATTATGTACCCATCAAATCTGTAATACATGTTTTTCCTAAAATGGGAAATTTAAAATTTACCCCCTGTTCACGTACACTCATTCAGAGCACATCTCACTATTGTATTTCTTTATTAGAACGCATCTTCGGTATTCTATTTTTTTTAATCCCTTCATCATTGTTGCTTTCCGGGCCTTCTTCATTGAATTTCAAAGATGCAGTTGCATAAAATATTTCGGATGGAGACCAAGATGTTTTTTTTTCACAAAAGATTTTGTTGAAAAGTTTATTGTAAAGAGCTTGGTGAGAAACTTTTTATCATGTTGTGCGTATGGAAAATGTATTTCCTTTTATATCGGACTCTTTATTTTTAACACGATTCAATTTAACAATTTCAATTATTTGAAGACAGAAGGATGTTAAAGATATAAAATGGATATCACTTCAGTCATGATTATAAATATGAAAGACTTTATATTTGGCGAAATTATTTGTACTTTAGAAGCAGTCGTCAGGAATTTCATTGTTATCTTTGCAGCACAAACTTTCAGAGAATAAACTCATCGGTCTACAGTGACCACCTCATTTACACCAATTATTGTTTCCAATTCGATTGCCTTCTTTTTGTATAACTTCGTCTTCATGGTTTGAACTTAAAAATTTATCTTGCTCTTCCAACGACATTTCAGGCTCAAAACTAAATGACTTTAGAGCCGAAATGTCTGGAACAGTGTTTTCTTCGTCACTGGACAAGAAACTATGATGCATGTTTTAGTTTCTTATTCGAAAGTCTGTTGCATTATAAGCACCAACATAGGGCCTCGTCTAGCTAGCGCAATGTTTTGAACTATAAAACGTCATATTCAAATTAGAACCCAGTCTTTTTTATTTTGACGCGCTTTTTTCAAAAACGAAGTTTTTGCGGAGATATGAACAGGGAATATAGGTATTTAGAGATAAATTCTTGTGTTTATGTGTTATTTTTCGGATTTTATAAGTTCAAATACAAATACGTAGTCGAAAAAAAAAAATTCACATTTTTGAGGTTACTTCCCCTTTAAGGATACGGTAACCCCCTTTAGGGTCATTTTTTTTAAAAAAATTATTTTTTTTAATTTTGATTCTTTGGCATATTTTCCTGATATTTTTAAAAAAAGAATCAAAAATATTTATTGTTAAGAGGGATAAAATGAGGAAAAATCTATTTTATCTTTTAGTGTTTGCAATAGTGTGCTCAAAGTTTAAAATTCCTTAAATATATTTAATCTGTATGATAATTAAAGAGAGTTATGCAGAACGAATAAAAAATTGCAATCTCTACATATAACATAGGAAACGTTCACACTTTAATAATCTATACAAATTTATTATTAGTTATTATCTATGCCTTTTTAATTTATTTATTTATTTTTTTCGTTTTTATCTTGGTATGTTATGTTATCTTGTTGTCTGTTTAATAATAACAAGACCCAAAGTTCCGCGAAAATACTTTACCTTTAATATTAAATAAAATATTCATGAGTTATTAATTATTCATAACGTTTAAGTGGGTGTAACATTTCTTCCTCATGATTTTTGCAGGTAAAAGCAAAGATCTTTGATTTGCTTTTTCTCGAAATAAAACTTTCAGTCGTAACGGTATATATTTTTGTCAAACACTCCCCTCCATCTTGTCGAAATTTTACGAAAACAAGTTTGTTGCGATAATTATATCTTTGGCTACAGAACTTTGCTTTTTCTAACGCAGAAAGTGAGGAAATATCGAGTTATCGATCTATCATGCTTAAAAATAGAAAAAACAGTTATAAAACAGCTATTGTAACACAAAATATGCTATATTTTCGGAACCACGTGTTGTTTTGAGTAAAAAAAGCAAAGTTTTTTAGAGCTGAATAAGAGCTTCGCAATCATATTTTTTTCAACGAACAAAAATTTTACTGAGGGGAGTGTTCGACAAAATGAACTGGAAGGGTGAATTTTTGAATATAATTTTTTTCTCCTTTTTGGATTTTTTTTATGGAAATATTTTATCATCATATTTTATCATAATTTATTCGGCTTTCAGAATATATATATTTGTTAGGGTTAATATAGCGAGCAGAGTAGATATTTTAAATATACTGAGTATGTGTCTCAGGGGGTTACCGTATCCTTAAATGTTCTAATTTTCGCATTTATTAATTTTTTTTTCTTAGAAATTGCATTTTACTTTGTATTTCTATTTCAATGTGCGCATCAGTTAAATTTGCTATGAGCCAGCAATATAAATTCTGAACGATATGCATTCTGTATTTTTTTTTAAATTAATATATACTATTATTTATTTAAATATAGAGCTCAAAAGATTGAAAAACAGAAAGCTGTCCAAGAGGTTTGTATTTAACCTTCATATAGATTTAGTATGATAGTTCGTCGAAAGGTTTTAGTGTATATATTTCTTGGTAATTCTCTAAAATAAAGAAATATTTTATCTGACAGGTCAATGATATTTGGACCAAGAAGAACCCGGAAACTTTCTGGCCAAAATCTGAAATGGTTGTATTTTGTATACTACGGTCTTAATGTTTTGTATTTAGATGAACTTGAGTGCACTGAAAGCTAAACAGCAGGAGACAGATACCCTGAAAGTAAGCATGTTACTGGTTCTTTTGCAACTTGTGCTTGTGTAAACATGTTATGGTGCAGAATCATCACTTTGCTCAACTCAACAATTCGACTCCTTAGGGCATATACAAACAACTTTAACGACATTATTTAAAGATATTTTCGAATATAAATTTTCAGCTTGCTATGACTGTGGATTAATTTTTCAGCAGGATATAAGCTCTCACTTGGCAGTAACACAGTCTCTTCGTATCATCTTTAAGAATCATGAAATTCTTTAAATCATGTTTCAAAAGCATTTAAACGTTCTTCAAAACTCTTTTCGGGAGTGATGTTGAGGGCAAAAATCTAAGTGACGGTCACTCTTTATTCTTGCAGGAGCAAACACAAAGAAGTAATCTAGCAGTAAAAAGTGAAGTGGAAGAATTACAAAATGTTTTGGTAAGTTCTCTTGCTCAATTTTCTTTTTGAAGTCATGTGAAGGCTTGTGTTGATAAACAACGGTGATATACGCAACTTTCATGAGATTGTGGTTGTTTTTGTTTTTTTCGGGATTTAAAAACAAAATGTAAAGCATAAGAAAACCAACTTTTTAAATAAAACCCAAATAAGTTTTTTTGTCTTCTCTGCAGAATTTGCTTTTTTTGAATATCATAATTCTGGTTATTGATCTACCTTGTACTAGTTGTTAGCCTGGGGGAAAATGTATAGATTTATCGTCGTACATATCCTGGAGTTATTTCATCTGGCTACCATTTTAAACAGAATAGAGGTATTGTTGGAGGAGTAGCTTGTGGATAAATCTCATTCCTTTTTCTGCATATTTCAGCCAATTTACATTTTTGTGTATCTGTAGCACGACTTTTAAAATCGTGCAGAGACAGACAAAGAGTATTATTTAAAGAAAATAAGAAGCTTGTTTTAGGCATGCATTTTGGAAGTATTCATATTTACAGTAGCATATGATGTGAAGACATTTTGGCAGCATACTGGAAGCATACCACAAAATACTTCTCATACAACCCATATTTCTATGTGGACTTTACCTCAATTATTAAAAATACTTCTAATTTGCCTTTTCTTGCTATGTTAGACTGTGGCCAAAGCCTCGAAGTTAATTCGTCAGGGCAAAGAGGCTGTAGAAGAGCATCTTAACCGTGGTCACACGCTGGCTGTGAAAGAGAAGATATATAATGGCTTTGGTGAGGTATGTATGGTTTGAACATGGATTTTTTTCACTCCTAAAGTTTGACTGGTAAGTAACTTCTGTGGTTGGCACTTGATAGGACAGAACAGCCCTGATGACTAGATTCATTCATACTTTTTACTATAAATTCTTTTATATTTTCTTTTGTGCTGTATGCGATTGACTGCTTGTTTGCACAACAAAAACTAAAAATGCATAACATGTACGAAATACTGTAGTTCGGAAATCCCTTCTCTCACAAATTTCACTATTTTTTTTTAGGTTGCACCTTCGACTTTAAAACTGATTACCAACATAAACGAAGATACAAATGCTTGCATGTATGTGTTATGTTGCAGTCTTACTGTGTTTATCTGTGTCTTACAACTGTTGGAATATTCGAATTGCTCTCGAGGAATGGGGTTTTTGTAATGTGACAAGAATCCACTTTTGATTTGATTTTTTCTGCTAAAGACAATCTGAAGATAATGTTTACATTTTACGTCTATATTTTCATCAAAATTCGATTACTTTTGAATTACATAAATTTTTCATCACAGCAGTATTTTAAAAAAATGGACGACAAAATTCTGGACCAATTATCTTCAGAAATTTTATGATGGAAATTATGTAAAATCATAAAGAATGTCCGAAATTTGACATTTTTGTTTAATGACAACCGTTATTGCCCTAAAATGTTCTCAAATGGAATACTTTAAAAATATCTAACAGTGTTTGCTGCGTATTATTTCTGGTATATACCAGTTTGACTGTTCGTTCCTTCTAATGAAAACAATCAATCTAAATTGTGTAATGTCTCCACAAGTTGAGCACTGCTCTACAGACAGAGTACTCCAAACTTTGATAGTATTTTTTATATGTTATATTGTTTTGTTTTTTATATATTATTATTATTATTATTATTATAGGGTTGCCACAAGTGAGGTTGAAAAAATTCGAGATCGAACAGTTGAACAATCGATTAAGTTAAAGAACTTATCAGCTGACAAACAGGTGAGTATACAACTATAATGTATTGTTTAGAATTATGATTCTTTAGAATGTCATGCTAAATTTTTGTCATTCCCACTTTATTGTGACATATGTGTAGTTTAAAAATAACTCATAATATGATTTACAACTCATTTTTTAGCAGCCAATACGGGAAACCATTATTAAAATGGTATCTCACAATACGGGAAACCATTATTAAAATTGTATTTCACAATACGGGAAACCATTATTAAAATGGTATCTCACAATGCAAACAAACACCACACAAATAAATTAATAAAATTGGTTAATCTAAGATTTTCCTTTTGGATTCTTTTCGTGAACAGTTTTTTGACATGGTCTGTATGTCACTCACGATTTAAATTTACAAGTTTTAAAATATTCGAACTTGTCAACAATTATAACAATATATAATAACAAAATCATAAATCATATCAGACTTTGTATTTAGACAGCTCAGCACCACTTTTTATTTTGTTATGCTTAAGTCCTATCAAGCTACGAAAAAAAGGCTTGTATTCATTTATATGGATATGGTTATGAGATGTTGTTGTTGTTTTTCGTTGTAGAATCTTCAACGTTTGATTCAAAGTCATACAGAAAAACGAGATCGTTTTGCTTCTAAATACAACAAGAAAATGGAGAACTGTCATGAAACTCAAAAGGAACTAAATGAGTAGGGTTTTTTAGTGTAATTTGTTATAAAAGGGCTTGCAAGACCTTGAAAATAATCAAACTCGTTGATCTTCGATATGGTTCGACAAAAACTCATGCATGTTTTATAATTTTTACTTCCAGATCTTTTTGTCTCATAATTTCTTTTTATATGCTTTTTTTAAGGTTATTTTTCTCATTATTTAATATATTTTTTGATTTATCATCGTAGACTTTCTGAGAAACAGAAAAAAGTGAGAATTTAGTTTAAGCCAGGAAAGGGGTATACATCCTTATAGAAGTGGTCTTGCAAACAGTCATCGTTTTATTGATACTAAGAATGAACATTGTCTATATTCTCACAATTTTGGTTAAGCAACGATTGGTTAAAATTTCACTTTTAGCCTGTTACTATGTGATAAATTGAACTTTAAAAGATGGACGCTGTGTGTCGTTTCGTCTCGACTGTAGGTAGCAGTATGTCCATACAATGATTGCTTGTGTTTTTATTTTAGAAAAGAAGCTAAAGTACTTTCTGATGTGAAGGAGAAAAATGAAAAGTTGAATCAGATTCGAATGGAAATGAAGAATTTAACAGAACAGGTTGAATTTTTGATAGGACGCTTTGATGTGATCGAAGTCTTGTTTGTTGTTTGTTGTTTGTTCGTTTTGTTGTTGTTGTTGTTGTTTTGCTAATTCAGTACTGCATAGATTGAACAATTTTTATCATATTTTAATCGAAAGAGGAAAATGCATGAAGTAAGACTGAGAAGGAGTAAATGAGTACTGCATTTAAATAATTTCAGATAACTATTATGAACTTTTTTCGTATTCATTGTATCTATAAAGTCTCATACTTAAACATTTGTACTGACGCAGTAAAATTCATTCGCTTAAATGAAAAAAGTAAGGCGTTTTTAATTTTATTTAGGATTACTTTTTTATGGTCATTCATAACACCATATCTAGCGTCTGCGTAACAGTGCAATAAAGTATAAAATTACATTTAGATAGGAATTAGTGCATCGTTTTACGCAAATTTATTATTACCGTTTGTGCCGTACTTAAAAACCTGAAAATTTGGATCATATTTAAAAAAAAAAAAAATCTCCGGGAAAACCGCATTTAAGCTTTACTTGGAGAAAGTCAACAAAAAACGTTTCGCAAGGCAAGTCTTTTAGTCGAAGATTTTCCAACTATGTTTGTGAATTCAAATTTTTTGAAAACTACAATAACATGGTCAACAATTACAAGATTAGGATCAAAGTTTGTGGGTTAAGAATTAGATGGCCACTTTATGGTTTTGCTGTTTTTTTGTTTTTGTTGTTGATAATTTTTTTTAAGTTGGCTACGAATTGTGTTATGAAGAAGTCATCTTAACAAAAATCTTTTAGGAATTACTTGAGCAGAAAGATCACAAGAATATCATGAAAATGATGAAGGACAAACAAATTACATTGCAGAAAAAGGTATAAACCTTTGCTCGCGTACAAAAGCTAACTAGGTGGTATATAATGTGTTGTGTGAAAGAAGTCGTGAATGATAAAATTTGTTGCAAGCGAAGGATTGGACATGACAATTCAAGTTTTTGTATAAATTTTTGGACTTTTAATAAAACAGCTCGCCGTTTTCGTACTTTAAATAAAACAACTCGCAATTTTCGGCCTTTAATAAAACAACTCGCCATTTTCGGACTTTTAATAAAACAACTCGCCATTTTCGCCCAAATTCAACTTTATTACGTTATCAAGGTGCCTGCCCAACCTTGAAAATCTTTGAATATTTCGAGAAATAATTCTGTCTAGTTACGGTACGTGTCTCGTATGTTTTTCTACGCTCTAAGTACTTTCCTTTCTATTGTTTTAATCCTGCTATCTCATTTTTGGGATCTTTTTACATTTGCCTTGATTCTGCGTAGGGATTTTCCTTTCATCTGTGTATTAAAAAACTTAAATTATGGCTGAAATTGCAGCAAACCTTGAAACACAAGCAAAAAAAATTGAAAAATAATAAAAAATTGGAAATATTTGACACTATGTCAGACATGCTGATTCACAAAACACTGTTCATGAACATTTAAAGGGACTACTTTAAGTTGGCTGCTATACTGCACTATGTTTATTTAGATTGCTGTTTATCATGACAGGATAACAACAGAATGTGGTGAAGTTTCGTACAAAATGGACCAATTAACAGTGTGTGATGTAAGTTACACTGTTGTGTGATCGAAGCCTGCTTACTTCATGTTACGTTTAACAGTTTCACGAGTGTCACTAAGTGTATGTATTCACCAAGCAACAACAATCTGTACCTATATAACCTTTACCTCGCCCACCTAACTATTAACACACTCCTACCCCACACTCACACATCTATATTTATCCGCGAACGCGCGCGCTGAAGTATTAACACGCTGCCATTAGCATGCGCGCGCCCAAGTTATCGTGTCCACCCGCCCAGCGTTAGCACCGTTTCACAATATATATGTTTTGTCTTTCACCATAGACAGCCACAGTATCATAATTGCTTATCCGTCAACCAATCGTATGTGAATGAAACGCGTGTTCGACCAATCATCGTGCAAGAAAACAAAGCGTGGTCTGATCATTATCCAAGAAAGAAATATGTATACAGCAGCTATTACAATTTTGTTGAGACAGCGTTGAACTTGTACAAGAACTTGTCTTTAATTAGAATGTATATATAAACAATTTTTTTTTAGTAATGTTGATAACTAAATACAGGGAAATAGTTGTATATTTTTTGCGTTTGAAAAAAATTTTCGGAGTCTACATTCCAGTTTTGCTAGTTTAGATTTTCACATATTCCAAAGCATTTAAATCTTCAGGCAAAATACCAAAAGCATGTTTTTACTAACATCTGGCTTCAAAGTTGTAGGCACATAAGAGTTATTTTCACTGTATATTTATATATAAATTATATGTTCTATTCATGATTATTTATGTAATACAACTTTTGTTACAAAGATCAACCTCGCGCTTAGAGGAGTAATGTAGTATGTTATTATTGCTATGTATCAAAAGGGCATAAATTCATTGCCTATAAAACATTTTGAATATATTAATACATATTATAATATATATAGTGCTGTTTAAGCATATGTTGCGATATATGTTGCGTTTGAGAGGTTTTTGAACACATTCCAACTTGTAAAACTAAGGGTTTTTTTTTAAAAAAGATAACAGTTATTGGGAAGGATAGGCACCGACAGTTGGCAACCTTGATCCCAACGTCAATACAAGAGACACTGGGCTCAAGGTTGTAAGTGTAGGACATACATGGAGCACTCCCATAGTTACTCTTCGCACACTTCTGTTATTCCGTTCAGACAATGGTTCAATAATATCACACATACAGAAACCGTTTTTTTTTAATGGAAAGTTAATTGTAAAAGAAATATGTTTTTCACATGCAGATATTAAATTTGCTCCGCTCAATTATTATTTGTTAATTGTATTTTGTTTCTTCTATTTATTGTACATTTAGTATTAATTTGTTTTTCTCGGTTGCCATATAAACTGTGAAAATGGTAGAAAATGGTAATAACTCGGTCACATATCTACGACCCGATATTTGCAGGGTGGCCACTAATCATTAGAACTCCTTAAAATAAACATACTCCTGGAAAGAACTCATAAAAAGTTACACAAATGGAAAAAAAACTCTTTGAAGAGTGGTCGCAACCATTTTGTCATCATAATAGCATTATTTTGTTCCCTGAGTATACGCAAAATCAGTTATTTTGATTTCAATTCTATATTTAGAAGCGCGTCAAACCAGCTACTTCGTCTCCAATCCATTCTAGCTCAGTAACACCTTTTGCCACCCAAATAATGGCTACTTATGTGTAGTGTTAACAACATATCCTTTTGTTTTGCTTAGAACAGATTTTCTTGAAGTTGAGATCAGTCTATGTTTATCAGCTTTCTTTGAGCTAAGCGGGCCGTCCTCTGTTGTGAAGTAAACATTCTCTGCTGCTAGTATAAATGACAACGGCCGTTCTTTCGAGTCTGCACGGGTACTGTAGGATTTCATACTAAGCTGAAAAGTAAACACAGTTGTTGACATACAAAGTTGATTAAAGAAACACAACAGCATACAATGACGTAAACTTAGTTGTGATTCAACCCTGGGTTTCAACTTAATATAATAAACCTCGTGAAAAAAGGAGTTGAGTATGGTTTAAAAGTGCAAACCCGGCCATTAGCCACCAAATACAAAGATGTTATTAATATTATATTAGATATTGTTGGATTTTTCAACTTCTACTCATTCAAGGAAGTTTTAGGAAAGCAAAATAACCAATCTTTTTTCTTTAAGAATCAATTAATACAACTTTTATGGAATGTTGTTCTTAAGTGATGGGGGAGATTGCATGAGTCGGGTTGACTGGTTTCTAACTCGCTTACAACCTTTTTTTAAATGTTTTTTAGATACCGTATCTATGATAGTTCATTCAGTTTTAATTCATGTAAAAACCCATGGTTGTGTTTTTATTAACTTCGTGATTTTTATATATACAGAGCCAACCCGGCTTGTTATTACTACATAAATCCAGTCAACTTGCTATATTGAGAAGGTTAATGAAACCAGCCAACAGGCATGTTTTTTTCAAACGGTGCTTCGGCCCCTGAGTTGTCATTACGGAGCCACAAATCAAAATGGCCTGGGTACGAGGTTGTCCTGCTCGGTTGACTTCACACATGTAATTACATAAGACGGGACAATGGTCTTGGACTTAAGTTGACAGACTCACTCGACTTTAGACGAGTCAGCACCAAGTCAACCTGCACCAAGTAATCCACTACTTTACTACCAGCCTTTATCACGTGATAGTGATTACACGAGCCAATAAGAATACTTACAATAAGTAAATGACCAATCAAATAAACCAACAAAACAATACCAATGACAATGAGAATTGTCCTTGTGGAGTAAATAACTTTTTGAACACCTGAGGTATTTTTCATTGTGAACAAAAGGATCTTGAAAAAATGATTTGATAACGATGGCAAAAATGTAAATTCAGTTCGATTGGATTTACTAACCGGTAAAGCTAGTGAAATGACTTGTGACAAGCCTGGAAAAAAGAGGGGACATTCAAGCATCTTGTGGCCATTCCTTTTCCCTTAAAACGTATTAAATTTAAAACAAACTTGTAGTCTTTCTAATTGAGTGTTAAATTTTTATTATCACTAAGTAGCGATTTTATGTTAAGAGAATGGTTTTAAAAATGGCGGACCAAAGTGACTAAGTTGGTTGGTTGGTTGAAATTAGCTAAAAATCCAATTTAAATCCTAAAGATATTATAAGAACCTTTCTTGTCCCCAGAGCTCTTTGAGATAAACCTCGAAATAAAGAGCCTGGGGCAAGAATTTTTAAGAATAATCATTGATTCGCTGCCAGTTTAGAACTGATATTACGGTCGTATAACCAACCACTCATATTTGAAATATTTATGTTCTTCCATTGTTATATATTGGTTCTTTTATTGGATGCTAGCCTTTCTTTATTCTTCCGACCATGTTTTCGCATTTTATACCAGTTTCCGTTGAGATATTAGTTGATTGTTAACAGTTACTTCAGAATCAATCAATTATTTTCTTCACACTTACCGTATAACGCCCAATCAATGCGCCCTTATACAGCTTTTTTTCTGCCGCCAGTGTTGCTTTGATATCCAACGTTGCGCCCTTAGCACCTTTTGTTATCGCAAAGTAATACAAAGTTACTTGTTCCGCATTTTGTTTTTTATCAGCGCACATTTCTTTTTCATTAGCAAAAACGATATTGTTGTAATCCTGTTTTATTAGATGTGAAAGTCCGTTCCGAAATATATCCATACTCGGGCATAGATCGACCCATGTTGTGTTTACGTCGATTGCGATGTGAAAATGATTTGGAACAGCAAGAATACCTGTAAAAACAAAAATAGTTTTATTACAGTGTCTTCCCCAGGCCTGCTTCTCGTCTCCGTTGGTTTTCGGATTGCTCGTTTCCTCGTAGTAAAGGTATTGAAATTAAAGAAATTATCGCAATTGTCAACTTAGAAAAGAAAATAATTTTTTTTCACTTGATTGTTCTAACTCTTAGTTAAATAAATTCAAAATACGTCCCTAGGATTTTTTTTTATTTATTGTCAGTTTTTAGTCGATGTAGGGACTTTAGGCAGTTTCGTGACTGATACAAAACCTCACAAAACATTTGAAGTTAAACAAACATAAAACTCTCGATTGCCAAAAAACAGTTTGTGTGTCAGATCTTACGTGACCGAGAAAAAAGATGGCGTGGTAAAAGAAACAAAAATACTTACTTTCAACTTGCAGAAGAAGAAGAAAAATCCATGCGTTGTTTTCCATTTGAATGACGAAAATTATTTGAACTTTGATGCAGAAATTCTTTCAACTAAATGTTGTTTTTGTAATTTGAGTTTCGCAAAATATGATATTCGCCATGAGTAAGAGCAAAAAAAATTATTTGATAAAACGTGCAAATATTTGCTTCCAATAGAACCGGTTTTTACTCGCTTTTGTTTTACTAATACGGATATTAGAACTACTTACATATCTATGATGGATTTAGAAAAGGTAAATTAGTTTCCAGTCTTTTAATCAGCTATCGATTTTACTCTCTGTGACGGAGTGCAGAGTTTGATGACGTACATATTGTTTGTTTTGACGCAGTGTGCGTACAGAATAAACATTCGCTGTGTATTTTCCATTTCATAGAAGTTTGATTTCATTTTGTGATTTACCGAGGATGAATTACATATATCTTTCTGCAGTTTTTATTTTGGTTATTTATCGAGTTGAGGGAGAAACTCGTTTGGATCCTAGAGGGTAAGTTCTTTGTTACATTTTTTTTATCACTGCGACCCTATCCAAACGTTTAAATACTTTCTACTTATTTGACCTCGATGTCCCAGACTCAGAGCCGCTGAGTCAGAAACAAAGAAATCCCGCCAAAGGGTTTTCAAACGAGGATGGTGGTTGTGTTTTATCAAATTCCACTCTAGCCTTTTTACTTTTTTTCCCAGTAATTATTTAACTTTGCTTTGTAATTATCCAAGGGTCGCAGAGAGGCCAGTAAATCTAAAATGAAACGGTTTCATAATTCATCTTGGAGGAAAGAAACACAGTTGTTTTTCTTACTTGTTTATTTATACTTTTTCCTATCTGTAAGACAGAGACTTTTATGTTTTATTTTTCAAATTCTGCGTTCCCTTTATATATAATGCTGTGTCATGGCATCTATTATCGAAAGCTGTAATGCTTGAACAAGCAATTTAGGGTGCAAGGTCAGTTAAATATATTGTTTTTTATAGCAACAATGTTTGCAAACTGGTAACTTCGTATACTGCTCTAACAAGTACGAAGACATCCTACAACATTAAAACACCGTATAAAACATGTTGTAAGAGAATCGTGTTTTGTGTGAAGAGATGCACTAAGTACAGGTAGGTTCATGTTTCAAACACGATATAGGCCTGTCTGAGATGTGTTTTTTAGCATAGTGTGAAGTTGGACATTCCTGTTTCAGGTATGGCCAACATGTTTGCAAGAACATGGCAGGTTTGCCCAATGTTTTGTGCCGGCAAACTGATGTTGGCGTTTTGAACAACTAAACAACGTGTGCTCTTTGATGAACTCTTTCCCGCGCATTTTTGTTTTAATGACGCCTATCATTCTCGTCCCAGAGCTTTTTAAAATAAAGTTTTATGGTTTAGCTTAGAGGTATGGAAACAAAAATGGGTACTAGCGCAACCTCTCTATTCTTAAAATGCGCATAAATGAGATGATTTATCAAGTTGTTGTTGTTTTAAGAACTAAGAAGATCTATTACCAGAAGACACGTATTACTGCGAAGTTAAACACGACATATCGTTGTTGTAAAGGTCATGAACGAGCGCACCCAAGTCATACACAATGCTTAAAACGTAAGTCGTAATAATTTTCGATAACATTATCGAAAACAGCGCTAGGGAAAATATTTAAATCGAAGATTTATTATGTCAGATTACCACAGCAGTAAGTTCAATCCGCAATGCTTGCATTTTCTCTAACCATTACGTTATCTTTAAAAAAGCTTTCTATTCTATTTTTTTTTGTCAGCAATATGTATAAAAGGATGCGATGTGGGGTCGTGCGTCGCACCCAACATATGCCAGATGACGTACGACTCCAGACTTGGATTTAAAGAAAGCGTGAAACTGCCAGGTAGAATCCACTTAGTCCTTTTTATCCTTTTTATACTCTTCCTTCAAGAACAAAATTTCACATGATTTAGTTCCAATATCACCATCGTTAAAAAACAAGCACATTATTTCCCTTTAGAACGATGTGGTGGCCATATTGAAAAAGCGAGCGGAAAGATTGCTTTACATGGGAACACAACTCATCCCATTTATCGGACGCGACTATGCCGGTGGACGATACGAATTCAAAATGGTAGCAAAGCCACATTCCAATTTAATAGTTTCCATTTTCACAACGGAACAAGCTGTGCCGAAAGCGTCATAACTGTTCGTCAAGAAAACGAAAGAATCTTTTTCTTTTGTAGCATCAAGGCACCTAATAGTCAAAATAAACTTGTTCTCGGGGCCGGAGTTTGGACCATAGAGGCAGTTCAAAATAATTGGAAAGAACGTGATGGCTTTGAAATGACATTTGAATCCAAAAATAAGAACGGTATTTAACCATAGCACCATAACTTTGACCTCTCTCTACGCAGGGTTCCCAATCTTTTTTCAAATCAAAATTGTAGGAGAATTTTCATTGGTACTAAAAAAACAGGCGCTTCACGAAGGTTGGTGATATGTGGTGAAGTTGTGGTCAAAGCACAAACAATTTACTTACTGGACCATTAAATTTTCAAGAAATTCCAGCCTGATCTTCTCTTTCCCTTTGGCGGGGAAGAGGTATGAAAATCTTTTCAGTTTTCATCATGTATAAAATTTCTCTCAAAGTTTTAATCAGAAGTGTCAATTCTCCTCAATTTTGACTTTTAATAACAGACCGTTTTATTCTCAAACACAGAATTTGATATCGTAAAACATACATAACAAAGACAAACATTCTAGTTGAAGAAAAACATTTACAATTACAAAATAATAGCCTACTATGTACAATCCAACTTTAAAATTATAATAAAGATGACGACATTTTACAAATGTCGTATTTGCTTCGAGGTTGAATAAAACTTTCGAAGAATCTCTCGATCACACCATCATTTCGCAAGTACAAGTTACTTCACACTCAACATCAAACGCTAGCTCATTTCCCTAAATTGGTCTTGGACCCAAAGAGTCTCAATAATACGTATTTGCAATTATAAACGCCACTTCTCGCTTGTCTTGTTTACACACCAATTCGTGCCCACACTACAAGTGATGCGTAGAACTGAACGTCAAGGAAAACAACAGAACATCCGCTCTCCATCACACGTTCTTTACTTTTACCTAAACTGCGCTTCATACAAAGGCGCATAATCACTCTTCTCGGAAAAATTAACACATACATTTTTATTTCTTTTAAAAGTTACTAGAACTGGAAATAGTGGTACTTTAAGTTTTTAAGTTTCTAGTTGTTTTTTCCAGTCGCCATATTTGACGATTTTCTTGATCACACATTCCCGGCCAAGAAACCGGCTGTCGCAAAATAATCGTTTTCGGTCATAAACAGACAGCCTTGCATTTTATGAGCACTAGGGCGGAGTTTGCTAATTTACTTTTGAAATCAATAAATCAGAGGCAAAAGAAAACAACAAAAAGAAATCGTAGGTATATCTCTTTGCCTTATGGCTACTAATTTGGATAATTATTGTCCATCACACGCTCTATAATTTATTAAAATGTTTGGCCAGATTGATTGCATAATTTTCCCCAAAATTCAAACGGGGGAGAGTGCCCAATGTGAGACTTTAAAGATAGTTAGATAAATAATTTTAAAGCGTAAAATAGGAAATTCCGAATAAAATATATACAGACGATACTTTCTCCATAAAAAAGCAACAAACTATTTGAACAAAGGAGCACCATTAAGGCGAGGCGGAGCTGTTTTCGTAAACAACATCAAAAGATAGCTGGGTGTTGCAAAGAAGCCTGATTTGAGTAAGTTAAAACGTTTAATTCATTTAGAATAGAATAAAAACATTTTTTTTTTATATATTTATAAAAAGCATTACGATGGAAATGGAGCTACACATGTTCTCCCGCATTGAATAAATTTCAGGTGATGACACATGTACCTATACCAAGCACGTGATCGATTTTGCGGTGCGTTTATGATAGTGTGAATCGTGAAATTAATTGCAATGGTGGCTCTGTAGGCGGAGAGGAATTAGGGTGCGTTTGCTATTTCAGTAAAACATTTTAACATGTTCTGATCTTCAGTTTTCAATAAAATGTTCAGGATAATGTTATTTCATCTATTAACTTTCAGTTTTTACATAAAATAGGGATCTCAAAAAATTTGCCAGCAAAGTGATTACGCGCCTTTTTATTTGTTACTACACCTGCTTAGAACAATTTGGCTACAAACCATTTTTTTTTAAAAAAAACAAGCAAAAAACGTAAAAAGACATTATCCCGCTAGATTTTAACAATTTTTTTTTACTATTTTTGTATGTCGTTATATTTCAATTAGCCAAAAAAAACATACTATGTTAGAAAAACGGGCTTAAAAAATTAGCGAGAGATCTCTCTTGAGTTCTAGCGTACATTAGCGTATTCATTCTGACCTACATTGAGTCATTTGAAAAGATATAGATTCCATTCGAGTTCTTGCTTCATTACTCCTGATAAGATTAATTCCACGTTGTAAACATCTGAAATTAACAACAAAAATACAATTCGAACATAACGATTCGAAGATTAAAAACGACTTCTCACATTTCAATGATTCGCGAAAGGAAAAACACGAGAAAATTAATACACGTAAGGTTCGACCTTCACTTTACGCAAGTGAATTGTTTTTAGCGAATTGTAAATTTTTCACAGCTCTAACGAATCTACTACTACCTCAACCTCTCTTTTGGAAGAGGTTGCTTAAGGTGACACTAAAATTAAGTATGGAAGAACGCACCGTATCCTTCTTTTACGACGTCATTCCATAATTTTTTATCGTCCATGCAAGAAACAAGGTAGCTGTTGTACGTTTGGTCCTAAAAAGAAAGTATGTCAAAAAATTAGAACTGGGATAAAAGGGCGTTTTAAGGCTGTTATCTGGCTGGGCAGAAATTTCTGTCGGTCTAATGGGAACTTTAAACACTCCAGAGTTACCTTTGTAGTCCTAGAAACGATTAGCAGGGTTATATCCCCACGAAATTAGCGAGGCTAGCCATAAAAGATACACGCTACGTTACTACAAATAGTATATGAGAAAACAGATGTTATGAATGTTGCGGAATAGAGTGTAGTTTGACGACAAATTCAGCAATTACGACGACGACGACGACAAAAATAACACACCTTCAGAACGTTCACCAAAAATATATTTTTTATATCCTCTACTGTCTTCACCTCTGTCATCTAAACGTGCAAAAATAATAATAATATTATTATAACAATCTTGCCAACTATCCACTAACGGCAACTGAAAAATTTAATACCAAGTTATTTTGCATTACATTACCTTTCCTCCAGCACACTCTATAATTTCTTTCATTGCATTCGGAGCAGGTAAGATGGAGGGAGTCACGTGGAAATGAAGACCCTGAAAAAAAGTATCAAATACGTTACCAGTGTGAATAGAGATTAAGTATGAAATACGTTACCAGTGTGAATAGAGGTTAAGTATGAAATACGTTACCAGTGTGAATAGACGTTAAGTATGAAATACGTTACCAGTGTGAATAGAGGTTAAGTATGAAATACGTTACCAGTGTGAATAGAGGTTAAGTATGAAATACGTTACCAGTGTGAATAGAGGTTAAGTATGAAATACGTTACCAGTGTGAATAGAGGTTAAGTATGAAATACGTTACCAGTGTGAATAGAGGTTAAGTATGAAATACGTTACCAGTGTGAATAGAGGTTAAGTATGAAATACGTTACCAGTGTGAATAGAGGTTAAGTATGAAATACGTTACCAGTGTGAATAGAGGTTAAGTATGAAATACGTTACCAGTGTGAATAGAGGTTAAGTATGAAATACGTTACCAGTGTGAATAGAGGTTAAGTATGAAATACGTTACCAGTGTGAATAGAGGTTAAGTATGAAATACGTTACCAGTGTGAATAGAGGTTAAGTATGAAATACGTTACCAGTGTGAATAGAGGTTAAGTATAAAATACGTTACCAGTGTGAATAGAGGTTAAGTATGAAATACGTTACCAGTGTGAATAGAGGTTAAGTATGAAATACGTTACCAGTGTGAATAGAGGTTAAGTATGAAATACGTTACCAGTGTGAATAGAGGTTAAGTATAAAATACGTTACCAGTGTGAATAGAGGTTAAGTATGAAATACGTTACCAGTGTGAATAGAGGTTAAGAATGAAATACGTTACCAGTGTAAATAGAGGTTAAGAGGTGGTTGAAGAAGTGATGTCTTCAAATTTTGTTAATTTTTGGATCTTTTATAGAAAAATGTTAAATTTTTTGAGATATGGAGATGTCAGTCTCCAAAAATTGACCCAATTTGGTCAAAAATAGTTCGGCTAATATGTTTGCATTTTTAAATTCATGTAACCGACTAAATTTAATTTTTTTTAAAGTTATTGCAAATAGTTTTATTAAGAGTCAATAAAAGTTTTACCACAAAAAATAAATTTAAGATTTATTCGGATTAGATGTCGAGATATAATGGCTCAAAGTCGCAATAATATAACTTTTGGGTATCCTTAAGGTTCAATATGTCTGCAGTGTGCACATGATTGTTGTTAGTTATTTTAAAAATTAGCAGAATTATCTTCAAAACAATAATGAAAAACTATAAGCATGAATTGGGATGGGCAGCCTGAAAATCACTTTTTGCCTAATCTGCGCACAATTGAGGCGTTAAGTCACCCATTATGACTTTATTGATTTTTATTTCTTTAGTCATCTGATTGTCATATTCATATATATGTGTATATTATTAAAATCACAACGCAGCTATTTACTTAGTAACAAAAAATGCCCCTTGTGACGTGTTTAATACTTAAAAGTATGGAATACGTCACCAGTGTCAAGAGAGGGTAAGTATGAAATAAATTTGATTGGCTATCTTCTTTTGCTTTTAGTACTTTTGCTGTTCTCGACCGCATGATAAGTTGAAACGATTTCAACTTTCACCATAGATCGGTTTCATTTCGATTTTAAGTGGAAATTCACCTTTACTGCAAAATAACATTTTTCAGCTTCTTCGGCGTCGACTGTGTCAGATAATATGTCGTGTATATATAGGTTAGAAAGTGTTTGAACTTGTTTCGACATACCTTGCAAACCTGTCTTGTTTGCGCACGTTGTAACGATCTTGTTAGTTTGAAACCAAACAAATCTTCAGACTCTGGATCAACCAAAGTGTAGTTCGTTTCCTCTAAATTGGAAAGAAAATTAGAATAACGAGTAACGAGTTACGAGTTACGAGAACGTGCCGACATAAAAAACAAGAAACGCTAATGTGCTCAAATAAGAAAAAACAAGCAACGAGAATGAAACGAGATAATGTGCTAAATAAACGAATAATAAGGAACGACTATAAAACGACAATGAAACGACAGAAAAGAACGAGAAACGAAAAAGAACAGAAGACATGAGGACAAAAATATGAAAACACAAACCAAAGAAGAGTTAAAATAACAAATAAGCGACGAGAACATAGCACGAGCAATGAAAATAAACCGAATATCAAAGAACGACAATCGAAAACCACTGATATTGAAAATATAAAATTCACAAATCGCAAACTCTAAACATATGATCATTTTAAACTTCCATTTAAGCATGTAACCCACCTAGAAAATTCTTCGCTTCAAATGACTCGTCTACCCAAGCAGGAGCTACAAGAAACTTGCAAATTGAAACAGCCGATAAAAACTTTACCGTTCGAGTGATCTAAAATAACAAATGACGTAATGCTGCCCTTTAGTTCCTGAATGCCAGAAACCACCTATCTACAGGTTGTTTAAATAGCAGAACTTAGTACTGACATTCATAAATGTGGGTGCGATTATGGTGATAAAACATTGTTGTAACAGCGATACCCGCTATGAATCGATCACATTCCCAACTTCGATATCCTTTTAATTTTTGTTAAAAAATCAGCTTACAACCGAGTCTTTTTAATAAAGTGTGAAACCAATTTTAAAAAAGAATTTTTCCCTAATCTAAAATTTTTAAAAAGACACCCTCTCACGCGACTTTTAAGTGATAATAAAATCACGTATATACATACCATACTGAAAAAACGCCTTCTCTTTTCGACACAGACAAATCATTAACTTATTGAGGAAGAGGCTTTACTTGTAAAAGTTTGACAATAGAATCATCATCTCTTCCTTGCAACCAATTATTACACACAAAAACAACAATCAAAACTAACGCAGACAATGTCACACCGACCAACAGTATGATCAATTCTAGTGATACCATTAGTAATTGGTGTCGTAAAAAAATATTTCAATCCTTTATTAATGAAATCTATGAAACTATGAAATCAAAAAAACACGCTTCGTCGTGAAATTGCGTTGGTTTTTGTATTAGTTTTTGAAACCACGTAAGTTTCAGATGTTGCATATTTTACTTGTGAAAGTGAAGTGTGAAAAAAATGAAGATTTTTTTATTGGTTGAATAAATAAAAAGTAGAATGTTCTGATTGGTTTGTTTTCTTAATCAATGTTTTTATTTACGCGATGAACAGAGAGACAAGCTAAAATGGCACATTTAACACAAACAGAAATAAGTTTTTAGCGACGCTTATGTTTCTCCTGCAAACCAAGTTATCACAAATAATATACAGAAGCTTTTTCCTTACCAACCCTACAAAAATATAAGTTCTTTTTTTCCCTTATTAAATACAAATATTTTTTTATAAAGGGATCAACAAAAGAAGGACATTCATAAGCTTTTGTTAATTTCTTAAAAATTAAGAGGACGAAAAATAAGATGTTTAATTCCACTTAATAAGAGAGAATATTTGGCTTAAAATGAAGTACGACGAAACATTTACCACAAACACAAACAAACAAGTTTTTTATCAAGCTTATGTTCTTTTGAGTAAATCCGAATTTATCTTTCTTCAGAACATTTTTTTTTAAATAAGACATCAAGCGAAAAGCCTTGTAATTCACAATTGTCTGTTGAGAGAATGAAAAATAATAATGTTTTAATACCACTAAATATGAGAAAATATTAAGTTTTAAATGAAAGTAATACTTAAACTTCCTGACACAACGACTACAATCACAACCTCTAAAATGACGAAACATCGAACATCGATTCCGACGAAACAACGACTACAACAAAACATCGACTACAAGGAAACATCAACGACGACAAAACCACCAAACAACATGACGTCAACAACAAAACAACGACTACGACAAAAACATCGATTACGACGAAACAACGACGACAAAACCACCAAACAACATGACGTCAACAACAAAACATCGATTACGACGAAAACACCGATTACGACGAAATAACGACAACAAAACCACCAAACAACATGACGTCAACAACAAAACATCGATTACGACGAAAACATCGATTACGACGAAATAACGACGACAAAACCACCAAACAACATGACGCCAACAACAAAACATCGATTACGACGAAAACATCGATTACGACGAAATAACGACAACAAAACCACCAAACAACATGACGTCAACAACAAAACATCGATTACGACGAAAACATCGATTACGACGAAATAACGACGACAAAACCACCAAACAACATGACGCCAACAACAAAACATCGATTACGACGAAAACATCGATTACGACGAAATAACGACAACAAAACCACCAAACAACATGACGTCAACAACAAAACATCGATTACGACGAAAACATCGATTACGACGAAATAACGACGACAAAACCACCAAACAACATGACGCCAACAACAAAACATCGATTACGACGAAAACATCGATTACGACGAAATAACGACAACAAAACCACCAAAGAACTACGACGTCAGTAACAAAACAACAACTAGGTTATATGCTTGCCGTATATTGATACACCACGATACGGAGCAAATTTTATAATTTCGTATGTGCATTGCAAAGCTATTGTCATTGTTACTTAATGTATTCTCTCTTGTAATAGTAGCGCCTTTATAAAAACTCCCCATTATTCATTCTTTATTTTGAGTCTGACAATTATATTTTTGTGTTTTTTACATCTGTACAGCCAATGTTCGCCTCATTTCACACAAAGAATTTTTATTGTAGTTATACATTCACTTTTGAGAAATTTACAGTACCGCAAAAAAAAGGATAAATTACTCGCAGGTTATGATCAAAAGTTAAAAAGAAATGATTGATACCTGATATTGTTTTTATTTGTACAGTTTCATCGTTCACATGTATATTTATTTATTTATTTAAAACATATTTATACAGGGTGGCTACCGTCAATTTAAAAAATAAACTGCTATCAATGGAGGCCCTGTGTATAAGATAAATAATGATAAAAAATATATATTTATAAATACATAAAAAGATATGTTAGTGATTAGTATATACATTAAAATCAATTAGAAAAGAAAGAATGCGAACAACGCTGTAGCACTAAATGATGATGTAAGACAGGAATATAGTAGGAACTGCAGGCCACTAACACGCACAGAGTATAGCTACTCTCACTATCATATACTGTCAAAATCATACTGCAAAAAAAACTGATCGTCTTTTGAGATAGCCACGATGTCAAAAGAGGCATCTCATCATCAACTTAGAATACCATGCCATAAATCCCCCGGGGATAGAAACTATTGCAGCAAAGTTAACATTCATCTTACTCCTCTTAGGGCTACCAATTCAAAAAACTTTAATTTTTTTACAAGTGCTATAAATTACACAGCAAAACTGTATCTACTGCAAGAGGCTTTCTCTTCAAGGAGAAAATGTTTACTGCAAGGATTGGAGTAAAATGCGTTTTTTTTCTTTGCTAAGTATAAATAACACTCTTAAATAAAAATGACAACCATACCTTCGGTGCAACAAGATGGGTGCAATCATTAACGCCCTTGGCCAACTCGCCTTTCAGTTTCAATACATTCTGAAGAAAAGAGTAAGATATTTCTAAGTAAGTCTTTACTGAACAAATGTCACTGTAATAAATTATGTATTATTTGATCATGTATTTTCATGTTTGAGGATCCCGATAAGACATAGAACTAATGTAACGAACAAGAAAATTTCAAGAAGTTTTGTGAGATTCTCCATCGTTTCCGACGTTTGAGTGAAAAACAAAAATGTAAATTTTGGCTACCTGATAAAAAATTTAAATTTCATATTTATATTATCTTATAGACAATTTCATTTCCTTTATATCCAATAAATAATATTTTTTTAAAAAAAACAGAATTTTTGAGAAATAATAAATATATTGAATTTGTGTCTGAACCATTAGAGTATCCTTTAACCGCTTACACGGTTTTATTTTAGTGTGAAAATGTATATTGCTCTTTCTCCTCCAGTTTTTTTGAATCAGTGGTACATTTGAGAACGAACACGAAGAGTTTTGTTTAACGTCTGGTGAGCTGTTTGCACTAAACTTAAGAGAAAGATTTTGGAACTTTTGTATTCGGTGTGATGAGATTTAAGTTGCAAGATAAATAGGTTTTGACCTCGCTATCTTTTCATAATTGTCAGCATTTCATGTTTAATCTGTTTGTTTTAAC
Organism: Hydractinia echinata; assembly: GCA_030067915.1. NCBI lineage: Eukaryota > Metazoa > Cnidaria > Hydrozoa > Anthoathecata > Hydractiniidae > Hydractinia > Hydractinia echinata. The sequence continues at coordinate 76,523 of JASGCC010000068.1, forward strand.
ATTTATGCTACTATAATTTATTTTCATCGTATAACTCCTCAGACTAAATTAAAGATTGTAGAGAATAAAAAAAACTAATACCTGACGAAGACGATGTACTGTCGCTCCTGTTAAACCAGTAAATAAAACTCTCTTCACGTGTGGAGGAAAATTCAGCTTTCTGAAAAAAAGAAAAAAAATAAGTTTTAAGAATAACTGGTAAATTAGTTCAACGCTCAACTGGCCTTAAAATCTTCAAAAAAAACACCAAAAAAACCACAATGGTGCTCTATATGTAAAAAATATAAATTAAACAGGAAAAGATGACTTTTTTACCTTTTAAATAATGTGAATATATTGTGTTTTTATTAGGTATAAAAATATTATAAGCACCCAGCGTAAAAGACACCTTTCCCAAGTACGAGTTGTTAATAATTAATGTATGAATTAAAATTTAACTTCAGGTAAATTTTTATATAAACCACTGCAAATGTTACTCTTGTTCGTTCAACCAAGTCACCCACCTTTGTTTCTCAGTAGGTTGCAATTCATTGCTTTCCCCATCCTAAAAAAACAAGCATGTCTAAGTATTAATGAAAGAATATCTTAAAAAATAAATACCAGTGTAAACCTAATTTGTGAAGTCCTGTAAATGTTTAATAAATCTGTGTTATTCTGGTCGCAGTTAAGTTACACAAAAAACACTGACTAAGTTTTATTAACTTTTCTTGTTGGAGATGACGTAATGCACACGTACAAACCTCTTTGGAGATGACGTAATGCACACGTACAAACCTCTTTGGAGATGACGTCATGCAAACGGTCTCCACCGCCTTGCCCCTTTGCTAAACACTGAAGCTTAAAGTTTGTGTTAACATACTTGAATTTCGGACAGTTTTCTCTTTCCTGATGCCAACAATTGTTCCTAAAGAAAGAAAAAATCATTACAGCTTACTACTACAAGCAATTTGGCTTCCAGAAAAAAAAGAAAAGGACTAAAAATGCAATAATTATTTAAAAGAAATGCATTTAGCCCAAAAGATTTTCCACTACAGAAACACTTGCTCAGTTTTTTATGAACGTGAAATAACTTTTTTATGCAATGCAAAGTGAAACGGTGCACATAAACGAACGTGTTCAACAACAAACAACAACAACTTTTTTAGCTTGTCACAATTAAAAAAGCTATCAATATGAAAATGTTATTACCCCAGAAACATCTTCATTCCAAATATCTAAAACAAGAACAAACAAAAATAGATTAGCAATGAATTCAAAACAAGGACATTCAATGAAACTTTCATCTAAAGGTTGGTTTCCATTAAACTCAGTATTGTCGCGCAACAGTTGTGCAAATGTCGTGCAACTGTCGTACAACTGTTGTTCAATACTTATGCTAATCAATGAAAACCGACCATAACATTTTCTGGACTTTTTACATAGCCTTCTAAGTTATCTACTAATTTATCCTAATTACTGGCGTAAAAAAAGCAATCATAACCAGGTATTGACTTTATTGGTTTTTAAAAAAGTCGTAACAACTGACTGTTGTGCTGCGACTGTTGTGCGACTGTTGTAATTGTTGCTCACTACTTTTTACGTTAATGAATGGAAACCGACAATAACAATTTGTGGACCTTTTATCAAGACCAGGTATTGACTTTATTGGTCAAAAAATTAGAACAAACCACCTCACCAGTGATATGTGTTGAAAAGGTTGGGTTTAATCCAAGTTCATCAGGTGTATTAAGGACAGCATATTTAGATTTTCCTTTACATGGGAACGCTTGACCAGCTATAAAACAAAATATGATGTTACACTTGACCACCTATCAAAACAGAAATATGAAGTTGTTACTGGTTCTGCATAGCCTAAAGTTAACACTTTGAATGTTACTCCTATAAAATGTCAAATACATTAACAAAGAAGTGAAGAAAAAAACACACACAAAAAGCATACTCTGTATCATGTCGCCTAACCATTTTGGACTTGTCACTGGTATACCCCATTCAATGGCTTTCTTGTATTTTGCTCCACTCGGACTAAAAAAAACGACATAAAGAAAATTAAAGGCTTTTCGGCTTTTCAATAAGATTCGAACAGTTAAAAAGGTTATCAAAAAGTAACATTTAAGCCTTGCATATCTAAGTCATAACTCCATCTTTAGTAAGAACTATTTTTAAAGTACATATAACTTACACTTTACATATAACTTGCGTATGTGCTCGAGCCATATGTCCAGTGTACTGTGCTCCGAGAAAATTAATCATGTGCTTAATGAGAACACGTTCACGCCCATCATAACCGCTTACTGTCATAAGCTAAAATAAGAACAATTATGTGAAGTCATAAGCTGAAATAACAACAATTATGTGATGTCATAAGCTAAAATATAGTCCTTTTTTAATTTATTTACAATTATGAAATGCAGCATTTACAGTCAACGCAAATTTGATCACTTTGCTGGCAAATTAACTCTTATAATTATTCAACAATACACACATATACCTCGTAACATATTAATACAACTAGTCACTTATACTTTTACAAACTTGTCTTTTTTATGATTTCGTTGTCATAGAGACTTGTCACAGCAATGTCCCTTGCTTTTATTCATATGAAACAATGTATTATTTTTTACAAGACTTAATAAGTCTAAAGTGAACTTCTAAATATAAAGAGAACCTGAACTATCACATATTTCCTGCAAAGGCTTACTGCTTTAGATTTCGTTAGGTAAAGTTAAAAAAAAACAGAACAAAGAAAAGGGAGGGAGACTAACTGGTATTAAAAAAAAACAGAGAACTAAATTATTGATGTTAGATTGTAGACTAGTTGCTTGATTTGAGCATTTAATTCTTTTTTTTTTAATGTGGAGTGCTTCCTTGATCCTTAAAAATTTCATCGCTTGTTAGCCACATTGATATTATAAAAAATTTAAAATTTAGGCTTGAATAATGGTTCAAAATTTAATAAAACATTCTGTGTCCGCTCCTGTCCATTTTTAGTATCTTTGTTCTTTATATTATTTGTCATTTCTTCTTCCCCTAATTAGTCTCTCTATATTTATTTGTTTTATTTTTACTGCTTTCCAAATAAATAAAAAATTACCGAATTCTTCATCCCTGGTATAGTATCCGTGAATGGGACCGGTAAATGAAGTGGTGTCCATGGAGGAAAATACTTCTTTGCTACAAGAATATCGTTTAACCAATATGCAGTCGCAATTTTCTTCCTATCTTGAAGTGCCTATAAACATAGAAGATCAAATTATACTGTGAATTGAAATATTACTTCGCTATTAATATTCTTCAGTTATTTTACTAAATTTTTTAACAGATTCAATATTTTGACAGAACTTTTATGAAAAGCATTCCACAATTATTTGGCGTTTTAAAGACAGGACAAAATTACGAAAGTAACAATTTTTAATTTTAGCAACACTAGTAGTAGGTGCCCAGATTATAACTAAAAAACAATTAGTATGAAAAAATATAGCTTTAAATGTGATATATAAATACAAACCTTTTTAAATAGAGCACTTTGTTGATGCAAACAGATTAGATGTGTAACATCTGATGTGTAAGATTCTCGAATGATTCCTGAGGACTTTTTAATAACCTACAATAAAAATATTTTCATTACATATACCAAAATAAAATGCTGAAAACCTCATCAATAATGAAATATTTAATTACATGCTTCATAGGAATACCGAGACCCTAATTAGAAGAAACAAGGTTTAAAAGAAATTAACGTGTTAAAAGCATTGCTTTTTACTTTTGTGATATGAAAATAATACTTTAAACAAATCACTATTTGTGCACCTCTTCCCATATGGCAAACGTGTCTGGTGGTAAACGTTCTTCGTATCCAGAAAAAAGAATGACAAATCCTTTCAACAAGTCAGCTGTTCCTGAAATTGATCATTTAACATTGTCTCAATAAACATCAAAACAGATAAAACTTTCTTCTTTCTTAATTATATAGATTTTTTTAATTCTTAAACTTTGTAATTAAATTATGACTAATCTTAACTGGACAATAAAAGGCAAGAAAATGTTGCATATTCAGTAAACCACAACAAGTTTCTTATACTTGCGCCACACCGATTCGATTAGGTGTACTTTCCTGAATGATTTTTGTTTCTGCTGAAAGTATTTTTCACCTTTTAATGTTAAAGGTTGCATCATGAAAGTTGCCTACAAAACACTTGATTTAAATGAATCTTTACCTGATACATCTGAACCACCAATTCCATTATTTTCTTTGTTTTCTGACAGCATTTTCTTTTCACCTTTTGGTAACTCATTGTTATTTGGTGTAACGGGTGTCATGAATGTGCTAGCAGTTGAATTCATAATTTCAGGAGTCATTTGTACATTTCCAGATGGACTGAATGGCTTCAGTGGACTTCGTTGTGGAGAACCACCACTGACGGGTTCATATTCAGCCTCGGGAAGAAGGCGGTTAGCAGAAATGCTGTCTACAACCCATTCTGACGTTACAATTCTTATTTGCGGTTGAAACTTTGAAGCAAATTCATATTTCCGCTATAAAAAACACAATTTAATGTTAGTTATTACTTGAAAGTGTACTTCAAAGTAAATAATTTGATATAGAGGACCAGTAAATAAGAGAGCCATTCTCACTGCAAATCAGATTGAAAAACAGATCACTTCTAGTTTCTGCATTACTTTTTTTGTACCGCTTACACTTCAACGTAATTTTGTTTTTTCTTGCATTACGTTCTCTTACTATATTTTGACATGACATGACATGACATGACATGCATAGTTTTCAGTCTAGCGATTAAAGTTACCTGCTGATTAAATGGTAACAGTCAGTTAACTTTTACCATATGCAATGGCAAGTTATTTTTTAAAATAATCCCTTGTTGACAAAAACAATTCTCTAAATTATCCTTATACAGGTGGAAAGGTTCAATGGCTGTATGAGTGGTGAATTATAGGATTATTAAAAAACTCACACCAACTGGTTTGCCAACAATAAGATGAGTACAACTGGCATTCAAGTTTGTTTTGTATCTACCACCATAATAAATAATCATAGCTAGCAGAGGGTCTCTCTCGACAGTTGGTATCTAAAAACAATGCAGCGAACAGCAATTATGAGAACAATAACAATAACATATAGAAATTTGTGTTGTCCTGAAAAACATTGTTTTAATAATACATGTTTTGAATCTATTTGCCTGTCCCTTTCCAGCCTATAATGGAGTTTAATTTAATTTTATAAAAAAAACTTGCATTTTGTGTGTTAAACAAACAATTCTAGTTCTAAAACAAATACTAGTTGACATTTATTTTTAATAATGCACAAAGCTGATGTTTTCGCTTCTTAAAACCTACATATGGCAAAGTCTGCTAAAGATTCATCCATTGCATATACATTCTATATTTTCTATTATTCATCAATGAAATAATCGAGGACTGTTTCGGATTTTTTTTCTCATGCCACCATTGGCCTTCCTCTAGGAGACTCGAAAACTTCTTAATTGGGGTCAGAAGGCCTGATTTGTTCATTTCTAGCTAACATTCTGCATACTCCTGGATAACTGTTATCAATCCATCAATTACCAAAGCTTTAACACAGCTGACACTGTTGCAATGTTTTTATTTAATTTTTGACATGCATGCTTTATCACAGTCATTATAGGGGAAGGTATAACCAGTGCTACTATTCTCTATAGAATGCGTCTGCTTCGTAATGACGACCACGACGATGATGTATATGACCAGGCCTGATTATAAGTTTTTTATCACTTTTAGCATCCCTGGTGGTGTTGTATTTTAAACTTTTAAAAACCATTAGGTATGTTTGGTGTCATCATCATCATCATCATTCTCGGCTTAACGTCCGTTTTCCATGCTAGCATGGGTTGGACAGGGTATATTAATGACCCTCTTCCAATCTGATCTAGACTGTGTTAGATCTAAACTCAACTTCCTCTGTATCAAGTCTGTCCTTATAACCTCCTGCCAAGTCTTTCTTGGTCTGCCTCTGGGCTTTGCCCCAGGAACTATCAAGTCTCTACACTTTCTTACCCAATTATCCTCCTCCAGGGTTCAGACAAGAAGTTATAAAAGATTTTCCCTGATTTTCCCTGAATTTTTGGTCTTTTACAAGGCATTTTTCCCTGAGTTATGTCCAAATTTGGGGGTTTTTTCCCTGAGTATTTTTAAAGTGGTTTATAAAACTTGTTATAAAAAGTAGAAATGTTTTTTGTTCTGTTGAGCTATATTTATTTACATGTTTCTCTTTGGGTTGCAAAAATTACAAACAACCAATAGTATATAATGTAACAAAAAAAAAGTACAATTTGAAAATGAAATTCCCTGATTTTCCCTGAGTGAGGTGGAAAAAAAATTTTTTTCCCTGGGTTTTCCTGATTTTCCCTGAGATTTTTCAAAAAAGGTCTATTTTCCAGGTTTTCCAGGTTTTCCAGGGTCTGTCTGAACCCTGTCCTCCATTCTTTCCAAGTGCCCCAGCCAATTCAATCTTCTTATCTGGATAACATCTTTAATTCTACGGATACTTAGCCTGCTTCTTAGCTCATCTGAACTCTTTCTGTCTCTCAGACTGGCGTTACACATCCACCTAACCATTCTCATATCATTCCTTTCTAAACGGTCAAGATCTTCCTGCTTCACTGCCCATGTCTCACTACCGTACAACATAACACTTCTTACACAGGCCTCATACAACCTACCTTTTACCTCAATTGACAAGACTCTGCTAGTCAACAAAGGAAGTAACTCTCTGAACTTTTTCCAAGCAGAACCTATCCTGCAAGTAACACTTCTTCCAACACCCCCTTCACTGCCCAACATATCACCTAAGTAACAGAAGTTCTCAACTATCTCTAACGAGCCACTGTTGTACATCATTAAAGCTGGAAATACTTCATTTTCTATAATTTCACCTTTGCAACGCTTGCATACAAACTGAATGTCAGCTCTTAACCTTCCACCAATACTACTGCACTTCTTATGTACCCAATGCTTGCAAAACTGACAAAAAATTGAGTTACTACCAACCCCTTTCCTGCAAACTCCACAAGGCCACTTTCCAACTACAAGGTCACACTTGGCTGCAATGCTACTAATCATGACTTTAGACTTTGCTGTGTTCACCCTTAGCCCTTTCTCTTCTAGTCCATTCTTCCATCGACTCTGCTATGAGAACCAAATCATCTGCATACAATAACTCCCATGGACAACCTGTTCTGAACTCCATCGCTTCTAAGACTAGAATAAACAACAAAGGACTAAGTACAGAACCCTGATGTACACCAACATTTACACTAAATTCATCACGAAGTGAATCATTAATCCTGACACGACTTCTAGCATTGCTGTACATAGACTGTACCATCGTAACTAGCCACTCATCCACACCTAATTTTCTCATAGCCCACCAAATAACTTTACGTGGCACTCTATCAAAGGCTTTCTCTAAATCTACAAAGGCAAAATAGAGATTCTTTCTCTTTCCTAAATACTTTTCCTGAAGCTGTCTGAGTAAAAATATTGCATCTGTAGTGCCATGCCCTGGAACAAAACCAAATTGCATCTTATCTATATCAATTCTTTCTCTAAGTAACTTATCAATCACTCTTTCAATAACTTTCATTACTTGATCAACCAACTTCAAACCTCTATAGTTACCTCTTTCGAATGCATCACCCTTGCCCTTGAAACAATTCACTATTACACTCGACTGCCACTCACTCGGAATAGCACCATCCTTTATAATCTGGTTAGCAAGACTTGTAATAAGCTCAACTCCAATATATCCAGATGCTTTTACCATCTCTGCAACAATACCTGATACTCCTGCAGCCTTGCCAATCTTCAATTTCCTAATAGCCTCCACTACCCATTCTGTCTTGATCTGCATAGCTGGCCCTTCTACAACATCATCATCAGACAAATTATCCTCATCCCAATCAAACTCAGTGTTAAGCAACCTCTGATAATAATTCTTCCAAGCTACCCTTTTCTCCTCCTCTGTGCTAGCCAAAACACCTTCATCATTACGTATACACTTCTCACCTACAACATCTTGATTAGTCTTCTTCATTTGCTTTGCTATCTTGAATACCTCATTGCGCTGGTCTTCCCTTCTTAACACATCTGCAAATCTGTTTCTCTCTGCTTCTAATTTTGCCTTATACACTGCTGTACGAGCACGACGCTTAGCTTCTAAGTAAATATTTTTACTACCACCTGACTTCCACTCTTTCCAAAGTTTCCTCTTTTCCTTTATACACTGGTCAACCTCATTATTCCACCACCAGGTCTGTCTATGTCTAGCTGGTCCTTTCGTCCACCCACAGGTATCATCAGAAGCTTCTAGAAGACAATTCTTCAAAGTAGTCCAAGTACTTTCAACATTGTCACTATCACATTGACCATTGTGGGCTAACTGCTGAACTTTTGCACTAAACTGTCTTGCTACAATCTCTTCCTTCAGCTTCCAGACTTTACGACGGGGCCTGTACTTTCCCTTGGCTTCTTTAACACTCTTCAAGATAATATCACAAACCAGCAACCTATGCTGGGAAACACACTCTTCCCCCGATATAACTTTCACGTCCTTCACCACTTTCTTGTCTGACTTTCTAACCAGGAAGTAATCTATCTGTGTCTTACAACCACCTGACTCATATGTTATCAGCCTACTCTGTCTCTTACTGAATGATGTGTTGCAAACCACCATGTCCGTTGCCATTCCAAACTCAAGCAATCTCTCCCCTTCCTTATTTCTGCTCCCGAATCCATAGCCTCCATGCACACCTCTATAACCTTCAGATGACTTCCCAACATGACCATTAAAGTCGCCGCCCACCATGACAAGTTCAGTGTCTCCAAACTTTGATGTGACTGCTATTAACTCATCATAAAACTTATCTTTATCTTCCTCACTGAGTCCACACTGTGGAGCATAAACTGACAGAAAAGTGACAATCCTATTACCTATCAAAAACTTTATCACTATAATACGACTATTAACACGCATAACATCTATTACTTTTTCTACCCACTTCTCTGCAACGAATATGCCAACTCCGCCATATCCATCACTATTACCAATCCAAAAAAACTTATACCTTGCCCTCCTACCTTCCACAAATCTCACTGAAGCTCCTCTCCACCTGACTTCCTGAACACAACACATATCAACAGATCTACGTTCTAACATTTCAACTACTTCACCTGCTCTACCTCTCAGAGTACCAACATTTACACTAGCCATCCTCAACCTAGTGTTATCTACCTTGTGATGTGATAGCTGGGTAACGGTCTGACGATGCTCACACCTGACATCTGTCCTACCGTGCGCGACACCTTCACTCCTTAGAGTTCCAGCCCCGTTTACGCAGTTTGTCTGATCAACTGTTCTTACAGCCATTAATAAAGAGTTTTGGCATTGTTTTACAGCTGGATGCCCTTCCTAGCGCCAACCGTTCACAGACCGGACTGGGTGTTTTTTAAAGTGACACCATCACTATGTGGCATTTCATGGGACTTCCACAATCGCCCCTTTAAACTAAGGTATGGTGGAGGACATTCAACCCCTCTCTTGTCTCTTAAAGAGACCCTTCACCCACCCTTGGTGTAGAAGTTTTATATTTAAAATATTTTAATGAGTCATTTTTAGCCCTGGTAACATTTGACAATTGTCTCAAAATCAAAACTTTCATATAAAAATGATAACAATGCGTTGGTAAAGGAAGAATTTTTGCAAAGACTTACTGCATATGTGAAAGATTTGGCTGCAGATAAACTCAATTTGTCTTTAGGAGTTTTTATAAATTTGTGAGCTAAAATTTAGACTTACTTGAGAAGGACAAGCCACAATGGTACTAAATAAACCATCTTTGATTTTTGAAAAAGGACGGTATCTGAAAATAGTTTATTCATCAAGGAAAAAAGTCAGCGCCAAACCTGTATACAGAAAACCTGTAAACAGAAACCTGTATACAGAAAACAAGTACATCAATACTGTTGAAATGACACAGATAAAAAATGTCAACATGGAAAAAATACGGCAACAACGTCTCACACTTGATAGACATATGTATCCAGTTGGTCTAAATAAATGAAAAATTTAAAATAGTTCAAAGAAGGATGAAGGTAATAATTAACTGTACTTTTACTACATGCATACCCTTAAACAATGAGAAGGACCTTCATCTCACACAAACAAAAGCAAAAGTTGCTAGCTTAAAAATCAATCTTTCTCTGCTCAAATCTAGAAAATGCCAAACATCTTGACCATATGAATACAACCATTTTGGCTTTCTCTCTATCCAAACTAACCAAACAATCCCTTTAAAAATAATACCACCTATCTTTTCATAAACAAGCTAGTCTATTTACTCACTGTTACGATTGGAATTTTGAAATCAACAGCTTGATCATATTGAGGAAAATTACATGTATCAGATATTACGAAATTGACTAATTGAGTCACATAATATTCCCGATGAGCACCGCCTTCCTTAAGAATTTGCTTCAGCTAAAACATAAAAATACATAATAATAAAAAATTGGAAGCACCGAAGCATAGTGGGTAGTATACTACAGCAATTGATGGCTATAATGCAAATAAAAGTAAATATTTGTTGAAAAACTCCAAAAATATATATACATAATATTGCACGAGGTATGTGCCTGGAAAAACAATATCTGTTGATCTAATTAAGACAACACTTACAGAATCGTTTTCTTCAACCAAAAAGTATTTGACGTCTTTGAATATTTTTTTTACTTTGTCCGTAGCCATGTTACAAACCAGAATTCATTTTTATCTAACAAAAGCATACAACATGCATGACATAGTATATCCAAACCAATGTGTGTTTATTAGGATAATTGTGTAACACATAGATATCTCTTTTTTAACGAAATTTCACCAATTTTTTGTGTGTAAGCTCTGGAAACTGTTAAAAAGTGAGGTTGGGATAATATTTTAAATTAAATATTTAAATTAATATTTTAAATTTTATATAGGAAGCCTGTACATTCCCATATAATTATATCACAGCATGTTTTTTATATACATGAAAATCAAACCACTTGGTCATGGACAAAAGATAATATTTTTTAAGGAGAAAGGGGTACAGATACAGCCTTTTTTGATTTTTAAGAAACTTAGTTGAATTCCAGGAAGTATTTTTTTAATTTAAGATGGTCATTTAGTACAGACAAAAAATAAATAACAACATGTAATACGCAACAATTATGCTACAAAATTCATCCTTATAGATGAGATGCAAATGTTACTACATTATGTACATACTAGTTGGTGGTCCGTGGAAAAATCCACGGGTTTCGCTCATCCTTTTTATAGCGCATTGCATGCGTCTCGCTCATCCTTTTTATAGCGCATTGCGTGCGTCTCGCTACTTGCAGTACCATTTTGCGTGACAGACAGACAGACGTATACGGGTATTATAATATAGATATGCATAAGAGCAAAACTCTGGGAGTTCCACAAAGAAAACAACGCACAAGCTACAAATCGCAAGCGTGAATCCATATTAGAGAATTTGAGCATGTCTTTTTTTTCTTTTTTTTATTTCACTTTATAGAGACCTTAAGTAGTGTAAAAGTGTGACATAATTAACAAAACACATTTTTTTTCCGTAGAAAGTAACTTTTAACGAGTATATACTCAGCCCTTAAAATTAAAATACGAAAATACCGTAGTTGCGTCGGCAAAAAAATTGTCGACATAATTTTGTTGTAAATTTTTTTTAAAAAAAAAAACTCGTTTTCAACATCAACGAAATCAGTAAGTTAGGTCATTATCGCTAAAATTATTCAAGTTACAGAAATACTGTGGTGCCATTCGATTCGCAATAATAATCGAAAAATTATATATCGTATTACAAAGAAGTCCGGAAGTTCTCTCTCCCACAAGACACAGCAGGCAATAAGTCAGCCCTGCCCTCGGTTTTGTGAGGAGAGATGTTCTGTGAAGACTCTATAAATTGAGTCTCCTGTACAGTTCTACTTCATGGTGAACTGTGCCGGTGACAAACATTCTCGAAGCATGTCACCGGCGACTTCTGCGATATACAACTTAATGATGCCCTGACCTTCAGTTTGTAAATAGCACGTGCACAACGTACGTCCCAATGAGTTCATCTCGAAACATAGAATGCCAGTTAGCAGTGAACTATTAACTTAACGAAGTACACCATCAGGAAGGTAGGTCAATGGGACTTGCACTCCGTTTCCATTTGTCATCGTCTTAGGAGATCAATACATCGAATTTATGTGAGGTCTAGCCCCAATACAAGGTGAATGACGAAAGTTTTTGCCAGCTGAAAAATTTTACTACAAAAAAAAATTGCCGACGCAAATCAGTTAAAATGTATCTCACGTCGGCAGTTTTATTGCCGACGTAAAAAAATTCTAATTTTAAGGGCTGTATACTGCATGATTACAAACACTGCTGAACAAAGAGAGCATGTATTTACATTGCATTAAAAATAAAACAGGTCCTTCAATAGCTTGTGGCAAAATAAGCATTGCTAAAACATTCTTTGCATATCATTATTGCATAACATTTTTCTTTTTCAAGATAAAAAAAAAGAATTGAAATAATCCTCACACGAGCATTTTTAATACAGTTAGGAGTTTGACAATAATATAATTTCTATGAGTACATATAAATAAAAATAATATTAAAATTATACTCAAGAATAATATTGGAAGTCGTAAAACCAGAAAAAGACACAAATAACGCTTTAATAAATAACTCTCAATTTTTAAATCATTCAGTAAAAAAAAAAAATGTTCTAAAATAGCTTTGCAGGTGAACATCCCAATTTTTCATGAACAAGTGCATTTTTTACACATGCGATAGTTCACACATCTGGATAGCATTTGCATGTATTTGGGTCCAAGCGTGTGCGATCGCATGCATCTTAGGGAATTCCCTGTAACTTCCTAAATTTTGGAAATTAATTTTATGGACATGGTTAGAGTTAGTTTTTTAATAATACAACATAGTAGCTAAATATAACACATAACACGACACTTTTATGTCACAACTATCTTATTGAAGAACAGACTTTCTTTCTTTCTTTTCAAAATAGTGGCATATAAAAAGTGAAAACTTAGGTAATTTAGGATGCTGATTTTTAGGAATAATGAGAATTTTTTGACTGAAATAGAAAAAAATAGGAAACTTAGGACCAATGGGAGCCCTGTGCTTCGACTCCTTTTATATAATCTAAACATATATAATTAGAAATATTGCTTTTCACATAAAATCCTCTGAGTGAAGCATTTCAATGATATTCCTCCTTTTTGTATATATATACAATTTAAATATTTTGTATATATACAATTAATAACTTGAGCAATATTTTCTAACTAATTAACTCTCTTTAACAGGGGGTCTTTTTGTTTGCACTTCTTTTCTCGGTAGACAATTGATATTCTTGAGTGGCTTTTCATTTAAAGAGGTTGGATTTTCACACCCCATCACGACTATACTTGGTGTTGAATCAGTTCTGGGTATCAGCTCAACTGTTTTTCCTGGCATTTCCATACCCGCAACTGCAGTCAGAAGATCATAGTTCACCACTGGTATAGGTTCTTCTTTTTGACTCCATCCAACAGGTGGCGAGGCCGGTGGAGATATGAGAAACAGTTTTTCTGCTTGAGGTAATTTCAAAAAATCCTCTCCAACCTTTTTCGCCTCTTCTTTAAAATAAATCTTCAAATAGACGCCTTTAAATTCTTGTCCATGAACCATTTCTTTAGCTAGTAACATGCTGTTAATTTTAGTAAAGTTAATAATAATTCTTTGAAATCCTGGAAGGTACACAAAACTCACATCTCCAAAGTGTTTAAATAGGTTTTCAAATGCTGTTTTAGTGTTGTCGTTTGTGAATATATCATTTGGAAGATTTCTGGCTATTAGACTTGTAGAATTTTCTTCACATTCAAGACACTCTGCTGCTTCTCCTAATGCCATTATATTTTATTTTTTTAACTAAAAAATAAATAAAAAAACTAGTCACACATATTTCCCACATTGTTATTACTGCCAGCATTAAAGTAATGAAATTAACTTGATCAGGCAGTCAAGGTAAACATCTAATTATGCTACAGTTGCCTATAAGCCACACCACAGTTATTTCAGTCATATCACATAGAAGATGTAGCTTATAGTTCTTAATAATTCTTATACTTTGTGCAGAAGACTGGAGTTCAATTCAGTGCGTAAACATTACTATAGCCCCGGGTTAACCCCGGCCATGTGATGGAAATGAAGGAGATAGCACATTTTGTTGGCTGTGATTCTCAGATCAGGCTGCTTGAAGTTGATTCTTCAATCATGGTAAATCACTGTATATATTTGTATCATCGCCAAAAATAATGGTGCATTTTAATTCACTATTACAACAAAATTAAAAATATAAAAGTAATATAGTTGAAGTATTTATTTCATTCATTACAAAACCATCTCACGTACTCACTAAGAAAGCATTGTGGCTTCCTTCACTATTTTCAGCCTAGCCTTGTTTCTATGGTGTCAAAACATTTTTAATTCTTCAATTACTGTGTCTACAATGGAGGAGGGTCACATCAGACACGCAGTTAATATTTTTTTGTTGCAAAGGAAAAAAATGATATATATATAGTATATATCATCATCATCATCATCATTCTCGGCTTAACGTCCGTTTTCCATGCTAGCATGGGTTGGACGGGGTATATTAATGACCCTCTTCCAATCTGATCTAGACTGTGTTACATCTAAACTCAACTTCCTCTGTATCAAGTCTGTCCTTATAACCTCCTGCCAAGTCTTTCTCGGTCTGCCTCTGGGCTTCGCCCCAGGAACTATCAAGTCTCTACACTTTCTTACCCAATTATCCTCCTCCATTCTTTCCAAGTGCCCCAGCCAATTCAATCTTCTTACCTGGATAACATCTTTAATTCTACGGATACTTAGCCTGCTTCTTAGCTCATCTGAACTCTTTCTGTCTCTCAGACTGGCGTTACACATCCACCTAACCATTCTCATATCATTCCTTTCTAATCGGTCAAGATCTTCCTGCTTCACTGCCCATGTCTCACTACCGTACAACATAACACTTCTTACACAGGCCTCATACAACCTACCTTTTACCTCAATTGACAAGACTCTGCTAGTCAACAAAGGAAGTAACTCTCTGAACTTTTTCCAAGCAGAACCTATCCTGCAAGTAACACTTCTTCCAACACCCCCTTCACTGCCCAACATATCACCTAAGTAACAGAAGTTCTCAACGAGCCACTGTTGTACATCATTAAAGCTGGAAATACTTCATTCTCTATAATCTCACCTTTGCAACGCTTGCATACAAACTGAATGTCTGCTCTTAACCTTCCACCAATACTACTGCACTTCTTATGTACCCAATGCTTGCAAGTCTGACAAAAAATTGAGTTACTACCAACCCCTTTCCTGCAGACTCCACGAGGCCACTTTCCAACTACAAGGTCACACTTGGCTGCAATGCTACTAATCATGACTTTAGACTTTGCTGTGTTCACCCTTAGCCCTTTCTCTTCTAGTCCTTTCTTCCACTTCTCAAACTTTTCAACTAATTCTTCCATCGACTCTGCTATGAGAACCAAATCATCTGCATACAATAACTCCCATGGACAACCTGTTCTGAACTCCATCGACAGCGCTTCTAAGACTAGAACAAACAACAAAGGACAAAGTACAGAACCCTGATGTACACCAACATTTACACTAAATTCATCACTAAGTGAATCGTTAATCCTGACACGACTTCTAGCATTGCTGTACATAGACTGTACCATGGTAACTAGCCACTCTTCCACACCTAATTTTCTCATAGCCCACCAAATAACTTTACGTGGCACTCTATCAAAAGCGTTCTCTAAATCTACATATATATATATGTCTAACTAAATAAATGTTTGGATAAACTTGTTCTCTTGTTTTGAATTATTAAAATAACTAGCTGTCAAGGTGAAAAGATAAAGTACTTGCATGCTCAAAAACTTGCTTTTAAAGATGCAGGAAGAATTTTTCAATGTGTTGTTTTGAAAGTTATACAGCAAGAATTATTCTCGAAAGTAACAACATTTTGTGTGTCTCGCTACTGTGCTTACCATTTTGCATGACAGACACATACAGGTACTATAATATAGATATACTAGCCGGGGGACCCGGGTGTCGCACGCCGGGGTAAGCCACAAGTAAAAGTGTTATTCAGCATTTAAAAAAACCCTGTGGCAGAATAAATATAAGAACCGTAAACTGTGACACACATTCAGGTGGAGCACTCTAGTACAGGTATACATGTCGGTGAAAGCTCAAAAATCAATGTTACTCCGGGCAGCACGCTTAGTACAGGTAAACAATGTCTCACATTTATGTAGGTACAATACCTTTTTCTAAAAAAAACTTAATCGCAACTTCGGTTTAACAGGTCTGGCTGAATGCAGGAATCTTTTTTGAATTATTTTACATTGATTTTAAATTTTTTTGAAGACAAATGCTGCTTAAACGGCAGAATATTCTTTCAAACAGGAGTACGGGAGGGTATGCTCAAAACCGGGAGTCTCCCGCCTAAAACGGGAGGGTTGGAACATATGATATACTGTAAATATATAAAACTTTTTTGAAATACTGAATAATACGGAAATCGCACATTTTAGTTTCATTGCAACAAATTACCATGAATGAGGTGGCCTTACAATGAATAGCCTAATGTGACTATGATTTAAAAATGCTTTTACAATTCCAGATAGCTTTGCAGTCAAGTTATTGCAAAACGAGAAAGTAGACAATTTAGGTTATGTGTTATCTGCCATATTTAATACTTTCTGGGCTAAGTTTGATTATTTGAAGCACAAGCCAATTAAAAAAGGGGCAAGCAATCACTCTTGTGCATCAAGAGACACATCTAATTCTGAGAAATGGGATATATAACTAACTGCTCCCTCCAGTTAGCTTAGCTAGCTATATTCAAATACCTTTGTCATTTTTGTTTACAATAATCAGAAAAGCTAGCTATGTATGTTTAATTTAACTAGGAGCCAATAATAAGGTTGGCTCATTGGCTTGTTCGCCAAGCTCTAGCTACTAACAATAAAACCTATAGTCTAGCTATATCTGTTGGAAACAGGCTAGAATGTATAACATTATATATAAACATAAAACATAAAAAAACACAAAGTATACAAGAGCACTTCTTCTTCTTCTATGCCCTTTCGATTTGTAAAAACAGTGTTTTATTTATCTTAGGCGAGGCAAATGACTTTAAAGTCACTTGCTTCTGTAGACTAATCCCTTTATGTTAAAATGAACAGGGAGACGGGACGTCAGCCCGCCATTTCGTACAAGACCACTCTGTAATATTTTAACTATTCCAATTTAGAGCGGCCATCTTTATTTAGTATGGTCATGCGTTTAAACCCTGGCGGTCCAGTTTTGCACGGAAAACCTCTTGCGCCCAAATCACTTTTCTCGTGTGTCCGCCCATTTTTGTGACTACACGGTATTTGACATAATGGATGGGCGTATATTATAAAGAAGAGACAAAATTCAAGACTACTCGTGGTTATTAATTGCTTCAAGCTGTAGCTGGCCTGCACACTTATCTTGTAGCGTTGGTGTTAACATATCTATATATCGCCGTGGTCCAGTTAGAGGAGTAATTATATTGAAATGTTCAAGCAAGAAGGGAGTATTTCAGTTGTGATTTTGACAGTGACCGGAACTTTTTTTTAATCATTAATGCAGTGACAAGTAACGGATTTCTTATACAGTTGTATTAAAATATAGTAAAGTCATATTGTTTCTGGAGAATCTGGTTTGATGTTGGTGGGATTTTTTAGCAGGAAGAATAAATTCATCAAAGGCTTTAGACAGCTTGTGTTGTTAAGAAAATCGTGGACGAACAGACAATTTAAGATAGTCACGAACTCTTAGAATGTTTGATAGTTTAAATAGTGGTTTGGGAGATTCATAACGTTTTTTAAAATGTATTATTTTTAAGTGCTTTGTTTTGAATACTTTAAGGGCAGAAATTTTCGCGGGCAGAAATTTTCGCGATTTTCGCCCCTTTTCGCAAAAAAACTTTTTCTAAAAATCGCGAAAGTTTTTTCCAAGTTTTAAAAGCCGAAAACTCTTAAATAACGAGGGCTCCGAGGATAAGGGTAGAAATAATAGCATCACAACGAACAAATTAATCGGCCCGAAAAATGGCTCTAAAACTCTAACTCTAAAAATGGCTCCAAAGCCCTGAACCAATTGTTTGTCGCACCCCTAATTCCATAATGGAAGACTTTCTTTAGAGAGAATGTAAGGTGCTAGTTACTTCGAAAAATTTTACAATTGTTTTAACCCTAATCGGTACGGGGTTAAAGTGGACAAAGAACGGACCCCCTGTGGCACACCATGCAGTATATCATTTTTATGTGAAGACACTCCCCCTAGTTCAACTGTATGGGTTTTATTAGTAAAATATGATCTGAACCAATTGTTTGCCACACTCCTAATTCCATAATGGGAGATTTTCTTTAGAGAGAATGTAAGGTGCTAGTTACTTCGAAGAGGGACGATTCCGCCCCCTTCCCCCTCCCCTTTCCTCTCCCTCTCAATAACTTTTTATAGGCTTGTCCAAATTGAATCAAACTTGGCACACTTATAGTACGTCACAAAAAGGAAAAAAAATGGTAACAATAAATTTTTGCTTTGTCAGCACTTTTTCTGTCATCGAAAGCTTGAAATTTGTTCAAAATGCCACTATCTGCTTAAAATTCAATTACTTTAGTTCTAGAACGAATTTGCCCAATCTGTTTGAAGTTTCTGAAAGCAAAATAAAAGGTATTTAACATATTTTCAGGTTTTTACATAGTTCGCATGAGAAATTGCTAAAAATGGCACGGAAATCCGGTTTTAATCACGTATCCATCACGTGTCCAGAAGGATTCTACATTTAGGTAGTTTCGAGTAATAGCCACTACCTGTGAGAGGTATGGGACCTAAAATTTTGGCATGCATGTGTCTAATAGATAAATATTGAAACTCAGTTAGTATCATAGCCCAGCCTCGTTCCCAGGGCATTTTGCCTTGTTGATAAGTTCATTATTGGCCACTCCGTAATAACGGCTCAGGGGCCACAAGACCCTGGGGACGAGGTTGATCATAGCCATGAAACAGCATAAAGGAGTTATTAAAAAAAACTGTCAGGGGTGGCGTGTACACGTTTAAAAGACCTATCCAAGCGTTTACTTCGCATGCAAACGAGATAAATTTAACTAGAAAGACACTTTTGGATTTCTTCATCCTCTTCACCAGGGCTTGTTGCCTATGCCAAAGCCGCTAGCGCAAAAAACCCTGGGAACAAGGTTGTCATTTCTAAGAAAGATCTGCATTATAATCTCTTATTTCAGTTGCTATAGGAACTATTTATTTGATTTCTGCACCTGTTTCAATAACCCTACAAAAACATATTGTGTGCTCCATCTTTGTGATTTTACCGCCATTCTCCACTAAATTCATGGTATGTAGCCAGACATATAAGCACAATATTAAGACATGAACTATAACTATTAAACACAATAATCGTACCAATCAGGTCATCACAATTTTATCACTGTCCTGATGTTAGATGCCCTGGAAACGAGATTGTTAATCATCAGTTAAAAATACATATGAAGACATCATTAAGCATGTATTCTGCTATCGAGCCTTTTTTTTTGGAGTTCATAAAAAGTGATTCCAAATTTGCAGTTGGTAATAAATAAGGTGCTAGTTCGTGCCATGAGCTCGAGCGTTGTTTACTTACAAACAAAGTTATAAAATCTCTGCGATGGAGCAGCACCAATAGCAAGCCTGCATTTATAGACACAGACCATATAAAAATCTAGTTACGCACACTTCCTTCTTTTCACACACGATTTGCTCTGGCGATAAGATCTCTTCTACGGTAAGAATTTTTTTTAATAAGATAGTTTAATAAGCCAAGAAAATGCTTTTAGGATATATAATATTTTATCGACTTCGTTTAGTCAATCCCTTATGCAATTTCACGAATAAAAAAAATACTTAGGTATAGCAGAATAAAACCTGCATCTGGCAAGATGTAAAAAACATTGTCTTATAAAGAACCTTTCTAACGGCCAACTTTCTTCTCTTGCAATATATCAACCGTCTTAAATAACTTCGCATTTTCATGGTGTTTACATCTCCAATTATAATAATAAAATAAGGATTGGAAACGAGAACTTTGCTTTTTAAAATTTCACCGTGATATAATTTTATTATTCTGTGCTCTTAAACTTGCCCGCTATCCGCTTTAGGGGGTAGCCTTGTACAGTAGCATTCGCACTAGAAAAACACGGAGAGTTAGTAAGCCACGTGCTTATAAAGAAAACGCATGTACGCACAAAGCAACCTCGTTTCCAGCGCATGAAGACGCGGTTGGGCACAAAGTTCATATATTGTTTTGTTTGTTTTTTATAACCAAGTGAAATTCAAAATTACGCTGGGTTATGCTTATGCAAAAAGGACAATAAATGAAAACACGTTATTATCTCCTCAGTGTTATGCGTACATGTTTCTTCCTAATTTGAATATATCTCCGTAATGTTTGGCTAACCTTGACAAAATTGTCGATCTCGCGGAACGGAGGAGTACCACGGCAAAACTAAGACGTTATCCGCTTACAGCTGCTACCGTAATAAGGCTTATAGTATGTCTTATATCATAGAGATATATAATAAATATCTTTATGATGTTAAACAAAAGAACAGCAGCAAGACTAAAAGTAGAATTAAACAAGGAGGTTTAATTAAACAAGACAAGTTAATCAGCATAGTGGTGTTAGAGTTTTATTATATAAGGAATTATATTTCCAAAGATAACAATTTTATTCAATTCAGCACACCAACCTACAGATTAATTTAAACAAAAGGTACTAATACTTTTTATTTAATATGTCTGAAAAAAACAACGAATACTCGTCATGACACCCTGATTTAGCATTTCGACAGGTCCTTTATCAGTTAAGTAAAGCGGAGCTGATGAAAAAGTCATATTGATTGATGTTGTGGTCTTTTTATCGTGAGTTGCTCATATTTTGCTTTTTATTTTGGAAATTCTATATTATTTTACAGTACATCACAATTATGTGACATTTCCTCTCAACAGTTGTTTCTGCGACAATTCTTACGAATTATTTGTCCCCCTTATTGTGCGTTTTCAGCCTTGCCATTGTCCTTATTTTGTTCTTATTTTTCAGCCATTCCCAACCTCATTTTTTTACGAATATATTTAAATAAAAATATTTGCATGTGAAAATCGTTCTCTAGACCAACTGTTTTATATTATTAATGGCATCAAAGTATTTGTTCAAAAAGGCGGGAAAATATTATTATTATGCGGGGTATTTTTCTTTAAAAATTATGGAAAAATAAATTTTCATCATTGTTAAAATGGCGGGAGAATGATGTTTTTTATTTGTATGTTGACATTTTGCAAAAATGTTATCTAAAATTACCAGATAACGTCGAAACGTAGCCTAGAATGAACTCGCTTGTTTATGATATGACAATATCTATATTAATCAATGACTGAACAGATCAACCTCATCCCCAGGGACTTGTGGCCCCTGAGCCGTTATTACGGAGTGGCCAATCAACTTCGTCAACAAGGCAAAATGCCCTGGGAATGAGGTTGTGAACAGATAAGAGGTAATATTTTAAAAGTTAAATAAAATTCCGATGGTGTCAGCAATAACTCATCCTTATAAAGAAATTTATTGTTGGGGAATTTATTATCCAATTGCCACTATTATGTACAGCTCTGAACATTGTTCAAAGTAATGGATCATGAGTTTTCGACGAACGATTAAAGAGATATTAGAGTTTAAAAAAACTTTTATGACGTCATAATTTCGTAGCTTCGAATTTTTGGGAAATTTACCAACTTTTGCCTTGAGATGGTCCCTAGTTACCAATACGGGTTGAAAATTCGACGTTTATCACATGTTTCTAAGTTGTTTGGTCTCAAAGTTTTTTTTGGTTGTGGTTATTTTTAGTATTATCTAACCACTTAGTATTTAATAAGTGATGAAGTAATGAAACTTACTTAGACGGGGGTTATTACTATGACTATAAATGCAATTATAATAACATTTAATTATAGGCCTCTTGTTTTTTAAATTGGCTTACAGACAAACAGAGAGCATTATAAAAAAGATATTCTCTCATTAAAACAGGGCCTTTTATGGAGCCAACTAACCGGTTTGGAAAGCCATTATTAAAATGGTGCCATAAAAACGTAAACAAATAAAAAAGACATTTCTATAGCACAAAAGAAATACAAAATTCTTTTCATTCCAACTCACATAAACAATGATTCGAATTTGTTTTGCGTACTTACAAAAGTTTCAAAATAAACAATCTTGAATTCCAAATGTTTCAAAATCGAAAGTTTTTTTTTTCTTCCTCGGTGACTTAGAAAGAAAAGAAAAATTTTTCTTTTGTTTACAAAGAAAATTTATTTTTCATATGAGATGAAGTCAGGTAATAAACGGATACTGACCGGTTTTGATGTTGTACTGTGAAACACACAGTTTGAAGTCAAAATTGCTGACCGAGCTTGCGATCTGTATATCGGTGTCTGTTTAAACGAAATAAAATCTCCTGTGTAGAAGTCACAGACATGACAATAGATATTTTTTTATCGAACTAATTGGTTTATTAAATATTTTGTCTAAGCACGCTAGGGTATATGGCTATTCCATCACTTTTTTAAATCTTAACACAAGTTTAAATTACCCAACTTTAGTAGCTTAAAGCCCAATTTTTTATTAAAGTATTTTATTATAATACTTATGTAAACAAAGCTTTTAAGGTAAAAAAATTACTTAAATGGTTTTATGCATATATTATATACGAAGTACCTATTTCTTTTTTTTAGAAAATGTCATTGTGCCAGTCTGAGTTTAATTACCAGTTGTATTATCATTTGACGAATGCTCCAGCTGTTGTAGTAATATGTATACTTCAGTTATATACATATCGCCAAACAAAAAAGTTGAAACCGCTGCTACCATTTTCCTTTTTCACAGATAATGATCACAAAGAACTTCAACTGTTCTTGCATTTGGAGCCATAGCAAATGCATTTATCAATGCTTTGACACTCGGAAACTTCATGTTAAGGACACAGAGTTGGGTATTTCGACCGTTAACAAATCTTATCTCAGTAGCAGAAATTGGTTTTCTTTACTTCCCCATATTCACCTGCATCCATTCGCCATATGTTACTTTAGCATCCGTTCTTGGTTCCATTTATACAATGTTTATTACAATTGGGATTTTTGTTCGCTTATTTCATGTCAAATGTGAAGGTGAATCCCAGCTGGATGGTCAAGTATTGTCAGGATTTGGAATATTGCCAGATATTGTATGTTCTTTCGCCATTATATTCAAGTTTATTCATCAAATCTTTAAAAGCATAAAAACAGGTGTTCATGAAGAACGTAAAGATAAAATACTGAAAAAATATCAGCAACTGTATGTTAAAAAACTGTTCAATCCATCTCCCTTCGAAGGCTCTTTAAATTTATTTACTAAATATATTTGGAAAAATGATCCTTATTTTAAATTTTCAACGATCATTTTATCATCTGTGGTAATTATCAGTACTTTTATGTATCAAATTGCAATCATCGGTTTATACTTCTTGAATTCTATAAGAAAGTCATCAATCCGCAGTTTCGTTATATCAGGTGCCCTTGTGTTGTTGATTGGTGTGTTACAGTTATATTTCTTCATGAAGACTCATCGAAAAGATATGAAAAATGTGTACAAAAAAGGTCCCAAAGAAGTTAAAATATCAAATACTTCGACCATTCAGCGAAATCTATTTTTTCCTGGTTACTTCATTGCACATATGGTGTTTGGAATAGTTGTGTGTTTGGTGTTTATCTTATTATTCACAACACCTTTCATTTTTTTAGCAGAGCTTGTTCCTGATTACTATGAAACATTTATTGTTCCAGTGTTAAAAAAGATTTATGGTCTTTTTATTATACCAATCGTGATTTACATCGTTCAACGCTGTCTGGTTTTCTTTGTGTTCAGTCCGAGAGTCAACGATGAGCAAGCATTCATCAGAAAGATGGGATTTTACCACATTGTTCTGTATTTTTCAATGTTCTGTAATTTACTGCTTGGTGTGTTCTCGTGTTTGTACACCGTCTTCTTATCCGCCATTGTAAGTCTTGTTTGCTTGGGAAGAATTGATCGTAATGTGATGAATCCAAAATATTTTAAACGCTTCCATCGTGGTCATCTGGCATATCTTAGCTTCTTGAAAGTGGAAGGAGTTCATAAGAATCCAATTATGAGATGCTTCTGCTTCATCCTGTTTGCTTTGGTATCAAATCAACGGTACTTTGACCCACGCAACACCAAGATTTTCATGATTTCTCCTACTTCATACAGAGTATCACGAAGAGCACTCAACCGATGGCATCTTGCAGTTATGTTACTTCGAAATCCAGTATTGATGCAATATCGAATAAAGGCAAAGCAAAAAACCAACTACGGAAACTTTGCATGAAATTAAAATCTGTGATAGATGCTTCTAATTTTCTGTCGAAACATTTCGTTTTGTCGCCGAAAGAGAGAGGTGAAGAGTAGACGATAGGGCAACGACTTCATTTAGCACCGGGCTAAGTGGTCCCGACGATAGTGTAACAACTTAACTTCATAAGCAAATGTACATTATTGTAAAATTTATTTTTATTTAATCACTTCAAAATCTCGGATAAGTGCTGCTAATAAAATAAATGTCATCTGAACTAAATGTTGAGTTGGGGACCTGGAAAACTTAATAAACGTCGTCTTGAATATGAGCTATCATTAAAAGTGTCCTCTTGCGAAAAAACGAGTTAATTTTATATAAAAGAATTAACATAACATAAAATGCAAAATCTTTATTAGTTTCTAAGTTATAGGTTTTTGTAGAGCACGTATTCACGAACATATATACATTGCATATATATTGAATATTAATTGGACGTATTTAATACTTCTTTTTTCATTGGTTATTTTTAAATGAATTTTGTTATTAATCTTTGTTAATTTACACAGCACATGTAAATATCTTCAGTATTATTTTCTAGGGCAGTTAGACCACGTTTTTGATATAGCAAGTCGCTCTGTCTCTCTAGTCTTACTACTGTTTTATACCGTCTTCTTTTACCTACCTTATTCCATGAAATTAAGGAGTCAAGACATTAACGGTCATGAAATTAACGCGGTTCAATGAAATTATTTGCATTCAGTTAATTTTCCACTTGGATCAGAGTATGAAAATTATACAAAAGCTATTTTAAAAAAAACGCTGAAAAAGAGAAAACCGTTGAACGTCCGATGAGGAGGAAATAGTAGAAAATTTGTAAATGTATTTTTATGTTTTTTAGGAATTTATATATTAAAAAAAGTTACTAAATTAACAGTATTTTAATTAAGGAATCATGAAATTAACAGTCTTTAAATTAACACTGCATTTAATTAACGGTTATTAAATTAACGAGAATTTTGAAAAACCGCGTTAATTTCATGACTCGTTAATTTCATGGAATAAGGTAATTCTTGTTAATACATTATGTCATGCATGAATTAGCATAATTACTATCAGAACTTCCAAGTCAAAAATCTTGGGAACTGATTGACATTTTTCAATAAAACGCAAATTTGGCTTTTTTTTATTTTAATTAGCTGTTGGAGGGAACATTTGATTTTTATTGGCTATTTTTATTGGATTGAAGGGTAACTTTAATTTTTATTGACTGTTGAAGGACAAAGTTAGCTTTAGGCATGTTCACGAAAAAATGAATTTTACGAGCAATCACAAGAAATTGTATATCGTTTCATGAGACATTAGAAAACATTTCTTTGATAAAAAGATGGTTTAAAGTATTTAATTATTTGTGTCACGTTCGGAACTGTTTACCCTTGGTTTATAATTCCACTAACATTGATTCAATACGGGTACACTTAAATGTCCTGTTCACAATTCTCTTTGTTTTACACATACGAGATTATTATTTGCATTATTCTCTTTGATGTAAACCGTAAAAAATTTGAAGATTTCTCAAAGTGTTATTCAGAGTAAAATTTTTCACGACGAAGATTTTTGCGATGGCGTCATAAAGGTTTTCGTCAACCTTGTTCCCAAGTCTTCATTTTAAAGGGTGCTGTCTTATCAAAACAAAAATTGGGGAAAAAGTTGATTCTCCGTGCAATATTTTTGACTTGAAAGGTGACACTTACGTTATTTTTTCACCTTGCAAACGGAATGTGAATTTTTATGATTTCATGTAACGATGGTCGCGAATTCAATAAATGTTCGCCTAATTCTGCTTTGTTGGGTTTCCTGGTGCATATTTCCTGAAACCAGTTCATGTAGCAACCCGCTGTGTCAGATTAAATACCCTGTTCCTTAAAGCAAGGCGAAAATGGTTTTTAAGGCGTTAATATGGCTAAAAATGGTAGCAAAAGGTTAAATTTTAAACGACAAAATGGCAAAATTCAAATTTTTTGATCACTTACTACAAAAAGAGAGCATAAAAGCGATATTATATTCTGTTGTCATTAAAAAAACAAATAATTTTTTTAAAACTTACTGAAAACACGGAACATAGAGTGCACATTTGGGAGAATTATCACTCAGGATAAAACACTTATGTGTCTGAGAGGTGAGATGACAGATGAAGTGTTTATTTATTGTATTATTGATAAAGAAATTCATTCAACATATGTATATGTATATTATGGAAGTCTCGTTTCAAAATGGATAACAGCAACTTATAAAAGGTAGAATGCAATTTCTTCATGTATCACGACACAATGTTGCATCAACTTTCTTCATAAGATTATAAAACGCCACGTCTGTTCCAACAGCACCTTCTTCTTCTATCAAGGTTTGTCTACAGAGAAAACTTTCCTTTCACCTTCTTGTGTGCTTCTATCATCTCCTTGATAACGCTACTATGAGCTACCTGGTATGCCTTGGATATATGTGAAGGTCCAATAATTTCATCTATATTTGGGATTGCCAGCAACAGCCTGACGCATTCCACATTATCATTGTATGAAGCATAAAATAATGGCGTATGATTGTACTTATCAACATTATTGATTTTCTTAGTTTCATGGTTGATCAGAATATTCAAAATATCATCAAACCCATTCTCAGCACATGTGTGGTATGCGTTTCGTCTCAATTTATCCACGGCCCAAACATTACTGCCAGCATTTATTAGCACTTTCACCATGCGTCCTTTTCGGTTTTTTGTAGCGAGTATTAATGCTGTCTGTCCCATGTTGTCTCTTTTTTGAACAATCTTTGGATGGTCAGATACGATGTTTAGAAAAGATGTAAAGTCGTCATTTTCGATAACTGTTTTAAGATCTAAAATATGAAGCACACATTTGAGTTTCTACACACATCCGGGTCAAAAATGAAAAAAGAGGCCTGGGGACGAGATTGGTGTATGCTGTAATCCCTGCTGTCCTCGGACTCTTTGTACCGATGAAAAAAAATGGAAAAAATTTCAGAGTCATGAGAAAAAGTTTAAGCTACAGTTCAAACCTCGAATTTACTTTATAAAAATCAGTTTGTATGTAAAGTTGAGATAAAATTAATTTTTATAAAACCTTCCAAGGAATGTTGTGACATTCCCCTTCGATTACTGCAACCATTTTTCTTTGCTGTAGTTGCTGCCTCCCTACAAAAATTAACTGTAAGTTTTTTACGATAAATATTATAATATAAATATAAAAAATATAAATATAAATATAAATACGCGAAAGTGTTAAGTTAATAAACAGAATTTAAGCAAAGCATATTTTAATGGTAATATTTTCAATAAAATTTGTAATGCATATATTAATTGCATTGTTGCTGTCAACCATCTACATATGGTTTGTCAAACATCTCCATATGGTTAGTTCCATATTTAGGATTTGTTGTCTAACATTTTGTTTACTCCCCAGGTACCAATCCCCCTATCGACTATAGCAGTAGTTGAAAGTTATAAAAAAACAATATCTTGCTTGTATATTAAATGTATACCGAATTTCGAAGAAAGACACTAAATTCTCGGTTTACAAAAAAAAAATTACACGTGCGGACCGAATTTTTGTGAAACACAGCAAAGATTTTTTAAAACATTTCATACTTTGGGAAGTACAGTACAGTGTAAAACTCAGAAATGTAAGATGGAATAACTCCAAATTTCTTTTTTTGAAAGTTTATTTTTAAAAATGGTGAATATGTAATCCTTACTTTATGACAGAATTTCTGTTTGTATGCTCAATATGGTTTTCAGTTCACAAGAGTGTTCAAAGCTTGATCTCCACCCAGTATAAAAAACAAAACAATGATTAACAGATAACCAATCAAATTTAAGTAATATTTTTGTTCTATTCATATCTGTTTTGTTCTTGAGTGGAAACCCAACTTAACAGTCTCGCGTGTCATCAACTTATCTCCTTGGCATGTATCTACACTTAAATAACTTCATCACACTGGGATCCCATTCGCAGATTCAGAAGGCGTTTGTTAATAGCAATATTAACTGTTGTTATTACCCTTGTCGGTGATAATAATAATATTGGTAGGGATTTCGTCAAATTTCGTTACTTACTTTGAATTATTTGCTTCACTGCTGCTCTCTTGGTCGTGATATTCTAAAAAAGGCTATTAAGTTAAAGATAATATATGATGATATGTAGCCGTGATGGCTTTAACAGTGGGGATTACTTAACCAAACAATGCTAATAATGGCGACAGTTAAAAAATTAAAAATGGCGGCACTTGTGGCCACCATTTTAACACATTTTTAACACTTCTTAATGAAGAAGTGTTAACAAGGTGTCAGAAAGAATGCAACTTCTCTGAGAATAACTAAGAAAAGAAGACTTTACTTTCAATCATTTTGGCAAATAGGAAGCAAAATCATTTAAAATAGCTAGAAGTCTTATCTCAGAATAACAAATTGAATTGTGTTGCTTCTAAAAAAACTTGGTTACACAAACACCCTCACTTATAGGTTATATATCTAACTAATCAAGTAACCTGACATTGAGCTAATAACCGAATGCGGTATGACAAATCGTACCATACGCATTACAACAAATACAAACAAAAATCAAGTTAATTCAACTTACCTCTTAATAGTTTTTGCAGTTTAATTAACTCTTTTTCAAATTCTGTATAATTCTCTAATTGCATTGGATCTTGTATAATTGTTTGATTTATCAGGTTGGGGTTTGAACATACATCATCGACGCAGATCTTCTCAATTGAAAGCATCACCTCTCCAAGTAAAGCTTTAGAAGTGATGTCTTCTGTCATTTCATGCAAGCAGAAATTAAAACTTGGGACTTTTGAATAGGACGAAATAAAGCTTTGAAATCCTCTTTCAATTTCGTTTTTCTCGGCTATAAGTTCAAAGTTTGATTTCGAGTTAAACTTCTTCAGAAAGTTGGAAAAGCAGGAAATATTAGTATCAAAAATACCAGCCTCAAAACATTGAAGTCTGAATTCTTCCAAATATTTATTTAGTTGTTTTAAAATCCCAGCCTCTTCTTCATGTAGAAGGTAGAGAAATTGCATTAATTTTGTTAATTTTCTTATTTTTAGTTCTTCCTCCAGCCTTTTCTTATAAGAAGCAATATCAGGCAAAATATCAATATATTTTGAGGGCAAGCTCGATATTTTTTCTTCTGCTGTCATACTTGTTTCAACGTAAGACTGAAACCAACTTCTTGCTTGTGCTCCAAATTCATCAACTGATTTGACATCGTGTTGTTTGTGTTTTCTTTGGATACAGTATACACATAAAAACACATTATCACACTCCATACAAACATGTGTCGCTACAGTATCATGTTCTTCACAAAATGGTTGAATTTCTCCCAATTTGTGATTGAAAAATATCGGTGTGAATGATTTATCGTAACATTGATGAGAATTCCAGCATTGCTTACAAGTTTTTATGCTGCATATTGAACAAGATCGAGAAACTTTATTTTCGCACGTACACTGACAAGTAGCTTTATCATGTCCAACGTTGGTGCTAAAAATAAAGATAATAAACAGGTTACTTCGCAATGTACATGGTGTAGCGTGGGTTGAATATTGCGCATTGAAATTGATTTAATTGCCCAGTCTCGTGTTTAGAAAATTATAGATACATTTGTGGCTATGTCATCTTTATAAATAGCGTAAAGTGAGCCTTAACCCTATTCGGTCCGGGGGGGGGGGCGGATTCCGACAGACGGTTTTTCTTAAATAACTCCTTATTGCTATGTTATATGGCTATGAAACATATTGAGTTTCAATATTTATCTATTAGACACCTGCATGCCAAATTTTTAGGTCCCATACCTTTCAGAGGCTTTGATATTGGCCATTACTCGAAACTACTCCTAAAAATCTCTATGAAATCCTTATAATGGGTAAAATTTAATAACTCCTGTTAGGATTATCCTTAGAACTTGAAACTTGCAACACAACTTTGTTTTATTAAGAAGAATCATTTTGCATAATTTGGACACGTGATTAATCCGATTTCCCGATTTTGTCGGATTTTACCCGAAAATCGGGAAAAAACGGATTTTCGGGCAATTTTTGGCAATTTTTTATGCGATCCACGTAAAAACCGGAAAATATGTTAAATAATTTTTATTTAGCTTTCAGAAACTTCAAACAGAATGCAAAAATTCGATCTGGAACAAAAGTAATTAAATTTTAAGCAGATAGTGTCATTTTTAACAAATTTCAAGCTTCTGATGACGTCACCAAAAATGTGCTGACGCAAGCAAAAATTTATTGCTGCCATTTTGTTCCTTTTATGACGTACTATAAGTGTGCCAAGTTTAATTCAATTTGAACAACCCTATGAAAAGTTATTGAGGGGGGCGGATTCCGCCCCCCCCCCCCCCCGGTCATAGTATGTTCGAAAAACCCCGGACCGAATAGGGTCAACAAGAGCGAAGCTAACTAAAATCCTTACTTATATGTTGCTTTGTTTATGATCATTATGATTCTTTTTAAGAAAACAAATTTCTGATTCTTTTTAAGAAAACAAAATCATACTCTTCTCGCACTCGTCACCACTGTAATATAAATTTTTTGTATTGCACTAAAGTCTCTTCCAGTAACTTTTTTCACATGCAGGATTTCTACATCCAAGGTTTTGGATTTAAAACGTCAAGTTATCTATATGGACCCTTATATGTCTGTCATGCAAAGTGGTAACTGCAATAGCAAAACGCGAAATGCGGTAAATAAAGGACGGGCGTGGATCTAGTATTACTTTATTTATTTAAACTAGTCTTATCATGTATATTTACTATAGTGACGTGATCAAGAGAAGAAAGGCTACTTCTCCCCACCCCCCCCCCCCCCCCAATCTTTATCATGTAGTGAACGTTTTTACGAATTATTAGGTTAGTTAAGTTGGAAGCACTCCCTTCCGGAGATGTGACTTTAACAGCCGGTTTGGATTTGAACCAGGGACTGATTTCGGAGCATAGCCCTCTACCACTAAGCCGCTACTGGTATATTCCTTATTGGACTATTTACTTGGAATTTACATGAAATTTGCTTACTTAATATAACTAATAACAAAGTGGACGATACCTGTCTGTCTGCCCGCTAAGAAGATCTATAACACGTGCTAAAGAAAAATTTGTAGTCAAAACCTTCGTCGTTTCGTTACTTCCAATAAAGTTGATCTGTTCACACATTGGGCAGGTTATCGTGCCGCTACCATCATCGTTGAATTTTATCAGTTGATCCAAGCATTGTTTACAAAATGTGTGCCCACACTTGGATTGTTTAGGACAATGTAGGACATCTAAGCAAATAATGCATTCAACAGACGTCGCGAGTTTGCTATGATCAATGGATTTCGCCATAACGGTGATTCTAAATTAAAATTAGTAAAATTGTAAATCAAAATTTAAAATTTATATACAACGAAGCATTTCGTAAGTAAAATTAAAACATAGGGTACTAACAATGAAATTGTTTTGTTGTAGAAAGCTTTTCATCTGTTGTACTGTAGAAAAGAAATAAAGTAACTGTTAGTACACCCTGCGATGTCTGATGAAGTGCATTCACGCACTAACTTAAAAAAACAGCGTCTCGAATAAGACGTTTAATCGAGGGATGTGCTTTACTGTTACTATTTTTGTCATATACGATTCCATTCTCAATAACATATCGTATATATATAGGCACCCCGACGTTGCTTACTCGGGAGGTGCTCTGAATCGAGCGTTAACCGTATGTTATAAAACTCCATGTACGTCTGGATGATTGGAGTTACAAAACTGTAAAAATACATGTTTAGTTTTAATGTATAATAAAAATACAGACTCAAGATCTGCTGACCAGACAAAAAAATAATCTGGTTTTTAGCTTTTTGACTGGCTGTAGATAAAGTTAAACAAATCTAGATTTTTTCTTGTTTTCAACTTCACATTTTTTGTTGTATCCTATTTAGTGTGACGTCAAGGCTAATGTATTCTTAAAAAGTCATTCTTAAAGTGAATCGGTGCAATTAAAATACTTTTATAATTTAGGTAATTTACCCTATTAAGCTTACGTTTCCCTATTCGCACGTTTAACTTTTAAAATTTTTATTTAGACTTCCTTGAACTTTCATCTTCTTAAATTTCTTTAAATTTCTGAATAAAAACAAAAAACCCGTATGACTAAAATTTAGGATTTCCCTGCTCCTCCGTCCTTACTTTACATGTATGTAGGGACATATCGTTTATAAAGAAAATTCGATCAAGGACATTAAGCGATAGGTCAGCAATATTCGTTTATCGAATGTACTCGTGTGTATAGTACAAGAAGTATGTTAAAAAGTATAATAAAAAAAGTGGCAACAAAAATAAGTGCAAACAATAGATATAGAAGGGAAAGAATAATACCTAATATTAATAAATACAAACAGAGATGAAATTATAAAAGTATTCGAGGTAAATAATAATTTTTTTTCAACGAATACCAAAATAAAACTTTGCAAGGTAAAACTGTCATTTTAAGTTTTAACGTCTCGTTTATAGTAAACAAAATATTGAAGTTTATACTGACCGGTTTTGTTGTTGTTGTTGTTGCAGTTGTTGCGTCTATTCCTGATCGAGGTATAAATGCATACACAGTTATTCTTGTCGCTGTAATTATATAACACTAACCCGCAGAGGTTTGTATCTGAAACAACCAACGTAATAGGCTATAATGTAACAACATTAATAACAAAATAATTGCGGGTAAATGAAAAATGATTTCAAATTCAACTGTACGTAGGAGTTTATCTCCACCGTTTAGGTTCAACGTTTCTCTCCACCGTTTCTCTCCACCGCTGAAACTTTATTTTTTATCGCGTTAACGTTTCACATTGCTCTGCGTCTTTGATTGGATTTTTCAACATCTGTTTAAAAAAAAAAAAATGCTGGAGACCATTATTCGTCTAAGCTGAATCAAAAAATTAAAAATTCTTCCTTTGAAAATAATTTCTAATCTCATTTAGATTAACAATGGCGAAAACTTTATCCTCTTCTGTAAGCTTCATCAATAGATTTCAGTTACAAAGTCTTCACAATGATTGAAAAAATTTTCAGGAATTACAAAAAGGAAATATTCTTATTTATAGAATGCAGTCTATTATCTGACTAATCTTGATAAAACTTACTTATCATAAATACAGTAGCGCTGCGCTCTGTTAACAGTAAGAGCATAAACTTTTAATACTGCAATATGCACGTTTTAACTAAATAACTCCTAAAAAAGTGCTACAATTTAGCGCAAAAGATGAGAATCAACATCACTGAGTTGTTTTTTGCATAAGAATTTTCCTGAACATATGAAAAGAGCAGTGTTGGTGGAATATGTTATGTTTTGTAAAAACCAACGTTATGCGGTTAAGCTAACCTTTATAGGCTTTGTAAATCTTATTCTCAACGAGCTCTATTTGGATGAAAAAAGAAAATTATGGCGTTATTGAAAATGTAATACCTCATCTAGGAAATAATAGTGAAAGAAAATTTTCGTGAGTAGCAAATCATTCTTAACTTTTAAATTTACCCCGGAAGTACGCAAGATTGCAATTTTTCCACATTAGACATTTTTCTCGACGAATTATCTCCGATAATGTAACATGGTCAAATAGATAGACAGGGTATGGAGTAGAAGGAAATAGAGAATTGTAGTTTTTCTAACAAGAATATAGCATTTGTAAAAGATGCTCCATTTAATGGCTTTTACTTCGTTCTTAAAGGAGTTATAAGCTTTGCTCACTTTTCACTTCTATATCTTAACTTATTAACTATTAGGCCGAGCTGTTGAGACCTCTTGTATAAATTGACAGGAAAAACTTTAAAAATTATCCGAAACCTGAAAAAATATGAATTTGTGAATTTAGCTCTAAGTGAGCTCTATTAGACAAAATGAAATGAAAACAAAATCGATATATCGATAAAATTTAGTGGCACAAAGAAGTTATTTCTTCTATAGTATATTCAAAATTGATGCTAGTAAAGTAAACAGGTTACTCCGTTGCTAATAAAATGTCACCTAAATTTTCAAACCAACTATTCTTTTAAAGTAGAATGCCGTTACACGTCGATTAAGCATCAGGGCACATAATAAACTTAAAGATTATACACTAGGCTATTATTTGAGGGAGAAGGAGGGTTATGTGATAAAAAAGCGATATAAAAGCATTTGTTTGTGGTTTTTAAATTGAAATTGGAGTTAAAGTCGTTGCTTAATTTATGGCTTAAAAATCAGCGGAAGAAATCTTATTTACATTTTAACTTTCTGGAATTGGGGCTTATTTCAAAGAGTAGTGGGTGTACTTTAACCAATCTTTTATGGTAAAAAGAGAGAAAGTAAATGTATATTACATTCGTTTTAAAGTTAAAATTCACTTAAACTAGTACTAATGTTAAATAGCCTTTTCTTTTTTTAATTTCATCTGTCTGCTCGAAGCGGAACCAGATATTGTTACCCGTTGAAAAGGATTATGACTAAATGATGGAATAAACATAAACCTCTGTAAAATGAGGCCATCAAACCTTGGTAAATATGTTCTAAATACAGTTGTACTCATGTAATTCGAACTCCTATAATTCGAATAATCATATAAATCGAACGAATTTTCCAGTCCCGTCCGAGTTTACTCTAAAATCCTTATAAAAAAACTCCTATAATTCGAAACTCATGTAAATCGAAAAATTATGTAAATCGAACAGTTTTCTCGGCCCCGTGAGCAAATTTGGACACGTAATTCGAATTTTGAAAATTTTCGTCCGTTTAAAGTTCTAAAACTCAAATTTTTTAACAATGGAACGTTCCCATAAAATTCGAATTTTTCAACAATCGAACGTTTCATTGAATAGAGACTCTGAAGAAACTTACGTTGTTTGAGACCGATCCAAAGTTTGATACTCTGCTGTCGCAAATGTCGCAAATGTCCGATAAGATCAACCATAGAAGATTGATTAATAGGAGACAGAGCAAAATCATGGACTTTTATGAGAAAAATTGATAATTAAAAATTTGTAACAATTGTTTTACATGAAAATAGCAACTTATTTCTCAAATACTACGCGTCGTTTTACTCCAGGATGTTACAACATTGATAATTAATAGCGCCGTACACCCGTTAACACTTCCCCACCAAAATTCGGCCGAAAAAAGTCAAACTCCTATAATTCGAAACTCATGTAATTCGAACAAATTTTGAATCCCCTTCGAATTACATGAGTTCAACTGTAATTAATTCAATAATTATCATTGGGTAAGTGCAACCTGTTCCATTGCCATGTGTTTTGTATGTAAAGAAATTGTTGTTGTTTTTCCGACAAGACCGAAGAGAAAAACAAGTGCAACATATCCTCTGCTTTATTTGCGTCCATCAGTAAATTTAACAGAGCTGTAGAGAACTTTTTAGCACTTACTGCAGCACTAGGATCACAACTTGATAAAGAACCTCTTTTATACATTTCTTTCCCCTGGGGTCTAATAAATGTTTTTATTGTTTCAGGTGGAAAATATGGTTAGCCAGTCAGCTACAAGTTTTTTCTCCTTTCATCAGTTGTACTATCTAGCTACCTCAGTAAAACAGATTTAGAAGAGTATTATTACTGGATTCCTATATAGTTATTCAATTTTATTACGAATACTTTTTGAGCAGCATATCGTGCTTGCATAACATATTGACACGTTATTGATATATTGACATTGGCAATTACACCGAAAGACCTCTAAATGTAACAAAATTGATCCACCTTCCAAAAAATGGATGATATTTCCAATTTCTTCCGCTCAATTCAACAACACGGGTTTGGCAAAGTTGATATTTTTTACTAAGCTTTAGTTCCACGTGACAATATCTTTCCTGGTTGTTCAGGAAAGGGGTCGATGGTCCGGGAAAATAGGTAATTAAACGGTAACTGTTTAATTAGACGACACTATCTAATCAATAGACAATATCAATAGCTTAGTTACTCAGATACTAGTTTAAATGATAATAACTTTTTACCGCGATAAATATTTAGGAAATGCGAAAATGCCGAATTTTTCATTTTTTTACTTATACACTTTGTTTTATTCCGCAATTTAACGCTATCCTTGTGTAGATATTGCGCGCGTGTGGGCTCCCAAGTCCCACTATCCACGTCATGGAAACCTGACGAAAGTTCATAAGTAACGTTATTGAAATCTTACAAAAGATAGAAGTAAAGTCATTATTCAAAGTAGTGAAGTAAACTCGTAATCTCAAGTACCTAGGAAAGCGTCCAGCTAGAAATACGCGATAGAGCGGTAAGGTATTTATCTGCTCTCTTAGTATTATTTTGCACATCTTTTTAAATTATTTTTTTCAACTGTTTTTGTTATTATTATTTTGAACTCCAGTTAAAGACTTTGAGTGGAGTTCAAAAAACTCCTAAGTTGAAAGTTGTATCCAAAGAAGCGGCTTTTCGTTGTTAACCGAACCACTATACCTTTTATTCTATAATGGTAAAACACATTTACTAAAGGAAAAGTGTGATAAAATATTGTTTATTTAGTAGAAAGGTTGCTAATTGGAATAGTCAGATCTATGCCGGTTTTCTTTAATTGGTCGATCATCCGCATGTGTGGTAAGAAGTGGGTGGGTGTTATTCAAAGGCTTTCGATCTTTGTAATAGAATTTGTACAAAAGAAAAAAATTGTTGCAACATTGTTTCTAAAAAGTCTATTCTGCTATCAAAAACCACAACATAAATAAAAAAAATAAAACTATTTTTAATAATAATCTATTTTTAACACACACGATGTAAAGATAGTTTTATAAAAATCTGTTAAAGAACTCTGCGTTGCTTTCATTTGCCTTTCTTCGATGTTGTATCAATACTGGATTTCTAATCAACATAACTGCAAGATGCCATCGGTTGAGTGCCCTTGGTGATACTCTGTATAAAGTAGGAGTAAGCATCACCATCTTGGTGTCGCGTGGTTTAAGATAGATTTGGTTGGATAGCAAAGCAAAAAGGATGGAGCAGAAGCATCTCATAATCGGATTCTTATGAACTCCTTCCACTTTCAAGAAGCTAAGATATGCTAGATGACCACGATGGAAGCGTATAAATATTTTGGATTCATCACAATACGATCAATTCTTCCCAAGCAAACAAGACTCACAATGACGCATAAGAAGACGGTGTACAAACATGAGAACACACTAAGCAGTAAATTACAGAATATTGAAAAATACAGAACAATGTGGTCAAATCCCATCTTTCTGATGAATGCTCGCTCATTGTTGACTCTCGGACTGAACACAAAGAAAACCAGACAGCGTTGAACGATGTAAATCACGATCGGTATAATAAAAAGACCATAAATCCTTTTTAATACTGGATATGCTGCGTCTTCATACCAAGAAGGGAACTGTTCAGTTATTAAAATAGAAAATGCTGTGAGAATTGTGATAACAGCCGAACACACAAACAATCCAAACACCATATGTGCAATAAGGTAACCAGGAAAAAATAGATTTCGCTGAATGATGGATTTATCAGACATTTCAATACTGTTGGTGCCTGTTTTAAAAGCATTTTTCATATCTTTTCGATGAGTCTTCATGAAGAAGTATAACTGTAACACACCAATCAACAACACAATGGCACCTGATATAACGATGCTTCGAATAATTGCTCTCTGAATCACCGACCACCGGCCTGAGTACTTTCTTATAAAATGCAAGTAGAATAAACCGCCGATTGCAATTTGATACATTGAAGTGATGATAATTACCACAGATGATAAAACGATCGTTGAAAATTTAAAATAAGGATCATTTTTCCAAATATATTTGGTCAATAAATTTGGGTAGCTTTCGAAGAGAGTTGGATTGAGTAGTTTTGCTACATACTGTTGCTGATATCTTTTTAGTATTATATCTTTACGTTCTTCATGAACACCTGTTTTTATGCTTCTGAAGATTTGATGAATAAACTTGAATATAATGCCGAAAGAACCTACAATATCTGGTAAAATTGAAAATCCTGACAATATTTGATCACTTAGCTGGGATTCACCTTCACATTTGATATGAAATACACTCAGACATTTACCAGCTGCAATAAACATTGCATAAATGGAACCAAGAACGGATGCTAAAGTGACATATGGCGAATGGATGCAGGTAAAAATGGGGAAGTAAAGAAAACCAATTTCCAAAACCGAGATAAGATTTGTGAGCGGACGGAATGCCCAACTCTGTGTCGTTAACATGAAGTTTTTGTCGAGTGTCAAAGCATTGATAAATGCACTTGCTATGGCTCCAAATGCAAGAACAGTTGATGTTCTTTTGTGATCATTATCTGTGAAGAAGGAAAATGGTAGCAGCGGTTTCAACTATTTGGTTCGATAATATGTATATAACTGAAGCATACATATTACTGCAACAGCTGGAACATTGGTCAAGTGATAATACAACCGGTAATTGAACACAACCTGGCACAGTGACATTTTCTGAAAAACAAATAGTTATACTGTACTCCAGTTATTTCAATTATACAAAACAAACATGGACTTTTTAACCCTATATTGTTCAAGGCGAAGGGCGAAGAGGGGCTATTCTGTCATTTTCTCTATGCAAACTCCTTGACAAGTATACATAGGTATTTTGGAAAATTTTAAACTTCTGACGACGTCAAAGCTAAAATATTGCTGCCGTTTTTCCATTTATGTCATTTTACAAATGTACCTAGTTCGATTCTTTCAGGGGGAAATTAGGACGATGGCACACTGTGTGGTTGGGTGTTGCAGGCAGTTGTCTGGCAGAGTGCGAACCTTAATTGGGTCTTCGTAAGCTCAAAATAAACATTAAATTGATTTTTTTGATGGATTTTTGGGACCTTACTCTTAAAACTGTATTACATTTCGCTCAGGCCGTTGTGTGTGATTTTGAAGCTGAATGAATATTTATACGCGCAAATATCTTTAATAGGACTGAATCCATCTACCTCTTTCAAAAAACAAAACCTAACATTATATATCATTAAGAATGAAGTCATCTTCATCTTCTTCTTTCTTTAATTTATTTTGTTTCTATATTCATCATTAACCCTATTTGCTCCGGGGTTTTTCGAACATATTATGACCGGGACCGGGCGGATCCCCCCCCCACCTCCCGCTCAATAATTATTCATAAGCTTGTCTAAATTGAATCAAACTTGGCACACTTATAGTACGTCACAAAAGGAACAAAACGGCAGCAATAAATTTTTGCTTTCGTCAGCACATTTTCTGTGACGTCATCAAAAGCTTGAAATTTGTTCAAAATGCCACTATCCGCTTAAAATGCAATTACTTTCGTTCTGGAGCGAATTTTAAACATTCTGTTTGAAGTTTCTGAAAGCTAAATAAAAGTTATTTAACATATTTTACGGTTTTTACATAAACCGCATAAAACGTTGCCAAAAATTGGCCGGAAATACGGGTTTTTCCGATTTTCGGGAAAAATCCAAAAAAAGCAGGAAATCGGATTAATCACGTGTCCAACACATGCAAAATGATTGTTCTTGATAAAACAAAGTAGTGTTGTGAGTCTCAAGTTCTAAGGATTATCGTAACAAGAGTTATTATATTTTCCCCATTATAAGGTTTTCATAGAGATTTTTAGGGGTATTTTCGATTAATAGCCGATATCCAAGCTTCTGATAGGTATGGGACCTAAGAATTTGGCATGCAGGTGTCTAATAGATAAATATTGAAACTCAGTAAGTATCATAGCCATGCAACGTAGCATTAAGGAGTTATTAAAAAAAAACCGTTTTGGGGGGCGGAATCCGCCCCCCCCCCCCCGGGGCCGAATAGGGTTGACGTAAAAAATAAGGAAAAAAACCTAGCGGTTTGTTACTTGTCCCGAGTAGAGCCTGTTTATTAAAAAAGGTAAAAATGCAAAAATGCAAGGCCAGTGTTTAGCAGTCTTGGCTCTTTTTTTTAATTCTTGTTGTCAGGTGCAAAAATTACACAAGGCAGTATGTGACACAATGTACGTTGCTTTTAGAGTTTTAAGAACGAAATCCAACATGTAAGAATGGTCCTGGTTTTATTATCAAAAAAAAATCCTATAAAACTCTGTGAATTTGTTTTGAATACTCTCTTGACGTTATTGATTGTGTTGAGTGCTCTTAAAAAAGCTTAGTTAAAAAATTAGAAATAAATCAGCCTTAAATCGTTGGAAGTCGGCGACTTAAGGTATCAAAATGAGTTTGAGGAAAATATTTAAAAAGTTAAAAACAGCGGTGCCGAGCACCATTCTCACTTCCAATATTAACGGCATATTTGATTTCTGTCAACACTACGCGGAGCGGAATCCTTAAAATCGCCTGATGAAAGATACATATATATACTGCTATGTTTGTGTCCAGGCGAAAACCTCGTGAAATTTCCTTTTTCTCGAAGGCCAATTAAGATGCTTCATTTTAATCTCTGTCAATTTAATGACCAATCTGAACAGAGAGTGTACTCTTCGTGTGGCCAGAACATTCCGTGTGCGGCCATGACTGAAACTGCTTGCATTCTTGTTGGTCGTCGTTAGCTGGTCTGGCTTGTCGTAGTAGCTTTTATTGATGTAGCTAGGAAGCTAAAAATACTATTTTTTTAAATTCATGTTCAGGTAAGAATTATTTTATATATAAGTGAGAAAGTGTGCTGGCTAGTTAGCTATCTCAATTTTTGGTGCTGATTTGGATCTCCTTTTCATTGGTGCTGACCTTCTTATAGTTGTAAAATTACTTTTACTAGCTATCAAGCTAGCTATCTAGCTACACAAAATAGTGCTTTGATTAGAGTGTCTTTTTTTCTTAAGTCGCCGGCAACAAAAAACCTTTGTCCTACTTTGCGTAATTTTTCTATAGGGGGACTGGACACTCAACTCCTGTTCTTTTGGGAAAAAGGGGGGCTAAAATAACTTCCAAACGACACTTTGTAATGCTACTTCTATCACATAAAAGATATTCGTCACAGGATTTTCTTTATATTTTCTGGAGAAAAGTTGTCGAAGCGTGATAAAAGTTTATTGTTGTTTGCACCGAACAATCAGGGTGAACTAATAATTAGCCTGTAACAGAATATATAGTTAGCCTATGCAGGATAATTATACGCTACGCACAGTATAATTAGCCGTTAAAGGCTTCTTTGTGTTCTTCACTTTTTCATGTTTTTTCTTGAAATCAGAATAGGACCATCAATTTATCAAATCCGACAAATTTATTAATTCTGTACTTTCTTTTCAACGAGAGAGTAAATTTTCAACGCCTAAATACTGAAATATTCAAATGCTAATATGTCAAGTTCATACATAACAAGATTTGTATCCTGGAATTTCCAGAATTTTTCAGATCACTTTTGAAAATATCTGGTTCAAGTTTTTACTATTATTTTAGAATACTAGTCGTTAACCCGTGGAAAAATCCACGGGTTCGCCCGTCGCAGCTAAGCTACCATTTTGCGTGACAGACAGACGGACGGACGGACAGACGTATACGGGCATTATAATATAGACTATATATATGTAAAAAAATTATTTTTAATATTTTATTTATTAAGTTGTATTTTAACATTGCAGGTTAGTTTCAATAATAATTGAGAATTAGGATAGCTACTCGATGATTTGTTTACCCCATTATTCTCTGTTTTTAAGGTCTGCTTCAAGTTTCAGACTAATGACGGAAATCTTCAAGCCGCAGGGCTTCTTGTTTTTAATTAGAAGAACGTGCAATAGCTAATGCTGTGACACTTCATACAACTATTTCCCGCCGTTTTTAGCTAATGCTATGACACTTCATACGAATATTTCCTGCCATTTTTAGCTAATGCTATGACACTTCATACGAATATTTCCTGCCATTTTTAGCTAATGCTGTGACACTTCATACAACTATTTCCCGCCATTTTTAGCTAATGCTGTGACACATAATACGAATATTTCCCGCCATTTTTAGCTAATGCTATGACACATAACACAAATATTTTCCGCCATCTTTATGCTACGACACTTAATACAAATACTTCCCGCCATTTTCAGATAATACAATGACACTATACAAATATTTCCCGCCACATTTTTAGCTTATATTTCCCGCCATTTTAAAAATATATTTAAGAAAACACTGCATTGACAATGGAAGACAATGTATGCTATTTTAGCATTTCTAGTCAATTCATATGCTTCTTTTTGCCATCACTTCTTACATTTCTCCATATCCTAGCATTTTCGAACTAATTTAAAGACTGTTGAAGTTGCATTTCATTCGAATGTCGGACGAACCAGCTCTTAAAAACATTTATTAAAACGGATTTCGTCGAAACAGGATGATATGACGATGCTTATCGTAAAAAGTAATTGACATTAAAAAAATTTTCTATCTTTATTTTTTTATTTTTTTATTAAAAAAAATTCTTACCGTAGAAGAGAACTTCACGCCAACAAAACGTGTGTGAAAAAGAGGTAGTGTTCGTAATTTTGATTTTTATGTGGCATAGCTAAAGTATTTGTTTGTTTTTACTACTCCACCTCAGAGATTTTGAAGATTTGTTTTTATTTTTGTATGAAAAGTCGAGATTCCACCAATGCTCGGACTTGCACATTAAAATAGGGATGGAAAACATTCTATTTAACATGAACATGTGGTGTGATACAATGCACATTTTCTTCTTACACATCTGATGCACACTTGTCACATTGTGTGAAGACTATAGACTTTTTTTTCCCCGTGTACCTACCCCATGTACGGACTCTACTTGCAGACGTCGGTAAAGACAAAATACATATCTTATTATCAAAACAAACAAAATAAGTTAAGCAAACAAATAGTTCTTATAGCAATTGAAATATGAGATAAAGGTTTTTCTCAGAAATCATAAATGTCTTTCATCCCTGGCCAGATAAAGCATTCAGTTCTGAACCCAAAACAAATTTTGTATAACCTTATGACTTATCTCAGTCATATGAATTTGTTTTGAAATAATGAAGCAAATCTAACCATCCCAACTGGCTAGCTAACTAAATTTTACATATTCGGTAGAATAATATGCTTGGAGATTTACACATGGTGCTAACCTTGAACCATATCAGTGGTACTCTACCTAGCTACTTTGACTGTGAGCCGTAACAACATAAAAGTAGCTAGATATCGCAAAGTATAAAAAGAAAAGCTAGTAAGCTAACTATGTTTAGTACGCCTGCGGTTACAAGATTATGTATTTTTTTAGAAAACTATACACAAGAGACTATTATATATTTGTAACGACACATGAACATTTACATTTATTTTTGCTCTTTGCGCCATTTCCCAATCTCGTCCCCAGGGCATCTTGTATTTTTTCTGACATCCTCGCCATCCCGGTTATAGAAAAGAGATAACAGGCGCTGGGAACGAGGTTGATTATTTTCGTTATTTACAAAAGATTGGCCAAAAGGGCTGAGCGTAA
Organism: Hydractinia echinata; assembly: GCA_030067915.1. Taxonomy (NCBI): domain Eukaryota; kingdom Metazoa; phylum Cnidaria; class Hydrozoa; order Anthoathecata; family Hydractiniidae; genus Hydractinia; species Hydractinia echinata. The sequence continues at coordinate 120,620 of JASGCC010000068.1, forward strand.
CAATATAGTATAATAACGGATAGTCTTTAACAGAGATGTGCGGAAGATTCTTTTCTAACTTATTATCCATTTTTATCTCAGCAATCATAGTCTGTCTAACAAAACGGGTAACATTAATGGAGAAGAGTTGCATGTGCCTTATTAATTATATTTTTGTTTTATTTTTTCATTGCCCACCTGTTGTTTAAAAGTAACGAAGATAAAATAAAATAAGATAAAATAAATTATTAACAGCAATACACGTTTCCCGAATTGCATGTTTTCTGAAATTTTAAAATTTTGATGTTTTGACTTTAAGATCATATTCAGCATCATTGAATTGGTGCGTGAAAATGCTGTTTTAGATTAGTCTTCTTAATTAATCTTCTTGTTTTAACAGATTGCTTGTTTGCTGTATGATTCTAAAGATTTCACATTTTATCAAGTTTCAGGTGAGGATTTCAAAAATCACATTCATTTCGTTTGTAAAGCTTGGTTCTCACTATGGGATAACGATGAGCTAACCATATACATTATTGGCATCAGCGTTTCCACCTCTACACATTACAGGCAAAGAATAAACTAAATTCACCAATTTTTTTTTTGTATATGCACTGCTGGGTGTCAACAAAACATCTAAAACAACCTATTTTTCCATTGTCCTTTTGCCTAAGTGGATTTTTCCACGGGCTTTATCGACTAGTAATAAAATAAATGCGAAATAAAAATATCAATACTTCATGACAACACACTATTGATTCATTACCCCGAATATTGTTTTGACGATGTCTGGGTTATTTCAGAAAATTAATTGCAAAACTTTGATGTCGTCATTTTCAATAATTACAAGTTAAGTTCTAAAAACAAATTATCTTTTAGATGAAAATAAAAAAAATTAACGAAAATACACAAAGATAAAAAAAGGCAACAAAGTTTTTGTTAATTCTGCTTTGACTGACTCAACAAAATAAAAACCAATTTGGTGCTTATATTAGAAACAAGAGAACAGAAATACTGATCAACAGCTTAATATTATGCATTCCACAAAATGTTGTTTTTTTTAGCGAAAATTTTTTTCTTTCTGAATATAAAATGTAAAGATAATTTTAATAGGAAAATAAATAAAAAAAACTAAGAAAATTATAGCAAAAAAAAAGGAAAAGCTACAAATAAAAAAAAAATTAATAAAAGTTTTTCGTAATAACTGTGACAATTCCTTTTATAAAAATATATTTCTTATAAATGCCACATTTTAAATTGCAGCGTTTATCTGAAGATTCCCTCGTGCATCAAACACGTTCGAAAATGAACTTAAAGGTGACCATAAAGGCGGGGGCAAACCAGTCCAACATTTCATCCAACATTTTTTCCCATGTTGGATGAAATGTTGGATGAAAAAATGCATGTTGGATGAAGCAAAATTTTAGATTTGTGGGACTGCTTTTAAAAAACATTCGAACGATAAAGAGTTCATTCATTCCTGAAAACCAAAATGGCGGACGGAAGGAATTCTGCAGTGCTGCTTATGTTGCTGAACGAACTCGTCGATTCAGACGATGAAAAACCAACCCGCGGAAAAACAAGAGAGTGGATAAAGAGGAGGGAACAAAATGAATATTTTATTAATATCATTAAAGAATTGAAGATCGAAGACAGATTCGGATTTAGGGAAATGTTTCGGATGGATGTGGGGGATTTCGATTTCCTCCTTAATTAAATATCCCATCTGATATCACCGGGCCAGATGAGCAACTGTGGTGGCCACAGACAAATCATGGCAGAAGAAAGACTCGTCCTTACTCTTCGTTTTCTTGCGACAGGAGAATCGTTTCAATCACTTCACTTTCAGTTTAGAATTTCTTTGAATGCAGTATCCTATATAATAAGGGTGTTGCAAGGCTTTGGTGGATAAATTGATGAAAAGTACCACCAAACCAATCCAACATGAAAATTCACGCAAATCATATAGAGAATTCCTTTGATCTTGCGGAAAATGTTGGATGAAATGTTTGACGGCGATCAAACTTCATCCAACATCGTCCAACACGATTTTTTTCTTCTTTTTTGAAAATTTCAATTTTTTTGAAAATTTTGAAGTGACTCAAACCAGTCCAACATTTCATCCAACATCACAAAAATTGCATGATGGATGAAATGTTGGACTGGTTTGCCCCCGCCTTAATGTGAACAATGGTCTTTTAAGGCCGGCTCAAATGCATCCAACATATCATCCAACATCGTAAATTTTTGATGTTGGATGAAATGTTGGATGCATTTGAGTTGAACCAAAATTTCTCAAAAATAAAAAAAGAAGAAAAAAATCGTGTTGGACGATGTTGGATGAAGTTTGATCGCCGTCAAACATTTCATCCAACATTTTCAGCTTCATCCAACACAATTTTCATGAATTTTCATGTTGGATGCATTTGAGTCAAATTTCATTCAACATTTTACGATTTCCTAAGTATATTTCGTAATTTTCGAATTTTCGAACACATTTTCAAACGTTTTTTTTTTCAATGGAATGCTTGTAAATAAATAAATCGAGAGTGTATGTGAAAAAATCATTTGTGAATAGCGAGAAGAAGCAGAAAAAGTCAGGATGGCAGCTATGGCCAGTGATTCAGAAGACGATATCTACCAACCAGGTGAAACATTTGAAGAACAAAGAAAGGAAAAGGATGCTGAAAAGACTGAATCGACCGAAAACAAGGCTGAAAAAAAGAAAGGGAAAAAGCAAGAAAAAGACTCCAAAACAAAGGCGTCAAAAGATTGGAGCGATGCTGATATAACCCTACTGATTGGTATGTTAGAAGGACCATGATTATCAAAAACGAGACATGAAAGAAATAGCATACTCGGAAATCGCGACAGCTTTGAAAACGACAGCTGCTTCAATAAAAACAAAGATAAACGGTTTGAGGGCACAATTGGGACGAGAAATGAACAAAGAAAAGACTACCAAGAGCGGGCAGAGTACTGACGAATTATACATTAGTAACTGGGTTCATTACGATAAACTGTCGTTTTTAGTCCCATTTATCAGGGCTGCAAAAAGTAGGGATACTTTGAAGCGAAATAATCTACAAGAAGATGGGTCAACAGAGAAAGAGGTAGAAATTACACCGGTACCCAAGAAAAAGTCGATTGCCGAAAAGAAGTTGGATTTGCTTTCCAAATGTACAAAAGCCATAACATCAAAAGCAGCTGCCCCAACACAACACCAAAGAATGACGCGATAGCTCCGAAGATTTCTAACTTTACATTGTATGTTGAAGAAAAACTGTCGAGTTTGGATGAACGCAATAGAAGAATAGCGGAAAAACGTATATATCTGACATTTTATTTGAAGCCGAAATTTAATCTGATGTGTTAGAAGTAGGAGAGCAAAGAAGTCCGTTTGATTACCATTTTCAACATATGCAACCACCCTTCCCACCATTCAACTCTCAACAGTCCCAACCTCGCGCACTTTTTACTCCAAAATCTCATCAACGTATAGGAGCTCAAGGTCAATTCGCTTTTAATATTCCCACCCAAGGTCAAGTCAACCATCATTCAACCATGGCCAGCCCGAACAAGGAGGACAAAGTTATATGGAAATGATAAACAATAACTAGATATATTTGTTTTTATTTTCGTATACTTTATATAATTTTCTTTAATAGAAAGGGTGAAAAAAAAGTAGCAACATGTAACCAAGCATATCTATTTCATTAATATCAGCAAATAAAGGTAGTCGATAAACCTTGGATGATTTAGGGCTTTTGATTAACATATTGTGGAGTGTGAGAGCCGTAAGGATTACATCTTCTACATATTTCGGCTCAAGAATAATGATACTAAAAAATATTCTCCAACGATTTGCCAAAATCCCAAACAAATTTTCTGAAATTCTGCGAGCCCTACTAAGGTTTGTAGTTGTTAACTCGCCTTTCTTCGTTTAAGCCCTGTTAAGGAAAAGGTTTCATCATAAATTTCTTGAGAGCGAAAGTGTCATCCCCGAGAAACACATAGGGAGCGCTTTCACCATTCGAAAGCTTTGCGTCAGCCGGAAGCTCAACTGTTCCATTCTGAATTCCTTGAAGAAGGGCGGTTCTATTCCAGATTCCAGAATCGTTGACTCTCCCGTTTGAACCAACATCAGCATATAAACATTCGTACGACGAACCTGCGATAGCCATCAAAATTATAGAGTGTGTATGTTTATAGTTGTAATAAATTGATCAGCCATTGTTTGGCTTTTGGATTCTTACATGTTTCCCGTCGATTGCACCAAGAGCGTGTGGGAAATTCCAACGTTCTTCGAATTTTTCCGCAACCTCAAGCCATTGCGGGGACTTTGATCAAATCAGATGTCAGACGTTCAACCACAGCTTTACAGCAATCTTTTACGATGTAAGACACTGCATTCATTGAAATGCGGTACTGGAAGCTTAGTGATTTGAATTACTCGCCAGAGGCCAAGTAGCGGAGGGTTAAGGCCAGTCGTTCGTCTGGTTCAATCGGTCTAGTCCCACCAACTCTTTCCTTTGGCGAGATAAGGTCAAAAATTTTGCTCAATACAATTCGAAATCACCCACATCCATTCGGAACATTTCCCGAAATCCTTGTCTGTCATCTATCGTCAGTTCCTGGATAATATTTGTAAAATATCCTCTTTCTTTTCTTCTTTTCAGCCAGTTTCGTGTTTTTCCCCTGGTCGGTTTTTCATCATCGGAATCCAATAACTCTTTAAAATCATGATAGCTGCAAGGTCCTCCATGGTGAAAAGTCAAATGAATGAACACATCATGTTGGATAAAACGTGTTGGATGAAGCAACTCAAATGCAAATTTCGAATTTTTCAACTTTCGAAATTCGAACAAATTTTCATCCAACATCATCCAACATTCGAACAAAAATGTTGGATGAAATGTTGGATGCATTTGAGCCGGCCTTAACTGTTACATTAACTTTGACCAGCTGGGCGGGTTATCGTGGCTACCATTTTGAAAAGGTTCTACCTTTAAATCTCGCGAATTTTGAACACTCTAGATCGGTTTTTCTGAAAGGTAACTGAATTTCCCACAAGATCATGTGATTTTCGGGCCGCCCTAGCCTAATATGAGCAGAACTGTTCGAAAATTCACGATTCTCGGTAAAGAAAGTGTTTCAACATGCGTCTTTTTCGACATATAAACATTACGGTATTAAGGCTGCTTTTCACTTGACGAATGTAGTCGAATTGATCAATGTCGATCGAATTTGCACACGCGCCATTCATTTTTTACCTTTCTCTTGGAGTGGTCACGTCCATCGCTTTATAAAGTAGGATTGTTTTCTACTTTTTCATCGATCGATTTAATTTCCACCAATCAAATTCACGTTAAACAAAGACATTGATCAAAACATTCAAAACACCCTTGCGAAGAAGAATCCAAACTTAACATCTATCGTGAATATTTTTTTCATAATGTTTATAATGTATATAAAGAAATATAAAACGCAAAAGGTGTAACTAAGACGTTCGGGACGTTTTTTGGAAGCATTTGTTTTCATATCGGCTTGACCTGTGTGTTCTTTATAAGAAAAAAACATTTTTTTTTTAATGGCTATGATAAGAAGGTCTAACAAAATTTATTTATGGCTACAATCCCTCACGAATATTATTGAGACTGCAATTAAGAAGTTGTCTTTCAATTTGCGTGACGACTTCTCCTCTTTTCCATACTTCAATGTTGATTACACTGTCAACTTGTGCACATCAGTCACAATCAAGGAGGCATTATAAGAAGTTTTGTGGGGGATTATTGATGTCTTTAATTTATTTAAAATTTCAGCGTTAAACCAAGACAATCACTTTTCATTAAATACTAAAAATACTTGGTCAGTCCCAATGCCTTTATCAGAATATATCCTCAATTTCTTTTTACTTTTTTTCATGAATTATGTCATTATGTCAAAACTCTTAGGGTAAAGTAGTAATGTGTCATGGAAAACTGCTCGTAATGCGTCTTTTTTGACTGGGTTGTTTTTTATTGTTCTCACAAAATACTTATTAAACGTAAGTAGCAAAAAAAAAATTTGGCGGTAATCGCTATTGATCGACGTTGCATACTTAAATCTTTTTTATTTATTTTTTTTACGATTTTTATATTTTCATCTTATAATGAACATTTTATCACATCATTAGCGATATCATTCAGCAATTTTAGGATTTGACGAAAAACATAGCTAGATAGCAGCTACATGATACGAAACCGACCCAAAGCTTGTTAGCTAGCTGGCTTTTATATGGTATGTATTCCGTTAGGTACCAGTGCCATTTTTCCTAGCCAATGTTACTTGTTTTATTGATTAAATACTATTACTAACCCATAGCTACATCTAGCTAAAATTAAAAGAATAGCTATATTCTGTTCAAAATTAAACAACAGTCCTGGTTAAGTTCTGATACTTTTACACATTTTTTTCAGCCACGATTAACTCTTAAAGACAGGTTGCAGGCTGTGTTTTTATATTAACCAAAGTTATACATAGCTTATACGGTTCACTTTGGAAATTTGGTTGCGGAATGAAAAATTATTTCGCAAAACAAACTTCTTAAGTGAACGTTTAAGGGTTTACGACAGACAGTTTATTGGCTATGTTTCTATCTAAACTGAAGTTGCGAAAGAGTTGCCTGAAAGGACGCACCAGCTGCAAACGTTTAGTTGGATATGCAACATGGTTCTTATTCTGTTTTTGCTCACAATTAATTTTTTGACTTTCGCAAAATAGAAAGAAATGTGTGATTTTTTTGCTATGACGGGGTGGCAACAGGCTATCGTTAATGTCCTAGTTTTAACTGAAGTTGGGAGAAATAATTTTTTAAATAATACACTACACCCGAAACGCTGTATTGTGTAAGAGCGACACTGGATTCGTGACATGTTGTATACCTATACTAAAGCGCTTCAACTGGATATGCGGCAAGATTTATCTGTATTTAAGCGCTCAACCTGGCGCTCAATGCCGGATTACTTAGCTAGTTATTTCAAATTTTAATTAGTTTTGAGTAAAAAAGTCTGAAAGTTATTTGAGGTCTTTATTTTTAACGTTTTTATCTTTTTTTATTTGAGGCTACTCTTCTTAAAGAATTCTTAAAAAATGGGCTACTGGGTTTTACTTAAAGAAATGCTGGTCAGAAAGAAAGGAGATTAAAGAAGACAAGATTTATTTCATAGAGACTACCCAAGAGCGAATCAAGTTTACTTCAATTTACAATTAAATCGGTCTTTCTTTTGTTACATGACAGAAAGAAAAATCTTCCATCTTACGTAACAAGCTTCGCATATTTTCTTCTCAAATGATGAGACTTTTAATAGTTGAGTTGTTGTAACTTTTTTCTTGTTTTTATGCATGTTTCCTTTTTATTAACAATTTAAAAATTCTCGCACCCAGTTTAGCATCATTCAGTTGTCTTACTTGTGCATATAGTAAAACCTTTGCAATCTTTTTTGTAAACAAATTACCGGACAGCGGAAGTTGAACTTATGGTGACTGTCTTTATTGTGATTAAGAGCTAGCTTTTTTCTTCTTCTTTTTGTTTCCTCCTAGACAACTTTTTTTTCCAGTTCATTAGCAACTTAAAAATTCCCCCACACACTTTAGCATCCTTCAATATTACGTGGGGATATAACAAGACCTGTAAATTCTTTTTGTCAACAAATTACCGGACGGTGAAAGTTGAACTTGTGTGGACTGTCTTTCTCCTTATAGTTTGGATTTTGGAAGAGCGAAGAAGAATAATAGCATTCCAACACGAACTAGAAAACAAAGATAGCGCTGTTAAATACACAAGATAAAATAATGTATTTGATTTCTCCACTAGTCCAAACCACAGCATTGTGACTGTGAAGAATTGTGGGATGTGACACACTGCAAAGCATAAAAAGATGTTGATTACTGTCATTGTCATTTTTTTGCTGTTGTCTTCTTTGGTGTGACGATGAGGCTGGATTGATTTTGTTTTGTGTTTAACAAAAATGTACAGGCGTAAAGTCAACACTGAATTACCACTGATAAGTAAAACTTCAAAGAAAACTATGATGATTTGCGTTGGTGCTATGTAATGTTTATCCAGCGAAACTTGGAGGTTGTTATCATTAATCTTTTGGTGGTCAATCCAAGCTGATATTACTCCAAACATAACACATAGGGTGTACGTTAATGCACAAAATATATTGTTCCATTTCTTAATTAGAAAAACACCTCGACAATTCTTGTGCAAAAGGACTGCGTATTGAACAATTGTAATAAAAACTGTTAAAGTCCAAGAAAAAGTGAACGGAAATATCATGAAGAATGTCATCCAAGGATAAAGTCTACAAATAAATGCCAACGGAAGGTTTAAAAATCGCAGAGAATAAAAAGGCAGCGTTATTAATCCAACAAAAAAATCAGATATACTCAAGAAAAAGAACAGATCCTCACTACTCGTTCTTTTTCTGAACAAAAACACTTTCACAACCATAAAGTTAAGAATTACTGTCAATACGGCCATAATGGTGTAACCACAAAATAAAGCAACATTTTGCCATGAGTAACTTTGTAAGTCTCCCCATGTATTCAATATCCAGATAGCACAGGAGGTTAGATTTGTCGTGTTTGATCTTTCCATTACGTGCTCTTTCCTCTTAAATTTGAAACGATATAAATTAAAATTTGAAACTAAAAGATGAGAATAAAATTCAACAGGTGATATTGTATTGTGTCAGTAAAAAAAAAAAAACATTTCTGAATAAATGAACGTTATAATTCAAAAGCATTAATTATAACATAAAAATCACAAAAGTGCTAACAAAATAAAGAAAAATATTTTATAACACTTTAAATTGCATTAAGCAGTTCTGTGGTGCAAAAAATAAAAATGTATTGCTATAAATTTCAATTAATTGGTGTGGTGTGATGCAACCGTTGCTTAAAGTTTGTCTCAACGCTTTTCACCTTGATTCATAAGTCTGAATAAAAACCCATATTGAATCAATATGCACACTGACAAATATCTGAAAAAGCAATGAAAGAACTTTTTGAACTTTACGGCATAATATAAAAATCATAGTTGTTAGAATTCTTTCACTTTTGTTAAAAATACAAGAAAAGTGACTAAAAACTTTATAAACAATCATATACATTTCTCAGGGAATTTTATGGACTAAGATTGAGTGCAGCGAGACTAATCTACAATTTGGGGAGAGTGCGTAGCTTAAGTTGAAACTTTTCAAGGCAACACCATAAAACATAATGGTCTATGAAGAATAAATACCCAAGAAAAGTTCTTAACGCATACCGAGAATGATATGTAGGAAAATCAGGGGTTTCCACTGAATTTTGGAGCACAACCTGACAGGTGTGTTAGGAACATACAATAGGCCAATCAGATCACGAATGGCAGGTCTTAGATCACATCTGTTGCTAGTGAGAATTTGCTACTTTCAAACAATGTGTTTATTGCGAATGAAAGAAGAAAAACAAAAGAAAACATCCAGATACGCTTATGGGACCTAAATTTCGTGCTTTTAAAGAACCTTGAGAAAAAAGATGAGTTGGTAAAAAACTTCTTTAATTGGCCATATCTGCATTTACAGTGGACTCTCCATAACTCGAAACCCTTTAACTCGAACCGCTCCTTAACTCGAACGAATTCGTAGGCACCGTGAAAATTTCCTAATAAACTCTCATAATCAACTCTCTACTACTCGAATCTCCATAACTCGAAAATCTCCTTAAGTCGAACAATATTTTTTGTCCCTTGATAGCATATTAGGCTATTTTCGCTCTTCATAACTCGAACAATCTGAAAATTGAAGAATTTCAGAGTTTTTTTCTGATTCGAATATTTTCTACGTGTGTTCGGCCCCTTAGATCATTCGAACGAAGTCATTCGAACGCGCTGTTCGAATGTCAAGTGGTGTGTTTACAAGTATTCTTGTTTTGAAGTTCTCATTCTCATGAATAAAATGGCGTCTGTGATATTAATTTGACCAGTAAACAAACTGTAATTACGGATTTTTTCATTACAGAATAGATTTAGTCAACTGAAATAAACTGCTTACGACTTACTTCTCACCCGTAAGGTAGATAATTACTCAAATACATCGTTTTCTTAAGGGGCTTACGTATAAAGGATAAACTTAGCAAAATTTCCAAACTCTCCATTACTCGAACCGGTCCATAACTCGAACGATTTCTGATTCCCCGTGAGAGTTCGAGTTATGGAGTGTTCACTGTAGTTAATTTTACTTTTTAAGCACAGCTAAGGTTTATTATTTCAGTGGCTAAAATTAATATGCAGTAGTTTTAGCTACTTGACTAAATTTTGGCAGTCGGATTATTTAGTGGAAGTGGCGGAACTAAATTTAGCGGATTTTTGTAAAAACCGCCAAATACGCCAAATTTTCTTCCTACTAAAATCTCTTCTCTTAAGGTATATAGATATATTTATTTAAACGCAAACTTCTTATCTAAATATTACTTCAAGAGATGCACTGATAAAGTAAAACAACTTAGTCAATCTAATGCTGCAGCTTCGACAGTGTAATGTTTTTAAAGGATAAATTTGCCTCTCAGGAGGCCATATAAGTTTTAGTGGAACCGAGGTGACGACAAAAGTTGTTTGGAGAATAAAGAAGGTAGTAACTGTAAGTCAACTACATCCTCAACATCAACAGACTCACCACTGATCTTGTTATCACCAATTGCTTATTAAAGTTGAAAAAGAAAAGAAAGTTGACAGGGAACAACCGGAAAAAGCTGCTTCCGATTTTAATATAAACGTGTAATAACCATTAAATATTAAAAAAAGCGAGAAAACGATAGATTTACTTTAGATTCTGACAAAGATTCTGATTTAGTTTTTTTGAAAAAGTGGTTTTCTTGGTCAAAAAAAAGAATAGGGTAGCGGGAAAGAAAATTCATGACATATTGTTTGAAATAGAAGAAGAAGAAGAATAATTGGATTTAGTTATTATGTTGTTTTTTAAATAATGTTTTGAATGGTGATTACAGCAAACTTCCGGTTATTTTAACTGGCATTTTTTGAACTTCCCACTTATATCCGCCTATTTGAACTGTTTTTCATTCCCCGTAAAGTTTAAATTTAACTAAAAGTTCTTCAGTAATCCGAACTTTCAGTTAATCGAACTCAATTTCTATACTAGAGGTTCGAATAATTAATAAAATTTTAAAATATAAATATTTATAGATATATGTAAATATTATTATTTTCTGATGTACATCCTTTGGAAAGTATGTATATACTTATCATACTTATCGAATATATCTGTTATTTGATAACATACTTGTTGTGAATTCATTTTCGCATTGAAACTGCGCCTTCTAGTGAGTTGAAATAGGTTTTGTTCTGATCTGAAATTATGTTGGCCATCCTGGAGTTATAATTAAAACCTCATTAAAATCGTGTAAGCGAGTGCGCCTTGAATGGCATTATCAGACACTGTTTCGACTCTTGAGATGATTGGACGCTTGAATACATGAAAACGAGTTATTAGAATTTCAAATGTGTTTTCAATTACACTTTTTGTACGAGATAACCAATAATTACATATGATAGCGTTTTAAAGATTATTAATACCCGGGTATGGCTTCATCATATATGGCTTCAATGAAAAAGCATCATCTGCACACATAAGGGTATATGTTTGAGTAGGACTCAGAAATATATGATGCTGTGGGTATATTTAACAAATTTTGTCAATAGCATAGCCTAGCTTGCAATTTATGTAAACCCGTCCATCGCTTTGCCACCAATTATTACGAACATCAACTAAGGCAAATATATATTTGACATCACAGCAGACGAGAAACATAATACTGAATTGCTTCTCATAGTTAAAATATGCAGACCTATTTCGATCTGGCGCTTTACTACATGTTTGTCATCAATTGCTCCAATACAGTGTGGAAAATTCCACATCTGGCTAATTGTGGTGGATATATATATCCACGAGCAAAGACTACATCACAATACTGTATGAATTATCCTGTAAATGGTTGCTATTGTTATATGGACATCACCAGTGGCTATATGTTCTAAAATTACACATAATCTCTCACCAGATGAAGAAACCTTTCTTCTCAAATCAAAATTCTAGATGTGCGGTGCAATTCAGCCAAGTAGGATTTCAAAAGTAACTGAGTTCACTCGAAAACATTTAAAGACGATAAGTGGTCAAAGAGCTGCATATCCTTTTCTAGCAGATGAAATTCACCCTTTTCTCTTTTCTTAAATAACCTTCGAATCAATTTGTTTTTTGCATCCTTCGTCTTCTCAAGCGCAATAACAATAATAATTTTAAGTTAATTTGTCGAAATGCTAGGATTAACCCTCTCTTGTTCGAGGGTGCTAGGCTTGTTTTTTTATCTTTGGAACACACAGCTTCTAGTTTCGGCTAAAAACTAGCACAAAATCTTGATCTTTAGTAAAATATTAGTTAGTAAAATTGACGGTTAATCTGCCATTTTAAAAGTTGCTTAGCTTAAGTTTGGAAAAGATCTCTTTTTGGTCTTTTTGAAAATTTTAGCTACGATACTCCGCTTAACAAATTTTTCCAAATATCATAATTTATTGTGTTAGGCACACAGTAACAGAGTAACATATTTTATCCCAGTGGTAAAGATGAGTTTTGATGTATATTTTTTAACGGGATTTCCACGTGTGTGTATAAAATTTAAAATATCCACAGGTGATAAAAAGCAGACTATAGAGAGAAGAAAGTTAACAGTCTGGGAGGACTGATAATTAGCCTGTAACTGGATAGTTAACTGATACAGGATAATTATACGGTACGCACAGGTACGGCTAATTTTTATTGCTTAAATTTTCACCCTTTTCTTTGATATCGATTGTAGTTTATGCATTTCCTGTGTTCTTCACGCCTGACTGCGTCCAATTTTTTTTCCATAAACTCAGGCCAGTGCGTTGTCGTTTCAAGAGCATTCGTTAATTGAATCGGCTAATGATACGCTATACAGCTAATGATACGGTAACATCGACCATATTTGTTATGAAAATAAACAACAACAACAAAAATACAATCAACTGCAACTAACCGGTTTGTTTATCCACTTTGCTTTGTTCATTGCAAAGAGGGGAGTTGCTTTACTTTAATTCAGGGGGTCTTTTTTTGCAAATGCACAGCGACCCCGGATTGTGATAAAATTGTGATAAAAGACGTAATTTTATCACAATCACAATCAAATCAAAGGGTGTCTAAATAACATGTATTAAGGACAAAATGTCTGCCTGGCGAAAGTTCAGTTTTTTGAAAATCGGTTCAACGCACACGCACAGTTTGTTATTGCTTGCCATTTTCAATTTAGGTCATTCTGGGCACTGATGGCTATGAGTAACCAAGTGAGTTTTGTCAAATAAGAAAATAATATGAATCATAATGCAAAAGAATATAATTAATAATAAAAAATAATACAATGCTAATTTTACCCTTTGTCTGTTCCCTGTTGTACATTTGAATTTTGAAAGCGCTTCTTGGAAATTATGATTATCAATCATCAATTGTAGTTTTTACAATCAAAACAAGAAGATTAAAAATTATAAATAATCAATGACTCATTGTTTTGGCTATTGTAACTCAAACTGAGAAGAGTTAAGGACAAATTTAGAGAAAAAACTTTATGGCGTTAGAGCAACATGGATGAAATCGGACAGGATTTACATCTTGAAGACGATGAAAGGGAATGGGAAATAATACCAAGGGAGGAAGTGGAAGAAATACAACGCCAAATTTCAAACAGAAGGCTTGGACTATGTAAAATCTTACATCGAGTCAAAGCTAGATGTATGGAAGTCTCAACCTCTAAATTGTGGCATTACTGGTTCTTCTGGCACTGGGAAATCCAGCTTTATAAATACAATTCGGGGTCTGACTCCTCGTGATAAGAATGCAGCGAGTGTGGGTGTTGTTGAATGTACAACTGAACCAACATCTTATCCGGACCCCAAAAATCCAATGTTGCAGTATTGGGATTTACCAGGTGTGGGGACCCCGAGATTTCCAAAAGATGAAAGCTATTTACGAATGATAAACTTTGAAAGGTGAACCTTTTCTTGTCGTTGCTATCACCGTTGCAGTTGTTGTTGTTGTTGTTGCCATTGCTGTTATTGTTGTTGTCGTTGTCGTTGTCGTTGTCGTTGTCGTTGTCGTTGTCGTTGTCGTTGTCGTTGTCGTTGTCGTTGTTGTTGTTGTTGTTGTTGTTTTTGTTGTTGTTGTTGTTGTTGTTGCTATTGCTGTTATTGTTGTTGTTATTGTTGTTGTTTTTGTTGTTGTTATTGTTGTTGTTATTGTTGTTGTTGTTGTTGTTGTTGCTGTTATTGTTGTTGTTGTCGTTGTTGTTGCTGTTGCTGTTTATATACCTTTTATTTTTGTAGATATGACTTCTTCCTGATTGTTACGGCCACTCGTTTTTCGGAAAATGACATTTGGCTTGCATCACAAATTCGAAGGTCCGGTAAATCTTTCTTTTTTGTGCGAAGTAAAATTGATCAAGATTTATTCAATGAAAAACGATGTCGTGACAACTACAGTGAAGCAGCAGTATTGAAAGCAATACGAAAAGATTGTGTTGACAAGTTGCAACCCGAGTTTAACAAGCCTGATGTCTTTTTAATATCAAATTTCGATCCACAAAAGTTTGATTTTCCGTCTTTATGTCTAAAGTTAATTGATGCTCTTCCACAATTAAAAAAAGAAGCGATGACGCTTTCGTTACATGAATTTTCTAACAGGATGGTTGTTGCGAAGAGAAATGTCTTGCACAAAAGAATATGGTACGTATCCACTGTTTCAGCTGCTGGTGCCCTTATACCATTCGGTTGTGTGTCGATAGCTATTGATACGGCACTAATCGTGAGAGAACTTATATTTTACCACGAGCAGTTGGGTATAAGTAAGGAAACCTTATCCAGTCTTTCCCAACAAGTCCACTCGGAAAAAGAACACATCCTTGAGGAAGCCCGAAAGTTAAAGTCTATTGCAACGCCCGAACACGTATTAAGTTTATTTGGCACATTTTGTAAAAGCATGGCAGCGGAAGAGGTTGCTAGATATATTTATGGTATAGGAACATTGATCTCAAGTGGAATATCCTTTGCAACAACATACCGAATGTTACAAAGTCAATTGAATCGCATCGAAAAGGCATCTGACGAAATTATGGCCTTGACTCTTGAAACAATGATAGAAGCAGAAGAATTGGACTAAACGTAAACAAATGACATTTTTAAGTACTCTTTGGTCGTTTGATTTTTTTTGTTCGTTTGCTTTTGTCTTTGTTTGTTTGTTTGTTTGTTTGTTTGTTTGTTTGTTTGTTTGTTTGTTTGTTTGTTTGTTTGTTTGTTTGTTTGTTTGTTTGTTGTTTGTTTGTTGTTTGTTTGTTTGTTTGTTTGTTTGTTTGTTTGTTTGTTTGTTGTTGTTTGTTTGTTTGTTTGTTTGTTTGTTTGTTTGTTTGTTTGTTTGTTTGTTTGTTTGTTTGTTTGTTTGTTTGTTTGTTTGTTTGTTTGTTTGTTTGTTTGTTTGTTTGTTTGTTTGTTTGTTTGTTTGTTTGTTTGTTTGTTTGTTTGTTTGTTTGTTTGTTTGTTTGTTTGTTTGTTTGTTTGTTTGTTTGTTTGTTTGTTTGTTTGTTTGTTTGTTTGTTTGTTTGTTTGTTTGTTTGTTTGTTTGTTTGTTTGTTTGCTTGTTTGTTTGTTTGTTTGTTTGTTTGTTTGTTTGTTTGTTTGTTTGTTTGTTTGTTTGTTAGGGTTTGTTTTTTAGAATTAAACCATTTCATTAATTAATTTATTTTCAAGAGAAAGTAAAAACCGGTATTTTCCTCAATCAATCAATGTTGTGAGTTCTCCAACTACAATTGCACAAGTTTTTATCTACAAGAACAAGTCTTGTCTTAGAAAAAACATTTTGATAATTTTTTCTTTTCTACAGCGCCTTGAACGTAGTATTAGTTACGTAATGTTGAGATTATGTTTGGAAATGACTTTCCTCTTCAAAACCAGTTAAGCATAAGTTCTACAAGAAAAAATAAATGTTGAAATACAAGATGTATTCAATACTTATTGCTTCGAAGATAATTTTTGAAGTGCAAAGTCGTTTGCAACCATTATTATTACATTGAGGTGTTTCACATTTTTCTTGTATGAAAAAAATGAAAAGTTTTTTTTAATGGATGATTCTTCTTGTTTTGTTATGATTTTGTATTTTCATTCTTCATCAACAAGTGACAAGTTCTTAAATAGTAGAAACAAAAAAGTAAAGAACTATTTGATTGTATCTTTCATTTCGGATTTGGATTTTCCCACTAATTGACAATGGCAAAGTCCCGTTTAGTCGCCCAACGCGTCCACATTTAAAAATTTGACTTTCAGAGTGGGCGCTTAATCGAAGGTGGCAGTAAATTGAGAGGAGTGCTTATAAAAAAGAACTTATTTTTTGTGTTTTGTAAGAGCTTCCTTCATAGGAAGCATAATGGTCGCAAAATATAAAAAACAAAACACATTATTCACTCTGCGTCAATGAAATAATAGCAAAATGTTTAAAAGAAAAAATGGATAAGAACATTTTGACTGACAATTTCATGCTGTAGATGACTAACAAGAGAGCTGTTTTTTAGTAAAAGGTCGTTTTTCATAATTTCTAGGATATTTGAATAAACGTCCCGCTCGGCTTTTGCATTATATACAAATAACCGCCCTTAGGCGCTTATTTCAAAGGGGCGCTTAATTACAAAAAACAGGGGGTGCTTTTTTGAGAGGACAGTTTGCACGTCCTACATTAAAATATTTGTGTTGATTTCCTAAACACCGCTATTGGAATTTTATGTGCAAAGATATCGAGTCGGGTAAGACGTCAAAACAGCAAACCCCGTTTGCTTTATATTACGAATTGCAACGGTTCGTTTTAAATGAATTATAAATTGTTGGACTACTATATGATGATTGCAATGCTTTCAACGAATTAGTAACCCTCGTGCTTAGAAAATTGTCTGATTTCAAGCGCGATATGGTGAAACGGAAAATTCAAGACGCAATCATTGAGATTAAATGGGATATAACTATATAACAAAAATAAAAAAGTGTAACATGTTCATAGCACAAATATTCTTGTGTATATTGTCTAATGTGTTGTCTGATGTACGGGCTCATAACTCGCTCTTCTCACGTAATCGCATTGCCAAGGTAACTCCCCTACAGGACTTGTAAAATAATCAGCGTATAAGCTTCTCAACGATTCCGCTGGTTTTGAATAATTATGCCCAGAAGTGATTTTGACATCTCGTAAAGCACCCTCTTCGCAACTTTCTAAACGCCAAATACCTTTATGAAGAATGCTATGCGAATGTCCATAGTTAACATACCCTGCTGGACAGTATTGGTTTCCATAATTCGCTTGTTGATCGTTGTATGTTTCTTGACCAAATTAGAACTGCTAAAGTGTAGAAAGCTGCTTTTTCAGGTACTGCGTGGATAGGGGCTCTTAAAAATCTCCATTTGGCCGATAAGATACCGAAAGCATTTTCCACAACTCTACGAGCTCGCGATAAGCGGTAGTTATACATTCGCTTTCTTTCTGGCAACATTTTTCCAAGGTAAGGTCGCTGCATATTTTCTTTTAAGGTGTGAGTAAGGGAAAAAATCTCATTTTTTTTCAAATAAATTTTTTTTACACATTCGTGTAGAATCGAATATGAGCTTTTTGATAGAAAAGAAAAAAAAATTTTTTTTGTAAAGGAATGATACATCTCGGGTGCTTTTTTGAATTAAGGTGTGAATGTAAACCTAACTCGAGTTATGATTCATTTTTGTGATGAAAGGCCGTGAATAATTTCGCACTAAACTTTGATGGGAAATATCTCTAAAAATAAAAACATTCAAAGCATAATTCAAAAATGCTCCCGAGATAAATGTATAGCGAATACAAAATTGTAAACAAAATGTATGAAAATCTTCTAGTTTTGTAAATGGAACAAATTTTCTAAACAAGGGGTCATTTTTTTAAAGCGTTTTTTTATGATCTAAGATTATTTTTTTTCAAAAAATATTTAGATCATTGTCTAGATAATTTTATATGCTTTTGGAATATAACTATGTCAATGCATTGAACACCATTCAATTTTAGTTTCACGATTTTTAATACATAGCACTTCTTTCCCTTACTCACACCTTAACGGGAAAGCTTCGTCAACAATGAAACAATATTTAGCATGCAGGTTAGCTTTCGGTAAATTATCACCGTCCGGTGTCGCTAATTTCTTTGACAGCAGCGCTTTTCCGAAATTGGAACAACCGAAAACTCCTGCATCGCTTTGTCTAACATAATCTCCAACGTCGACGTAGGTGAACATATAACTTGCATCAGCAATCGCCATGAGGACTATACTAAATGAGACTTTGTAGTTGTGGTAAGAACTTCCAGAATTTTGTGGACAACTTATCATGCAGTGCTTGCCATCTATCGCACCAAGGCACAACGGATAGCCCCATAGTGTCCAGAAATCTTTTGCGAGAGACTTCAAAGATGCTTCTGTTGCAGGCATTTTTACAGACACGGGGGATAGTATTTCCCATATCTTTTGTGGTACTTCACTTAATATCGATGTCACTGTTGACCGCCCAATGCGAAAATTAAAGGATAGAGAAGCGATTTTCCTGTTGCCAGGTAACGCAATGTTAATGCCAACTTTAATGATGGCTGGGGGGCTTTTCGTAAAATGGTGTCTTTTTTTTTATAATACTTCGACCTATCATCAGAAGTAATTCCTCAAGCGTACTTGGCAGCATACGGAAAAAATTAAAAAACATGCAATGATCGTATAATTTCCTGCTTCTTCTCTACTTTCCCATAATCTTCTTACCCTTAATCGCTTTTTCTTCTTATTTTTTCTCAATAAATCCAATAAAACAAGAATATTTCTCATCAGTAAAAATAAACACAGCCGTTTTCTCTTTAGCTTTAACTTCAATGTGAGCAGAAAACGCAAATATGGTGCGGCGGAAGTAACGCACCGCGTCGCAGCTTATTGCGTCTTCAGTATGAATTTAGCTTAAGCTGAACACTAAAAACGCCGTTTCTTTAAAGGCGCGGCACGTCGCCGCATGGCTTTTGCTTTTTGTCCACATTAAATTTTAAAATACTTCGTTTTATTTTTATATACAATAGAAAGAAATAGTATATTCTTTGTATTTTCTTAGCTAAAATTACCTCCCAGTAGCGGACAGGCTAAAAAACAAAACAAAAACACCACAAGTTTGAGATAACACATTCAAATTTCTATTTTAAACATTTTCCAGCTTTTTCTTTTACATTTGAATCAATGTTATTTAAATTTTTTTTTTCCCATTGAAGGGTTTTCTTGTTGTCTTTTGATACATATTCAACAGGGATTTTTTTCCCGCTCCTTGGTTAATTCTCTCTCCCGTAACCAACACCATTATTGTATGATAGTATACTGAAATAATGTCAGATGTTGAAAAAAATCGACCGTAAAATGAAAATGCAACATTTAAATGTTGTTTTATTGCTAGACAATTCTACTAGTCACCAAGAATCAATTGAGAAAAACTTGTCGAATATAAAGTTAGTGTTTCTGCCTAAAAACACAACTTCCAGGTTACAACCTTTAGATGTCGGAACAATAAGAACCTTCAAGTTCAAGTTAAAATACCGTAAGTTGCTCATCAGGTACGTAATTTCGAGAGTGGATGATAATAAGCGAGCATCTGATATTGCTAACGAAATTGACATTTAAAGGTTATTGGTTGGGTTAAATATGCTTGGAGAGAAGTTACATCTGATACCATAAAGCATTGTTTTGAAAAATGTGGCTTTCCTATCGATGACTACGTAGCCACGCCACAAGATATTAATGAAGAGTTTGAAAAGTTATTTAATGAACTATCAGAAAATTGTTCTATTAAAGAATATGCTTGTGTAGATAATACCTTAGCAGCATCGGAAGAAGTTGACATAAGTGAAATTGACTGGCGGGAAAAATTGCAAAATGAGTGTATGAGCTAGTGTAGGGGGTCATGATAACCAGGATTTTTAAAAAAACACGGTCAAACTCTCATAAAAAATATCATACTGAAAACCACCTTGTGACGTCACAACTTTTTCTCACACCTCATTGCACAAAAATCTATTGATATGCATGAAAAAATCCCCATCATGCGGTGCTTAGTCATGCATATCAAGGTTAAGTCCCTATCATACAAAAATGAGTAGAAAGGGGGAATTCCGCTAATAATCAACGCATGCGCAGTAAAGCTCATACGCAAGTGGAGTAAAATCCTCACCATGCGGTGCTTAGTCATGGAATTCAAGGTTAAGTCCCTAACAAATGAGCAAGTGGAGTAGAGGGAAATTCCCAGCTTGCTCGGTAAAAAATTGAGCAAATGCCAGGGCACCCATTTTTCAAAAAACTATGTATATAATAAAGATGAGTTGGTTTAAGAATGCAATTAGCAAAAAAATGCAGCACCGTGTCGGCACAAGTGGCAGCAACCCGCGACGCTCTTGCCGATCGGTTACGAGATGTACGGGATACTGTAACCCTGTATTACAAAAAGGCGAGGGAACAAATTTCAAGAGGGACAACACTTCACGACGAAATCGAACAGGAGGCACGGGAAGAATACTACGATACGGAGGACATCCAGAATGAATATCAGGGAATTGAAGACCTCAAACACATGTTCCCCCGGGAGAAGAAGGAAGCCACAGGTGCCGAGGATATTCGGCACATATTTGACGAAAACGATATTCAAACGCTGGAAGACTTAAACAGGGTGAAAACATGGCGGTTCAATAAGCATTTGAATCAATCCCTGAAGGACGCGATTGTGCAAAAAATCACGCCACATATAGAAATGCGCGTTAAGGTTGTGTATAGCTTTAGCTGTGATATTTACAAGGGTGGGGGCGATGTGTCTGATTACCACAAAACTAAGAGCTTCAGGTCGCTGTCAAGTATGGCGGAAATCGAAGCGTTCGTAGAAGAATGCGAGATGAAGCGCCTCGATCTGGAGGATCACGAGTTCTGGACCAGGGCTTATTTACCACCCACTAGAACCACCGAGACCCTGGAGGCATATGAGGGAAAAATTGTTTTTGGTCACGTACAGATCAAGGTGATAAGTACGCCTGAACCTCTTTTGGGATGCGGCCCTCTACCGGATTGGTTGCAAAAAAAAAGGTGCATCTACGCCATGGATGGTGAGGATGCCAGAACGGACAATCTATGCTTTTGGAGATGCCTAGCTGTAAGGGATAGGGTTAACGTAAAGCGAGGAACAGAGTTTCTAACAAGACCAGCCCTCACCTTAGCCCGAGAGTACTACGGGGACCCTAAGCTAAAACGTAAGGACATCAGGCCTACGAGGCTGGTGGATCTGGAGGGCGTTGCCAAGCAATTCAAGGTCAACATTACGGTCTTTGAACCCAAGACAAACTCCGAGAAAGCACCATGGCGACTCGTCTATGGTCAAAAGCAACACAAAAAAGGTTTAGATGGCATCAATCTTGGTATGCTGGACGGGCACTGTTTTTACATCAAGGATTTAGATGTGCTGGCTCAACAGAAATGGGAATGTGAGGTATGCAAACAACTGTTTACCAAAAGCAACCACCTCACCCGGCATAAAAGGAACGAATGCGAGGGTGTCAAGACGACGATCATTTGCAAAGGGGGAAGGTTAAACGTATGCCGGGCAGGGCCGAGAAGGTCTTTTACGATGAGGGGTATAGTTATGATGCCTCAAAATGGCTAGAATACATATCAAAGCAAAACGGAAGACATATTCATCATGCCCTATGTGGCCATGGTGGTGAGCGTGTTATCCGTGATGGCAAAAAGGAGTGGAAAGTTGATGGCTATGAGCCTGTCACAAAGACCGTTTACGAGTACAACGGTTGTAAGTGGCACGGATGTCCCTGTCTGTCTGGGAGAACCAAAGCGGACAAGGCTCATTACGCTGCAACCCAGTCTAAGGAAAGGATGATACAGGAACAGGGCTATAACCTCGTAACAGCCTGGGAATGTGAAAAACCACCCAAAATCAAGAGGTACTTTAAGAAGGAGGTCAGGCCATATCCCCACTACCTGGTATTTGATTTCGAAGCCTTCCTATCACACCTAAATTATCAGCAAACATCCAATCTAACATACCTTTCGAGACATGTTCCAATAAGTGTTGGTATTGCTGATAGCTTGAATAACCACCCGACGTTCATTGAGCACGAGAATCCCAAGGCCCTGGTTAAACAGTTTGTGGAGGAGCTGGAAAAGAGGCATGCCCTGATTGTGAAAGAGGTCGAGAGAATGTACCCGAAGCCTGACGACTTTGACATGCTCTCCAAAAAGAACCAGGAGTTGTGGAACGAATGGGTAAATCAAGTAGCTGTAATAGGGTTTAATTCTGGCAAGTACGACATCAACCTGATCAAGCGGTATTTTGTAGAAGAAATCGCGCAAGGCGATAAGACCAGGGTAGCGAAAAAAGATAACGACTACATGTTCCTCACCACCTCAAGGTTTAAATTTCTAGATATCAAAAATTTCCTTGCTCCTGGTCTAAGCTATGACGGTTGGTGCAGGTCGTTGGAATGTAAGCTGCAAAAGCTCGTGTTTCCATATGAATGGTTGACGAGCCACGAGAAGTTGAGCCATGTTGGACCTGTCGCGCACGAGGATTTTTATAGCCGGCTAAGTTAGAAAAACACAATATCCCACGAAGAGTACGAGACTTTCTGCGCTGAGTTTTACAGGCGAGGCTGCGTCAATATGATGGACTGGTTGCGTGAGTACAACTTAGCTGATGTTGGGCCGTTCGTTGAAGCTGTGGACAAGACGAAGTTGCAGTATTACGATGACGAGATAGATATTTTAAAGGACGCGGTCAGTATTCCAGGCGTGTCGATGCGCTACGTATTGAACAAGTCTCTACGGTTAAACCCAAAGTTAGAGCTATACGCCCCAGGAGACCCATGCAAGCATAGGTGTAAGGACTCTTGTTATAGCAAGACTTGTAAGGCCTGCAAGGAGGTACGGAAAGCATGTAAAAAATGTACGAGGAATGAAGCCTACGACCTTTTGCGGACGGGGATGGTCGGTGGCCCCGCGATCGTATTCTGTAGATACCACGAACGAGACGTGACGGCTATCAGATCCCACATCTATAAAGAACCAAACAAATGCAAGACCATTCTAGGCTATGATGCAAACATGCTCTATCCTAGTACCCTGATGGAAGGCTTCCCCTGTGGGAAGGAACAGCTGATCAGCGTGGCCACGCCGACATCGGCACATAACTTAGAGCTACTGGCGCGGGGTGTGATGGATGGATCGTTGTTTGGGTTTTCCCAGGTTGATATCGAGGTACCCGAGTATCTGCGTGACAAATTCAGCGAAATGGCTCCCCTGTTTGTCGTCAAGGAGATACCCGAGGATCAAATCCTCGAGCACATGCATGAATACCTAAAGGCTACGGGCCGCAAGCGTTTTTCGGGCACACGTAAGCTTCTGGGTTTGATGAGAGCTGAAAAAATCCTACTGTATACCCCTGTGTTAAAATGGTATATAGACCACGGTTTGAGAGTGACTGCTTTTTACCAGTTCCTCAAGTACACTAGAGGTAAGCCCTTTGCCTGGTTCCCTGAGGAGATTGCTAATGCACGACGATGTCGGGGTCTTTATCGCTCGACGCTTGTCGGGGTCTTTATCAGCCGATAAAGACCCCGACAAGCGTATTGCGGGGGATACGGCAAAATTGAAAGGGAACAGCTTCTACGGCAAAATGATTGAAGACCTCGCTAGGCACGCAAATACTATATTTACGAGGGATGAAAAGGAGGTTGATGCAGCCCTGCGAAGCCCGTACCTAGAGGATCTTGAAGAGATTGGGGAGGCATACGAGCTTAGAAAAGGCAAACACAAGTGTACTATCGATAGAGCTTACCAATGTGGTATCGCGGTATATCAATTGGCCAAACTTCGCATGTTGGAATTTTACTACGATTTTCTGGACAAGTATGTGGATCGCCGTCATTTTGAGTATATATATATGGACACCGACAGCGCCTACTTCGCCATATCGGGAGAAGAGTTGAGGGATGTTGTTCGCCCCGAGCTACTCACCGATTATGATAATAATGTAGGGAACTGGCTGGTTACCGATAGGCATTCATCTCGAACAGGCGGGTTATTTAAACCTGAGTTCGTTGGTTTTAGAATGATAGCCCTGACCGCCAAATGCTACTTCGTCGAAGGTAAAGATAACACCAAATTTTCTTGTAAGGGAATGTCCAAACGACAGAACGCTGTGACCTGGGGTAGATACCTGAGTGCGCTAAAGGGTGGTATGGACAGGGCCAAAAACGTAGGTTTTCGGGTACACAACCAGGGTATGATCACGCACGAACAGAATAAGCTCGGTCTCTCGGCGTTTTATGACAAGAGAGTTGTACATGACGATGGCGTACATACCTCTCCGCTTGTGGTTTAAGGGAATAAAATGGAGGCGTGCACACTAATCGCTATACTACTACCCTCTACCATGATAGCCTATGTACTTTTTCGATATAGACGTATAATAAAAAGGATATCCGAGATTGCACAAGTATTCGACACAGCCTCTGCAGAATATGATCATGTAGAGAAACCCATCGATAAACGCCAGGCTTTGAAGGAGGCCCTTAGGAAAGGTAAGGGGCACCTACTTCCAAGGAAGTGCACAGAGGGCTTTGTCGATAAGGCCCCCGAGGAAGCTATAGACAAAGTACACACCGAGTACCTTCAATGAGAATTGAACGAAAAGGGTGAAAAGACTGCAAGAGCACTTTCCACTCATGCAATAAGCATTTATGCCAATATGATAGGTAATTTTGTGAACATCGATAATATTGAGGATCTTCGAAGGGACATTGAGGATGACCCTATCATTAAAGAGTCTATGACGGACCTTGGAATATTAGTATATTGCACGCTTGGGAGATGTCTAGCATCACTACTCGTTGCAGGCCATACAGCACGACATATATCTAAAAAGAAGGAGGAGGAGGTGGTGGTGAAGGATAAGAAAGAGCCTCGGGCTGCTGTAATAAATGAGTGAAGAGATTCAGCAGAAACAGCAAGAGGAGAGGGTCATAACCAAGAAAAATGAGGGTCGTGTTGTTGCTGGCAAGAGACTTGCCGAATGGAACAAAAGGAACAAGGCCAACCTGCAGAAGAACGTGGGCAAAGAACCTTCGCAAGATGATCAAGAACCTGTCACAGGTTCTAGCAGGTCAACGGATGTCTACATGTATAGCGCAGGGGCCTTGGCCGTGCTTGCGATAGCTGTTGGCGTTTGGTACAAATTTAGTAGGGGCGGGAATGAATCTAACAAGCCTGCGGCCCATCTGGAGCTTCAGCAGGGGAAACAGGGTAAAACTCAACCAAATATCGATATTTTCAAGATGCAATGATTTTTTTCCAAAAAATGATACCTAATAAATGACAAGCAAGCATGATGACAGCAATATGGGTCCGAAGGAAACAATGGTCATTGATTCCCTCTGGGAATCGGTCAGGTTGGTGTCGTACACTATCCTGACCGCTATGGGGGCA
The DNA here is from genome assembly GCA_030067915.1 of Hydractinia echinata. Classification (NCBI taxonomy): domain Eukaryota; kingdom Metazoa; phylum Cnidaria; class Hydrozoa; order Anthoathecata; family Hydractiniidae; genus Hydractinia; species Hydractinia echinata. Next base: position 146,255 of record JASGCC010000068.1, read on the forward strand.
AAAAAAGCTTTGGGGGTTTCCAGGCCTGGCGCTAAGATGGATTTGGAGGATGGCCTTAAACTTGCCGGGTATATGACAGCAGCAATCCTATTCGACGAATATGCGATCAAACAGGGATGGTACAAGAAGTCCTTGATACCACCAAAATGAGCGTATGGTAAATTTTCTATTTGCCCTAAGGGGTTAAATAGAAATGGAGGAGGGTAAGAAATGCTCAAAATTGCAAAAAAGTCTTAACCCCGGATAATTTCAGGATCAAGCCTTGTGGTCAGCTAAATCAGCAGTGCATAAATTGCCTCAATATTAACAAGACATCACGCAAACGTCGTACAAAATGTGAACATATAGGGAATAAGCCGCTATACGACCTCATGAATATTTTTTAGGGATCATATAGAGGCCCAGTTTTCCGAAGGTATGACATGGGAAGAATACGAATTTTGCACATTCATCACAAGATTCCTTTTAGGTATCTTGAAACAGGCAGGTATCCAACGCTTGCCGATGTTTCCAAAGCATTACACGGGGCGAGTACCTTCAAGTAAATGAATAAATGCATAAATGCAAAAAAATGTTAGCTCTGGATAATTTTAGGTTTAGGGGAATGGTAGGACCAAGAGCTGCATAGGTTGCCTCGATAAAGCCAAGGCTAGGCGGCGTATAAAATGTAAGGACCCTGTTATCGAATACGAGGTAGACCCAATCGGAATAGACAGAGAGATTCAGGGGCTTGAGCAGGATGAGAATTACCTACTTTTGTATATATTTTTAACATATGGCATAATACCCCGGTACATCGAACTCGTCGAGGCACCACCCGAGAGCTATGAAAAGGAACTACTCGTCAAAGGGTACCGCAATACATTACAATGCCTACAGGGCAAATTAACATATACTCCGATAAATAAACATTGTTAAAGAAATGAAACATTGAAATGAACATTGTTAAAGAGCCCCACACAGCAATTTTCACGGGACCCACAAGTTGTGGCAAGACGCAACGTGTCCTGGACCTTCTGGAAAACGATTATAAAAAGTGCTATCACAATATTGTGATACTATGCCCTACCCTGAAATGGAATAAGACATACCTTGAGAGGGCATCGCTCTGGAAGGACCCATATGTCTTTTTAATAGATCCTAAGGACCAGCTGTTTGAATGGATTTCTAAATTGTCGTCGCTACTGGCAAGCGAGGAGACGTTGTTTGTCGTGGATGACTGTATAGCCGATGAAAGCCTCGATAAACGTAGGCAACCATTACTTGACTTGGCTGTTAGTGGTAGGCATCGCAAACACAGTCTTTGGCTACTCACGCAGTCATATACTGCCTTGCCCAAGAATTTGCGGAGGCAAAAAAGAAGCCTTGTTTTTATGGTACCCTAATGAGCGCTCGGATATGAAAATGATAGACGAGGAAACGAATCTCATCTCAGACTGGGATGAGATTAAAATTGAGTTGAAAAAATCCAAACATGCATGCTTGTATATCAGATTGGAACACCCTAGGACTTGGAGGATTCTAGAATGAAAACCTCTGGCCAAGCATTTGTATATAGAAAGATGTCGTCGCAGGAAGTTATGTTTAATGCAGGAGCAATTGAGACCCTATCCAATAGCCAGGATCAGCCTATGTTCAAAAGGGCTGACCTGGGACGGTTTTTAGGTATTGAAAAGATTGCCGAGTCATATCGGGATATTCCTACCATTACGCGTCATGAGATGGGGTTGGTTAGTAACCAACCCCCAAAGTGGGACCAAAATAGCCATGACGTCTTTGTCACATTGAACGGAGCCTTGGAGATCGTTCGCCGTTCTAGGAAACCAATGGCCGCAGGGGTCATTAAATGGCTAGCCCGGGAAGGTGTCCAAAAATTACAAGATGTAATTAAAGAACATCGCCAGGCCCTGGAGGATAGGGATGGGCCTTACTCGGCGATGAAATTGAGGATAGGGACAACCAACTCCTGGCACTCGGGGATGAGGTCGAGGATAGGGATCGACAACTTGCGGCACAGGCCCAGGAAAATGCAAGGCTTCGACAAAGGCATATACCCAATGCCCAGGATCCTGGCAAAGACAATGTGATCATAATCCATAGAAAACATAGTGCACAGGATGACGATGAATATCATCATCTTCCCTATTATTGCACGCGTGTCCAGAGGCGTAATATTAGCAAGAAGAGGTTGTGGTTCAGTGACAACTACCCGGGGGCGGAGGAGATTGTTGTTATCGACAACCCCAACGGCATACATGCCTTTAATCGTTTTGAGGAGGAGGGGCATGTAGAACGTTTCAGAAACCATTTCAGGCTTATCGACCTTACTCGGGATGACCTGTACGATTTGGGTGTTCCGGCACTGGAGGACTAGGCAGACACTAATTTTAATACTCAAAAAATAGTATTAAAATTATCATTTATTACCAATCCTTAACACCCTCTGGAGGTACCTCGACATCCTCCGGTACTAGCATCAATTCCTCTGACACGAAGCTGCGATCGGGACCGTCTTGTAAATAATATAAAACACGGCTACCCGATACTATACGATCCAACCTATTCATTTTCCTGCTCCAAAAGGCATCGGTAGCGCGTCTTTTCGAATCTCCATGTTCTTCCCCTGGTTGTAGCAAATACAGGTATAATCCATCCTCAGGTAAGGGTCTCTCCTCGGGATATTGCTGACTTTTTGCGAGAGGTACCTCATCCATCTTAATCGCCTTGTTAGGTTTCATATCAATCATAGCAGTCTTGGTATTGTTGAGACCCTTAACGATAGTGTACAAATTTTTAACCCATATACTGCTAGTCTCATCAGAAGCCAACTCTTGGGCATCTTGAGGCTTAAAGAGCCTTTCCGTGAGTACCTTGTTATAGCTCTCTACAAAGGCTGTAAACGTATGGTGATATTTGGTGGTGGCCCGTTTCATTTCCACACCCTTGCCTTCCAGCAATTTTGGTTACATCAGATTTGAATTCGGAGCGTTGTCACACTGAAGGTTACTGGGGTAGTGTAAGGGTACTGCCTTGTATATATCTTTGATCATGTCGCGACCTCGCTAGCCTTTTTGGTACGCAGGGGGTCTAGCTACTTGTACCTCGAGGCCACGTCAATACCTGTCAGGATGTATTTGTAGGTGCTTCCATATAACTTATCATGTGGCATATAGAGTAGATCAAACTGATGCATTTCGTTCGGTCTTGTAATGGTGAAATGGGGGTAGTCTATACGTTTCGGACCTTTGATGTGTCTCAGCCACAAGAGTTGCCTGGATAGCCAATGAGTGACTAGTTTTTTTGATAGGCCGCTCTCCTTCGCAAGCAGCTTGATAGCTTTCCGTCCGATCCAGAGATGTTCTGGGGTATAGTAAATTTGGCTTAATTTTTCAGCCTCCTCATCGGTAACAATGTGTGCTTTTCACATGTCTTTATTATATATGTCAAAAACGTTCTTACAAATACTTGTATGCTACGAACCCCAGCAGAGATAGGGAGCCAAGGATGAATGTGAGCTCGCCGTCTTGTTGGGGCTTGGAGGGTGTATAATAGTCAGATAATTGTGGTGCCCTCTTGCTCGAAGCGATATAATACTTGTACATGTCATCATCCAATTCCTTTAATCTCTACCGGCCCTTATTTGTATTTCACGTTGCTTAGCAACCAATCAAGCTTGGCCTGTCTATTTCTAATCCATTCTGCCTGAGCAGAATTTAATTTCTCGACCGCCTCATCATGCCTCTTGCGCTCCGCCTCACCGTGTCCCGAGAGTTTACTGAATAGATAATTTGATCCACTGAACGCTAATGCGTTGATTGATGCACCTGCTACCAATACGGCTATTGTTGCCAGCTTTCATTTTAATATTCAACAGCATCGAGCCTACCCCCAAGTATGTTCATTTGGGCGTCCTGCAGGAGGTATACATAACATGTAAAATCACCGGTTCCATCGGCCTTCTTGGTCATATGTAACGTGATCCCGTCACTCAAGCGTTGTAGTGGTCTTCCGCTACCATGTAAAATTGCATCTGGAGAGGCTCGAAAATCGATAAACAGGGCGTATCTCTCGCTGAAGAATTGGCCAATCGTGACGCTAGAGTCGTGAGCACCGAAAATATTGACAATCTGCTCCAAATGGTCCTTGGGGAGCATGGCATGGGAGTAGAGCTCATTGGTTCCCCTTCGACAGTGATACTAATACTCTCAATCTTCGGGTTCTAGAACATCTCGTTTATACCTGAGTATGGTTTTAACCTTCCAGGGTCTATGAACAATAGCAAGACACCTTTCAATGACTTAGCTGGAGTGTCAATTTGGAGATTGTAGCTAGTATCTCCCTTTTTCATTATGACTACTTTACTACGAAGTATCTTTTCATATGGTAGCGCCAGGCGGTAATACCTTGACATCATAGCACTTGCAAGGCCCTCTTGAGTAATCTTGTCAAACTCAAGCTTAATGTTGGTAATCTTATAGGCAGCATCAGCTGCCTTGGCAGCCGTAGATCCAACCGCGGCCGTGCCCCCATCCTTGATGACGTCACTGTATGACGCGAAATGTAGGGCAAATTGTAGTCGATCATGGAACCCTGCAGGATAGAAGGGTAAGTCCCTCGTCAACTCAAACATTTTTCCAAGTGGTACGCAGAAGGTGTTACCATAGGCCGCAACAATCGCCTTTTCTTCATCCGTACCAACGTGGTCGCTGGCCTTGACTTGTAGGGCCCTGATGGTCCCATCATTTGGGTTTATGCCTTCTAGGATGAGGTTGTTGTCCCTATCAAATTTTGGTAACCAGAGGTCCCTGTACACTGCCAGGATGTTATAATCCGATCTATTCTGGACCTCTTTACCATTTAACGTAATGCGTAGATTCTTAACCAGGTTTTTACCTATATTGCTGACAATGGTACGCTTTGTATTGGTTCCCGTTAGCGTCAAGTCAAATAAGAGCTTGAGACTACCCGGAAAAATGACATCATTTTGAGGCATGTTGGGGATATCGACGTACAGATCCTCGTTCTGGTTGATCGTTGATGGGATATGCGAGATTTGGACGCGTTGACGACGTCCTTTCATACCTAGGAGGTGCTTGGTCTCCGCATAGGTGTCCAGGATGGTTCCGAATGTATTCATGTTTATTATATAGGGGAAATGTTCTAATAAAATGACTGTTAACCCAATATTTACGCATGAAGATGATATTGGGAAGGATGATAAAGGTGATAAGGAAGATACTCCATCAACGCAACAACTCCCTGGAACATCGGGTACTTCAACGCCGGGACAACAGCAGGGGGGTGCGCGTAGGCGATTGGGGGTGGGTACGGAGTCGGCCGCGATGACACTTTTTAAATCAAGAGTTGATACGCTATACACGAAAATTAGTGATGAGCTGGGACTTATGCCAGTTCTCGGAGTCAAACATCATGATTTGTTTTTTGAAAGAGATGGACAACTTTTTATCAAGGAGATTAAACAGGCTGGTGTAATATATAAGGAAAAACAACTCGCATTGCTAAATGGTCAATTTCCAACCATTGGTGTGCTCAGGACAACCCTAGGCAAGAATCGTATGATAGCTATGGGTTTTGAGGGCTATCATACACCTAACAAGGGCAGTAAGGCAGAGGCCCAGAACCTCACCCAGGATGTTAATGTCCTTATAAATAATGCCGAGGAGGCTTCGGGTGAGATTTTTGAGATGGAAACAATTGAGAAAACAGTGGACGGCATTCAAAATTTTACACATGATTTGGAGGGTTATGTAGATACTTCATTTGCCGGTATCGACAACGAGGAGAATATTAATATAGGAGGAATAAGGCGAGAAATTGAAACCTTGCAGAATAATATTAAGGAAGTGAAGGACAAGATTATTAAATATAATAGTGATATTAATACAAAGGAGGGCAATCTGAAAGAACTTAAAAAGCAGAAAGGGAAGAGAATATCATCAATCTTGAGAAGGATATTGATAAATTGAAGAAGGATAGGAAGGTTGCATTGAGTAGGAATGGTCTACTTTCCTCTAAGATTTTTAAGCATCTGGAAAATATCAAGGCCGAGTTGATGAAAATCGCTGGGGATGACATGACTTTACGGGAGAAGCTTAAAATCCTCTTCAGGGAGCAAGGCTTGACCATAGCCTCCATAATATCCGCCATTGGGTTACTGGTTTCCACCATTGTACTTGCCGTTACAGGGGGTTCTGCCGCGGTAGGTGCCGGAGGAAGTGCCGCCGGTGGTGCAGGAAAGGGTTTTGTGGAGAAGCAGCTGGTTTTGTGTGGGTTCCCTGTGCTCAGGAGGATGTAGTTTGATATTTGCCACATGTCTGATGGTATGCTCGATATGCCCAGGGGGTGTAGCATGCTTAGTAGGTATAGGAGATATAGTATGCATGGGAGGTGTAGTATGCCCGGGGGCGTGGCATGTATAGGTGTTTTGATAGTATGCCCGAGGGGTGCGGCTGCCCCATGTCTGACAATAGGCTTGTTGTTCACATCGATCTGTGCTCCCACATTTACATTGGCGGGTGCTATCAGGATATTGTTGTTGTACCCCACAATCCTGCCTATGCGCAGGTTCATGTCCGATGGTAACATATACACGCTTGGAATAACGGCAAAATTCACCGGCGTTCTGGCATATTGTAACACCTTCTGGAATTCTGTAATTTCGTGCCCCACATTCTCCTGACGTTGCACCATGGCCTCAAATTTCTGCATTAAAATCTGCATTGCCGTATAGTTGTCCGCACCAGACCCAATTAAGGATGCCTTAGCCCCTGCCTGCGAACCAAGTAACAGTACCACGTATACTCGAATAGTCTCACTTAGCTTAGTGAGACCTTCCGACGTCAAGCCCTGACTTGTAGGGATTATGAACTTGGCCCAATCCCCATCGACCTGGGGCCACCATCTGCCATTGGTGAGCGAGGTACTCACTGCTTTGAATTTGTACAAACTGCTGGTATCTGCACCATATTCTCTACATACTTGTGCGTATCCGGATGTGGAATAGGGGTTCTTATAGTTTGAAAACCCATCGTCATATGGCATGGGTACTTTCATCCTTGCTAGTATGCGACGCATCTGATAATAGATATGGAATTTAAAGATGGAGTTGACAAGGGGTACGGAGCCTGTTAGGTGTTTAGCAGAGATGCCTAGGGCCGTGCTCGCGCAATGGGCTGCAAAATTAACCTGCACATTCCAGTAGTCCAACGCTTGTCCCTTCCAACCCACAATGACAGGGTCATTAAGCAGATTTGTTGAAGGTTTGATGGGGTATTTGGTAAACCCCGGGAATGACACAGAAATGTGTGATTCTGTAGACACGTACAGGTCCTGATGCTCCAAATTGGTTACGACAAGTGGCCATTCTCCCCTGTTGGAGTTGTACTTTACCCTGGGGTTGTATGAGTAGATATTCATTCCTTTTCTTCTAACAAGAAAAGGAATGAAGCAACTCTACATCACCGATATATATAAACCTACAATATTTGAGGACTACTTAGGACAGGATAGTAGGATAGCTCTGAAATCCATTAGCATACGGGGTGATTGGCTAAACATTTATAACAATAACGATTTCACCATCCGTAGGGTTGGGCCCGATCAAAGAGAGACTAGAATACGGATTATGGCTGGGTTGTACCGTATCGAAGATATAGTAGCCATTTTCGACGCCCAATCAGAAGATAAGATTAAGTTATTTATACTTAAAAGTGGTTTATGTACCATGAGGGTCAGTGATGGGTACACCGTTGCATTTAACCGGCAATTACATGAACTCCTTGGATTTGCATACGATCCCTCGAAAAAGTACTATCAAAAGGGTGACTATACTGCAACTTATAAGACTGATGTCTATATAAGACTAAGACTCGTTTGCCCTCAGTTGGATGAGGATGACTGCCTGTTAGATGGCAAGAAGTCGAAAATTCTCGCCTTGTTGCCTATCAAGGAATTAAACGTTTGGGAGGATATGCTGACATGGAGTTTTGATACGCCTGTCTACCTCCCTTTAAAGGGTAGTACGGATCGTCTCGAGTTCATGCTAAGAGATGAATTTCATCATAGCAAGAATGTAGCCTTCACCGGGCTAACGATGTGCCTTCCCATAGAATAAATAAATGGCTGATATAACGAAGCTATACCCGAACTTGCCGAGTGCACCTGACATCATGCAGGAGGAAAGCCAAAAATATAGGCTGGGTGAAATAAATGAAATCGAAAAATATCTAAGGGGTGAAATTAAGGAGAGGGATAAGCTTGCGAAGAAGTTCAAGATGCATGGAACCTGGGTGCGCTACTGTGTCTATGGATTATTAGGGATTTCAGTCATCACCTCGGGGATAGGAGTGGGTACATTGTTATCAGGGATTGGTGTGCCGCTAGCCGTGGCGATGTGCGACCTATCTCTGGCTGTGGGCATGGGACAGGCTGGCCTTAAGGCTGCCGGAAAAAGGTTGGGAGTAAAATCAAAAAAGCATGAGAATATAAGGCTAATCGCCGAGGCTAAGCTGAACTCTATCGTCGATCTAATCTCGAAGGCTGTTGAAAATGGTGAAATAGACAAATACGAATTTAGTCATACACTACAGGAAAAAAAAAAGTATATAGTACTTAAGGAACAGATGCGACAGCGGTTCAATCGCATTGTTGACCACATCAATGAACGAGAACGTGCTCAGCTAGTTGAGAAAGGTCGGGAAGAGGGCAGGAGCGATGTTTTAAAAAAACTTCAGTCTGCACAGTATGCCAGGGGTACCTAGATTCCCCACCTGAGTATAAACCTTAATTTTATAATATTTTATAGGTCGCATAGGCCTATAAAATATATGGTTTTTTTAATCCTCATTCAGCAGTGATTTTTTGAAGTTCTTATATCGACATTCCGTAATGTGTACCTGAGGGTAGTAGTTTTTGCCTTGCACATATATTGATGATATTGCCAGGGTGGCACTGGCTTGGCAGGGCTCATCATAGGGTACTGGCATGCCGTGGAATTTGGTTGTGATAGCGTCTTTATAATATTTTAACTTTGCGTTAACATACCGGTCCTTTTTGACCGGCTCCGTCGTCAATTGCTCGGAGATCAACTCTTCGATCCTGGACCAGATCTGACGATATTTTTCGATAAAATCAGGGTACTCCTCGAAATCAAGACTCATTGCTGGTACTGCATTGGCGTTGTACCGGGTCACTCCATGGTGGGACCATATTTTTGGTGTTTTTACCCCCAAGGCTACCACGAGGTCTTGTGTATGATACCCTACTATGTACCGTCGATCCTCGCCTCCATTGGCAGGTATTGGATCTGACACCGCCAGGCAGTCTATATTGATATCGTTGATGTCTGTAAAGGTAGTCGCGAATGAGTAGAATAATTTAGGGTTGACGATTTCATTCCCAAATATCATCTTGTTTTATTGTGTAATTTAAACGACCTCAGAGAATTGCAGGTCATTGTACATACGCAGCCACCCCCGTTGTAGGTGATATAGTCTTGATAACAGTACCAGCATAAGATTTTACAGTTTACCTTAAACCTTCGCCCACATGTACATCTATCATATTCATCCAGCATACGTTCACAGTCCTTACATTGTTGTTCATCCATTTATTTCCATGTCATCAATATGATCCTCCAGATCCTTAATCCTCCGTTCATTCTCCTTCTCCCTCTCTGATTCTTGTACCAGGGCCAGGGCCATTAGTGGTAGAGAGAGACCGATGCCGGCCATGAAGGTCATGACTACTGCATTTCCAAAAATATCGAATTTTACTTGACAATTCATTTATTAGTAGTGGTATTTTGAATTTCAGGGACTTTCTACTCAATAGCCTTGTTGCACATGTCTTGCGTCTTGAGCCTACCCGGCACATATTTGAGTGCCAGGGGATTCCTTTCAACAGCCCTGCTACACATGTCTTGCGTCTTGAATTTATCCGGCACGTACTCGAACACCCGGGTATACCCTTCAACAGCATTGTTGCATATGTCCTGGGTCTTGAATAGATCTGGCACATCACTGAGCACCGAGGGATTTTTTTCAACGGCCTCGTTGCACATGTTTTGCGTCATGATATGATCTGGCACATACTTGAGCATCCAGGGATTCTTTTCAACGGTCTCGTTGCACATGTCCTGCGTCTTGAATTGATCCGGCACATATTCGAGTGTCCCGGGATTCTCCTCAACAGCCTTGTTACACATGTTCTGCGTCTTGAACCTGCTCATTTATTGAAAAAGTCAAATATATTCAGAAGATCTTATAACCTGCTGAATGTTTTTTTTCCTCCATTCAAACCCACAACTTTTCAAGATCTGGATGCCAGGCTACCCCCTTATTCCGGCACTGGCATACTTTCTTTCTCCTGCGGTATATGGTCGTCCAAGGGTTTTGATAATTTTCCCAGATATCGAGTATTCTCAGGGTCTTGAATTGATCCGGGACATACCTGAACATGTTAATATCCGCCATAACAACCTTTTCACATATGTCATTCGTATTTACATGATCTGGGATATATTTTAACAGATGGGGTTTCTTCCAAACGGCCCTATTGCACATGGCATGTGTCTTGAATTGATCCGGCACATATTCGAGCATGTAAGGGTTTCTTTCGACGGCTTCATTGCACATGTATTGAGTTAAAAAACGGTCCGGTGTACATACAAGTAGGTGGGGGTTTTTAAGAACTGAATTATTGAACTGATAATGGTATTCCATATCCAAAAGTATCATATCTAGTAAGTCAGTCCTATTTAAATATTTATAATTTTGAAGGCCCCTCTTGTTCGCAGCCTGCTTCATTTGTTTTAATTTCATTCGCCCTATTTCTTCGTTCATCTTGTACAATCTGTTAAAGGACAGAGACTTGTAATATTGCTCGACCTAGCGTGTCTTTATTGCGCATGCGTTGATTATTAGCGGAATTTTGTGCAATGGGGTGTGACGAAAAGTTGTGACGTCACACCCCATACCAGGTGATTTTCAGTATGATATTTTTTATGAGAGTTTGACCGTGGTTTTTGGAAAATCCTGGTTATCATGACCCCCTACACTAGCTGTATGCAAGAATTGCTGAACGTGGAAACAGTCAATTCTGATATAGAAGATGAAGATGAGTCACAAGAAAGTATATGTAATTCATCAAGTGTGATAACTCCCAAAGGGGCCTTGTCACTTCTTGATAAAGTGAGCCTGTTTGCCACTTCTAGCGAAAATGAAGACCTGCAGCGTAGAATCCATGGCATCATAGCAACCATCGAAGGAATAAGTATTCGTGCTAGGAAACAAGCATCGATCAGAGACTTTTTTCCCTAATTTTCTTGTAAACCTTTATATCTTATTACATCTCAAGAACTAAAAGTCTTCTTCTTCTAAATATAGCCTATATTTCTTAACCTTTTCGTCCAAAAATGCCTACATAGCTTGATAAAGTCGAAAACGCTTAAAATTAAAGTTTTTTGACAAAACCTCCCAACAGCGGACAGCTCCGAATAGCGGACAGTCTTGCGCAGACTCTAGGTTGTCTGCTAGAGGTTTTACTGTATTTGTATATATTGCTTCGAAAAATTGGCCGTAAAGTAGAAACAGTTTCCACTTTTTAGCGGCAAAATATTTCGCTGTAAACGTTTAACCAATCAGAACGCAATCTTCAGCGTTTAATCTGAGAAAAACTCATTAATAAATTGAAAGAATTCAAAATAACTGCCTTGTGTTTAATACCCAAAAGAGTATTTTAAATTTGCCACGATATTCTTGTTTCCTGTCAAAATCAATGAGATATTCGCAGCTAATTTGCCGCCGAATTCACCCATTCACACAATTCTCACTCCGTGAAAATTTCCCCTTGTTTTTTTTTTGCATGGTTAGATCACGTGGTGGTATAATTTTTACTTACGCTGACATTGCAATTATTTCCAGTCTGTACTTTTCCATTTTGCGCGGCTTGTCTGTTTTGAAAATTGTTGGGAAACGAAACAACGGACACGAGGTTAAAACAGAAGATTTACCTCTAAGTTATCACTCATACCCTGTTTGTTTGATTTCGTTCAAAAGAATGCGCTAACTAACTCCTTGCTAAAACTATTTAACCATGATCCTTTTCCTTAGCTAGCTACATTTCCCATTTCCTACTTCTTAATTATCTGTGACTATCACAACCATCATAAGTACAACCAAAGCGATTTGATTTATAACTTGCTAGTCAAAGGTTTGTTTACTTTGTATCTGTAGAGAATGCATTATTAGGAATTCTATAAGGGGCTTGCAATGAATAAATAACATTGTTAGCTAGCTAGCTAGCTTAGCTTAACCAACGAACCTTTAACCAAAGTTATCTTTTTATTTTTCAACAAACTTTCGTTTTTGCAAATATAGATAGTGATGGTTGAGTCTTACCTTCATGAAAAAATCTGCCAAACATGACAAAATATATTTATCTCTAGCCTCTATACCCAGCAGTTGAATGTTATATTCAGATTTGTGTAATAGAAACTAAATAGGCATTCAAACCATTTGCTTATACTATATATATATATTTAGCAATGTTGGAATCTAAAGTAAACAAATAACAAACAATGTTTAATGTCAACACAACGTTGTAGTTCATAGTTCTCTATCTCCCCCCAAGTAATTGTCACGATATAGCGAGGAGTGATAATTATTGACAAATGTCTAAGTATGTGAATGGGTGAATGGTTCATGACATTTCAAAGTCGGTGAATCTCTAGCAGGCAGCCATGTCGGTCTGGTTGAATGTCGAACAGGGCTATTTACTGGTAAGTCTGGTTGAAGCGTCGGTGATGATGATGGAGGTGTCGGATCTGGAAGGAACTGGGTCGGAGGAGTGTTTACAACTAACGGTAGGCGATGCGATCGGTGCATTCGACAAGATCTTGTTGTGAGGCATGACAGGCACAGTTGGTGGCATCGTAGGGTTAGGAATAGTGGCAATTGTCTTGGCTGGATCACCAGGGTGAACTTGCGCAAGAATTTCCTGTACGTAAGGTTACTCTACCAGAACAAGTCCATTCTTGTCCCACTTCCGGGGTTGAGGACCAATTTGGTTCTGCACTCGAACTCGATCACCAACAATTACAGGACGAAGCTGCTTTGTGTGTTCAGATAGCCTTTCTGCTACCTTCATATGACGATTCCTCAGAGCTTCTTCTCGACACTTAAGCACACTCCGCCAGGTTTCATGCGGTTTGTATTTACCTGGTATGATCGGTATGAAATCTTTAATCGGCCTACCAAAGATATACATGGCTGGTGACAATTTAGTATCTTGGTTGAGCGTGTTGTGATACTGTAGCATGGCAATTTGGAATGCATCCACGTCAAGTTCACCATTGGGTCCAGTGTTGTCAGTGATCATACGTTTCACGGTTTTCACTCCAATTTCAGCGCAACAGTTACTGTGGGGAAATGCCACCGATGAAAGGCGATGGTGAACACCCCAATCATTCAAGAAGCGTTCAGTAGCTGATGCTCCAATTTCAGTTCCACCATCTGAGGAGAGTTCATCAGGAATTCCGTATGTGACAAATGTTCTGCGCAAACAACTGATCAAGCTCTCGGCTCCGTCAACTGAACTTTCGACGATCAGCCAGTTAGACTTGGAGGAAAGAATACGGAAGGAGAAACAACTCTCTTGATTCTATTGAAACACTGCGCGAGGTTCTAGCAGGTGTCTGTATAGAAACCTAAATTTAAACTTTGGCGGTTTTGTGAATAAATTATTCGAAAATAGAAATACGCGGTTATGATTGGCTTTAATTACAGTATTCTCTGGGTGGTTAATTTCTGAATGAAAAAGTTTGTTGCTATGTAAAGTAATAACTTTTCAAAATTAAAAAATTATACAAAAATTTTTAAACAAGCTATTATTCACTTCTGCTATTTTTTCTAAAAACCATCTTTTCAAAAACTAAACTTTTGATTACATGTTTTTGTTACTTTCTCCTAAACGTTTTTGATCTTTGTTGAGCAAGTTTAATCTTTCACAGATAAAACACGTGCAAACTGCGACAAAATATCAACTCACTGTGAGCATTTTTCTTTAAAAACAAACATTAAGTTAAATTTGATTAACATTTTTCTTGTATGCATTTTCTTGAAACACATACAGTACCGCCTGCGTGTAACTTTACATGTACGCGATAGTTATCACCTTCGCATGAGCTTTCGGTAGCGTCAGAACTTTCGATGTTATTGTTAACCTATTGTTAAATACATGAGCTATTTTTGCATGTTGAAAACAATAGAGTTCATGTCTTGTTCGCGAAATTTAATTAGCTCGTGTGAACTGCGTGTGTCCCATTGTTGTATTTAATTGCTATAGTCGTCAAGAGATCAACGAAAGAAAATAAAATTTAACAAAGATTTATTTATCTATTGTTTTTACTCACGAACGGCCATGTTAAACCATTCGTTTATAAATGTTATGTTTTCGCTAATGCACGTGTTTTACGAAAGCGTGCATGCAATTTAATTTTTTTTCACAAAAGCTAAATGTTCATACGTAACTCTTAAAAAAAATCGCGCAAACAATTTTCTTATAAAAGTTAGCGTTTCGACAAAAATTACAATTGGCCTGCGCGCAATGGAAACAAACGAAATAAAAACATTGTTTTAATGTCCAGATGCTCGACCTAAGAACGAAAAGCGGCGATAGAAATGCTTTTTTAGATCGCATTTTAAAAGTTTAAGAACGAAGAACGGCGATAGAAAAGCTTCGTTAGATCGCATTTTAAAAATTTAAGAACGAAAAGCGGCGATAGAAATGCTTTTTTAGATCGCATTTTAAAAGTTTATAAACGAAAAGCGGCGATAGAAATGTTTTTTTAAATCGCATTTTAAAAGTTTAAGAACGAAAAGCGGCGATAGAAACGCTTTTTTAGATTGCGTTTTAAAAAGCTAAGAACGAAGAACGGCGATAGAAAAGCTTCGTTAGATCGCATTTTAAAAATTTAAGAACGAAAAGCGGCGATAGAAACGCTTTTTTAGATTGCGTTTTAAAAAGCTAAGAACGAAGAACGGCGATAGAAAAGCTTCGTTAGATCGCATTTTAAAAATTTAAGAACGAAAAGCGGCGATAGAAATGCTTTTTTAGATCGCATTTTAAAAGTTTAAGAACAAAAAGCGGCGATAGAAATGTTTTTTTAGATCGCATTTTAAAAGTTTAAGAACAAAAAGCGGCGATAGAAATGCTTTTTTAGATCGCATTTTAAAAGTTTAAGAACGAAGAACGGCGATAGAAACGCTTTTTTAGATCGCATTTTAAAAGTTTAAGAACGAAGAACGGCGATAGAAATTTGTTTTCGAAATCTTATCGTGAAGGGAAAAGTCCTGAAAGTAGGGTTTTTCCGTTTGCGCTGTTAAACGTTGCTTTTTATAAGAATACCTTTTAAAAGTTTTGCATGTTAAAAAATATGCTTCGATGATAAAGAATTATTACTAAAAGTTTTAAAACGTAGCAACATTAGTTTTTTTAAATATTAAGTGTTATATGTTCGTTCTTTTTTCTAAAATAATATATTTCAATAGCATTCGTGATCTTTAACACTTTTAAACAATAACATGCATGTTACATGTGACAACAAAAGGATTCATCAAATCTTATTGTTATGACTCGCGCACGACGATAACAATAGAAAGCAATTAAGTTTGTGTGTAAACAAAAGATATGTGAACGTTCTTTATGTAGACATGAGATCCTTACATGAGGTCGTAAAACTCGCGTACATGTAAAGTTACATGCAGGCGGTACTGTAAATATACTCTTGAAACACCTATTTTACATTTAAAACTCTACTTTTGTGTTTAGTTGTAAGTACATATACCAGATTTGCAATTTCATCGTGATATGTTATGTTATTAAAAATGCATAATTAGCAACGAAAGCACGTGCTATATCATTTTGTAAACAAAAAAAGAAAGTTTATATCTCGTTTTGAAACGACTTTACGGAATCGGAACTTATTTTATCAGTTAAAATAAACATTAATCTTCCACACATTTTGTTGGCATTCGTCTAGCACGTATCTATCAATATTTTTTTTCATGATCAAATTGGTATACTCAAGCCTGTAAAAATAGGTTAATATCACGGTTAAACGCTTATTTCCAAACGTATTGTTGAAGTTTTTACGAACAATGTTTACCGACTTATATTAGGGACATTTTCCATACAAATTTCACGTGCCTGCGGCGTGTTACAGTCAGATTTCCATGGAAAAAAGTTAGCCCCATTAAAGGAGAATATGGAATTTGATCATTTTTTTGTGAAAAAGACTCGGTCGAGCACCTCGCGCACTGATTCTTTTGAAATTAAAAACAATAGAAAATTCAATACATTTAAAGCATACAGAAATGAAGTTGTTTCTCCTTCCATATTCTTTCCTCCAAGATGTAACTCCTTGGTGAGCAGCATGTAGGGCGGTCAGGACATTGTCACGTAATGATGGGGGAACGATGATGCGGTCCTTGTAAATGGCGACACCATCAATTGTAGAAAGGTTCTGTCTAAGTGCATGATATTGCTGCAATTCAGCTAGAAGATCGTGACGGCCAGGTGGTAGGCCCGTATCAATGAGATCTACGAGGCAACTCATTGCAGGATCACTGTTGGTTTCCAACTGTACTCTCTCCCATGTGACGGATTGAAGAGATGAGATGTGCGAAGTTTCGAGGTGGTCATCACAATAAAAGTTTACGTTTGGCTTCAATAATTCGTGGAATGGTAACATCTTATCTGTCTACTAAACATGTATGTCACCTGATTAATCAGCCCAAACCAGGAACGAATGTCGGTGATGTTGCGAGGTGTAGGAAAATCAGTGATTGCTTGCAGGTATCTCTTGCACGGTCTCACACTGTCTGGTGTGATCTCAAAGCCAGCAAATTCTACAGTATCGGCACCAAGGATGAACTTTTTTGGGTTCTGGATGATACCATTTCTTCCACAAATGTCAAGCCAATTGCATGCTTGGAAGAAGCCGGACTCTAGTGTATCTTCCCATAACAATGCATCATCAACAACCTTGATCTTGTTGGGCACGTCAGACACAATCTCGTTGAATCGTCGCGAATAACCATCTCCGGAGGATATATAGCCTTGTGGAGTAGTACAGTATCGATACCGACCCCAAGGTGTAATAAAAGTGGTTTTGTGTCTATCCTCTCTGCGGAGCAGTACACTGTGACCCATTCCAAGTGTTGGATACAGTCTTCTTGTTGCCAGGTGGCACGGCTCGGACTTGGTGGAATGGAGACTGAGTGTTGTGGGTCTCGCGTGTAGCATGTGCATTCAGTGGTTGAAAATCGACAGTGCACCGGTACAGGCTCCAAGACACTGAGTTGCACATCGCGGTCAAGATTAGCTTTCACTTCTTCTTGCCAGTGTATCGGTACCGGAATTGGTGTGTGGAGTGCAACAGGTTCAGCTGTAGGATCAATCATGAGCTTCAATGGTGGACCCTCCATAAGGGGGAGGGGCTGGTGCCCACAGGTGTTGAACGTACTGGATTGGTAATGTTGTAAAAGGTACTGTTGGAGCTTTTCACTATTTTCAGGAATGGCTGGGAATGGTAGCTCAGTTGGAATAGGTGGACGCACAGTCTGATTGTTCGACTTCTGAAGCAACTGTGTCAGATTGGCAGGTAGCGGCTTCACCAATTGTTGGGAAATTACCAGTAATCATTCCAAGGTCAATACATGCTTGTTTGCTGAGGAACAACTTTTCAGTATCATTGGTGACGTACAGAACAGTCCAGATGTAAGCGTACGCGTACGCTCAAGTTTCACACCTTTTTCTCGGAGGCGGTAGTTGTTTGTCTTTTGTTCTTATTAATTATCTTGCGAGTCTTGTAAGTCATTAACTTGCGCGTAATAAACAAAAGATTATTGAAGAAAAAATAGCTTATTATAACTGCGCGTAACTATTGTTAAATAGTGTTAACATAACTATTCCCAATAGCATAATGGCAAATGTTATCAACTCTATCAATGTGACACGAAGAGCCATTGTTTAATAGTTTTATTAAATAAAAGTTTTGCGTGGCAACTAAATAAACTAGCGAGAAGGCATTGTTGGTTGCGCGGGTTAAATAAAGCTTTTAAGCGATAGAAATTATTATATTTTAACAAAGATTGAAACTTTAATTTTGATAGAAAAGCTTTTAGAAGTTTAAGAACGAAAAACGGCGATAGAAATGTTTTTTTAGATCGCCTTTTCAAAATTTAAGAACGAAAAACGGCGATATAAACGTTTTTTTAGATCGCATTTTAAAAGTTTAAAAACGAAAAACCGCTATAGAAAAGCTTTTTTAGATCGCATTTTAAAAGTTTAAAAACGAAAAACGGCGATAGAAATGTTTTTTTAGATCGCATTTTAAAAGTTTACAAACGAAAAAAGACGATAGAAATGTTATTTTAGATCGCATTTTAAAAGTTTAAAAATGAAAAACGGCGATAGAAATGTTTTTTTAGATCGCATTTTAAAAGTTTACAAACGAAAAAAGACGATAGAAATGTTTTTTTAGATCGCATTTTAAAAGTTTAAAAACGAAAAACCACTATAGAAAAGCTTTTTTAGATTGCATTTTAAAAGTTTAAAAACGAAAAACGGCGATAGAAATGTTTTTTTAGATCGCATTTTAAAAGTTTACAAACGAAAAAAGACGATAGAAATGTTTTTTTAGATTGCATTTTAAAAGTTTAAAAACGAAAAACGGCGATAGAAATGTTTTTTTAGATCGCATTTTAAAAGTTTACAAACGAAAAAAGACGATAGAAATGTTATTTTAGATCGCATTTTAAAAGTTTACAAACGAAAAACGGCGATAGAAATGTTTTTTTAGATCGCACTTTAAAAGTTTAAAAACGAAAAGCGGCGATAGAAATGTTTTTTTTAGATCGCATTTTAAAAGTTTAAGAACGAAGAACGGCGATAGAAAAGCTTCATTATATCACATTTTAAAAGTTTAATAACGAAGAGCGGCGATAGAAATGTTTTTTTTAGATCGCATTTTAAAAGTCTAAGAACGAAGAACGGCGATAGAAAAGCTTCGTTATATCACATTTTAAAAGTTTAATAACGAAGAACGGCGATAGAAAAGCTTCGTTATATCACATTTTAAAAGTTTAATAACGAAGAGCGGTGATAGAAATGATTTTTTAGAAAGTTAAAGAACGAAGAACAGCGATAGAAAAGCTTCGTTAGATAGTGTTTTAAGTATTTAAAATGTTATCAACTCTATCAATGTGACACGGCGAGCCATTGTTTGATAGTTTTATAAAATAAAAGATTTGCGCGAAAACTAAATAGACAGCGAGATGCATTGTTTAAATCTTTTAAGAGATAGAGCTGTTGCGCGCTAGAAAAAACAAAGACTGTTTTTAACGATAAAATGTAGCGTGATACTATAAAACGTCAAAAGTTATATTTTTAGATTTTCTCTTTCTTCGGTATTAAAATTTAATTTGTTTTCGAAATCTTATTGCGAAGGGAAAAGTCCCGAACGTAGGGTTTTTCCGTTTGCGTTGCTAAACGTTGCTTTTTATAAAAAGAACTTTTAAAAGTTTCGCATGTTAAAAAATATGTTTCGACGATAATGAAATATTACTAAAAGTTTTAAAAGTAGCATTAGTTTTTTTTTTTAATATTTAGATCATTGGATTTTTTGTTTTTTAAAAGAGCTTGTGTTTTTTAAATATATCGAGATTAAAATCGCGTTACTACAATTAGTTTCATGTTAAAAAAAATAAAAATTCAATGGCCTTCGCGTTTAATTTTTTCTCGCGCAGAGTATTGTTTATAAACAATGTTTCTTGCTATGCTTTTGTTTTTAACACGAAGCAATTATTTTCGCGCAATTTGAAAGGAACTCGCTATCCTATTGTTTATTTGAATGAAAGCAATTATTTTTGCAAGTTGAGCGTACGCGTACGCTTACATCTGGACTGTACTGTATGTTAGCTGTCGAGTCATGGAAACTTCCCCTTGTTGATTTGTTCCTGATATCCGTAGGACTACTGCACCAAGTATTGTGATCGTTTTGCCGTTGGCGGCATGCATTTTCATTTTGACTGGCAATAGGTCGTGACGGGTCAAGCCAAGTCGTTGGATGCACTTAAACTCAGTAAGGCAGCTTTGGCAACCAGTGTCAGCCATTGCATATATTGTGACCTTTTTGGGTTTATGGTTGCGAATAGGTTGGTGTCCCAAAGCTAGGTAATCTTCATCAACAATCATGACAGTAACATCCAAGAATGGTTGTGGTGAAGATGGTTGTTTCAGCCATGACTCAGAAGTGTGGTCGTAAAGGTGGTGATCCATGGCGGATCCCTCCACGAGAGATGTGTTATGGATGGCATAAAGTGTGTCGAATATCGCTCCGTCTTCCTGATGGTTGTTGGCATTCGAAGGTCTGTCTCCTTTTGAATTACTATTCTTGCTTTGACACATGGTGTCAAAGTGATGCTGACGATGACAGTGTTGGCATGTGTGGCCAAAAGCAGGACATTGGGTCTAGCGGTACTTTGCAGTTGATTTTTCTCCATGACCCTTTTTTCTGCAGTATGAGCAGCATGATTTCTGGCTTTTATTACCACCAGTGTATCGATCAACGGTTGCATCACGTTTATTACGGTTGTAGGAGCTACGGATAGATTCGACTCCTTGGCCCAGATGCAGATCGCTTTCCAGCTTCCTTTGCTTCAACAAAAGGAAATACTTCTTCCAGGGTCATATCCTGATTGGTATGTCCTAGTAATTCTAGTTGAATGTCAGAGTCTTCAATGCCACGGCTCAGAACATCATGAAGGATTGGTTCTGTGTAATCAACATCCTTTGTACAGTCTGGGCATGCTAGTACATACTTACACACACCGGCTTGCCCTCTGAGGCGTGCACCAAAAGAGCGTATTGTCTCATTGCGGTCCTGTCGCATGTTGTTGAGTGTTACCCAAGCGACCATGACATTTTCTTCTCGAACAGCAAGGGATCGGATAGCAGCTAAGACATTGGCTTCTGGTTCTTCAAGTAATGTGCGTGGGGAGGATCTGGTGAGGTATTTCCGGAGTTGCTCGTCACAGCATTCTAACAACTGGAGGATCTTGTCGGAACCAGTAACTTTTGTGGCAGTTACGTAATCTGCCCATCTGTATAGGAAGTATTTCCAATCCTCACTAGACCCAGCAGATGATACGGTAGGGCGTTTCACCTTTTCGACCCTTGCTGTCGCACTGTGTGTTCCTGTCGAAGACGAGGTGTGAGTGGTAGCGTGGGTGGTGAGCAATGCCGCAACAATAACAGCATCTAAGTCTGGGGTTGCATATTGGCATGCGTCTATTGGACAGTTCACAATTGGCATGTTTTTAAATAATGTTCAATAACGTCTGTGGATGATGATAATCAATACACAAGATAACCAGATTCCAACATAAATAGGCATTCAAACCATTTGCTTTATACTATATATATTTAGCAATGTGGGAATCTAAAGTAAACAAACAACAAACAATGTTTAATGTCAACACAACGTTGTAGTTCATAGTTCTCTAGAAACAAGGAAGAAGTAGGGCCGTGATAGCTATTGCACCCCCACCTTGTTGAAATCTTTTTCCTGTTTTTAACTGGAGATAAAATATAGGAGGATTGCTGAAATTTCTATTGAGTCTGTACACCGTAACTACATTCTTTAAAATGTGTAAAAAATCATAATTTTTCATAATAGATGTACTGTGTTATTTGCATACCTGCTACATGGTTTTATCAGCTGTGTTAGTTTCAGCTGTGTATTTTTTAAAAACTAGAGAATCGTATCACATGAATTAGTTTAAAACCATGATGAAAGTGGAGGCAGATTATAGAAAACAATGTTTTTACCATATAGTCATTCGAAGTTGGGGTACACACAGACACAGTTTTCACTATTAAAGGGGACTTATACTACTACCATAGGAAAACGAATTCAAGTAATCTTATTGTTTCATATGACTCCGAAGTGGCATTAATACAAACTTTATCACTTTAAAATATGGCTAAAAAAGACTGTGTGACGTTGCAACGTACAGAAAAGTGCAATTTGATGTAGCAGCTGGTTTATCTGAGCTACAATCTTTTTGCAATCTTTGATAATTTTGAGGAAATATACCTTACTAGTTATTCAAACCTGTGGAATAATCCACTAATTGTCTTTTTAAAATTTATTGTGCTTTTTATCACAAAAATGTTTGTTAGCAATTTCATTAAGAAGGCTGAAAAACGTTTTGAACGAAAACCCCTGCAGGAATTCACTCAAGAACATTTAAAATATATTTATGTTTTATATCACAAAGTGCTTTGTTGTCAATTTCAATAAAAAAGTACGAACAATGAATTAAAGAAATTAACAATAATAACAACGTTAATTGCCTGTGACTTATCTGCAGCATGCAATGAAATTCTTAACTAATGAAATCGTTTTGTTTTATCACATGATTTGTTCTAGCCAATTACACACGTAATTGAAAACGTTTTTAAAATACGGAACGTTCTTATAGGGGATATATTATGGACGCTTTTAAAGAAAATTGTAAAAAATGTAATCCACTTTGCCTGTTACAAACAGACAGACGCAGTATTATTATAGAGATATACTAGCAATTTAATTTTATTTTATGCTAAATAAGTTGTTCAGTTTTTGGTTGTACAAGTCGCTCCCTTGTGTGACAAAAAGGTCAGTTTTCATAAGATACGTTTGGAAAAATCGAACAACGTTCTTCTTAAAAAATGGTTGCAAGCAATCAGAAGAAAAGGGACCTTACCAAAAGATTTTGTGTTTCATATTTTTGCGAGAATAAGAATCTAACTTTTCCTATGGGGTAAACTATAAAATTTTATTTTGCTAGAGTTTGCAACGTCATTTTTGTTACTAGATCCAGTCTACTTGTTTTTATGCAGCCAGCTGAAAATGACTCAGCTAGTTTCTCATTTCTCAGAATTGGGTGAGTCTTTGCATGAGCAAGAGCAATCGCTTTCCCCTTATATTTTGATAGGCCTGAACCCTTATTTAAACAGACAAAATAGTAACTAATAACACTTGCATTAAAATATGTTATGTTTGTGTCCTGATATTCTTGTAGAAATTGTGATATTGTGGTTATAGTTTACACATATATATTTCAAGGAAATCACATTGTATATATTTATACACTATAATTAAATTATTTCTGTATATCTAGAGAGTAAATTGATTTACTTTATGTATGTATTTGTATGTTTATTTCTTGAGACTTAGTTTTTTACAGTCATCTTGATACTTTTTTAAAATACTGTTTTTCTTTAGTATTTATATATACAATATGTGGAAAGACCATTAGTTATAACTGTGTACAATGGCTTTGCAGAGTAACAAAGAGACAACAATCTGTTATTTAAGGCATAGCGTTGCCATTGATGTCTCTTTATGTGGTTTAACTAGTACATTGACAAGAGAACTATTTGTTGCTGGCAATCCAAAATTATTGATTTCAAACGTGGGGTCTGGTGACTTCCATGTGACGTTATATGATAAATGTTGTGGTAATATACCTGAATATGCATCCAGACTGTTGCAGTGCTTTATTAAACAAAAACGGGCGAAAATAAAAGCGTAAGTTATATATACTTTTAAAAATTAATATTTTTATGCCTAATGTTCTACAGGATTACGATGTGGCCCTGAAAATTTCTGACTTTTCCTAAAATTTATTTCGCAACGATTTTGCTTTGTTTTTTTTCAAAAAAATATGTTAACTTTAATAAACATTCAATTTCTTGACATTGTCAAAATCTAAAAAATAGATGATAAGTATATACGGCTGCATGTAGCGATAGACAAGTTCCTGTTGATTTTTACATGAAGGAATGACTAGTTTTAATAACCTTACTATTGGGAAAAAATATAAGATTTAGCTACTCATTCCAGATACTAAAATTTATTGTCATCTGTTATACAAAAAAAGAACTACTATAAATCAAATGGGATAAAAACAGTTTGAAAAATTTCAACTTGTAAAAAATAAACATAACCCATGCCTTTAAAAAATCAACTTCTTTCGCAAAACTGCCTCTGTCCCAACTCTCATTCCATGTTCTTTAGAATCACGATATTATGTAAAAACAAGTCCCAGTTTTTTTTGGTTTTTTTTTCAAAAATGCTATTTTTAACTCAAACTTTCATCTTTGGGATGCTATATCTAGAGAATAATCTAATTCCCAGGGCTAGTATTGGTAAAAAGAGGTAAGTGACAGACTATCTTTGTCCCTTTTGGAGATTTTTGATGTCACTATCTCTGATGTATCTTCTTAACCATTATTTCTGCTTGTAAGAAGTGAGAAACTAGCTGAGCCATTAATTGCTTTTTTATTTTTTTATCAACACATCATGCTACAGTAAAAAACTAAAATAAGTTTCAAGCAAAATTTATCACCTAACTATGCACACACAACTAAGTTCATCACTATGTCTCTTGATGTTTTCCTTACAGTAACACACAAATTGTCAACAATTTCCTTCCCAGTGCTTTTCACTCCACTTTAAAGTATTTTACACATGCATACGATCGATTCCTGATGCCGATTGTGCACGTAATTTTTTTTACCTGCTTTGTTTTTGGTGATGGAATATGAATGAATATGCACATAATTTTTTGCAATGTTTCTTTCCAAAAAATAATATTTGTTCTTATATGTAGTCCGACAATCAGTATCTCTGAGCTTGGGGCATGTCTGGGCATGGTTTTAATTATTTTCCACATGCTTGTCGCGAAAATAAATAGGTCTAAGAACCTTGGCTACCTCGTATGCTATTACAGTAGAGTAAAATTCATTTAGACTGTTGTTTTGCAAGCTAGTTTACGTATATTATACTTCTTGTTCATTATTTGGTGAAAAAAAAAAAAACACGTTGACTTCAGCATAGTAGGACTCTCCCTTGCAGAATTTCTGTAGTTTGTAAAAGAGAATTAAAATGTAAAGGGTGATACTTCACACTTTTGAGACGATGAATATTCAGAAGGTCCTTTTTACATTTTATTATTCATAAAGATGTGATTGAGTATACCGAGAAAAACCAAATCAAAAATAAATACATAAATCTTCTTAACACTACATTATATACAATTTTTACTTATTATAAGATATCTTCTTTGATTAACAGAAGAAATTGATGCAACGTTTGTAATTATTGACTCGTAAAAATATGCATTTGTTGTAAAAAATTGTGTGTATATTTTTTTTAATTCCTGTATCTATTTTTTATTTTTAGCGTTGTTGGCATTGAAAGTGGAAAAATAAACCATAGTTTAGTTATTATCACAATAACTGGTATCATTGATAATGCCCTATCTATTTTATCCATTGTTCAAAACTACTATGGTGTGCAATTCAGGTCATGTGTTTCAGTTCCTCCATTACTTGCAGTTCAGCCAGGCATTCGAGCCATACTAAAGAATAATTTGAAGCGTCCCTCTCAGTCATCGTCTGACAGTAATTTACTGTTGTCGACTGATAATGTGAAAGGTGGTAATAAGCTTAAAAAGCAGTTCCAGTCAGCCTCAACAATGCCCAATTTATCAAGCCAAGTAAAAATAGAAAAGGGACTACTGAACATAGGTCCTTTGCAGCAACAGTCAACCTCATTTCCCAAAAGCACCAGTCTGGCAAGTTCAGGTTTAACCTTACCTGCTCATTTCAATTCCATAATCACATCCTCTGCATCATTTTCTTCTGTTAATCAGAATGTCTCAAGAATTTCTAATGCAACCGTTTCAAACATTATAGTGGTTACTTCTGCTACTTGTGCAGCAAATTTATCTGCAACTTTACCTTCACATTTTACTTCAAGCAGTTCTACAAACACAGGAAGTACTCTCCAAGTTGTGCCAGCAGTGCCAATTAAAACAAGTCCAGAAAACTCTAGTAGTGCAGCAACTGCTAGTACTTCATGTGTAACGCAACAAATCGACTCATTACTTGACAATATTAAAGCTGGTCTGTACTCAATAAACCGTCAAACAACAAAAGTTACAAAGGAAAACATATCTTCATTAACTTTAAACCCTGCAGCAAGGGTTATAAGCACATGCTATTCAATACAAGAGACTACAAGAAAACAAGGTGCTTTGGATTGGTCAAATATTAGTGTATTAAAGGAAAAAGACATAAGCTTAGGTTCGGAAGTCTTGGATGCAACACAAAATACAATTAAACAAAATGGTCTTGCACAGAGTATTAATGGACATGAATTGGGAACTCCTATGTCAAGCACAAATTTAGTTTCAAATATAATGAATACAAGTATCTCTGGTAACACCGGTACAGTGCAATCAAATGCAATTACCACAAGCACTGTTAATGCAAATGTGGCAACTCTTGTTTGCAATCAAAACAACAAAATTACCACATCTAGTAGTGGTGATCAACATGCATGTAGCTCTTCTAGCACCAACAGCTCTTTTGCAGAGTTTATGAAAAACATGTTAACTTCAAATAATTTACTACCTCAGGAAAGTGGAAATATCAGTGAAACTGGAGGACTCACGTATGATGGAGAGTCGACAAACTTAACTGACATTCCAGCAAAAATAATGGAAAAATTACAGACTTTTAACCAAAGGCCTTATATTGGACACTTCGATGAAGGTTCAAGTTTGTTGAATGAAAGAGGCAAGGGGTCTACATGTGAATTTCTGCTGGGACGAGTTACTTTACCAAGTGAAGGTAATGTGTTTTAGTTCTCTGCTCATATATTACCTTGTCAGTTAAGTAGTTGTACTGTTAGCAAGTTATTTTGACCTTCCTGTGAATGTAACCTTTATTACACACATTGAGAATATTATTTTCTATACTTTCATGCATTTTTAAAACAGGCAATTTTACTGAAGATATTAAGACCGAATCGATAGCGTCAACTAGTGTCTCACTACACCTAAATAACGAGTCTGAAAGTGATTCAGACGAGGACATAAATTTCTCTGCCAACATGATTGCACGTCATCGAAGAAGACAAATAAAAGACCCTGTCAAACTCATAGGTGCCAATGTCAATGAATTATACGAAGATCCAGCAGATGTAGCCAACAGGAATTGGGGATTGTTACCCACAGGTAGCGATCCTGCTGATCAAATGTTTTCTCAAACTCCAGCACCAGTTGTGGTACATGTATTTCCTTTTACTCTAATTGTGTCTTGTTTTGAGATCAACAGACTAATTCTTGATAAACTTCTTGTTATATAGAAAAAAGATAAACTAGACGAACTTTTTGACTTAATGTCAGAATTCGACAAAGAAACTCCAATTGAACCTTGTCAGGTGATTTTGTACTTCATTTGTTCTCTTATTTGAAGTGTTCAGTAACATTAAATTTTAATATATTTTGATAACTAGCAAGGGTGCTAACTTCTCTGCAGATAAAATAGAAGTTTATCTACTAGTCTGAATTTAGAAATCAGAGGTTCTCATTCTGTCAGTTCTATTTTACAGAAAATGTGGGGAAAGATGCTTACTTCAGGTCACCCGAAACATTTTTTTAATTGCAGGCAGTCCGTCAAACTTTATTACCTCACCAAAAAATGGGCCTAAACTGGATGATAGAACGCGAGAACACTAAAGAACTTCCACCTTTTTGGGAGTGTGTGTCAATTGGACGTGATTACATAAATATCGCAACTCGAAAAAGGATTTACGAGAAACCGCCATGTGTTAATGGTGGCATTCTCGCTGATGACATGGGGCTTGGAAAAACCTTAACTGTAATCTCCTTGATCTTGACAAATCATGTTAATGGCAAACCAATGTTTCATCAAAAGAAGGTTTATGTTACTTTGCATTTACAGTTAATATTATATTTTGGTGTCAGTATACAGTACGTACTAGTTATCGCATGATAAAGAGTACAGTATAGCATATATCCTAACGGTTCGGGAAATAACCAGACAAAAATATCAGGACGAAAAAAAAGATTTAGTGCTATAACTAGTTTATTATTTGCTCAAAACATTTCAAAACATGTTTCCAAAATGATATTTATACGAAAAAAATGTTTTTTCTAATGAAATAGACAAAAATTGCAGTATAGAAAACCTGTAGCAATAAAATTAAGCAGTATAACCCACAAATGAGTAAAAGAAACAAAACAGACAATAGAAGTTTTGTTATTGTGAATATTATGTAATTAATTAAGTTTGCGTACGTTGCTTTTGAAAATCTCGTTTTATAAATTTTGGGATTTTTATAGAGATTTTTAATAGCCCTTGTAGAAAATTGTAGACAATAAAATCGTATTTGTATGTCCCAGAGAAACGATGAAATTAACAAAAAAATCTTTGTTCACATATACAAGAGCTTTGTTTTCATTTTTGTTTTCATAACATTTGAAATCATTTTTCGAAATTCGAATATTTTTTGTTAAAAATTTGTTATTGTTTTTCTCTCACTATCCAGACTATCCAAATTTGTCAGTTTATACATTTAAAATATGAGATGTCTCTCCTCTTAGCCAATCATGTTGGAGATATTTTTCATGCCAAAAGAGAATATGTTTTTAGTTAATAAGTTTCCACTAATAGAATAATAAAAATTATTAAAATTTATAAAAATCTAATGTCCTTTACTAAAAAATCTCTGCAATATTTTTGTTTTAAAAAAATGTTTTTGTCTTTAAATTCCTCCAATAGAAGAAAGTAAACTATATGAACGAGATAATTTCTAAGAATTGATATTTTAAACTTCGTTTATACAAACTTGTTCAAAACATAAAACAAAGATGAGAATTCAGCTTAAAGTGTTATTTATTAGTTACTTTTCTCCTACTCACAATCATAGTAAGTTTTTGTGAAACAGACTGATTATGATTTTTGAAATGATAATTGGCTTGAAAATTCATGAAGTGAGAAACGAAATATTGCTTTTAAATCCTTACACCGAAAACTTTAACTGCTCATTCACTTTTGGTAGTCATTGTAATCCTGAAGAATTGCTGAAATTATAACAAAGGATATATTTTTTGTTTGCACATTACGAATGCAAGAAAGAAACACATAATTTTTAGCAGCAAAATGATCAGTGGAGAAAAAACCTACAAAAATTTGTACAGTGAGAAATTATTAAAAGTTACAGCACTAAATCTCTTTGCATGCTCAGTGCAATGCTATTTTTTAAAAAATTTGTTATGAATAAGGAATATATTTGTGATATATTATAGGGAACCCGAGGTATAAAATGACGTTGGACTTATATTATAGAGCTTAAAAAGTTAACAAGGGTCATTTTGGCAAAAAAATTTATGTTAGTCAATTCACCTGAAATATCTATGCATTGATAAAGTTTGAATGCACATCCTTTAACAGGTCTAAAATTACTGATATCAGAAAGTTTCAAAATTTGCTATTACTTAAATATGACATCATAATTTATGCAGCATAATTAAATCTGAAATTCTTTAAATATGAACATCTTGGGAACGAAAAGAGCTTTTTAAAAAAATTAAAAAGACTTGTTAATCGCTGGCGTAATACCGTAATCAACGCAATAAAAACAGCATTGTTGGCGGAATGTTGGGAATCGAGGGATGCGTGCGTGTATTGAATGATGAGATAAAGTCTGCTTCGACGATAGCTCAAGTTAACTGTCAACAAGGACAGCTGAAACCTATGGCTTACAACAAACTGTCAACCAAGACAGCTTAAAACAAACTGTCAACAAAGACAGCTTAGAACACAAACTGTCAACAAAGACAGCTTAAAAACACAAACTGTCAACAAGGACAGCTTAAAAACACAAACTGTCAACGAGGACAGCTTAAAAACACAAACTGTCAACAAGGACAGCTTCAAAATTGTATGAGGAAAACTAAGGACTAAATATAAACCTTATGTTGCTACACGCAGCACAGCCCCAAATTTCCCCAAACCGCATACAGTGAAAATTATTAAACCTGAAATGACGACGAGGTGGATTGATCCCTGCCTCGAGTTAGAGCCTGAGTCATACAAGCCTTCGGGAGAGTAGTGTGGCAGTCGTCCTATCCAAATGAAGGTAACGGCAATAGGCGTCGCTTGACCACCTACCTAGAATCTGTATGGTGCTGTCCGGAAGCGCCACCGATACGAAACGAGTGGGTATTGATGTTCGGCAACCTAGGTAAGCAAGCCCGAAGCAGCTGAACTATGTCCATCCGAGTTAAAAGTGTTAAATTTGGAAATGTGAACAAGGGCCAACCAGGACCTGGATGAACGGTTAAGAATTGCAGTATTGCCCGCAACAGACAAGCGTAGGTGTTAGTGGCACCAATCCGAACCTGACATCCTGTACGAAACGGATCTGTCTTAGATGAACGCAGAGTGACTGTCATAATGGTACGATCGAAAGAGATGTGATGTCGTGCACCATCAAGTCAGTGGACGCATCAAACTGGTAACGAGATGAACATGTATACTCAGAGCAGCGTAGTAAACCGAAATAAGCCAAAGCGGTTGCTGCCCTGAGCAAAAGGCGATCGTTGGGTGAAAACTGCAAAAATTCGATTCTGAAATGGATTAAACACAGGTGATTATAATTGAGAGGCAAGCGGCGTGGTCGGGAGAATGAAGCACCTTGCACTCGTTTAATACCCTGTAACGTGTAAAACAGTCGACTCATGACCCTAATGTTTTCACTGAAACCATGCATAAGTGAATGGAACTGTAGGCCAGCTAAATAGGCTCGAATAGTGGTGTGAGATACCGTCTGGGCTAACTCTGAAACGTACCGGATGAGAACATCTTCTGACAGAGGCCACAAAGCATGCGACCAGCGGTAGCAAAACCGTTCATAGGAACGAAGACCAACACCATATGACGACCTAGTAGCTGGAGCCAAGGCTTGTGATTGAAAATACTTAGCCACTAGGGAAAGATTGTCCAATCCCCTTGATTGATTTGAGTGGGTGAAGGATCTGCCAACAGGAACAGTTGTTTGAAGCGTTGAACCTGTAATCGAGAAAGGAGATCAGCGGCTACATTAATGTGACCAGGAATGTGTTTCAGCAAGATATTAACATTTTGTTGAGCAGTGAAAAAGAACCTAATCTAATCAGGGTCATTATGTCCCTGTCCCTACAAGTACCAGTTTTCCACACCTGGACTATAGAGGCATTGTCGGTATAGAATATTACTTGTTGGTTACGCCATTCAGAACCCCAGGTCGTGATAGCTGCTACAATGGCAAAAAGTTCCTGAACGTTTATGTGAAAATGACAAAGTGACTTCGGCCAGGGTGAAGAAAACTAGCTGTGCTTAAACACTGCTCCAAAACCTAAACCTGAGGCATCTGTATACAGGCATAAAGAGGCTGCTGTAACCTGCTCTTTTTGAATGAGGCATACCCCATTCCATTCAGGAAGAAATTCCAACCACCACCTAATGTCCGCCCGAGCTTCGGCATTTAAATAAATGTGGTGGTTCAAGCAAGAGACTGAAGTGGACAAATCAATCAACCGACGCAAAAACATTCTGCCCTGTTTAACAACCTTCGATGCGAAGGATAAAGACCCAATTAAAGAGAGAAGCTCGCGTTTGGTGCACTTTTTCTTGTTGTGCCAGCTTAGCAGATTGTCCTGTAACTCTGTATACTTCTCTGGGGGTAACCGAATGATTTGTTGAGCTGTATCAATCTCAATTCCCAGATATGTAAGTGACTGTGCAGGCCCCACTGTTTTGTCTTCGGCCAAAGGCACTCCTAGTTCAGAACAAAGGGCTGGATAGCATAGAGATGTGTCTCAACCTCCTCCTTGACTTCCCACAGACTAAAAATCATCAAGATAGTGAAGGACAAAGGGAATCCCTAAGACCACGGTAAAACACCAACGCAACAAGTCTGCGACTGTGGTGAACAAGAAGGGGGATGAACGGCTACCAAAAGGAAGACGTGTATCAATAAAATAATATCCCTGCCAAGAATAAACCCCATTGATCCTGTCTAACAGGACAAAGCCTAAACGCATGCTTGATGTCCACTTTAGCCAGAAAGGCATCAGTGCCCAAGGAGGACACAAGCTTGACTGCATCATCAAAACTGGAATACCTTACCGAAAATTCGTCTTTGCAGATTCCTTCGTTTACTGCCACACCTCTAGGGGACGACAGGTCAAGAATGATTCTAAAGCTGCCATCTTTTTGGGAACAGCACCAAGTGGAGAACAATGAAATGGGTGAATTGGTGGTACGACAAATGGGCCAGACGTATGACCACGTGTAAGTTCTTTGCTGATTGCCTGCCATACTTGAAGCGGGTTAGACCGAGCTGATAACAAATTCCTGGGCCTAGCGGATATGGGTGGCCCTTGGTACCCAAGCGGGCAGGGACGCCGCGCGTGCTGGAGTTGCCTGTGAAAGACTTTGTCGAAACGCGCGGGAAATACCTCCAGCTCTATCTATAGAAATATGTAACCAACTTTTTAAGCTCTATAATATAATTCCAACATCATCTTATACCTCAGGGTTCCCTTTAAGTAAAAAAATTAAACAAATGTTTCCAAGAATTCGCCGAATGTATGATGAATATGGATTGTTGAACCCTAAAGAATAAGAATAGGTCTTAAAGTCACCACACTTGGAAAAGATAGTGGAAAATTGTTAATAACAAAAAGATTAAAGGCTGTCCATTAAGATATCCAAACTGCTTCAAAGCAACAAGTAAAATAATTTTGGATTTACATTCTATGTTTTAGGCACTTCCTTTTGATGCAAGTGAAATAGCAGGTAACGATTATTTAACAACAAAACATAAAGGAGCATCAATTAACATAAAGAAGAGAAAAGATGGCTACATCAAACCGAGTGCTACAACGTTAGTTTAAAACTTACTTTTATTTTTCACCTTATGTATTTTCTGAATTTCAAAACCATTTTGTATAGGTCAATTTGCAAGACATTGATTTTACCTTAAATATGACTGCAAATGAATATACTTGTACAGTACTGGAAAAAGGTTGTTTAACATCGCGCTTCGCGTATCGCGACGGTATTCTCGATCCGCGATAGACGTCTTTTTACTTTCAAATTGTATCGAGAGGGCTTCGCGATGCATCCGTCTCGATATCATTCTCGAAGCTATCGAGGCCATTAACACTTTTTCATAATAGAACTATTTTAAAAATAAGAGTGTATTCAACAATGATCGCGGATGTTTAAATATAATTATACTTCCTTTGTGTTATATTTTTTTAACTTTTTAGATCGCATTTTAAAAGTTTATAAACGAAAAGCGGCGATAGAAATGTTTTTTTAGATCGAATTTTAAAAGTTTAAGAACGAAATGCGGCGATAGAAATGCTTTTTTAGATCGAAGTTATAAAGTTTATAAACGAAATGCGGCGATAGAAATGTTTTTGAAGATCGCATTTTAAAAGTTTGTAAACGAAAAGCGGCGATAGAAATGTTTTTTTAGATCGAATTTTAAAAGTTTATAAACGAAAAGCGGCGATAGAAATGCTTTTTTAGATCGCATTTTAAAAGTTTAAAAACGAAAAGCGGCGATAGAAATGTTTTTTAAGATCACATTTTAAAAGTTTATAAACGAAAAGCGGCGATAGAAATGCTTTTTTAGATCGAAGTTAAAAAGTTTATAAACGAAATGCGGCGATAGAAATGTTTTTTTAGATCGCATTTTAAAAGTTTAAAAACGAAAAGCGGCGATAGAAATGTTTTTTAAGATCGCATTTTAAAAGTTTATAAACTAAAAGCGGCGATAGAAATGTTTTTTTAGATCGAATTTTAAAAGTTTAAGAACGAAATGCGGCGATAGAAATGTTTTTTTAGATCGCATTTTAAAAGTTTATAAACGAAAAGCGGCGATAGAAATGTTTTTTTAGATCGAATTTTAAAAGTTTATAAACGAAAAGCGGCGATAGAAATGCTTTTTTAGATCGAAGTTAAAAAGTTTATAAACGAAATGCGGCGATAGAAATGTTTTTTTAGATCGCATTTTAAAAGTTTATAAACGAAAAGCGGCGATAGAAATGTTTTTTAAGATCGCATTTTAAAAGTTTATAAACGAAAAGCGGCGATAGAAATGTTTTTTTAGATCGCATTTTAAAAGTTTATAAACGAAAAGCGGCGATAGAAATGTTTTTTTAGATCGAATTTTAAAAGTTTAAGAACGAAATGCGGCGATAGAAATGTTTTTTTAGATCGCATTTTAAAAGTTTAAAAACGAAAAGCGGCGATAGAAATGTTTTTTAAGATCGCATTTTAAAAGTTTATAAACGAAAAGCGGCGATAGAAATGTGTTTTTAGATCGAATTTTAAAAGTTTAAGAACGAAATGCGGCGATAGAAATGCTTTTTTAGATCGCATTTTAAGAACTTAAGAACGAAATGCGGCGATAGAAATGTTTTTTTAGATCGCATTTTAAAAGTTTATAAACGAAAAGCGGCGATAGAAATGCTTTCTTAGATCGCGTTTTAAAAGTTTAAGAACAAAAAGCGGCGATAGAAATGCTGTTTTGGATCGCGTTTTAAAAGTTTAAGAACGAAGAACGGCGATAGAAAAGCTTCGTTAGATCGCATTTTAAAAATTTAAGAACGAAGAACGGCAATAAAAAATGTAATGCGCTAGAATTACTTTAATAAATACGAAAGTTAAAAATTTTCTTATAATATACACCTATTTAAAAAAAAAAAAAAGATAAAGCAGAGATGTGTTTGAAATAAAAAAAACTTTCTCTCTATTCTCATTAAAAAAAACTTTCTCTTTATTCTCATTATCACCTACCATCGCGACACATCGAGACGGATTTAGTCACGATACTAGATTCTCGATAGATCGCGACAATTTATGCATGCGACCGCACGCCTAATATGACAAAGACTGGTTAAAAATTTTACAAATATGTCTCTAACACATTTCCTTTTTTCTTTAAAGTAATAAAATATATCTAATCTTATAAGTCAATGTCTTCTGTATACGTATTTTTCTTGCATATTCATGGTTTTCACGGTTGTCTTGGCGTGCGTCAGATTTTTTGAAAAAGATATTTCCCTTGGGCATGTTGCTTGTACTTGTGTCCAAAATGTGAACCAGGTTTTTTAATTCTTGTACAAAATAATACTGACACACTTTACTCATGTGTGGCTGTCATCTAAGTGTCGAAAAATGTTTTCTGGTAAAAAACAAAGCTCTGCAACACCTATGTTTTGTCTAGTTTCAAATTAAAAACACGATTGTTGTTAAAAGTTTTTCCTTTTTTCTGTTTCTATTTTACGAAGTAAATTAAAAATGTAAACCATTTAGAAATCAAGCAAAACCATTAAATTGCATTACAAAAGTTTTTTTGTTTTGTTTTTTGTTTCTAATCATGCATTTTTTATTGAAAGTTGACAAGCTTGCATAGCAAAGATTTGCCAGGCTTGTGTATTTTCACAAGTTAAATTTAGTTTCTCATTTTTAATATATTGATGTGAGCCACTTCCTAAAAATAGGCTAAAAATTGTTGTGTTATAAATGTGATGCCTTGTATTTATGACTTTTAAATCACTACTTCATGTTAAGGATGCACGGAGTATTGATTCACGAAATGCGCGACAGACAAAACCCTCATAAATTTATCCATGGCTAACAATTCTTTTTTTCCTTAAATAAATACCCAAATTTTGTTCAAAATGGCCAAAAATGCACAGAATAGCA
The DNA here is from genome assembly GCA_030067915.1 of Hydractinia echinata. Lineage (NCBI taxonomy): Eukaryota > Metazoa > Cnidaria > Hydrozoa > Anthoathecata > Hydractiniidae > Hydractinia > Hydractinia echinata. The sequence continues at coordinate 181,967 of JASGCC010000068.1, forward strand.
ATGCAGTAAACATGTCACACAGCTAACAACTAATCTGTTATTATATCGTTTAGCTGTTTCTTTTTTTAGAAAAACAGATTTAGAGAAACCAGGTTTTAAATTCCGTCAAATGTACCTGCAACAATTAAATAAGGATAAGAAAAAAAAGAAGAAGAAAAAAAAGGAAAAAGAACCAGAAGATCAAATGTTTATTTCGGACAGTGATGATGATGAAAAAAATCTGAGAAACATCACAAAAAATGTTGACTCAATGATACGTGGTAAGTTTGGTGGTAATGTTAAAAATCATGTTCCTATTGCAAAGTATTGTGAACAACAAAATCTAATTTCTTAAGCACTTTTAAGCACTTACATTGAGGTAATTAATATATTCATTTTTTCATGTGTTTTAACTTTCAGGTACTACCCTGGCCCTGTCGAATCACACATCTGGACATAAGGGTATGTTTGGAGAAAAGTCAAATGACCGAAAAGCAACACTAATAGTTTGTCCAATGTCAGTGTTGAGCAACTGGATTGTAAGTGTGTACTAAAACATGATTTCAAACAGTATCAATTTTGTTACCTCTATTTCCTCTCTTTTCTTTATTTTAGAATCAGTTACAAGAACATGTTAATCCGTCTATTAGCCTACAAATTTATGTTTATTATGGCACAGAGCGTGTACGGGATGTGAATTATTTAAAGCAATACGATATTATTATGACTACGTATGGCACTTTATCATGCGACTTCAGGGGAATGCAGACCAAAGAAGTAAGTTAAAATCTGTTTTATTTTTACAAAATTAAATAAAATCTGTTTTATTTTTATAAATATTTTTATAAGAGGCATTCTTTAAGCACATTTTTTATACACTTTATATCATTTTGTGACCTTTCCAAATAAGCATGCTTTATGCAAATTCTTATTAAACCACCTCCTCCTTTGTAAATGCTAATTTGAAAGTTAGTTTTATAATTAAAAGGTCATTCTTTACCTTGGTGGGTGTTTTTAGAAACCATCACCGTTGCACCAAATTAATTGGTTGCGTGTTGTGCTTGACGAAGGTCATATCATTCGGAATTCATGCTCAAAACAGACAAAAGCTTGTATAGGACTAATTTGTGATAGAAGATGGATACTTACAGGTACAACTCCTCTTATTTCAATTACATTTAAATGTTCAAGGAGGAAAATTCTCTAGATGTTTTAAGAAAAAATTTTCTTGATAGTTGTCTCTAGATTTTTTAAAAAAACTCAGTTTTCTCATGTTATAAGGAAACCAGGATTAAATGATATTAAGTTAAAAATTTTCTGTTCTTGGTTAATGTAGTTAAAAATCTCTTATAATGATATGCCAATTCCGTGTGTGATAGGAAAAGGACATGTTCATGATGAACTGGTTCATTTTTAGGGAAATGTTGCAAAACCAACTTTTGGTATAGTTTTATCCATAATTTGATTGGAATAATAACTGAGTGTACCAAATTTGCTTTATGGTTAAGTAGATAAATAAAACTGAAACATGTTCAAAGAGTTGTTTTTATACTGTTAGTTAAAGGCAATTTATTAACAATTAGTTCAGGAAAGAAAAATGATAAAAAATTAACGTACTACAAATGTTGTGAAATAATAAAAACATTGATAAAATGAACATGGTTGAATTTTTCAAGTTGAAACTTTTAGCGGTGAATTTTGTTAGTATACCAGGTGGTTTAAGGGTGTTTTGGGGTTAAAGAATAGTAAAATGATAAAAATATAACACTCTGAAGTTTGAAAATTTGTCTTTTTGCCATCTATTTTCTCATACATAACGATATTGTTCAACTTCTTATTTGAACTGTCTATAACGATAAAATGTTAATGGGAACACCAAATAGAAAGTCTACCATATATTATCTCAAAGAAAATGATAAAATGATAACAAATCTTAGTGAGAATAATCCTCATGTCATAATCACTTTTTTTTTCTTATCACTTTGATGAACACCTTTTTTATGCTATTAACACTGTTAGGGAATCAAAATTGTGTCTTTTGAAAATTAAGAAACTGTTCTAGAAATAATTTGTATGACAACGAGACCAATTAAGGAAAGAAAAATAATAAAAAATGAACAAATTGGTGAAAGTGTATCAAATTTGTTCACTTCTTCCCTTTTTATCCCTTTTTAAGAAATAACCATTTCAAAAAATCGAAAGAATTAATGAATAATAACAGTTGATCATAAAGATTTAGAAAAGTGAAGTATTTGTATTAAACAAGCAGTAAGAAATTGATAAAATATTAACAAAATGAAGGAAAGAACTATTTTATAAATATTTCTGAAATTAAAAGAATATTCAAAAACTTGCCTGTGCTAAAATGAACTTTGGTGGTAGTGTTCTATGGTTAAAATGCAAACCAATACAAAAAAGCTCCAAATAATCATTTACCCTCATTTGGTTGTTGAAGGAAAGAAACATGATAAAAATTCAAATGTTTATAAAATTAAGGGTTTTATTTATAGGCTAAAACACCACATAAAAAAAAATATTATGCAATGATTCTATAAATCACAAATTGAATATGTTAATATTTTATCATTTAAATTTCCTACAATAACTATACTATGTCAGACATCAATTTAGTGCAAGGTTTCTTGATATCAAAATGGTTTATTTGACAAAATAACCTTCGTTAAATTAAAATATAACAGTAAATTGCATAAATATCACTAATGTTAAAAATTTATCCATATCTTTCCAAGAAGCCCTGTAATGTTTTTCCTGTAACAATAACCACACTCCCTGATGGTTGAAGAAACATTAAGTGTTCCCAAAATTCTAATTTCCCACATTTACACACAAATGATAAAACAAAAACAAAGTTATTTTTTTATCGTTTCCTTGAGTGGATCAAAAAAAAATCGGCGTTAACTTTTTATCACTATCAAAATACACCTGTTGAGAAAGTTTTATTTCAAAATATCAATTTGTTATGATTTTATCTGCATGAAACACTTTTCATGATTTTTGGATTTGCAAATTGGTTGCCAGTTCTTCATGAACATACTCAAAAAGAGATGTGTTTCCTTTGAAGTTAGTGATATTTTACTTGTTCATTTTTTAATTTTACGGCACAACTTCGATGCAGTAATAGCATTTTTAAATTAGCAAAGCCATTGCGTTGTGTTTATAAGTGTAAAGCCAAAAAAAGATGGAAATAACTGATGTCATCTCTTATGAGGATAGCTAGGGACCACCAGTGACAGAAAGTGGTTGATAACACCACTATATCTCCTTTCATAAAAAAAAAACAATCTTACATTATTTTGATTATTCAACCACCACTCATTAGAAGAAATACGAAACAAATTTAAAAAAAAAAATTCTTGTATCAACTGTTGACGTCATCTTTGCCATTGTTCTTTTTTTCTTCAGGTTTTTGCAAATAGTTATCCCGCGATTGAGCTTTTCTCACACTGATTGGCTAATCCACATGAAACATAAAATTAGTGTAATTGTTACTTATTTTTTAATTCTGCAATACAAAGAGCTTATACATGTTCCTGATTGGTTGAATGAAATTATTGTTTTTGTGGAAAAACCAGTAATTGTTAGGAAATTTATTCCAAAATTTTCTTCCTGAATAGAACATAATTTTTTTTAAAAACTGACAAATATTTACAGTTCAATTATTTTTATTTGTGCACACACAATCGTTAACGAGTCATTAAGGAGCCAGTGCTTTCAACCAATGAGAATGTTTAGTTCACCTTCAGAGAAAACACATTAAAGAAGACTTGCTTTAAATTCGGTTGTTAAAAAAAAGAAAATTTGTCATAAATTAAGTTACATGATCACACATATATTATAATTTTATTTGCCATACAAATAACTTCATGACCGAAATTGAATAATCATCTGCTGAGTATATCAAATACAATGGTTTATGCTTGGTTTATATGATAAACTAGTTATCGCACTCTAAAAATAATGTGATTTTTTTTTCATTCTATAATTCTGAAATATATTCACTCACCTAAAGGCTTGTGAGACATGTAAACGAGAACAAAATTTCTGATATTTTTCCCGGCTCTGTGTGATAACTACTACTTATTTACTGACAGTACGTATTATTCAATTTGCAATATTTATTCATGTTTTTATTAATTCACCTATTTCATTGCACTTTAAAATATAGGCACTCCAATACAAAACCGTATGACTGATTTGTGGTCAATCATAAAGTTTCTGCGGCTGGAACCTTTTACGAATCGCAAATGGTGGTTTGAATTTGTAGTTGATTCCATGAAAAGACAACCTAAACGTGGGGAAGTAATTTTCAAGTGAGTAAAACTTTAAGTGATATATAGCTATTTTTCACTGGACAATTGTAAAATGGTTGTTCTACTCAGAATAGTAAAAACAGCAACATATGTTAACATCAATATATTTACTGAGATAGGTAAAACCCCCAGTCATACAACACAATTATAAACTAATCTAAAATATAACAATAGTAAACATAGTAAATATCTTAAACATTCTCCCATCTTTTAAGAGAGATAGCATTCTGCAATAACTGTCTTCTGAACAAAATAAAATGTTTAAAAATAAAAGAATGTAGTTTTGTTTTGTTTTGTTTTTTGATTCGTTCAACAACATGAATTATTGTCCCTGACATATCATCTTCCAAAGGGCTACAACAACTTGCTCATAACGTAATCAATCAAACGTAATCTTCCCATTCGTTAAAACATTTATCAACCGCTGCAAGGATGCTCCTCGCTTGGTCATTCCATCTGACAATTGTAATGATGCAGGTACCCATCGAACAGAAACTTTTCCTTCATTGACCATTTGTTGAATAGCTGCTATATCGATTCTAAGAAGTTTTTCTGACACCAGAGTAGTAGCATGAATATTTTCATACAAAGATTTATTATCAATATATAAGCTGTTATGGGAATACAATTCTCATTTGTTCTCTGTGAAAACAAAATCTGTGACATTAAACGGCCTATGTAGTATGCATTATCAATACCATTAACTAAGGATAAGGCTTCAGCAGCACTGGTACTCTTAACAACCCTCTTGATCTTCTTTGAACACCAAGAAATTGGGAAACATTTCCCATCCTCTGCAACGATAATCACTATACTACCGCCAGCACTGGAGACGCCATCTGGTAAGTTTGCATATGACGCATCTGAAAAGACTACCAACTTCCACATTTCATACTTTGGCATATTTGGAAAAATTAAGCACACATTGTTAGTGGCTTTCATTTTCTTTATAACCTTGTTAGCCACCAAAAGATGCTCTACTCTTGCGTTTTTAATGGAAACACTTAATTCCAGCACATCGAAAGCCAAATCTGGGCGAGTTTGAGTAGCTATCCAGTTCAATTGTCCTATTGCAGATCTAAGTTCATGTAATTCGTCATCATTGAGTTCTTCACGCTTTCTAGCGGATCGTTTGTTTGAAATCTGTATTTCTTGAATGCATTCAACATACTGCTTTTGATCCATAGTTATATTTCCACCATCTTGAGAAATGTTTATCCCAATGTATTTAAAGTTGGTCTCTTCTATCTTACCAACCTTATAGGTCTTAATCAACTGTGACATAACAGATGCTTCAAAAATTTTATTTCCTGCAAGTACAAAATCATCTACATGCATTATAAAGATGCCACAAAGATTGTTATCTGTATCTTTCCAGTAGAAAAGTGCTTTATCTACTGTGGACTGCTCTGCCTTCAGCTTTAATAAGGTCTGACGTACACTGAAATACCAATTTCTTGGAGCATCGTTTAAGCCATAAACGACTTTAACAAGCTTCCATGTGAATCCATCTGGAACATTTGCTTCTTTGGGTGGTGTAACATAAACATCACGATCAATAGTGTGACCTTGCAGAAATGCAGACTTTACATCTAATGCCACACAATTCCAATTCTTGCAGGCTGCTATTCCAAAAAACATACGAAGAGTGTCTTTAGCTGCAGTTGGTGAGTCACGTTGCAGTTTGTGCTCTTCCTCAAATCCTCTAACATCAAGACGTGCCTTAACAACTTTAGAGGAATCCACTTCTTTTTCAGTGATAATCCATCTTGTTGATATCTTACTTTGTTTATCATCCGGAACCTGTCGAACAACATCAAACAATTTCCAGTTGTCTAATTCCTTCTGTTTTGCTTTAACTGCCTCTAAAGTATCATGTACGTGTTCTGGAAGAATAACTACATTGACACTTTCAACTTTTTTCCAATCTTCAACATCCTTAAAATCTAGGCACATTTCATTATTTGTACCTTCTTTCCTTATGTTGTACCAACTACTGTACTTCCCTGTAGCTTTATAGCTGAAAACCATTCTGGTACATCTTTCATTTTCACTTCAACATGGTCGTTAACTTTAGGAAAATCATGCTCTTTTCGAACAGACACCTGTTGTTCTCCTTCCAAATTCATTTCTGCTTCTGGTACATCTAAAACATTTTCCTCATGTTCACTTCTGTTACGTTGTTCTTGTTGCACAGGTGTAGCATTTGTCTCTTCAGCCTCTAAATCAATCACTACTTCTGATTGATGATCACCTACATCTTTGTTCTCTTTAAGATCTGTATTCTGTCAAGTTTGTTCTGATTAGAGCCAGAAAATTCTTGACCCACTTTAACTAATCGACAAGGTGGGACTCTGACATACACACTGCCTTGCCGAACAAAAGCAACCTTGCCGTCTTGACCAATAACTTTAGCAGGACCCCTCCACTTTGGTGAATCATCACGTTTATAGTAGACTTTCTCTCCATTGTAATACTGTGTGTTAGTACTTCGAATCTGATGACGCAAAGCTCTTCTAACTCTTTCTGAAGCTTCAGCTTCAACAAATGCTTTACGTGCAATATGAAGGGCATTAATATGCTTTGCAAACACATGTGATACGGTTACACCCTCTAAAGCTGGTGGATTTGCATTTAACACTGATGGCAAATTCGGATTCCGTCCGAAAACTAATTGATAGGAACTATAACCAGAATTCATATGCAAGGAATTCTTGGCATTAAGTGCCCAGACCAAACCAACTTCCAACGATAATTTTGGGTTTTCATCAAGAATCTTTCTCAAACAATCATCTACAATTGCATGGTTCCGTTCACACAATCCATTTTGCCATGGACTACAAGCTGCTGTGTTTAAAACTTCAATATTTAGGTTATCACACATATCCCGGTACTCTTCATTAGCAAATTCTACTCCATTGTCTGCTAATAAGCGTCCAGGAACACCAAATCCATTACCAATCCACAACTGCATGGTTTTGTCAATAATAACAGAAGGTAATTTGCTTCGAATTACTGTAGCTTAAGTGAATCGAGTAGCTGCATCAATGAGGTAAAACAACCATATTTTACTTTTTACCCATTCTTTAAGATCCATTACAACACACTGATTGAAATCAGTAGCTAATGGCAGTGAGACCACTGGTCTAGGTGGTGTCCGTTTAAACTTCTTGCATGTTTCACAGTCCTGTTCAATTTGATCCAGGATTCTCTTACAGTCTTCATCATATAGTTTTGCATCAACCAACAAACTTGCTAACCGTTTTGCAGTGGGATGTCCAAATTGCTTGTGCAATTTTACAACTTTCTTTTCTTTTTCTTTAAACGACTCATTTATCAATATTGAGTTGGATAAACAGACTTCGTCCTCTTTCAAGGGTACGCAATAATGGCCTGATGTTGTATTCTGCAAATCAACTAATGTACCAAATATTTCAGCAGTGTCGTTTACCAGATCTAATTTCATGTCCGATTTCCTCATAGCTGTTTTACTAAGAAGAAGAGGTATATCACATTCAACTATGTCTGTCACAATTTCACATTCCTTCCCAGCCATATTACATGGTATTTTAACTTTGCCATTGGATTTTAATCTTTCCCCACCACCGAATCGAAAAACAGTGTCACTGGGAGATCGTTGTATTTTACACTTTTGTTCTTTTTTGTTGTTAGTGAATCCAAATAACACTTAAGCCAATCTTCTCCGGTAACAGTAGCTGAGCAAGCACTATCTAGTACAGCACAGTTAAGAGCTTCTGACAATAAAACACTTTTATCTTCAATTACTGCGCCCGTAAAAAGAACTGCTTTTTCCACCATATCATTTTCATCGCTTGCTTGGAACACTGGCTTGTCAAAGGTTTTATTCCCATGAGGACAAAACCGAGCAAAGTGCATAACTGACTGACAAATGTGACATCTAAGTGGTTCACCCTTTTCATCGAGTGGATTATTTCTTTTACGTAATGGTCGTTGATTGTTTCGTTCATAATTATTTCTGTTACCATATCTGAAACGTTCATTTCGAGGTCTAACTGAATTTCCATGAGTTCCAGTAATAAATACAGGTTCAGTTTCAGTAATAGATGGTTCAACTTTTATGCTTTCATTGCTATTAGCAGGTAATGATTGTTCTCCGAAAAACTTTTTTAATGCACTTTTAATTTGTTTAAACATAGTATTTACTTCTTCATAGTTTACACCAGTAAGTACAAGCTGTCTGTCCGAATGTTTTAAACAAGCTCCATCAAGTAATTTGAATGCTAAAACACTTTCTGGTAATGCCATATCAAATTTCTTTGTTTTATTGTACAACTTTTCAAATTCTATTATATACGACTCCATAGTTTCATCACTTTTTCTTTTATAACGATCAAAGTTTGTGTAATGTTCATTCATATCAGTTAATTTATCTTTCTTAAACAAGTTGTCCATAAACGCTATCAAAGTGTCTATTCAATCTTCTTTATTCAAATCAGCAATACTAATCTCACTGAACACTTTATCTCGTACTTGTGTTGAATCTTCTTCTGGTAAAGATAAGGCCACTGCGATGCCTTGCTTCTGCTTCTCTAAATCTGTTAATAATGTCCATGCTTTCAATTCATCAACATAACGATTATATGGCTTCTTGTCATTAAAGACTGGGGGTATCTTGTAATTGTGACTCATCCTCTGCTACCACTGTTAACATCAATATATTTACTGAGATAGGTAAAACCCCCAGTCATACAACACAATTATAAACTAATCTAAAATATAACAATAGTAAACATAGTAAACATCTTAAACAACATAAGGAGCTTGTTATTATGTTCTGCTGGGCCAAAAAAAGCCTTGAAACAATGTTGAGTGCTTTTCGTTACGTCTTTACTTTTTAGGTCTCTTATTGTTTATACAATTCAGTCACATTATATTTGAAACTTTCTACACAGTAACTAGGTCCTAGGATTAGCACTAAAAGATAGCTGTACCTTGCACTAGGTTATCAGAAGAATTTACACTACATGCACATTAAACTAGCACTGTTTGAAAAAGTGGCTCCCCAGTTGCTGAACTATTTTCTCTCAAGCTTTTGAGCGACGTACTTGTAGCCAGTATATGAGTAGCCTTTTTTATTTATTTTAGCCATCTTATTTTTACTACAAAGGTACCCTATAAACCATACAGATTATCAGAATCGATCCTTTAAAAGGAATATTAATCATAGTCTAAATGATGTGCAATATATATATTGTCAACATTGTTTTATCAATATTGTTGTAAAAATATCAACAAGAACTCCAACTTCTTGAAAATGAACAATTCAGGCTGGTTTAAATTACACAAAACGCAGCGAGAAAGTTCATTATAGGTATTCTAGATAATGAATTTTAAAAATTTTCTTTCGCGCTGTGCACCCAAGCATGGTGTGGCCTCATACATCACTAATATGGTCCCTCCTTTTATTTCTGGGTCGAATATTGTGTCATTATACTAAAAAATCATTTTGTGGACGTTCTTTGATGCATGTGCTAATTACGTACCAAATTGTCTGGCAATTGCACTTACTACTCAAATAGCACTAAAAGAAAAAATAGCCTTCTACTTCTACTAGCCGAATTTTACCTTTAGTTTGTGCTAGTTACCTCCCAGTGGGAATTGTGCTCTTTGTTTTGGAATACTAGAAAATGCTTCACAGCTAAAATATGAAATCCAGTAACAATACAAAAATTACCCTTTGTTTCTTTATTGAACTTGTGTTTGAAAATGCAGAACTCGTTTTTTTTAGCCGAGTGTTCAAGATTGTGAAACATATTGCAATCCGTCGACTAAAGACTGATACACTGAATGGAAAACCTATTGTAAACCTACCAAGCCGTACCGTCATCGTGCAGAAAATTAAATTTTCGGATGAGGAACGTAAAGTCTATGATGCTATGCATAAAGACGGAAAGTTAATTGTTTGCAAGTAAGAACTGCTTGTTTTAGTCTTTTGTGTTCTTCCCTGCATTCAAATCATGAAATAATTCATTTAATTTAGCCTTAGTTAAGTATCAACCAAGAAACTGAGCATTGCATGCTGGATGGAGTGCTTTCTTACATACTATCAATTTCTCTTTCACTTTCCCCTTCTTCACATAGATTTTCAAAAAAAGCCGCTAATGTCCTAATCTTTTTTGAAATAAGTCCTTTTTTTAAATTTAACTTACCATAGTAATGTATTTGTTCTCATTTATTTCTTATATGTAAACACGTTTATTTCTTTCACTTAAGCAAATAGAATCTCACCCTTTAAATGTCCTCTCATTTTGCTTAAGAATATGCTGCAGTCACCTTAATAAAGCACTTGAAATTTCTCTAATTGTCCACCTTGTATAGGGAAGACACTAATTATAGCCAAGTAGTGATGTAGATAACCACAGTGTAATAATGTGTTCAACATCTTGAAGATTTCATAGTATCAACTAATTTTTCCTCCCCCGTACTAGATTTGTGGAGCTTGATTACCTTGTGTATCTGCAATAAAGCCAATTATATCTATCATGATGAAATGCAGCATTAAAGAATTCATTTTTAGGTACTTCCGCATGAATGCAGTTATGAAGAACTATGCGAATGTCTTGGTGATTATCATGAGGTTGCGTCAATTATGTTGCCATCCCAAACTTTGTGCAAAAGCGCTGGAGAAACTGCAGAAAGCTATGGATGTGATGGATCAATTCCGTGAACAGATGCAAGGTTAGTTGGGGGAACAACAGGGTGTCTGCAGGATCTTTAAACATTGCAATTACAGGGTTACCTTTGAAACCTAGAAATGTGAATATTTTCACATATATATTTCTGTGTAGTTATGATACATTAGTTATTTTTGTTGTTTCTGTGTGCTTAAAAACCTTGAAATATGGAAAGAATTACAGTAATAGACCTTAAAAGTGACCCAAAAATAGCGAAAACTTGAAATGGTAAAGAAAATGGCAGGAATTCTGTAAAAGAATTAATTTGGCCAGTTAGTGTACTATAGTATAGAATTACATATTTAAACCATTATCAGAAACTTCCAAACAAAAAAATCTCATTTGCGATTTTGTTGTTGATGAAAAAGTGACATTTTTGCAGAAATTATTATTCGTAATTATCATTCGCTGTAAAAGAAAGTTTCTTAAAGGACTGGTTGTAGATTGTACTTTTTGTGGGGAAATTTTTATTTTGAAAATACTGTACTGCCTTTTAGCTGATGAACAATGCACTAATTACATTCACCATTTTTGTTTTGTTTTTAATCATACCAACCAGATTTATTTGTAGTGTGTATTCATGACATGTTGTATGTGCTGTAGTTAACAATGATGTAACTGATGACACAACGGGAGAAAGTCAAATTAGCGAAGAAGAAAGAGAAAAGTTGATACAGCAGTTGATGCAATTGTTGATGGCAGGCGATAGTGAGGAATGCTCAATATGTCTTGGAAACTTAACAGACCCTATTATAACGAGGTATTATAACAATGAGATTTTGAAAATCTTTTAAAAGTTCAATGTTTTCTAGAAGGGAGACTAGCAATATGGCTGTGAAGTTTAACTTTAATTGATTTTTTTGTGTTGAATTTGTCTATTAACAAATCCAATTTCTTTCTCTTTAGATGCGCCCATGTGTTTTGTACGAACTGTATATACGAAGTAATTGAAAGTAGTGAGTTAGCAACAACCTGTCCATTATGTAGAGCTAATATTGATAGCGATACTATGGTGAAGGTACCAGCTGTTACAAAAACTGAGGAGGATGGAGGAAGTTCTAGTCAAAACAAACTCACCGATGACGAAGATGATGATGAACCATGGCATTCTAGTGCTAAGGTACTCTTCTATATGTTTATTGCACCATAGTGTGCAAAATTTGAACCCACTACTGCTACCCCCTTTGCGGAATAACTCGTTTAACCCTTTTAATTTCTATCCCCTATCGTCTAGTCAAAATTAGCTAATCAAAAATGTGGTGTAAAAAAGAAATCTATAAAATTTCTTACCAATAAATGTTTTCCATGCGAAGAAACAAGAAATAAAAGAATTCGAAATACATCTCCATGTTTAGAGACTCGTACACCCTATGACTGCCTAACCACGATTTTAGAGAATGTTGTTTCAAGTAAATTTCTTAAAACTTGTTGCTTTTTTTGTTGAAGGTTGACTTTGTAATGGAAGCATTAGAAACTCAACGAAAAAAGGATCCCTTTATGAAAAGCCTGGTTGTTTCTCAGTTTACTTCGTTTTTGGACGTCTTACAGAAACCAATCAAAGCAGCAGGCTTTTCTTTTGTTCGTCTTGATGGAACGATAAGTCAACGTGAGTGTTTTTGTTGGTTTTCGTTGGTAGTTCGTTTTCGTTCGTTTTCGTTTGTTGAAAATTTTAGTGATAACCGTGGAATCTCTATAAAACGGACACCATTTGTTTTCAGAAAGAATGGTTTGTTCAAAATTCTAGTGATAACCATGAAATTTTCCTAAAAAGAAGTGTCTGCTTTGGAAAAGCGCTTGCTTTATGAAAACAACTTTTCGTAAAAGTAATTTATTTTGTCTAAAAACTCTGATATTAAGAGTGCAACAAGGGTCTACCCATTAGAAGAAGGAAATTCTATTTCAGCAAAACTGTAAATATTATTGTGTATTAATATATGTAGTCATATGGTTGTACTTTAAAAAAATGTATATTTGGCGCTGATAAGAATTTTGCCGGTAGATCATTTTATTCCTTGATTAGGATGGTATGTCTGCTTTATAGGAGTTCTGTCTATTATGTTACAATATGCTGAAATAAGTGTTTTGATATAGAATTACTTTTCGCGAGAATTTAATTTCGCGAATAAGATGTCAAATCGCAAAGTTTATTGTCGCAAAAATTTCGTACATTCCACATCTTTCTGCAAGACTATCTTATTATTTAAATGACATATTTTCAATTATGTTTGTAGAAGCCCGAGCACGTGTGATCGACGAATTTAACAGTCAAGACGACTCATCGCCGACATTGATGTTGTTGTCTTTAACAGCTGGCGGGGTGGGGTTGAATTTAACAGCTGCTACCAGAGTGTTTTTGTTAGATCCTGTAAGTCATGCGGCTATGAATCTGTTTTTTATTTATGTTGTTATTTATGTTGTTGCCAGATATTAGAACATGGTGGTTAGCTAAGTTAGGAGAACGGCAGCTTCAACTTCAGGACAAACAAAAGGGTACCAACTAAATTAAGCATTTATGAGGGCATAACATATTGTCATGTTGCAGCTGAATTACGTTTTTATAAAGACTTTACTGTTACACACGTTCTTTCTCATAAACAACCTGAGTTACTATGGGCAGAGGTTTGGATTTAGGCCAAAATCTAAGCAACTGACCAGGCTGAATATTTAAATTATTTAGGAGTCTACAAAACAGTACTATGAAAAGTACTATTTTTCTGATAAATGTTTAAAAAACCTTGCACATCCTTCAATGTAATTTATATTAGGGGTTAAAAACTACCAGCTTTGATGCTTTATGGTGAATTATTATGGTTTATGTTCAACGAAAGCTAATTCTAAGTATTTTTTTATGTGTACTATATGTTGTAGGCGTGGAATCCAGCAATTGAAGAACAGTGTTTCGATCGTTGTCATCGTCTCGGTCAGACAAAAGATGTACGAATCATAAAGGTAATATCTTTGTTTACTTGCAGGAGGTGTCATTCAACAAAAATATTTTCCCTCGCTGTAACTTACTTGATGTTTCAAGAAGCGCACGTTGTCGCAAAAAAATTAGCGAGCGTCTGGGCGGTTAGTGATGCATTAGAAGGCGAATAGATGGAACAAAAAGTTATATGTAAAAGTTTTTTATGTTGCCATATTGACATTGTCAGGCTGAGCTGGATATTAGCAACCTTAAAACTCCAGAAAGATTGTTGGTCTTTTAAACTGATGCTTCAGTTATGAGAGGCAGGGTGTAAAAATTATTACGGACATTTGTAAAACCATTCCTGAAGAGCTTAAGAAAAATACATCGCAAGAATACCTTATTAGTCCTTATTACGCCCGCCTTTAATGGCGTTAGATCATTAACAATGAGTTTGTTGAGAGGAAGTAACTACTTGGTGTTTACGCAGGGGCTAATATTTTGTTTTTTCTAGGTTATCGTTGAAGACACTGTAGAAGATCGTATGTTAATATTACAAAAACAAAAACGAGAGCTTATGGCAAAAGCGTTTGGGATGGCGCAGAAGAATCCCGAAGAAAGAAGAGCTGCAGCTTTACGAGATATAGCCACTTTACTTGGATTGGACTTTTCTTCCACGGCTGTTAGAGCAAACGCAGTACCAGTGGGTAATCGAAGGACACTCCCTACTTAAGTATAGTAGGATCCCCACCAACCCCCCCCCCCCCCTCCCCGATCAAGCGTGTTGATTCAGTAATTTCGTACTCATCTGTATCTAATTATAGTGGAGTCAAACGCCGGCTTTCGGACCCCGAGCTAATTAGCACCCCTTCAATCAATAGTTTTTATAAGTCCCATTTCGCTACCATTCCCAAGTATTTCAACTTGTCCCCTCTACGATTGGGTAGAGGGGAAGGGAGGGGCATATGTATATCACTACCATTTTTATGATTATTTTCGCGGGTGTTATTTTTCGCGTAACGAATTGTAAATTTGCGTGTATTAATTTCCTCGCAGCTGCAATCAAAAAAAGGTCATTTGACCTTATCGAGGAGAAAGTGAGTACCAGGTGAGACCAATATTTTTGTTGTCGTTTTTCTGTCACGACACTTGTACAATGACACGATTTTTCTATACGCAACTTATAGATAAGCAAGGATTTTGCTCAGGTCTCAAGTTGCTGATTTTTTGAATGGTTGCTGATTTTTATTTAACTATTTTTCGTATTTTTCGTATTTTAAGAAGGGAAAAGAAGTCATTTTTGGTAAAAGAAAGTTTTGAAAATAAACTGCAACAAAGAAGTTGTACTTTTCTTTTCTTAGAGTTTTATTTCTATTGTTTAGAAATAGTATGTCTTTCTATTTCCGCAACAAATAAATTTTTGTGTTGCTTGTGCTTATATTTGTACAGAACTGAACTTGCTTAATAATTTTTAACTCCAGCCTTTGCTCATAAACGAAATGGCTTATAAAAAAATCGTGTGATTTCATTTCGTCTTATCATGGTCTTATTAAAGATTTCAAAATTCAGCAACTACAACTTCCTGAATTTTTCTGTAACCATACTCAATATTTAGTTTTTTCAGATTTTTTGTGCAACACGAGGAGATTAGTAAGCGCGGCTAAAAAAAGGGTTTATCTCTGGGTGGTGATTTAGACAAACGGGGTAGTTAATTTGTTCGGGACAAAGTGAAGAAAGACTGCGGCACGTTGAGTATGTATATTTAATTTTTGTATAGTTATAAATAAGTAAAAAGTTTTTAAAACATTGTATGTTAAGAGTCGACATCGTCGACGTATTTTATGTAATATTAGACGTCACACTTTATCAACCTTTTCAATTTTTTCTCACAGCTTTTCTCTATGTTGTGATATGATAGAAGTTAGATTTTTTGACTTTACTGATACGGCGTTATTGTTGCAAGTTTCACGCATGCGCATCTGCAAACAATTTGACAAGCTTGAGCGAGATTGTTTCCGGAACAACGTTTTTTGCATACTCATGCTGTTTTGTGTATTTTTGTTAAAATTACACCCTCGTTACCAGGGCTTTTTGCTTTTTGATGAGACGGAAGATATCGTTTCTAGAAATGAGGATGGTCACAGTCTTTCTGTGTCTATAAGATGCAAATTTCTTTTTAAATGATTGTGGCTAAGTTTCTCTTTTGGTTGTACTTTCTGAGTACTTTGTACTGTAAACATCCGCTAACCGATGTGTAAATTGATCTTTCAAAAATCACATTTCACTGGATGCATATATCTGTTTATTTTTGTACGGTGATTGACTATTATTCACAGTTAGTTTTGTTTCAGTCATTTCCTATCTGTTTGGCTATATTATAAATCGTCACAAAATATGTACTATATATGTTTTTTTGTTTGTTTTTTTAAAGATTTTTTTATACAAACGCACGTGTTTGTCTTTTTTAAGTTCAGATTACCATATTCTTTATTACATGAAAACACTTACCAAACCAAACAGCGAGAAAAGCTTTAGAATGTTCTTAGGTTTAAGCAGTGTGGCCACAGTGCGCCTTTTTCATGCACACATGCAATACGATTACACTGAAAGAAGAAAAATAGTCAATATTAGCAGTCAGTTATTACTTCAGTGAATCCAGGAAAGCTGAGCGGCTAAAATTTACCGTTGCCTTTAAGACCAGTTAGCGGGGGTTGTGGCGGGAAAATTTCCTTTCAAATCGTAGGACTTTAGTTACATTAGCGTTTAATTTCTCTATCGAAATCATATTATTTTTAACTTAATCCTTTTTCGTTTTCGGCGTTAACATTTAGAAACCGTTGGTTAATTAGATGTATCAACACTCATATGATCGTAATGTTTCTTATACTTCGTCGCCCTCTAAAAATCGCCTCATATGTCTCCCCCATAGGGTATCAGATGTGATGTACCGTTACCCAAAAATAGATCGGTTACAGAGCAGCGTAAATTCTTTCTCTTTTTTCATTGTTATTTTAATTCGTTATCGTGTTTTAATAGCAAAAGGGAAGGAAATGATCTTGGTTCGTTAAGCTTGGTTTCCATCTGGCGTTAATTCGCGTTAAGCAGGTGCGCTATTGGAGTTATTTTTTTTAAGGTCTAATGGAAACGTCGATGAATAATTAGCGTTAATTTTGCTATGAAAGCATCCTCGCGCTAAATAGTCAATATGATTAACTATGAGGTCCGAAATTATCGCGAAAAAATTAACGCGATTTAACGTGTCAGATGGAAACCAAGCTTTAGTTTAAGAGATAAAAATAGAATAAACATGCGCCTCCAAGGCAACGATACAAGAGGCAATGAAACGCGTTCTGCGCCACGTCATTTTTGTTCAATCAGCTTACCATTACATCATCGATCGTCGTGTTAGCCAATGAAACCGAACGGTTTAGCTTTAAACACGGTCAACCTCACCATAAGTTAAAATAAAATTTTAACACTTTGTAATTTATGGTAAGTATGTACACAACACATAAACAATCGAAAAAAATTTGCCGATCGAAGGAAAAATGGGGCAAAGCAAAGGAATCATGAAAGATTTATTGGTTTAGTTTACCATAGCTATCTTTAAATATAAACATAAAAATATAACACGAGAAGCTGTTAGAGTGAGTTTTATGAACGTGAAAATTATCAGATACAAATATGGCACTTCCAAACTCTTTCGATTTTCTTGATGATTTGTTTGGTGAAGAAACGAACAGAAGTGGTTCCACAGGAAGCATATCCGATCACAGCTCAGATTCAGGACATGGAAGTCCGTTTAGTACAACTGAAAACTCTCCAGCAGTAAGTTATGTATGCTCCTTTTAAAACTATCTTGGTTTAAATTGTTCTTTACAAAACTAATTCATACCTGGAGAGTAACATTTACAAAAAAAACAACTAGCTAGCCAGTCAGCAGGGAGAACTGATAATTATAGTGTGTGAAAAGATAGTTAGCTAATTTAGGTACGTACAGTATGCAGTAGAGATCTTTTTACTTTAATTTCCACACTGTTCTTTGTTGTCAATCTCCTCATAGCCATCTATATAGCTAGATGAATTCTGTTGTTTACATTTCCAGTGTTAAGCTCTGGCATATGTGTGTCAGGGAAAAAGATGGGGGTGCTAGGTGAAGCAAAGTTATTTACAGTCTATTTTGTCACACAAAGGCATTGTTAGGACTTTAATAAATTCAAATAAATCAGAAGGTATCAATCTACACTTTGATAATAATTTAAACCTCAAACATCTTTCCGTGGAACCCGATCGTTTAGATTTTTTGTGCTTATCCTGCAAATACTGCTCCTTATTTTAAAGCTTTAGAAGTGAGTCCCCGTTACACTAAGACGATGTGCCTAATCTCGTGATTACTATTGGTTGGATCCTTAAATTTTGACATGCATGCCAAAATAATATAGGAGCTTTAAAAAAATGTACACCTTTGCTAACATACAGTTACAGTTGAAAAAGTATAACGGCATACCTGCATACATAGGCATATCAACTCACACAGATTTTATTTACCTTACACCCCGAAAGAGTATTGTTAACGTCATACAGAACTTCTTCCTTTATCTTGAATCTCATTATGACAAAGGTTTTACCTTCGTCTCTCTTTCGAATCGATTTCACCCTTTGTCTCAGATCTTTTTTCTATGTACAGCAGTTGCCTCGTTTAAATATTATCCTATCCCTAACTGGAAATAAGAGGCCCATGCAATGGTAATACAAAACCTCAATATTTCTCAAATAGTAAAATAACAGTTTAAATGTGTGGAAGTACATTTTACAACGATCTAAAGCGTTCAATTTTCAAAATCGCAAATGTTAAAACTGAATATTTTCAATCACCAAAGTCCCAGGGCATCTTTTAAATGTTGTAAACATCTCATATTCATTATCATCTTCCTAAGCATCGTAAATATAAATCATGAAGACATGTATACACTAACAGGGCGTAATGCTGCCTTCTCAGAAGCTTTTAAACGTCTACTTCCCATTTGAAATTTATCCCAAATTTCCCAATTTATTAGAGGAGCACCCTGATACATAAGGTATAATTTAAAAAAATATCTCACAATAACAATTACAGAACCCAACAATACCTTAATGAACAGTGCTTTAGTTTAAATTTGTCATGGCTAAAAAAAACTAACATAAAATAAACGAATTAAAGACAGTTAATTTCCGACAGGTCAAAAAATAGTAATTAAGTTTATTTCTTGGCAGCATAAGTTTGCTGATGTGAAATTGCAATTTTCCTGTTTTGCATCAGCATGTGTTTGACATTGGTATATATTTTTTTGTTTCCTGACAGTACTCTCCAATGTATGAACGATGATATAACTGTAAAAAGTTTCTGCAAGTATTCCTTTATGAAACTTTGATTGTTTAGTATTATTGTAATAATATGCTCTTATTTTTAGGCTTCTTTTCCATGGGAATCTAATAAAAATGATGAGTTTTGGGGATCGCTTCTTGATGATCTTCCAGCAGACATCGGTGAAGATTCAGACTCATCTATTGTACCATCTCCAGTCAATGAGTCTAGTCTACATGATGAACCTTTAAATTGGACTACTGAATCTTTTCTTGATGAAGGAATGGCATTGGAACATAACCTTATGGAAACAGATTTTTCAACAAATAATATAAATAACATTACAGTTGACTGCAGTAAGTTTTAGTATTTAAAGCTAATGCGGTTGCATTGTTAAAACAGAGATGGATTTTTTCCATTATTTAATTTATCCATTTGCTTTAAATGAGCAAAATTGTATTCCCTTGTTCAAAGTTTGGTCAAGTTTTAAACTCTGCTTGCCATTTCATAAAATTTAAATCATTAGTTTATATTTTAATTGAGTTGCTTATATCCCTAAATTGCATAGACTTATTGATAATTATTAGATTGGGACATGGACTTGTCACCATTAAAGAATGAGGCAGTTCCTATGAATATGATATCAAATGTAATGACAAACTCCTCACAAGGTTTGCCAACACCAGCCTCAGTTGCAAGTCAAGCAAAAACACCACACACCCAGTCATCACCAGTCATTCTTAAGCCCGTGACTTTTTTAAAAGATTCAAATGGTTTAATCAAGACAAGTGACATTAAATCACACATAAAAATTGGAAACAATGTGTTTGCGATTATACAGAAAGGAAACATTCTAACAACACAAAAAGCTAATCCTATTAAAATTAACCTTACACACTTACCAGACATAAAGAAATCTACACCGCAAGTTTTAAAAAACCCAGTCCGTCATGTAAAAATTGAAGATCACGACTATGCTGATGCTGAAGTCGATGATGAAGAGATTGATATAGTTGGCACAAGAGGAGTTAGCAAGGTATTGTGAAATTTATTGTGTTAATTTACGTACACCAATGTGGTTATCTCTCATCAAAATTCAAGATGTGCGAATTCTAACATGCTGTTAGAATTTGCACACAAAATTGCGTAAGGTCAGACATTACCTGACATGTTTCAAATTAAACTGTACTAACTAACCTGTTAAAAAATGTGTTTTAATTTATCATTTTTAATTTTAAGACTTCGAGTGTTACATCTTAAATCCAATCTTAATCATTGTAGGGTATGGGACCAGGTTTAGTTCTGACGGACGAGGAAAAGAAATTGCTGGAGCTGGAAGAAGTATCTATACCCGAAGATGTTGCATTAACAAAGGACGAAGAAAAAGTCTTGAAAAAAGTTCGAAGAAAAATTAAGAATAAGGTAATTTTTCTAACTGATTCTGAATCAATTATCTTTACAAAGAGCCTTCAGTTTTATGATTGGGTATCTTCTTAAAACTTAAATATAAATCTTCTTTGGTAAAACCAAAAAAAAAGCATAGAGAGTGTACACGCCATTGCCCATCCATGTCCTGTTTACTAGGATTTACACCAGATAATGAAAGATTGCATTTTGATATGATGAATTGATGAAACAGTTATTTTGTGTATTATAGCAATCTGCGATGGAGAGCCGACGTCGTAGAAAGGAATATATCGAAAATCTAGAACGGAGGTGAGCAAAACGCTACCACATCTTGCAGTACATGTATATCTTTGTTGTTTTTAAATATAAATTCTATTTTATTTCAGGGTAAAACATTGTACAGATCTCAATCATGGACTGAAAAAGAAGGTTGAAAAATTGTCAGATGAAAATAAGTAAGTTGTCTAATATTCTAATTGCAATACGTCCATTCATCCTAGAACAGATTTCCAAAAGGAGTTGCGAATAAATAATAACAATTATTCAGGACAATATTGTTACAGTTATGCTGGTATTTTTTTTCATAATTTTGGCATTCTGCAGGTGCTATCAGTTACACCATTGTACAGTAATTTTTTTCACGTATGTGGGTGTAGAAATTGCGAACGGTCAATACGCTACTTTAAGGCCTTTAAAATAATATAATTTTACCAGGAATGTTTTTGTTGTTGTTTTGTTGTTGTTTTGTCGTTGTTTAAATTTTTTGATTTATATTTTAATCTTTTAACTTCTTTTAGATCACTTTTATCGCAATTGAAGCAATTGCAGACATTCGTTGCTGCATCCGTCCAACAAAGTAAATCTGCGCAAACTGGAACATGTCTGGCTGTAAGTGTACTGTTTATGGATTCTTTTAGTCGTGCTAGGACCTGCACAAGTCAGGAAGAGCAGCCTTGTTTTCTTCCTACTTTTTTTATGCTTAGTAAAAAAATGCCCCTTTATAGTTCATAGTCTGTTTCTTAGACGCATGCATGCTATATAAAATTTAATGATGTGAGAACTTCATCATCATTTTTCCTATTCAATTTTTTTTATTCTTATATTTAAATCTTTATATTGTTTACATTTCAGGTCTTGCTATTGTCCTTTGCTCTGTTTTTCTTACCTTTCAACCCTGTTAATTTTGGTGTTGACAAGTCCGTTGGTAACGTCATGCCAACCGATTCTTCAAGTCCGGCGTTCTGTAAGTATATCATTTTTTTATTTCAGTATGTGTGACCAAGGTTACTTGTTTTTTTTATTTTTATCGAAAAACAGTGCTTTTTTTTCTTTTCTATTTCCTCGGTATATAGGCCAAATTTTTTAAGAAATACCTACTCTATCCATTCGACACAGAATTTAAGCTCAGATGAGAAACTCGACAAAACGTTTTTTTATGACCTACATTTTGTTTTGATCCAAAAATTTTTTTTATTGTTTTAAAGATTTTAATTTCTTTTAGTCCGTTCCCGTACATTACTCGACATTGAAGATCACACCGAATACGAGTACCATGACAACGAATCCAGTATAACGAATTTACCGACTCATAACGATGCCGATGCCGGGAATAATTCGAAACTGTACACAGAAGAAATGCGAGCTCACATCGAACATTTACTAGCTCACGAAGACAGTCATTTATTAGAATCTAAACTGAACGCATATATTAATGCGAACGACAGGAAAGACTTTGTCGGAGAAGACAATGTAAAACTGAATAAAGTGAATATCGTCGAAATACCAAACGACGAAAAGAGAGAAATTTTAAGTCGTTAGTTTATCGCTATATATATTTATTTGTTGTGAACCTAATATAAGGTATTGTGCCTTGCTGACATGAAATGATAGCGAAGTGAAAAATATTTAATTTTGCACCTTTCAAATCTCAATTACGTTTTTCAATTAACGTCATATTTCGTGTCGTGATTTTTCTTCTTTTCGTGAATTATAAAAGCACTCTGAAAATTGAGTTGTTTTCTTATATTAACAAAGAAAACTTTGCGTTACGACTGATCCTTTTGTACAGTATTATTTTGTAAATAATTCTCAATGTTTCCTAATTGCGTACTTGATGTTCATACTTAGTTTTACCCCCAATTTCTTCTTTATTTTCATAACATCTCTCATAAAGAAAATTTCTTTGACGGGGGGTGAGTTTACCATATTTATTTATCTGCAACAGCAGATGAAATTGTAGCACGTCACATGGCTTTTTCTTTTGTTCTTATTACCATATATGGAGTATTATTTTACCATCATGCACTTCGGTTTTTTGAACCAGAAGTCTACGCAAAGAAAAAACAGGCGGCTGCACGATTCAAGTACACGTTGAATAAATTTTACTTGATGATATCTTAACCCCCGGTTTTATGTATAAGGTATCTGTTGTTTTCATGCATTTTTTTGTACGTTTGTGTAAATCCGTACTTATTTTATCTGAAATCACTATAATTTTTAACTTAAACTTAAGTCCTACGGTAAATCAATCGAATAAATTCTCACAATATACGGTCAAAACGAGTTACAAATACTTCACCCCCGGGGGCCGCGATATATAATATGTATTGCTATATTTTATCTGTTCGACCTTTTTCTTCAAGACACGGTCGAGGGAGGACGTGTGCCGTTTAGTCTTATTAGTTTTCGTCTTTCCTGTCGTCTTCCCTTGACTAAGTTAGCTTGGAAGTTCATTTTCCAAAATGTATCCTGTTGAAATTATTTTTTCCAAAAATAGACTTGTTGGGAAAACACAGTGGGTGAATCCTGGAAAGGGCTTGTTTGGGCCCAAATGTAGGAGAAAGAAATCGACTTAAAATGGGACAGGTAATTTTTGTTGTATTTTAAAGCAGTTTTAGGTGTTATAAAGTTTGTTTATTCTTTGTTATATTTAAAGTTAATTTACCAAGTTGATACAAGGGTCTAAAACGTAATCCAAGAAATATATTGGGCTTTTTTTACAATTGCTATACAATAAAATAAACCATAATAAACGATTTTTTTCCTTGTGACCAGTTGTGTTTTGCAAATGTTAGTTATAGGTGGGTAGCCTCGCTGGCTAGGTACAAATGTTTTTGAACCAAAAGTAACTACCTTTGTAAGGGAAGTATATATATATCGCTAGCCAGCTAGGAAATTGAATGTTTTAATAAATTTTATGAAAAGCTTAGTTTTCAAGACTCGGCCATCTTGCTTTTTAATGGATACATTTGTAAATAAATAAAGTTAGCTATACCTGGCTACCTATCTAAAGCTACTTGGATTAAAAACAAGGCTACAAAGTAAAGAAATGTGGGCTGCTGGTGTTTTAAGGAACTGAATGCATTTAACGAATGTTCTGTCAGTATGGGATCTTTCCCGATCAGGTGACTTTACCCCGATCGGGGCAAACCACCTGATCGAGTAAGTCTTCAAGGTTCTACAATGTTAAAACAACAGACAAGACTTTATTTTTTATGCATAAACAAACCAAATCTTAAGACACTTAGTTCTGGCCTAGCCAGCTGGAAATAGCTTGGCTACAGCTAAAGATATGAATATAGTTACATTGAGCCCACTTCCTAAATCAGGTGATTTACTCCAATCAGGGTAGAGTCACCGATCGGGAAAAGATCCCATACTGACCGAGTGAACAGAATCATTAGTTTATTTTTGCAATTTTTTTAAGTTTTTGTTAAGTTGTCATTACAAAAGATGTTTATAAATGTGTGCTATGCAGTAATGCATGCATTATGTATTGCTTTTAATTTTTCACAATAATGATATATAGTTAAGGATGTGTGTGAAGATAGTTTTCTGTGCACCTATATATATACTTGTGTAAAATTCTGAAGATGAATCTTCAGAATAAACAATTGCATGCCCTTTTACGTTTTAATCAGGACCACTAGTAAACAAGTTTGATCACACTTTCATTGTTGTATAATGAGATTTTATTTTTTTATTTCTGTTGCGAAATATTTGTTGTCAAAAATCGCAAAAGTTTTTCTACTTTACTTGCATTTGTACATATTTTCTTGTTCTTTTTTTCGGTCTGTTTAACTTGTAAAATTGTGAAATAATAAATGTTCTTTTTTTATAAATAATCCACAAATACATTTTTTTCTTTGTGATGTATATAGTTCACTAATATAACCGAAATGGTCAAGCAATACGGATATTTCCATATCTGTTATTGTCCTGTGAAATACACATTTGAAAATACAGAATAACTAAAAGGTTTCGAGTTCCAAGCAAATTTTAGTATGTTGTTGCAAGTTTGAAGAATGCATCAACAAAATGTTTTCTTCTATAACTTTTAATTGGCAGTTTCTCAAAATTATAATTAACACGGTTCTGAAAAGGGTATTACTGGTGGTTGTGTAACCAAAAATTGCTATTTGTACATTTTTAAAATGTGAATATATTTTTATTTCACTATTTGCTGGTAAATTTAAAAGTAAAGCAGTCAGTGGCACTTTAGAACCTTATACCCGCATTCACATGTTTGTAAATTTTTACGTAAGGGCTTACTGAAAATTTTATTTAATAAATCTCTCCTTGTATAACGTTTTGTTCACATGTACATGTCTGTCCAGGCAACATAAACTTTAACAGAAAGCCAGATCATTTGTTAAAAAAAGTATAAAAAATGTCATACATATTTTGGAGATTTTTCATATATTATCATATATTTTGACTGTGTCTTCTTGTTTTTTTTAGATATCATATAGATATTCTTATTGATCTTGTGTAAATTGTGCTCATCTCAATAAGTCAAAAGATTTTTAAGTTCTGAAGTTTGTATTTAAGCTAGTAATTTACTATTTTACCAATCTTTGTTAGTGCTAACGTGGTTCTATAACGATATCTGAAATCCATTTTTTTTTTGCCTAATTTTGACAGGTATTTGGCTTAGTTTTTATTTTCAAACCTACTTTTATCATATATTTTGTCAATTTATCATATATTTACCTGAAAATATTCATATATTCTCATATATTTGCCCTAATATATGAGAATATATATGAATATATATGCCCTATATTCATATATTTTGTATGATAATTTCCCCTGGGAGGCCTGAGACTTATTGTCAACTAAACCATAATCCGTAAAAAGAATTTGCACTTAAATTTAGATTGTCCTATAAAACTGTGCCAAAAACATTAAAAGAACACTAAAATTGTTTGTTTTATTATTCTGTACAACTAAAACAGCACAAGAATAATTCTTGCTGTATAACTTTCAAAACAACACAGAAAAATTCTTGCTGCATAACTTTTAAAAACAAGTTTTTGAGCATGCAAGTATTTTTATCTTTTCACCTTGAGAACTAGTTACATTTTTTTTAGTGAGACAAATTATTATTATTTTTCCTTTGCAACTAAAAAATATAAACTGCGTGCGTTATGCGAAAATACATAGAAAAAAATGGTTGTTGTAACACCCTCCTCTGTTGTTGTTCCGACTATACATTCTCGATAAAATTATTTTTATTTCGCAGACCGACCGTAAGCTACTACCGACTTCGCCCGTAGAACAACTAATTAAGTTGGAGTTGCCTGATTGTTTTTTTATAACTACATAAAATTTTGGTTTGAAGCTTAGTGGTAAATTCTTTAGAGACTTTTGAGTAATTTTACGGCTGGAATTATTTACTTTACAGGAATTTTTTTTTTGTTATGCTGGAACGGAAACATAACAAAAAAACCTAACAAACAAGCCTTCGTAAGTAAGTAAGTAAGTAGTCATTTATTCGGAATAATAAATTTATAAGACTTATTCATTTGTAAGGATAACAGCAAAATTAAAATACAATATAAATATAAAAATAATGATATCCACACAACTATAAAAATTATCCAGGAGACCACACTATAGCATAGCTAGAAAAAATGTGAGGCCACCTTTGATTAAGGAACTATATGATCAGTGACAATTTAGGGATATATGAAATGGGGTATATATCAATTAAATAACCAGGAAAAAATAAATAAATAAATAAATAAATAAATAAAAAACAAACAAACAAACAAAAAAAAAAAACAATAAACAAAACAAAAACTGAAAACAATTGGACACACATTTACACACACAGAACCAGCACATTGACACACAACACACGCACACATGACCCTAGTGTAATGACAAAAGTTTTAAACAATTGGCTTGAAATAAGCAGTTTAAGAAATAGGGAACTATTGTTGGGTATGTGATTGTAAAAAAAAATCAGTTAGTTTAATCCTTAAAGCATTAGATGATAATTCAAGGAAGGATAAGTTGAAATGTTGGATAAACTTGTTCCATGATCGAATGGATTGAAAGCGAATTGAATTTAAACCGTAGGATACCGTTTGAACAGAAGGAACACTTATGAGACCATTACTATATCCACGAGTACCGTAGTTAACAGAAAAATCAATACCAATAGTTTTAATGACAGAGAATGGAAGTGTGTTTAAAGTAATTTTTTTAAGAAATAGGACATTATGAAGGTGGACATAATCAGGAAATTTTAAGATTTTAAGTTGGGAGAAAAGTGGATTAGCATGAGAATGAGGATGTGAAAAAAGTAATAATACGTAAGGCCTGTTTTTGAAGAGTTAGAATTGTATTAACTAAGGAAGAAGTGGCCTGACCCCAAATCTGGCAACAATATGAAAGATGGGAATGAAAAAGTGCAAAATAAACTTGACGAAGAGTATTTCTGGTGACATAATGGCGCAGTTTAGATAAAATGGCATTAGCTCTTTTAAGTTTGGAATTAATTAAATTAATATGAGATCGCCAGGAAAGGTCGGAATCGAGTGAAATACCTAAATATTTAATCATGACACTAGAATTAATACGTTTACCATTAATCTTTAATTTGAAATTAAAATTGTGAGTAGATTTACGTCTAGGTTTGAATATAATGTATTCGGTTTTTGATGTGTTCATTGAAATTTTATTGGCGTTAAGCCAATAACACAATCGTTTAATATCGGACTGACATGCCTTTTGTAGATGTTTAAGATTTTTATTGACGTGTAACAAGTTGGTATCATCAGCAAAATGATGGACCTCCCCAAATTTAATAGCATGAAATAAGTCATTTATATAAATTAAGAAGAGGAGAGGCCCAAGAACCGAACCCTGAGGAACACCATGTTTAATAATGTTGGAGCAAGATGAAATACCAGAAAGGGAGACAATTTGTTTTCGATTTGAGAGGTAAGATGAAAAGAGTTCTAATGAATGTCCACGAATGACATAATGTGAGAGTTTACGAAGAAGTATAATGTGGTCAACCGTATCGAATGCTTTTTCAAGGTCAATAAACAGGGCACATGCAAAGTTTCCTTGGTCAAGGGCATTAGAAATAAGCTGAGTGATAGACATAAGTGCATGAGATGTGGAAAAAGATTTACGAAACCCAAACTGACGAAAATATAAAATATTATTGTGCTTAATAAAGTTATAAAGACGTTTGAATATAATTTTTTCAAATATCTTTTCCACATTAGATAAAAGAGAAATAGGACGATAGTTAGAACAATCGAGTGGAGAGCCCTTTTTGAACAGGGCTATCACTTTGGCAATTTTGAGAAGATCGGGAAAAACACCACTAGAAAAAAGAGAGATTGATTAGCTTTGATAAGTGGACAGCAATTTCAAATTTTAGAAGGATTAGGATTTTATTGGAAATACTATTGGGACCAGAAGACTTTTCAAGGTTGAGAGAATTAATATAACTTAGTACTTCACCGGGATCAGTAGGCGAAAGAAAAAAGGTATTTGGATTTGGATTGTCAAGAAAATCAGAAAAATGTTTAAATGAATTTGGAATCTTTGACCGAACTTTGTCAGCAACAGTACAGAAATGATTATTAACAGTGTTCGCAATGTTTTGTGGGTCATTGCAGATTGAATTATTAATTTTAAGGGATTTAATTGAATGTTTTGATGACTGATTAACACCCAGAATATTATTGATACCTTTCCAAATTAGCTTAGAGTTATTCAAATTAGTGGAAAAATAAGATTTATAATAACTGTCTTTACTTTGTCTGCAGAGAAGTGTAATTAGGTTACGATATTGCTTATAGTGGTTTAAAAGATTGTTTTTTTTAGTTTGGTTTTTTTCTCTGTGATAAGCTTGAAATATTTTATTACGAGAATACATTGACCTAAGTATACCCTTTGTAATCCATGGCTTAGTTTTAGAAGAGCGGGATTTAGAACTAGATGCTAATTTTAAAGGAGCATGGTTGTTAATTAAGTTAGTTACAGTTTGAATATAAGAGTTAAAAGAAAAATTTACATCTAGTTTATTAAGTTTTATTACATTGTCCCAATCAATTTCAAAAAAGTCAAGAATAAAATTTTCTTGGTTAAAGTTCTTCCAGTCACGATATTGATGACATGATTTTATAGCATGTCTAGGAGATTTATCAACAAAGAGAAATTGAGGTAAGTGATCAGATATGCCTGCTACTATATTACCAGAAACACAAGAAGAATTAGAGAAGTTACAAAAAATATTATCAATTAATGTTTTACTGGTACTAGTTATCCTACTGGGCAGGTTTATATTAGGAAGGAAAGAATGACATGATAATATATCTACAAAATTAGAAATATTATGATCAAATTCAACATTTAACAAATTAATATTAAAATCTCCTAATAAGACTACATCTTTATTCTCCATAGAAAGCTTATATAAGAGAGGACTTAAGTAGTTATCACTGAAGTCAGAGATTTCCATAGACGGATGCCTATAGATACAACCAATTATAAGAGCTTTGCCTTTGACTGTTGGGATTTCGATAAAACATGATTCAAGTTTCCTTGATAGATAACATATTTTATTCACATCAAGCCTTTCAACGAAAGGGATGTTATCTGCAATAAAAAGAAGAGACCCCCCACAGCTAGATTCTGATGGAGTGTGGCAATAATTATAGGATTTAAGACAAAAGTCACCAGAGATGATACTAGAGGGAATTTTTGTTTCAGTCAGTGCAATAATGTCAAAATTATGCCCAAGGTCATTAAGGAGAACATTAAACTCATCAAAATGACATGGTAATGAAGCTGTATTTAAGTGAAAGAACGAAAAAGAAGATTTTGTAAAATTAAAAGAGGTTGAATTAAAGTCGGTTATATCATAATACTTACAGTTGAGAGAGTTTGAATCATGATAACTAGAGTTCGCAAAAAGAGAATTTAAGAATTGGGCATTACCTGGGAGGTCAATATCTTCA
Organism: Hydractinia echinata; assembly: GCA_030067915.1. NCBI lineage: Eukaryota > Metazoa > Cnidaria > Hydrozoa > Anthoathecata > Hydractiniidae > Hydractinia > Hydractinia echinata. Next base: position 211,918 of record JASGCC010000068.1, read on the forward strand.
CTACTAGAGTTTGAAATTGGATGTTCCGAGGTGTCATTTAATGAGTCTGAGAAAAGATCTACGTTATGAGGAAATATAGAACCAGTACATTTATAACAAAACCATGGATCAGAAGAATGTTTAAGAGACTCATATACAGTAGGGGAAACTTGATTACATTTAATATGTACCCACTGGTCACATGTCACAACACAGGGCACGATGGTGGTTAGCTACAGATTTACAACATATATTACACATAAAACTGTACACAGATTTTGATAACACGGCCATAAAAAACAAACAACACACAATATAAGAAATAAAAAGAGCTACCTAGTTGAAAGGTGATAGCTAGCTAGCTATTATTTTTAGCTAGTTAGCTAGTTAAGAGTAATGGATCTCTAAAATGTAACAGATCAGAGTTCAGTACGTCTGATAAAAGGAGAGAAAAAAGCGGTTGACTAAGAAAAAGTACGAAGCTACAGCATTAAAAATTATTACACAGAAAAAAAAAATTTTTTATTAGCTAAACCCAAACAACTGTTTCCACAATTACATCCACCATATTTAATATAAAAAGCAAGGCATTAAACCAAGTTGGAGAAAACACAAAAATAAGTATTATTTAATTTTGTCAAAATAGATTCCGTAGGACTTTTTAATTGAAAATGAAACCTTTAAAACCAGGAAAGTTCCAAGGTGGAGGAATGTAAAATTTTGATAGGTGGTAGGTTCATCTGGGTCATTATCTTTTACGGCAAGATAAACAATCCCATTATAAGTCCAAAATCTGTGTATAAGATTTTCCTTGTATAACAATTTGCAGTTATACCACAGGTTTTTATATATTTTGCCCAGGTTGCTATTGACGTATAATTTTGCGTCGCCAAGTCCGAGTTTCTCATAATCAAGCTTTTTTATTTTATCTCTGCTACAAGAAAGCAGTTTCATACAATGTTTACGATTAACGAACCTGACGATTAGGCGTTTATGCATCGTACCATCTGAACGAGTTACAGCAGGAAGTCGATGGCAGGCTTCTATGTCTTGAGAAGTGATAGAAATATCTAGAGCATTCACAATTTCAACTACTTTTGATTCCAATTTTTTTTCCGCTACGGAATCGGGAATGCCTGTAATCTCCACGTTGTTTCTGCGATTATATTACTCCAACGCAGCCAGATCTGTTTCAAGTGAGGCAATTTTATCAGATTGTTTTTCACAAGACACTTTCAGACAGGAAACTTCAGTTTTAAGTGTAGAAATATTCTGTTTTAGCTCAGATATTATTTGTTCCTTATTATTGTCTACTGTAGTACTTAGATTTTTGAGTTCATAAAATAAGTCTTCTAATGTGATTGCCACACTTGGTGTTTCACAGTTATCAGCATCTTGGTTTGTTGACAAGTTCGACGATGTTGCTCTTGTGTTTGGTTTAGCAGTAGATTTAGGAGGCATGATTAAAGAATGTGTAAGTAGATGTTAGATCAGTAAAATACTATGCAGCTTTAGTGACTGATTTCTCAGAGCATCTACGCCCACTTTTTTCGCGCGCTTTGAACACGTCTGTACTCGACGGTGACAAGGTTTTGACCACTACTTGAGAGATGTATACTGGAATTTTAACATTTTTTATTGAAATCAAATCTACCTGAAAATTCAGTTTTTTTCCTCGTGATTTGACTTTCTGCTAATCAAAAGTCGTAGCTCATTATCGACCACTACTGATAGCTTGTACAATTTCTTTCTAATTGCAACAGGTATGATCACATTTTTATCAGCTATACATTCTTTTCATCACCAAACTTAAATTTTGAAAAAGTTTGCAAGAACACAAAAATTTACTTGTATACTTCTTTGGCAAGATTGACACATATTTGTCAAAATTTTGTTTTGTCTAAATTCTCCAAGAGACAGTGTTTGTACTTTCAAAGTCAAGGAACACTTTACTCATCAAACAAAATTCCTTCCTTGGCTCATCATTGAAAAGGGGAATGTGAAGTTCATTCACACCTTCCTGATGTTAAAATGTTTGACAGAATCACAAATATGACATTTCATAATATTGCCATCTTTATTTTTCTACTATTTCTTTAATAACCCCTACGAGTATTTCATCTTGAATCCAATGAAGAACAAGTATAACCAACTAGGCATTCCTCCTTGATTGACAGAGTTGTTTAGTTATTATCATTGCTATCTCCATATACTTTTATTTTTTTCCTTCATTCAATAAGTCAGCTCAAGTTGTTCTTGCCAGCTTTTCATTGTCATCAGTCATGTTTACCATTTAAGTAGAAAGCAAGCCCTGATAGCTTCTGACAATTTCATGTCATACTTCTTTATATTATTATACAATTTCTTTTTACATTTTCTTACAATTGAACCTTATCTGAATATTTTTCACTGTTAGGGTTCATTTATTTTCAACTTAGGAAACAGTTAGAAATACCACATGTACCAACGACATTTACCAGGGCTGAAAAAAACAATTGATATCTGGCCATGAACACCGCCACATTAGTTCGCCATTTTGAAAATGGATAGTTCGAAAATAAAATAATTATTTTGTTGTCATTTGCATAAATTATCTGAATACATTAGTTTGTAAACAAACATGGCCGAGTTACGCACGAAAAAACTTTCGCTTTCGCTTGTATTACAAGAAAGTGATGACGATTACTATAGTGACTCAGATTAAAAATTTTTAAATTTCTTACCAGCTTAGTTTATTTTTGCAATTTTTTTAAGTTTTTGTTAAGTTGTCATTACAAAAGATGTTTATAAATGTGTGCTATGCAGTAATGCATGCATTATGTATTGCTTTTAATTTTTCACAATAATGATATATAGTTAAGGATGTGTGTGAAGATAGTTTTCTGTGCACCTATATATATACTTGTGTAAAATTCTGAAGATGAATCTTCAGAATAAACAATTGCATGCCCTTTTACGTTTTAATCAGGACCACTAGTAAACAAGTTTGATCACACTTTCATTGTTGTATAATGAGATTTTATTTTTTTATTTCTGTTGCGAAATATTTGTTGTCAAAAATCGCAAAAGTTTTTCTACTTTACTTGCATTTGTACATATTTTCTTGTTCTTTTTTTCGGTCTGTTTAACTTGTAAAATTGTGAAATAATAAATGTTCTTTTTTTATAAATAATCCACAAATACATTTTTTTCTTTGTGATGTATATAGTTCACTAATATAACCGAAATGGTCAAGCAATACGGATATTTCCATATCTGTTATTGTCCTGTGAAATACACATTTGAAAATACAGAATAACTAAAAGGTTTCGAGTTCCAAGCAAATTTTAGTATGTTGTTGCAAGTTTGAAGAATGCATCAACAAAATGTTTTCTTCTATAACTTTTAATTGGCAGTTTCTCAAAATTATAATTAACACGGTTCTGAAAAGGGTATTACTGGTGGTTGTGTAACCAAAAATTGCTATTTGTACATTTTTAAAATGTGAATATATTTTTATTTCACTATTTGCTGGTAAATTTAAAAGTAAAGCAGTCAGTGGCACTTTAGAACCTTATACCCGCATTCACATGTTTGTAAATTTTTACGTAAGGGCTTACTGAAAATTTTATTTAATAAATCTCTCCTTGTATAACGTTTTGTTCACATGTACATGTCTGTCCAGGCAACATAAACTTTAACAGAAAGCCAGATCATTTGTTAAAAAAAGTATAAAAAATGTCATACATATTTTGGAGATTTTTCATATATTATCATATATTTTGACTGTGTCTTCTTGTTTTTTTTAGATATCATATAGATATTCTTATTGATCTTGTGTAAATTGTGCTCATCTCAATAAGTCAAAAGATTTTTAAGTTCTGAAGTTTGTATTTAAGCTAGTAATTTACTATTTTACCAATCTTTGTTAGTGCTAACGTGGTTCTATAACGATATCTGAAATCCATTTTTTTTTTGCCTAATTTTGACAGGTATTTGGCTTAGTTTTTATTTTCAAACCTACTTTTATCATATATTTTGTCAATTTATCATATATTTACCTGAAAATATTCATATATTCTCATATATTTGCCCTAATATATGAGAATATATATGAATATATATGCCCTATATTCATATATTTTGTATGATAATTTCCCCTGGGAGGCCTGAGACTTATTGTCAACTAAACCATAATCCGTAAAAAGAATTTGCACTTAAATTTAGATTGTCCTATAAAACTGTGCCAAAAACATTAAAAGAACACTAAAATTGTTTGTTTTATTATTCTGTACAACTAAAACAGCACAAGAATAATTCTTGCTGTATAACTTTCAAAACAACACAGAAAAATTCTTGCTGCATAACTTTTAAAAACAAGTTTTTGAGCATGCAAGTATTTTTATCTTTTCACCTTGAGAACTAGTTACATTTTTTTTAGTGAGACAAATTATTATTATTTTTCCTTTGCAACTAAAAAATATAAACTGCGTGCGTTATGCGAAAATACATAGAAAAAAATGGTTGTTGTAACACCCTCCTCTGTTGTTGTTCCGACTATACATTCTCGATAAAATTATTTTTATTTCGCAAGCCGACCGTAAGCTACTACCGACTTCGCCCGTAGAACAACTAATTAAGTTGGAGTTGCCTGATTGTTTTTTTATAACTACATAAAATTTTGGTTTGAAGCTTAGTGGTAAATTCTTTAGAGACTTTTGAGTAATTTTACGGCTGGAATTATTTACTTTACAGGAATTTTTTTTTTGTTATGCTGGAACGGAAACATAACAAAAAAACCTAACAAACAAGCCTTCGTAAGTAAGTAAGTAAGTAGTCATTTATTCGGAATAATAAATTTATAAGACTTATTCATTTGTAAGGATAACAGCAAAATTAAAATATAAATATAAATATAAAAATAATGATATCCACACAACTATAAAAATTATCCAGGAGACCACACTATAGCATAGCTAGAAAAAATGTGAGGCCACCTTTGATTAAGGAACTATATGATCAGTGACAATTTAGGGATATATGAAATGGGGTATATATCAATTAAATAACCAGGAAAAAATAAATAAATAAATAAATAAATAAAAAACAAACAAACAAACAAAAAAAACAAACAATAAACAAAACAAAAACTGAAAACAATTGGACACACATTTACACACACAGAACCAGCACATTGACACACAACACACGCACACATGACCCTAGTGTAATGACAAAAGTTTTAAACAATTGGCTTGAAATAAGCAGTTTAAGAAATAGGGAACTATTGTTGGGTATGTGATTGTAAAAAAAAATCAGTTAGTTTAATCCTTAAAGCATTAGATGATAATTCAAGGAAGGATAAGTTGAAATGTTGGATAAACTTGTTCCATGATCGAATGGATTGAAAGCGAATTGAATTTAAACCGTAGGATACCGTTTGAACAGAAGGAACACTTATGAGACCATTACTATATCCACGAGTACCGTAGTTAACAGAAAAATCAATACCAATAGTTTTAATGACAGAGAATGGAAGTGTGTTTAAAGTAATTTTTTTAAGAAATAGGACATTATGAAGGTGGACATAATCAGGAAATTTTAAGATTTTAAGTTGGGAGAAAAGTGGATTAGCATGAGAATGAGGATGTGAAAAAGTAATAATACGTAAGGCCTGTTTTTGAAGAGTTAGAATTGTATTAACTAAGGAAGAAGTGGCCTGACCCCAAATCTGGCAACAATATGAAAGATGGGAATGAAAAAGTGCAAAATAAACTTGACGAAGAGTATTTCTGGTGACATAATGGCGCAGTTTAGATAAAATGGCATTAGCTCTTTTAAGTTTGGAATTAATTAAATTAATATGAGATCGCCAGGAAAGGTCGGAATCGAGTGAAATACCTAAATATTTAATCATGACACTAGAATTAATACGTTTACCATTAATCTTTAATTTGAAATTAAAATTGTGAGTAGATTTACGTCTAGGTTTGAATATAATGTATTCGGTTTTTGATGTGTTCATTGAAATTTTATTGGCGTTAAGCCAATAACACAATCGTTTAATATCGGACTGACATGCCTTTTGTAGATGTTTAAGATTTTTATTGACGTGTAACAAGTTGGTATCATCAGCAAAATGATGGACCTCCCCAAATTTAATAGCATGAAATAAGTCATTTATATAAATTAAGAAGAGGAGAGGCCCAAGAACCGAACCCTGAGGAACACCATGTTTAATAATGTTGGAGCAAGATGAAATACCAGAAAGGGAGACAATTTGTTTTCGATTTGAGAGGTAAGATGAAAAGAGTTCTAATGAATGTCCACGAATGACATAATGTGAGAGTTTACGAAGAAGTATAATGTGGTCAACCGTATCGAATGCTTTTTCAAGGTCAATAAACAGGGCACATGCAAAGTTTCCTTGGTCAAGGGCATTAGAAATAAGCTGAGTGATAGACATAAGTGCATGAGATGTGGAAAAAGATTTACGAAACCCAAACTGACGAAAATATAAAATATTATTGTGCTTAATAAAGTTATAAAGACGTTTGAATATAATTTTTTCAAATATCTTTTCCACATTAGATAAAAGAGAAATAGGACGATAGTTAGAACAATCGAGTGGAGAGCCCTTTTTGAACAGGGCTATCACTTTGGCAATTTTGAGAAGATCGGGAAAAACACCACTAGAAAAAGAGAGATTGATTAGCTTTGATAAGTGGACAGCAATTTCAAATTTTAGAAGGATTAGGATTTTATTGGAAATACTATTGGGACCAGAAGACTTTTCAAGGTTGAGAGAATTAATATAACTTAGTACTTCACCGGGATCAGTAGGCGAAAGAAAAAAGGTATTTGGATTTGGATTGTCAAGAAAATCAGAAAAATGTTTAAATGAATTTGGAATCTTTGACCGAACTTTGTCAGCAACAGTACAGAAATGATTATTAACAGTGTTCGCAATGTTTTGTGGGTCATTGCAGATTGAATTATTAATTTTAAGGGATTTAATTGAATGTTTTGATGACTGATTAACACCCAGAATATTATTGATACCTTTCCAAATTAGCTTAGAGTTATTCAAATTAGTGGAAAAATAAGATTTATAATAACTGTCTTTACTTTGTCTGCAGAGAAGTGTAATTAGGTTACGATATTGCTTATAGTGGTTTAAAAGATTGTTTTTTTTAGTTTGGTTTTTTTCTCTGTGATAAGCTTGAAATATTTTATTACGAGAATACATTGACCTAAGTATACCCTTTGTAATCCATGGCTTAGTTTTAGAAGAGCGGGATTTAGAACTAGATGCTAATTTAAAGGAGCATGGTTGTTAATTAAGTTAGTTACAGTTTGAATATAAGAGTTAAAAGAAAAATTTACATCTAGTTTATTAAGTTTTATTACATTGTCCCAATCAATTTCAAAAAAGTCAAGAATAAAATTTTCTTGGTTAAAGTTCTTCCAGTCACGATATTGATGACATGATTTTATAGCATGTCTAGGAGATTTATCAACAAAGAGAAATTGAGGTAAGTGATCAGATATGCCTGCTACTATATTACCAGAAACACAAGAAGAATTAGAGAAGTTACAAAAAATATTATCAATTAATGTTTTACTGGTACTAGTTATCCTACTGGGCAGGTTTATATTAGGAAGGAAAGAATGACATGATAATATATCTACAAAATTAGAAATATTATGATCAAATTCAACATTTAACAAATTAATATTAAAATCTCCTAATAAGACTACATCTTTATTCTCCATAGAAAGCTTATATAAGAGAGGACTTAAGTAGTTATCACTGAAGTCAGAGATTTCCATAGACGGATGCCTATAGATACAACCAATTATAAGAGCTTTGCCTTTGACTGTTGGGATTTCGATAAAACATGATTCAAGTTTCCTTGATAGATAACATATTTTATTCACATCAAGCCTTTCAACGAAAGGGATGTTATCTGCAATAAAAAGAAGAGACCCCCCACAGCTAGATTCTGATGGAGTGTGGCAATAATTATAGGATTTAAGACAAAAGTCACCAGAGATGATACTAGAGGGAATTTTTGTTTCAGTCAGTGCAATAATGTCAAAATTATGCCCAAGGTCATTAAGGAGAACATTAAACTCATCAAAATGACATGGTAATGAAGCTGTATTTAAGTGAAAGAACGAAAAAGAAGATTTTGTAAAATTAAAAGAGGTTGAATTAAAGTCGGTTATATCATAATACTTACAGTTGAGAGAGTTTGAATCATGATAACTAGAGTTCGCAAAAAGAGAATTTAAGAATTGGGCATTACCTGGGAGGTCAATATCTTCACTACTAGAGTTTGAAATTGGATGTTCCGAGGTGTCATTTAATGAGTCTGAGAAAAGATCTACGTTATGAGGAAATATAGAACCAGTACATTTATAACAAAACCATGGATCAGAAGAATGTTTAAGAGACTCATATACAGTAGGGGAAACTTGATTACATTTAATATGTACCCACTGGTCACATGTCACAACACAGGGGCACGATGGTGGTTAGCTACAGATTTACAACATATATTACACATAAAACTGTACACAGATTTTGATAACACGGCCATAAAAAACAAACAACACACAATATAAGAAATAAAAAGAGCTACCTAGTTGAAAGGTGATAGCTAGCTAGCTATTATTTTTAGCTAGTTAGCTAGTTAAGAGTAATGGATCTCTAAAATGTAACAGATCAGAGTTCAGTACGTCTGATAAAAGGAGAGAAAAAAGCGGTTGACTAAGAAAAAGTACGAAGCTACAGCATTAAAAATTATTACACAGAAAAAAAAAATTTTTTATTAGCTAAACCCAAACAACTGTTTCCACAATTACATCCACCATATTTAATATAAAAAGCAAGGCATTAAACCAAGTTGGAGAAAACACAAAAATAAGTATTATTTAATTTTGTCAAAATAGATTCCGTAGGACTTTTTAATTGAAAATGAAACCTTTAAAACCAGGAAAGTTCCAAGGTGGAGGAATGTAAAATTTTGATAGGTGGTAGGTTCATCTGGGTCATTATCTTTTACGGCAAGATAAACAATCCCATTATAAGTCCAAAATCTGTGTATAAGATTTTCCTTGTATAACAATTTGCAGTTATACCACAGGTTTTTATATATTTTGCCCAGGTTGCTATTGACGTATAATTTTGCGTCGCCAAGTCCGAGTTTCTCATAATCAAGCTTTTTTATTTTATCTCTGCTACAAGAAAGCAGTTTCATACAATGTTTACGATTAACGAACCTGACGATTAGGCGTTTATGCATCGTACCATCTGAACGAGTTACAGCAGGAAGTCGATGGCAGGCTTCTATGTCTTGAGAAGTGATAGAAATATCTAGAGCATTCACAATTTCAACTACTTTTGATTCCAATTTTTTTTCCGCTACGGAATCGGGAATGCCTGTAATCTCCACGTTGTTTCTGCGATTATATTACTCCAACGCAGCCAGATCTGTTTCAAGTGAGGCAATTTTATCAGATTGTTTTTCACAAGACACTTTCAGACAGGAAACTTCAGTTTTAAGTGTAGAAATATTCTGTTTTAGCTCAGATATTATTTGTTCCTTATTATTGTCTACTGTAGTACTTAGATTTTTGAGTTCATAAAATAAGTCTTCTAATGTGATTGCCACACTTGGTGTTTCACAGTTATCAGCATCTTGGTTTGTTGACAAGTTCGACGATGTTGCTCTTGTGTTTGGTTTAGCAGTAGATTTAGGAGGCATGATTAAAGAATGTGTAAGTAGATGTTAGATCAGTAAAATACTATGCAGCTTTAGTGACTGATTTCTCAGAGCATCTACGCCCACTTTTTTCGCGCGCTTTGAACACGTCTGTACTCGACGGTGACAAGGTTTTGACCACTACTTGAGAGATGTATACTGGAATTTTAACATTTTTTATTGAAATCAAATCTACCTGAAAATTCAGTTTTTTTCCTCGTGATTTGACTTTCTGCTAATCAAAAGTCGTAGCTCATTATCGACCACTACTGATAGCTTGTACAATTTCTTTCTAATTGCAACAGGTATGATCACATTTTTATCAGCTATACATTCTTTTCATCACCAAACTTAAATTTTGAAAAAGTTTGCAAGAACACAAAAATTTACTTGTATACTTCTTTGGCAAGATTGACACATATTTGTCAAAATTTTGTTTTGTCTAAATTCTCCAAGAGACAGTGTTTGTACTTTCAAAGTCAAGGAACACTTTACTCATCAAACAAAATTCCTTCCTTGGCTCATCATTGAAAAGGGGAATGTGAAGTTCATTCACACCTTCCTGATGTTAAAATGTTTGACAGAATCACAAATATGACATTTCATAATATTGCCATCTTTATTTTTCTACTATTTCTTTAATAACCCCTACGAGTATTTCATCTTGAATCCAATGAAGAACAAGTATAACCAACTAGGCATTCCTCCTTGATTGACAGAGTTGTTTAGTTATTATCATTGCTATCTCCATATACTTTTATTTTTTTCCTTCATTCAATAAGTCAGCTCAAGTTGTTCTTGCCAGCTTTTCATTGTCATCAGTCATGTTTACCATTTAAGTAGAAAGCAAGCCCTGATAGCTTCTGACAATTTCATGTCATACTTCTTTATATTATTATACAATTTCTTTTTACATTTTCTTACAATTGAACCTTATCTGAATATTTTTCACTGTTAGGGTTCATTTATTTTCAACTTAGGAAACAGTTAGAAATACCACATGTACCAACGACATTTACCAGGGCTGAAAAAAACAATTGATATCTGGCCATGAACACCGCCACATTAGTTCGCCATTTTGAAAATGGATAGTTCGAAAATAAAATAATTATTTTGTTGTCATTTGCATAAATTATCTGAATACATTAGTTTGTAAACAAACATGGCCGAGTTACGCACGAAAAAACTTTCGCTTTCGCTTGTATTACAAGAAAGTGATGACGATTACTATAGTGACTCAGATTAAAAATTTTTAAATTTTTTACCAGCATTGATAAATACAACAGCAAAAAGGGAAGCTGGAAACCGTATTACGTATTAATATATATGTTACTACGCACCAAGCATAATTATAAAATAATTATTTTAAATATGGTAACTTTGCGAATAAATTACTACGATTGCCGCGTTTTATCAGAATAAAGTGGCTAAAAGTTGGTAGTCAGAGCATAAAGGTTTACACTGGAAGTCTAGGTTAGTTTAGCTATGAGTACCACCACTACTACGTTTGCCTTGCTTCCCAAGGAAGGCAAAGAAATTCAGATACAAGTACCACAAAAGACTGAAAAAAATGAAAAATTTCTGAAATTTGTGGGTTTTGTGGTACATGTAGCAAGATATTTTGTTGAGAAAAATGGACCCTAAGGGTGCATTCCATTTAACACAAAAACTGACACATCAACATTCCATAATGGCAGTGTGCAAGTTTAGCACCTTTAGCGGCAAAATGGAATGGCTGGTTGACTTTTACAGAGAGATGACCAGAATCTGAGTTAAAAGTGAGTAAAATATGCTCAATGAGCTTTATTTTTTACTTATTTTAATAACCTCTGAGTTGATTATTAAATTAAGTGACTTTTTTTACTCAAAGTGCTAATTTAAGTTAAAACAAAGCTAAATGAAATGGATTTAGCAAAACTTTTGAGTAAAATTATTAAATTTAGCCACTTATTTGTGTTAAATGGAATGCACCCTAAGTCTTTGTAGTCGTAAAATTCTTTGAATGCATTATATGCCCTAGTATTTTTCTTCTTAAAAGACAGTGCAACTAATTGACTGATTTTCTTTTCTCAAACCATCTCCCTCAGCCAGTTCCTCTTGCACGTCCTGTATGCGAGAGATAAACAGCAGGTCCTTCTTTCTTTTTATCCAAATGGGCATATATCTGCCACACCGCAATGCTATTTTTCCAAGTTATATAATCTTCCTCTTCACTGAACACTGGTAAAGCCTTCACTTGTTTTACTTTTGCATGCAATGCCAGAAATCAATGGTGGCATTCAGTAATGCCATATTGTTGTACTAGTTTAACGCAATGATAGCAAAAAAAATTGTTGAGATGAAAAAAAAACAGAATTTCTTTATTTTAGTTTACACCATCATTGTACACATCTACCATTTTATTTTGTTTTGTTTTTATTCTTCGATTGTGCAGTGAGCAAATCATTTAAACCTAAAACCATTAAAATTTATCTACCAAAGTTTTTATATAAAAATGTCAATGGCAGCCATTTTAAATTTCCTTGATGTTATTATTTTTTGTAAGCTAAATGAGCATTTGTAAAGGTTTCTTTCAAATGAATTTGTTTGTTTCCTTTAATCTATACGTTTAAATTTTCTTTGTTCGTATGAACTTGGTATAAAAAAAGGTGCTTTTTATGGAATTTTGAATGTATAGGGTTCAAAATTGACGTAGTTGCAAAAAATGTTGCAAAAAGGTTTGAATTAATACACTTGGTGCATTTGTCACTTGAATGATATTAAGTATGTTAGGACACATCACTAAGTGAAAATAAAGAAAAAGACAAAACACACTACAAATCCTACTACAGTATTGTGTATCATATTAAAAGGGGTCCAGGATGATGTACTCCTCAATTTTCTCATGTAAGACACAACAAGCAACAAGTAAGACCTGCCTTTGGTTTTGCGAGGAGAGGTTCTATTTAGTCTCCTTTACGGTTTTAATTGTGTGAAACTGTTGCTGTGACAAACATTTATTAAGTCTGCCTTGGTGTACATTGAAATTGAGCTTATTTCTATCATTGCAGATATTGTTTGGCCACTACAAATCAAGTTTGTGACTGTATTTTCGAAAATCAATTGCCGTTTTTCTAGTTTCCCTATTATGCTGCTTTTAATTCTAATTTCAAAATACCTATAATATTTTTCACATTGTTTCTAACAAATTAAATCATCATGTTGTCAGCTGTGCACTCATTATCATTCATTGGGTTAAATAGACTCCTAAGGAATCGAAGTGCATTTGACATACACATGAATTTGACAACTAATTTTCGATGGAATTTATTCTCTGAGTCCAGAAATATTTTACATAACAGGAATTAATTTAACAGATTTCGTTATTTAACAGGAATTAATTTTTTGCGGTTTCTTTATTTGCAAATTATTTTTGCGATCCAAATTTTTGTGAACTTTTACTACTGGTAAATGAAATTGGTTCTGGAGTATAGTGGACTTTTGTTAAAATTTAAAAAATTGCCTTGAAAAATCCTGGAATTTTAATCTTAACCTCCATTAATTATTTTCATGCAGTTAAATTGTCAATATTAAGCAATATTGTTCTAACAACCATGATATATAACTATTTTTTGATTGACTGTCTGATCCAGATGTTGCTGTTGATTTAGACTTCAAAATTTAAATTTGAGTCTTGTATGGAAAATCCTGGATTTTAGTTTCCTAGAAAGTTATTTTGGCTGGCAACCCTGTTGTTTTTTTTCAAGTTAAGTGCCATATATTGTGTAATTTTCGCGAAAAGGACAAAAAAAGTGAAATTCCCTAAAGATTATAATCCTGTGAAAATTTGTTTCTTTATTGGGATGCTAATACGAAAAATATGTTACATGTTGCAGAGGACAAAAAAAATTTCCTTAACAAGGCACCTTTTAGATGGTAATTTCTTTGCGTTAAGTTACTAAATATGGTAACAGAAAAATATTGCAATAATTTAATTTACGTTCAAATACACCATTAGTTATTGAGTAAATTATTCCTTATCTGTTGAGTTTGTTACATTAAAGCATCATTCATTCTCACTCATTCTATTCAAAAGTGAAACTTTACAGGATCATAATTTTGTACAAGTTGCTAAATTTGGAGCCACATGTACTATCGGATGTCAGAATTCTTAATTATTTGCTAAACTATTGCTGAATAAAATCAAAACGTTTTGATTTTATTCGTAGCTAAACTAAACTATTTTTTTGCTTCTGGTAATAATTTTTCAATAATTTACAGTACAATTCACTATTAACTATTCTGTTAAGTATTTTAATTTTAGTAAACTTGATGTATAATTCATCGAATAGTTCACCGTCTAAAAGGGGCTTAAGATATACAAGATTTAAATATTTAAAATATGGGAACTTGTGATGTCATATATGATGGCTTTTATAAAATGCTGACATTACATTTCTCTCTTTAGTTAAAGACTAGCTATAGTTACCACTAATAACAATGAATTAAAAAATACGAATTTAGAATAGGATCGAAATTTAAAATGGAAAATGGTGGATGTTTGATGTAACTGCATGATAACGGGAAGTTTTCGTAGTTGTTTGTCAAAAATAGTGTTAATTGGTCATCGTTATCTTTCAAAATTGTTATTTCAGCGTTAAATTTCTAAACACAACACTTGACCAACTTTTTATGTTTACAGGACACAGACGAAATACATCTTTTTCTAGAAAACGGTACAACTTTTCAGCCATAATTTATATTTACGCAAAACAAGAACGATTAAACTTTACACAACAATACACTATCCACAGTTACTTCATGTTCATCCAGGACAAAACTCTTCCTATTCACATCTAACTGCTTTTCACTAATTTCCAGTGCAGTGTTAATAGTTGTTGAGATTTTTACGCCATTAGAATGTTGTATGACAACATTTTAAATAGATACACTTCTGCCTAAAATTCATCAACAAGTTCACCCCAATCCACTATTTTTATCTTCCCTGATCTCTAACTTTTCTCTCTCTTGTCTTGTCTACGCCTCCTTTAACAGATATTTCTGAGGATCTATTTTAATGTCAGTTATAGATGACACAGTACTAGAACTGTATTGAAATTCGATCTCATCACATTTGGTTAACGTTGACCCAACATTGTGTTCTGGATTTGGCTTCGGATAAATTAGAGATAAGCACTGGCGCTTTATTGTTGTTTTTTTTTTTTCACAAACAAATTTCTTCTGGTGGTTTTGTTTAGCATAGCACGGATCATTTTGGTTGTGTTTATACAAAAATTTCTGGTGAGCATCACTCTTGCATTTTCAAACAAAAGTAATAATGATTGCGAACCACAAAGTTCTTCACTTGATAATCTGTAGCTGCATTGTTGTTGTGAATTGCCATAATCACAATGGTACTATTTCTTAAACTTTTAAGTTTATGAAGATTGTACTTATTAACGAGATGTTTTTCAAACACCAACTTGGTTGAAAATTTTTCCATGTCCTCATAAAAAAATTTATTACACTTCTCTTTAATAACATCTTCCAGTCATCTTTAGTGCAATCACCGTTTCTTAACCGCAAAATGAGGTTTCAGCATTGGGCGCACATTTATTTTCAACCCGCTTAACAACAATTTGAAACTTACTGTATGTTATGAAACCCTGTAAAGCAATATCTCATTTAGGGTGCTGATAATACAACAACTTGTTAGAGATAGGGGGTAATTGTGCATGATCACTAAACACCTTTTATCAATCCAACTATGTACATTGACCAAGGATGAAAAATTCATCTATGATGATATATTCAATACCAACAAGATGTTCTTGTAGACGTTGTAGAGCAGGACCTTTAAGTTCACAACTTTTACTAGAACCAGCTTGACCAGTTACAATCAGTAATAACTGCAGATCATTTCTATCAACTAAGTGCACATTAATCATATCATAAACACTCTTCTGTTCCACATTAAAGGTATTAATATCACTTTAAGTGCAAGTATTGATACTTGCACTTAGAGTGGTATTGAAAGATTGGTTCAGATTTGATTTTTTTAACCAAAATGACATTTCACGTACCTGTTTATTATTAGATTATTCCAAAAATTCAGCAGAGTTGTTAGTTAAATAATTTTTTACAGTGCCCGTCATATTTAAAGCAGCAAGATTCATCCAATCTGTTTGAGAGGCAGGTATAATGGTAACAGACAATTCATGTTAAAATTAATTTCTGTTTTATTTAAATCTTCTTCCCATGTTGGGGCTAATTCTTTCCCTGCATCAGTATTGAGAAAATTTTGCAATGCCTGAATATATTCCTCGTCATCTTGAGATTTCCATAAACTATCCACATTTCCTTTCCAGGGCTTATATTTAATCAACTGATACTTGCACATTTTTCGGATTTGAACTAAAAGCTAGAAAGCATCTTTTTTTCTCTCTCTCTCTCTTGATTTTTAATAAGTTGCTACTTCTTAACAAAATTCAAACAATTAACTTCCCCTAAAGTCTTACAATAACTTTCTCTAGTAGCATAATGATCAAGTATCGTTTCTTCGACTTCCAAATATCCATTTTTTATTTCTCACCTATGTGAACCATCCAGCGAAGCATATACTGTCTGAGAAGTTGAAGATACCAACTATAAAGAAAGAGTACTTTCCATATCCTGATGAATACTTAGTCACGTTCACCTACACTTTCAATAAACATTTTTTTTATTTCAGATTTAGGCTCATCTTTATCAACTACTTTTGAAATAATTTATTTGAAAGTGTCTTTACCAATTATTGACATTTTTCTGCTTTTGAAGCATATTTCGCTAGATATTCAACACATGCATGATGATCTAAAATCAACTAGATGTCGCAATTGGCACGCCAACCTTGGAGCTGAACATTTTGATGCTTATTGATGAGAGTCATTTCTTTTCGTAATAATTTCTGTTCCTATCGCGAGTGTCTATTTCATCATATTTTACATATGTGTTATCACAATAATCCATTGGAAAATTAAATCTGCAAAACTGATTACCTTGCTTGTCTTCTTGAAGACAGTAACTGGAATTACATTTAGAATGTCGCTCAACACTGTTAATTAAGTCTGCATAGTCTAAATCAAAGTTTTTTATAATGCGAAAACGCAATTTTGCAGGGATGAACACTACGCTTACGAATGTTTAAACAACATGTGCAAGAACACAAAAGAGCCGTACGCAACGCAGATACAGACAAAAATGAGATTGTGGACCATAGCTGGAAGAATGATCATGTTATTGACCGGGACAATAAAAAGATAATAGCCCGAGAGTCTGGTTGGACAGCAAGAAAAGTAAAAGAAACCATAAATAGTATAGACAGAAATACTCATATCAATAGTATTTCCTATCAACTTCCAGAAATATGGTTACCCGCACTTCGGAAAGCGAACATTTAGGAAAAAGTGCAAAATATGGTTCAGGACAAACGTAACAAAAAGCGAACTTTTAGAAAAAAGAAACGTAACATAAAGCGAACTTTTAGAAAAAAAAGGAGAGATTTTAATCAATCTATTGCTTCCATCTGGGTCCGTGAAAAAGTTAATTACTTTAATTGCTGTGACCTGATTGGTTAATTTCGATCCTCTAATTATCTCTTCAAATAATAAATAGCCAAAGATGATTACGATCATTGCCCGTCGAATCAGAAACTACTTGGTTCCACGTTGTTAACAGCAAATCAAAGCTTCCTGCCTATCACTAATATCTAAGTTACACTGTTCTATATCTAATTTTTTTTTGTGTGCCCAGGCCATTCCTTGAGACGAGTGCACACTCATAAAAAGATTTACGAGTGCTTTTTATCGCACTCGTGAATTTTTTCTTTTTCTAAAATATTATAGAGCGATGAAAAAGGCTATTACGCTGATTACATAACATTCATTTCTTCGTGATTGATTTGTTTAAAAAGTATAGCGAACATTAAAGTCGGCCCCTTTCCTTCATGCTCACACTCTTATGCTCGGCTGGTGCATTACACTGAGACTCGAACGAAAGACGGAAGACCATTTGGAACCATGCCACAAGTCAGTCCGACCTTCATCGTCACAGAGAATACTGCGAGAAGAGTGCGCACCCATGCAAGTTAAATATAACCATAACATGAGAGAGGTTAGGTGTCCTGTACCTTAATACAGCTTTCAGACGAATGTTTTCGTGATGTAACACCAAAGAAAAAACACGTTGAATAAAGTTTAAAAAATATTTTTAAAAGGGGAAAGAGAAATCAAAACTGTCTAGAAATATATTTAATGCCAAAAACATATAGCGAATCTGCCAACACATCATCGCGTTCAACGTTGTTTCAACCTTACACTTGTGGTTAATACGTTTTACAAAATTCATTTCTATACAGCTTAATAACATATAACGTTGAATCACACTTGCAAATATTCACATCGCACTTGTAAATTTTGCTTACGAGTGCGATTTTTCGCACACCATAGCACTCGTAATTTTTTTAGTGGGTGCTTTTTGTAGCTCTGGCATAGTTTTATTCAAGAAATGGCCTGTGTGCCATGTATCCATCAATTGCAATTTTTGTTAAATCACATAAGCCTGGGTCAGACTTTAATTTGGCCAAACCATGAACTGAACTGCCCCTCTCAATACTTTAAATTCATAGCAAAACCATTGCCATTTTTCCCCATTATAAGCCAATGAGACACAAAAGATTCTACTAAAACCAGTCCAAAATGTGGGGATTTTTTATAATGTTATTTCTTAGATCCTGTTTAGTATTCTGTGTGTTTTTTGACATTTTTATGAGTCATACTTTAAAACATCATTCTTTATAATAGAACTAAGTTAGTGGATTAGGCTAGTTAGTATAGGTTTCAGTCCTGATTTGTTTTTATTTGGATGTAAATACTAGCTAAAACAGTATAATCAGATGTTTGCTTAGGATGTATATAAATTTAAATTTTCTCTCGAATTTAAGGAAGATGATTCAGCTTCCAGTTTAAGTGAGGAAGAAGTGGAAGACTCTCATCACATTAAAGATGGTCAAAACTCATGGGAGGAAGATTCCAGCAGGTAATACAAAAATTAAAAAAATTAAAATTAAAACAACAGACATAATGGTAGCTATGATTATAAACAAATAACATTTTTAGAGCAAAAAATACATGCATAACTCAGAATGTTATTCAGATTATATAAATAACTATATTTCCCAAAACAGTTTTTCTAAAAGCTTCAAACAACAACATTCATTTCAACTCTTCTGACGCGGTTTATCCATTTAGATTTCTAAATTAGGTTGCTTCGAAAATATTAAAAGTTTGTCACATTACACAACTTCATAAACATCAAGAATACATGTCAGATGTAATTAGTTGGGGTAACAGTTAGCATCCTTTTAATCCATTACGTTTATCACAACAAGCAAGCAGCAAACTGACTAAGTAAGAATTTGTTTAAAAACGTTCTTTACATGGCTTTTCTAAAGGTTTTTTTATCTTTAAAAATGTAGCGATTAAAGTTGTCTTTTTAGCGAAAAGCTTAGTCCTTAAAAAATAGCACTGGCATTTACTTTTATAAGGCAAACTTTTGCCAAATAGCTATCAGTTAATATATAAAATTATTACTCTCCGTCAGCATATCAATCTCATAAAAAAAAAAGCACGGCAGTAAAAAATCTCCCACTTGGTATCAAAATTTTTTTTTGTATTACTGTATGCCATATTATTTCAAATTTTCTTAATATTGGAAATTATGTTTAAACATTTGGCCTTTTTAATTATTTAATATTAGGTTACGTGGTTTTAAATGACTAGATACGCTAAAATTAATGTGATTTTTAAATTTCATGAGTAGAGGAGGTTCTCCAACTTTAGATTATAACTGCCAAATATATCATCCTTTAAAACGTTGTTGGCATTTATGGAGGACATAAAAAGAACCTGAATTTCGTGTAGTGGGTGATGTTTAAAATTTTACTAATATCAGTTTTTTATGGATTTAGAATCTATTATCTGTTTATTTTCATAGTTAGAACATTAACAAAAACTAAGACCTATGTTTGTATTTATTTACTGTGGATTAAATCCCGAATTTAAATGGCAACGTAAATTCACAACCATCTTAAGCAACATTTAAAATTCTTCAAACTTGGTAGAGCGATGGGTTATCGGATTTTAGCAATTTTGATTTTTAAATTCCTCTGCACCAAAAAGGCCCTGAATTCACTTTTTGCTCATTTAGGGCGCATAAAAAATACCATGTTATAAATCGAAAGTTGTTAATTAGGATAAATGCACTACTCCCTGCATTCTGCCTCTGTTAGAGATTCAGTATATTTTTGGCATAGCTTATCAATAATCTAAAAGTAATGCCTCTTTTCTGCATATTTTAGTATAAGTAAGATATAGAATCGATTGTAGTGGCAAAAATGAGATCTTCATGTTCTTTTTGACCACCATGCAAGTGCTTATTTTGCAATTTTGTGAAAGAGTTAGTAGATAGAATTTACAAAAATACTTGTTGCAAATAATTGGCACAATTTTGAGGTATGACATTCAAACTTTTCTTCTTTGATATTTTCTCCCTATACATGAAGGAGTTGTTTCTTTAGACATTCTAACAACCAAGATAATGAATTCTGTAATTGATACCTAAACAAAATTACTATGCCTTTGTGACTTGTGAAATATAGGAAATTACTTGCTAAATTAAGAATTGTGTGTTGGAACTTAGAGTGGATTTAAACATCAGTCATTTTCATAAGTTTTACAAGTCCTAAAATAATTTTTTTCTTCCTCGTTTAGTGACTCCAGTGACGCAAATGATGGCGAAGAAGTGGAGATAGCAGACTCAGACAACCAACAAAGTTTAGAGCAACAGAAGATATTACAAAAAGTTGGAAGTCCAGAACAAGGTTACTCTTGCGTCCTTGAGTATATATTTATGTGACTTTTATTCAATAACAAACACGCTCAGCTTCAGTCTATCAATGGTTAAACTGTGACATAAGGACACTATAAAAATGATAGGAATCAATTTGAATGTTTTAATACTAAAATGACACAGAAAAATTTCATAATAAATTTGAATATAGGTAGTACTTATTTTTTTCAAGTAATCACTATCTAAAACTATATTTAAAACAGTGAAACAATATTTTATTTTGTGAAAGATATTTATTTCTCAAACAATCACATGAGACACAGTTTATATGTTTGGCATTCCGTCTCTTCATTCATTCAGAATGCATTTGTTTACATCTCTGAAGACTTGCGTCACTCAAGTTAGTAATTTACTGACCAGAAATTTTTTAAATCAAAACGTTTGTCCAAATCCCTTTTCCCTTGATGCAATACAGTACCATGAACCAAGTTGGCACATTACACTAGTTGCTGTATCAGTGCATGAGACCATTAGAGACTAAATATAACTGCCAAGTTTGTTCACATTAGCAACATTTAAATCAATATAAACAGGTTGCCGTTATACTTTATGTAGAAATCAGGTCATATATGAGGGCAATCTTGTTCCAAGGCCTTCTTTTTCATTCTCTGCGTGCAAGCCACACATGTTAGCAAACAAAGAAAGCAACCTTAAGGACCAGATTAGGGGAAGAGAGAGGATTCGTTTAAGGGAAAACTTATTTGTCATAAAACTCAGATTTTTAAAAAATTTAAAAAAAAATTTAAAAAATTACCCAAGTTTTCCCTGAACTACCGCTTTTTCCCTGATTTTTAATAATTATTTCGTTTCTCTTATTTTTCTTGTGTTTTTGAAGATGTAGGGTATATAGTTGAGAATAAAAGTCTGGTTCCATTATGTAGCATTGATTTTGTACAAGCGCGTATGGTAAACCTTTAACACATTCTGATACAAATCAGAAAATAAAGGTAAATTTGTTACGTACTGATAGGTAAGAGCATGACCATTGTCCATTCTTTACCATAAAAAGAGCGCCCATTGTAGCACGATGACCTCATAACCGCAATGTAGTGTCTTCAAATTTGGCGAAGGTTTTAAATGATCGTAACGGATAAAATAAAAGGATATATAAATATCGCAAAAATATAAATTTAGTATGCTCGCTGAAAAAGTTCGAATGAGTTATCTTTTCTCTGCAGTTTTTTCATTGCATCATTCTTTTGCATGCTGCTATTTGGAAATTTAAATGTCTCAGAACAAATATGGCTTAAATGGAAAGTGTTAAATAGTACTACTTTTTATCTTTACTAAAAACTGATTGAGTCACAAAAGTAACAACTATCAGCCATATTCCTTACTTCGTGGTATTCAAGAGGTTACTTATTACGTCACATGATTTTTGGGCTCAGGAACTGAGTGGAAAGTTAAAAGCAAAGAGGAAGCAAGCAAAGCAGTGGCGGACCATGTTAAAATTATGATCAAAAACAGTAATGCTGGTTTCTCTAGCGATTCTGTATTCAATGTATTGCATAATTTGTAACCCTTCCATTGTGTACTTTGTTTGGCCAAGTATCATTTTTTACAACAGAATTTGAAGACATAAATGGTGAATGGCGTGACAATAAGGAACTTGTAATATTGTTCTAAATTATATTTTTATGCTGTATTTTCTTGAGTGAAAGCCTTGCTTGAGACCAGCTTCTTTGAGGGAGTTGCTTACATACTTTTTAACAAAAATATGAAAATTCTATAGTTATCATTCTTATTTTTCTATGGTTCTAAACAATAGGTCTATTGAAATATGTTTGTGTTGACATATAACTTGATGCAGTAAATTATAACGAGAAGTTGGATAGACGTTTTTATTTACGGATATTTCGTCCAACTTATGTCAATTGTTTTTAACATAAAATCTCAGCCTGGTATTCTTTTAAAAAAGGGTGTACTAAATGGTGTATTAAATTTATTGCTAAAATAATTTTAACCTCAACTTCAACATTCCATTTAAAACTTTATTGTCTAAAAGCTATAGATTTTGTTATTTTTAAATAAGCACCACATCTGGGCATTGATTTTTTATTGTGAGAATCAATAAGTTTAACTGGTAAAAAAAACTTTAAAAAAAAAATCCTCTCCACTTTTTATAGAGAAATCTGAGAATTCAAGTAGTGGAAGTAGCAGTGGAAGCAGCAGCAGTGATGGTAGCGAGAGTGATTCTGATAATCCACAAGCAGAAGACGATAAAAGAAAACCTAAAAAAGATGATAAAAAGGTATTTAAACAAATGCTTTAATTCTTCCATAAATCTTCAGGATACCCATCCTTTTCGTAACGTTTTCAATAAATACCACTAAGTTTATTAATGTTGCTTTAACCTTTTTTATAAAGGTTACGGCTCACAAACTTCTATTTTTCTGAAATCTATTGACCTTGGATATTTAGATATTCTTAACTTTTCTAACTTTTCTCTCGTAAGAAATTGAAATAAATAGTTCTAAATGGCAGTGAAAATAAAGGAAACGCTATATCAAACAAAAGTAGTCAAGTCTTCCGTTGTCTCGTAGATTTGGGAAGAAAATCCTGATGTTTATGGAATACGCCGATCCAATCGTGCCAGGAAAGAGCCCCAAAGATTAGTGATACAGGTATGCATGCTTTAAAAAGCACACCAGAAATAAGTTGATTAAAATGCGTCAGAGTTGTCCCAGATGTTGAAAGAGTTAGAAGGTCTGTTGTATGGAAGTAACTGCATACTAACAAATAGCATTAATTCCAGAAACTGGTAAAACTAAAAATAATTAGGCGAAAAAAACTAGCACCCCTTCCATTTTCAGTTTTGTGACATTCTTTGCTGGTATAAGAAATTTTTGTAACTCTTTAACACTAAAGCTGGACTACCTGAAAAATCAGGTTTGAAACATTAAATGTTCATTATTTTGTTCTTCAGCTGGAAAGAACAAAGATATACAGATGTAAAATTTTAGTGACAATTTAATTTTTTACAAATGTTGTTTTTAGGGTCATTTCGATAATTGATCTAGTGTTCTAAAGACACTTTCTTTCATTACTTTCATTTCTTGCCCGTAATTTGTGTGGATGAAATACAACTCTGAGACAATCCTTGAAAACATTGAATAACTTAAAATCAAGCTGGATGAGATTTAAGGCCCTGAATATCCATTTGATAGAAAAAAACTTTGAAAAACTGGCGTGATAAAATAACATTATACAATTTCAAAATACGAAAACTATAATACCTTTCTAATCAGCCTAGTTTTATTGAAGTACTTGGCCAGTTGACAGCAAACAAAAAATTGTCCTCTGTCTTAATGATGTGTTTTTGTTTCTGTTAGTTTACAAATGTGTTAAATTTGTTATAGTCTGGTAGTGACAGTGATGACAGTGGAAAGAAAAAGAGAAAAGGTAGAAGAAAAAATGAAAGGTAAATAAATGATGTAACTTGAAAATATAGATATACTCTCTTGATGTTCAGCTGTGTTCTTTGTGTATATTTGTGCATAATTTTTGGTCTAATTTTTATTACCTGACAATGTACAATTTACCTATGAAATTTAAGTTTCCTCTCATACTGTTTCAAATGTTTTCAGGGATCGAATTAACGTAAAATAAATGGTCGCAACTTTTCAATTTTTGACATGGCGAACCGTTTTGTTATCTTTGCGACCCGTTTTTCATCAATTTGTGAATCAATTTTGTTATAAATTGGAGCCAACAGCGAATCAAAATATCCTTTCCTTGAAACAACCCTCGTGTGATTATGACTTCAATCTACCATATTTGAAAGTAAAATTTTTATGTGCTGAATACTTTGCAGAACGACTGAACAAAAATTTGCATTTACTTATTTGCTTGAATTAAAAGAAAAAAATGGGCCGTCCGAATAATAAGCAAAAACAAACATGGTGCATTAAAGTTGTGGCATGCACACGGTGTCTTGACTGCTCACTAGTCGTTGCTGTTGTTGTTGTTTTTATTCTTTTGAGAATATATTGAAATTTTGATTTGCATTTTTGATGATAATTTGTGTAAATTGGGTCGCAGTATTCAAAAAATGATTCGCATTTAGCGAACTACGAACCCTTATTTCGATCGTTGGTTTTGTATTTCTTTAATAATGTCAAATCATTGTTCCAAACATATTATTTATAACATGTTTTTCATAAATGTTCTGTTCTAGTTGGATCCCTACACTTAGTGGAAGTGAAAGTGAAGAATCAGACTCGAGTTTTGACGTCCCACAAAAAGTTACTCAGAAAAGGTCAAAACCAACATCAGGTTCACAAAAAAGACGAAAGCAACAAAGAGGACGTACGTTGTCAACAAGCTCTGATGAATACGGTAAAAAACGCCGTGGGAAGAAAAAATCTCACTATGTTGGTGGGGCAAGAAGAAATACTTCAAACAAAGTTAGGTATGTGCAACTATCACTAATTTCTTAGATGAGAAAAAGTAATTTAATGAAATGTATTTAAACCTCTATTATTTGTTATGTTTTTACCTGATATTGTGAAATGTTATGCATTGACCATAAAGATGTTACATTGGTTGAGTTTTACAGTTTTGTTTTTTTATAATGCTGCTTTGCTTAAAACTCTGTTGATAACAACTTTCTGCATTTTCATGATTTTATACAATGACACAATTGTTTCAACTTAAGCACAAATTTTTTATGGTGTGCATCTACTGCATGCCTTGTTAAGCTTGCAAGTGTAATAAACATAAGTAATTTTTATTAGGAATTAATTGATTTCTTCGAATTCTTCTTCTCTTTTTTCTTTTTTTTTTGCTCTCGAATTTTTAAGACTTGTTTAAAAATTAGCCACTTCTTGGGTCTCATACAAAATTGACTTGTTTGGTATACTTGTGTAACTTTCACAACAAAAATTGAAAGATTAAATGTTTCTGGCATACTGAGTGTTAGAAAGTCACCCGGTGACCACAAAATCTTTTTCACAGGCTTGTTACAATGACATATATGTGATACTGTATGGTCCTATACTTGGTAAGGGTACAGCACATTTTATCCCAGATGGAGATTTAACAAATTGTATTAATAAAAGGAAAATTTGTGGAGAGAAATTTTGCTGGTCTTATTTTTGCGATTGGGAGGCCTTAGAGAAAGAATATAGATAGGATGCAGTTTGGTTTTTTCCAGGGTATGGCATTACAGATGAAATATTTTTACTCAGTTTTAGAAAAAATATTTAGGAAAGAGAAAGAATCTTTATTTTGCTTTTGTAGATTTAGAAAGGTTTTTATACAGTGCCAAGTAAGGTTATATGGTGGACTGTGAAAGAATTAGGTTTAGATGAGTGGCTAACTAAAATGGTATTGTCTAAGTACAGCAATGCTAGAAATTGTGTCATTGTTAATGATTTGCTAAGTGATTGGTGTACATCAGAGTTCTGTACTCAGTACTTTGATGTTTGTTTTTAGTCTTCGAGGCACAGTCAATGGTGTTCAAAACAGGGTGTCCAAAGGAGTTATTGTATGCAGATGATTTAGCTCTCATTTTATAAAATTTTTAAATTCTCATTTTATAAATTTTATAAATTTTATAAAAGAATTAGTTTACAAGTTTAAGAAGCTAAAGAAAGGACTAGAAGAAACAGTTGAGAGTCAATGTAGCAAAGTTCAAAATAATAATTAGTAACGTTGAAGTCAAGTATGAGCTTGTAGTGGGAAAGTGGCAGTGTGGAATTTGGAGGGAACGGGGTGATAGTAACTCAATTTTTGTCAGACTTGTTACATAAGAAGTAAAGTTGTATTGGAGGAAGATTAAGAGCTGATATTTACTTTCTATGCAAGTGTTGCGAAGGTGAGATTATAGACAACGAAGTGTTTCCATCTTTAATGATGTGCAACAGTGACTCATTATTAGAATGCATCATGAAAAAATATTATTTTTAATAATTATCAATAATAAAACTTTGTTTAGCATGCGGCTGTTTTTTATATCCAAAGGTTGATTGCTGACGTTTATTATTGGGATTTGTTTTGTTTGTTTTGGGATAACTGTGTCATGAGTTGGTGCACATAATTTTTCATTTTGTCTGAAGTTTGTTTTTGTACGTACAATATCCAAATCAAAAAAGTGATTA
The DNA here is from genome assembly GCA_030067915.1 of Hydractinia echinata. Taxonomy (NCBI): domain Eukaryota; kingdom Metazoa; phylum Cnidaria; class Hydrozoa; order Anthoathecata; family Hydractiniidae; genus Hydractinia; species Hydractinia echinata. Next base: position 238,673 of record JASGCC010000068.1, read on the forward strand.
TATAATTTTTTTTATTAAACCAGAATACTAAATGCACAATATGGTGACATAAAGTCATTTTTGTCACCTTATACCGTGTTTGACCAAAATTGGCACAGTGAGTATTTTCACACACATGTCTCAATTTTAAACTAGGCCAGGATTTACAATATATTTTTCTAACTGCAAATGATTTTCACAGCACCACATTAATTCTCTTACAATTTCTGCTTATATGAAGGTCGTAATCAAAGCCGTAATATTTTAAACTACATTGACTTCTTCTTGTGTCTTGTGGTCATGTATTCCTAAAATAAATTTTCCTATTTATATTTATGCCCTGAAAATGAAGCCATCCATAACTGTTGTTGTGATAACTGATTTTTCATCTTAAAGCAGATAGACCAATCATCCCAATGATTAACATGATCAGACAGGCTGTCTACCTTTCAAACATTTGCATCATGTGTGTGCAATTTTTTTAGTATAAGAAAAACAAACATTTTTTTTACAGAAATCATTTTAAATATGTTCACTCCTCATATATATAAATATATATGTAAATATATACAACATACAAAATTTAAACATTTAACATCTATTACTTTGTAATAATGTGTATTTCAAACAAAATGAAACAAATAATTATCATGAGAAGAGGAAAAAATATGTGAGATAAATCAACCAGTTATTATATATTTTCTTTAATGCCTCCTAGGGCAAGCAAAAATTATATATTGAAATTCTTAAATTGAGTGTGCTTTTTCATATTAAAGTAAAGCCTTGTTCGTCTCGAATTTCACTAGTTGTAACTTGTGCACTGGTTTTATAAATTACCATTATTTATTTGTAGGCATCATCAAATAACTCCCATATAAATTGTCCACTTCGAGGTGGAAGTGACATGATATCAACTGTGTCTAGTTTATTTTGTAAATTTAGTTGTATGCATTGTGGTTGACCTTCATAAACTGATCTGTAACTTTCATAGAAGCTATAAAAATCTGGAAGAAGTGATTCTATGAAAACACAATGTCTGCCTTCCTCGGCTGTCGTATATATCGTGCCATTTTCAGGATGTACTGCTAAGTATAAACTCGCTTTTGTTCCCCATATTGCTAGCATGTCGGATCCTATTGATAGCACTTGAAGTTCAGCATAAGGGTTGTTTGGATCTTTCGTACCATGAACTCCATTTTTGTCAATTGCTAAATACATACCTAAAAAATAAATTACACATATTCTATTTCATCTCTTTCGTTTTTTAATTAATTTTGATAGCTAACTAATAAATTAATAGCTTAAAAATAATGAAATTCCTTCCTACCATTTTTACAAAGAAGTCTCCGTCTTCTCGCAAATCGTAACAACTGGAATTTAATGAGTTTTTCAACTTTTTCTTCTGTTACATTTGTTTGCTGGTTTTTCCCCATAGTAACACCTGAAAGATATTGCTGGCCGACTGCTACAGCCATTTTTCTGTTTTTTTAATTTTCTAAAGATAAAAAAACACTTTAATATGTAAGAATTATCAACTCTATATAAAGGAATTTCTGTCTAAAGTAAATTAAAAAGAACAATTCTTAAAAATTATAGCACAAAGCTTTTTTGAAAACAAGTTTATTTTGTCAAGTTTTAATGAAACTGAAAGCTAAGAAATTTCCATATATGTTTATATATTATTTCGTTAACCTACGCTACTACACATCAACTTTTATTTTTGTATTTCTGATCAAATAAATACCATATTTGCTTAACTTGTTTTCTAGTACTTAATACTGCATCCTATTTACAATAACTTTCCTAATTTTGCATCCCAGCAGCTGTTGTGTTTATCTGATTAAATGAGTTTGAGCTGCAGTTCAAACTATTGTCATCTTTGTCATTGCTGTGTTTCTTAACATGTGGAGCTGAGTAATCTTTGCTGTCTTTTGATGTCTTATGTTAATTACACATATGTGGCAGCTCTTTCTAAACTATCCTTTTGTTGTTCTATTTTGTTTCTTAATCCCCACGTTACTTTCAATGATTTTTGCCATAGTTATCTGATTTAATAACAGTAATTAAGATTTACCCGCCTCTTGCTGTTGCTAAGAGATCTAATCTTAAAATAACTACCAATACAAACTAATGGAAATTCTAATTGCTACATGATTTTATTTTGCATATAGTCCTTCAAGAAATTCATTCATTCAATGAGTCATGTCTTTAAAAACTTGTTTTCACCCCTGTAAGGTTACTGATGATAATACCAGTGTTCTTTTGAATTTCGTAGCATGCTCAATTTCACCTATTTATAAGGTAAACAGTATGAGCAATTGGTTTCACCACTTTAGTAATTAGATTGAAGTTCTTCTCACAGTTAGAAATTATATATTATACTTACTTCCAACAAATTTAAAGTTCTCAACCTTATTTCCTATCTATTTTTTTGCATAGTATCTTCTTCCTGTTTTATATCATTCTTAATTAATTTAATGTGAAATAAAAATTATTACAGGAAATTTGATTTCATTTAAACTTGTCATAATACCCAACAGGATTTTTTTGTTTCCACTGCGTGACTCTGTGTAGTCTACAATACCATAACGGGATGTGATTGATTATAGGTAATTGAAGTTGTTGCCAGAGAGAAGCGTTGTTGTTTCTGTAATTAGGTTATGTATGTATGAACTTTAAATTCGTTTAATTCAAAAATAAAAATTCTTCTTCTGTTCAAAATTCTACCTATAGAAAGTGTAGGTCAATATAAACATTGAAATATGAAACTACAATGTCTAAAACTATAACTGTTAAGATCAAGTGTTATGAACTAGTCTATAAGGCCTGTGGAAAAATCCACTTAGGCAAAAAAGAAATAAAAAAAAAAGATCTTTCATTTGAATTTTGCTGATAACTAAATATTTCCATATACAATTACTAAAACATTCAATCCAATTTCAAATTTGAATTAAGTTTATTCACATTTATTGTTTTTGATTAATTCATGTCAAGTAACCATATGTTGAATTCCCAGACTTGTTTACTTTGGATATTAGGAAAACAAATCTCTCGTCATATATTGTGAAATCAACAAAAACCACATTAGAAAATCCTCATGTAGAATTCTTATCACTTGTGTCTCCTACATCTTTTATAGAATAAATCATTTACCAACGTCAGCATGAAACTTTTTTGTAACAACCAAAGAAAAATGATTTTGGTTTGCCATTATTACGTTATTAAAAAAACAAACTTTAAAATCATCTTTTTTAAAAAAAATTTGATTTGATTTAAAAGTTGCACTAAATGATTCTTGCTAAAAAAACCAAAACTTTCATACCTGTCTTGATGTCTCTCATAAATAAAATTCAATACTTAAACTAACATATAAAAAATTTTCTAAGCATATAACAACTTCCTATAAAGCATCCAAATGTAATTAAAATTATCAACCAATTCCGTTTCCACTGCCATCCTGCTCTATTTTAAACATAATGACAACACTCTGAACTTTTTTTTAGTTTTGTTTGTTTATAAAAAGTTTTAGAATAATCTTTTAATACAAGTCGAGTCAGGTTTCACAAAAAAAACTTTTTTAATAAAATGTTTTATATTTTGTCTGCAACACTAGATTTACCATTGTTACATATTAAATGGAGAAAGAAACCACTCTCCTAAATGCAGTTATCAAAGAGGTTTTTTTAATATGATTGTTGTTTATTAAGTCCCATAGAGGTTTGTTCTTTATATAAAAATCATCCACTATAAAGTGATCATAATTAAATAACAATATGTTAGCTTTACACTCCATCATAGAGGCTTTAGGATCAATGTCTACATGGTCCAATACAGCAAGCTGACTAAAATAATACATTTAATACACAAAAAACACATAGGTGTTATCAGAATCTCTGACATGTAATGATTAGGGTAGGGATAAACATTCATAATTTTTTACACAGTAATGGGGTGGACACACCTCTCAAAATCTTCTAAATACTCTAAAGGATGAAGACTTTCCTAAATACACTAAAATTTGGACCAAAAATATTTATTGCTTCTTAAAAATTATTTATTTTGACATGCATTTTTTTTCAAGTAGTTGCTTTTTGTTAATTTTGTTAAAAAAAAATCAACCAGTATATATATTTATATCTGTTAGGCTCAATTCTCAGTAACTGTCCATTTTCTCCTAAAAAAATTCAAAATCTCCTAAATTATGGTGTTGTTTTTTTATGCAAGTTATGTTTTTCCTAAATTTTCCAAAAACCCTAAATTCTCCTAAAATCTCCTAAAATTGTGAAGTTTTGAATATGTGGCCTGCCTGATAAGATATGCTGAGAAAAAGTTACAATGTCATTGTTTACAATAGGGCCTGAACTTACTTGGATTTTAAAAATATGACTAACAAAACAAAAAATAGTTAGAAATGAAAGCTCTAGTCTCTTGATGGTGGCTATCAGTCTTTTCTAATTAGATTAATTATATATAAATATATATATATACTAAAAAAATAGTAAGGCTAATAACATGAAATCACTAATTAACTGCAACTTGTCCTAAGATAAACCAAAGCAGATAATCTATAAAAATGGTAATTTGGGAAGCTTGTTAATATTGAACACATTTTCTTTCAATACTACATGGATTCTGTTTTAGTTTCTATTATTGTGTTATTAAGTTTAAAGTGAGTGAGTGACTTTTTTCATTGTAACTATTTGAGTGTTATTCCTCTTGTTGTAACAACTAGGAGATCAGGGCGGGTTTTGTTCAGGATGCTACGATTTGTGTTAATTTTATTTCCTTGCCGACGTCTTTTTACTCATGCATGGATACAGTTTTTAAATGAAATAAATTTCAAGAACAGCATCATCAAATTATGTTTAATTTAGTTATTCTTGCACAGGGTGTGATTTACATTAGTTAAGCCCTTTGTTTTGTTTTCCACTGGTAAGAAAACCTTAGAGACAAGTATGCAATTATTTTAATAAAAGCTCTCCACGAGATCACACTTATCCAAAGGGGTTGGACCACACGTAATAGCAGAAAGAATGAACAATTCATTATCTCCAAAGATGGAGTCCTAATTAGCTTTCTATGTGATGTCTCCATGTGTTAAGATTTATCATTATTTTTTTTTCATAAACTTGTAGGAATTTGAAAAATTTTCTACAAAATATTTTTTTTTACTACCTATAACTAGTTGATGTTTTATGTTTTAAGATATCTAAATTAAAAATTAAAATTAATAGTTAAAACAAACAATTCTAGAAATATTGAATGACTGAACTGATAAGAATACCCATAGTCTGAACTTTCTTTGTTTTAGTGATCAGACAGGAGACATTATATTTTTGTATTTTATATACTAATCAAAGAGTAATTAATTGAAAAACAACTAGACAAGCTCTTTATTAGCAGAAAAGTTAAGCTTGTTTCTTTTACCCTTATTTAGGTCTTACTAAACTTTGTACAGCAAAAGAACAATATTCCTTTGTGGTATTTGTAAGCTAAAATAGCATTCGTGATCTGCATCATGTAATACAAAGCTAGTTGTATTATCTAGGTTTTAATTTTGTAAAGCTAAAAAGAACAATGAGTATTCACCTATATGATGTTATAGGAATCTGGATTATGACTTTTAGTTGTGTTTTTATTTACAACAGACTTAGATTAGTTTTTGCTATGTTGTCATGGCTTATGTATTGATTATCCCCTACCTATCAGTGAATGTTCTGATATAACCTATTCTTGTCTTGTTTTCTGATAAAACAGTAAGATTGGATTTCCTTTAATATTGGTACTTTTCCTACTTTAAATTGGTTTTCTACTTTTGTAATTGATTTAATATAGTGGTGTTCAGTCTGCATTTGTCCTTGCTTGATCAAGAGAGAATGGCCAGGCATAAAGGTTTTATATACAAAGTCTTATACAAATGTCTTTATGAGAAAAAAGAAATTAGGTGCACTGTGCTTTAACTGGAAACTCTAGTTGAAGAACACAGTTATTGTGACCAAACCTTCCCTCTTCATACAACTGAAAAGTCTCCATTTAAAACCATTTATTTTAGAAAAACATTTTAACTTATGTTTTAACTTTCAACTAGCTTACTCAAACATTGTTAACATTGTTGTGATCACTACACTCCATTAGAAATTAATTCTTGCAGAGAGGTGCGAACAACTGGTCATTGTGCATGCCTATCAGTTTTAAATAAATTTATAAAGTCCACCTAATGTTGAGCAAAATCCAATGTTTAAGTTTCTGTTGTTCTAACATATTTCATTGATCTTGTCAAATCTCTATATATAATATTTTCTAAAATCTTATTTAGTCATTTGGTTATTTGTTTTTGTCCCTTTACCTACTTGTTTGGGTAAAGTTTAGCATTGTGATTTATACAGATTTTCTTGTACAGATTTGCTTATTAGTGTATACTGTTTTGTTTCTAGCTATAAGGAAGACAGTGAGGATGAAACAGACTCAGATGATCTTGTTGAATATGATGAAAAACAAACTGATGTACCTACTGAACCAGTTGAAACTATTGAAAAGGTTATGCGTCATCGCAAAGGCAGACCAGAAGGTATGCTAGTTGTCTTGCACAATGGCTAAAAATTTGTCCAGTGTGACCACTTCTTAGTGCTTTGATGTGTTCAGATTCAGATCTGAGGTATTGCCTAAAAAACTTTTAAAAACACAGAAATCATGTTTTTGTGTGTCTTCTTTGTCATTGCCATTTTTATAAATTTGGGGAATTTTCTCATGGAGCCAGTTTACGAGATACCTTTTTGTTTATATTTGTCCTAAAGTAGGATAAGCTGGATATTCTGAGTTTGTAATTTTAAAGGTTTTAAAACTGATTCAGAAAATGACCGATTCCAGGAAAAAATCAGTTTCAAATATTCATTTATAGAGCACCTTAAGATTGAAGTTGAAGCTACTTCTTCATTTGTGTGTTCTGAACTTTAATTCTTGAGTTTTCTTGAGCTTACGTCTTTTATTTTTCATAGAAATTGGAGCTCAAACTACTATATACTCTCCAGAAAACGAGGAATTTGCAAACAAAGGTGAACCTGACCCAGAAACAGAAACTGTTGAACTTCAGTTCTTGATTAAATGGAAAACATGGTCTCATTTACATAACACATGGGAGACAAAAAAATCTTTAACTGAGCAAAAATGTGGAGGGTTCAAAAAGTTGGAAAATTATATAAAACGAATGGATGAAATAGAGAACTGGTTAGTAGGTTTTTTTTTGTCATTTTTATAATTATTGTTTTTTAATTAATTTATTAATTTTTAATTTTTTCCTCTATTTTTTTTTTAGGAAGAAAATATCATCTCCTGAAGATGTGGAATACTTTGAATGCCAAAGTGAAATGAATGAAGATATTCAGAAGCAATATCAAAAAGTGGAAAGAATTATCTGTAAGTATACCTAAGGAAAAGAGATACTGTTATAAATTATGAGTTTGTCTGGAAAATGTTTTTTTGAATCTCTCAATTCATTTTTGTAGTTCAAAAACGAATCATTTTCTATTTTTTTTCATTTTTAACTTTACTTTAGGGAGGACTCACAGATTGTAAGGTGTGTGCTAAACGTTTTGATTTTACACCTCTCTCCTTGCCTAAACCCCCAAAATTTAAACAATCTATATTGTGAATTGATTAATTGTGAACCAATGAAATCGTAAAAATTTGAAAACGCTCTCCTTTGATGCGTGTAGACGACAAGTTTTTATTCTCAAAAAATTGTTGTTTGACGATTAAAATATTACGGATTTTACCTCCTCTCTCAGTAACATGGGATTGATGTTTAGCGTACACTTTTAGATTTGGGAGTCATCCTTTACTTATCAACATTACAAGTTTTACAAATTTTTGGACCCATAAAAATATAACACTACAATTGTTGTCTTATTTTGTGGCAACAACTTAGGTAAATTTAGTTTTTAAATGAGTACTGCAACTATGTAAATGAGTAGTCACAGGTTAAAATAAACAAAACTCGTTTTGTATTTATCCTCAGTTATTTTTTATGCAGCTATGAATCAATTTCAGTTATAAAAAGGAAGCATGTATTAGAATAATAATCCACTCATATATTTTCTAATGAATACTAAGCTAAATAATAGGAAAAGCAGAAAAATAACATTATTTTCATATTATTCTAATAAAAAAGTGTAAAACAAACCAACAAACTGAAGATTTACACTCTTGTTTGTGTGTCTGTCTGTCTGTATACATGATGACATGATGACATGATTACATAAGTTTGTCTATACAGTGTAACGATCTCTCTGTGCGCTGTATCCATGCGTGCCAGTGTAATCATGTGTAATGTGTGTAATGATCTAATTTCTTCTTTCCAATTTTTACAGCTCATCAGTTCATGCCAGAATCAGATTCTTCATATCCTGACTACCTCTGCAAGTGGCAAGGCTTGCCATACTCTGATTGCACTTGGGAAGATGGGAACTTAACTGCAAGGTTTTTTCAAAGTTATATTGACGAGTATTTAGAACGTGAACGATCTGACACCATACCTAATAAAAATGCAAAATGTTTACGACATCGTCCAAAATTTGTACCGTTAAAAGAGCAGCCAGACTATATAGGAAATTCTGATCTGCAACTTCGTGATTATCAGTTAGACGGTGTTAACTGGTTGGCACATGCTTGGAGTCGAGAACTGTCTGTTATTTTATCGGATGAGATGGGATTAGGTATTTCCTTTCATTCTTTTACTTTTACCTTTACATATTTGTAAAGTAATTCAAAAATTTTGCAGTGGCAGTGTCGTGATTGTTTGTTTAATATTTTAGGCAAAACCATTCAAACTATTTCTTTTTTATCTTACCTGTTCCATACTCACTCATTATACGGGCCATTCCTTGTCGTTGTACCACTTTCCACCATGGATGCTTGGCAAAGAGAATTCCAACTTTGGGGGCCTGATATGAACTTAATAGTTTATATTGGCGATGTCAATTCGAGAACTAACATACAAGAATATGAATGGTGTTTCAAAAAAAACAGAAAACTAAAATTTAATGTTTTGTTGACAACGTATGAGATGCTGCTTCGGGACAAGGTAATTTTACACACACTTACCTGGAATTTGATTTCGCATCTTGAATTCCCTTTAAAGTTGTGTTCTTGAATGTAAATTATGTTACAGTCAAGTAGCAGTAAAAAAGGCAATTTAAGCGTGGAATAATCCGAGCCAATGACTAGTCTGTATTATATTGCCTGATTTCTTGTCTGAGGCTAGTTTGGAGTAGCAACAGGTTAATTTACCATGGATTTTGCCACTGGCCAGTTGTAATTTAATAAATTATAAAATTGTGAGAACAAAATGTAAAGAAACGTAGATGTCAAAAAAACCTTTTTAGTACAGTTTCTATGTATTTGTTTGCAAAATATTTTATTGATTTAAAACATAAAAATTAAACAGTATCTTCAGTCCATCACATCCAATTAAAGCAACCCCAAAATATTTCTCTGCCTACAAAAACGAGCCATGCCTTGCCCAAGTTTTTAGGGCATTTTTTAGGGCATCTTGCTCAGTTACAAGTACCATGAAATATTTGATCTAGTTATTTTATGTGATGTGAAAGAAATTGAATTGAAAAGGCTGCAGATTATTAAGATTTGGGTTTTGTTTAATTGTTATTGTATTTTTACAGGAGCTACTTGGTTCACTTTATTGGGCTGCTTTATTGGTTGATGAAGCTCATCGCTTAAAAAATGATGACTCCTTGTTATACAGAGTGGTGATTGAATTCCGCACAAATTTTCGGTTACTGATCACTGGTACACCCTTGCAAAACTCTTTGAAAGAACTTTGGTCGTTGATGCATTTTATTATGCCGAACAGGTAAAATGTTTAATTGGTGATCTTAAGTGTACATTAAAATTCTTAAAGAAAATGTACTTTTTTGTTTTGTTTAACTTAAAGACAGATATTTTTAAGAAGAAAAAAGTCTCGAAAGGAGCAAATTAAGAATATAAAATTTGCGAAAGGCACAATTTCCTACGTTTCACAAGAATGTGCTTCGACTAGAATGTGCTTCCACTAATAGAGCATTTTTAACTTGAGGTGTACATCACTACTAAAACTTCTCTGTTGTTTAGAATCAATGTGTGTGTTAATTTTTGTTGTTTCTTGTACTTTCTCTTTTAAAAACATATAGAATTATTCATTTTGCTTGTTTATGGAAAACTGTTTTCAGATCAAACATGGATATGTTATAAAAAATCCTGCTGAAGTGCAGAATTGTGATTTAAGAACCTAGAAACCCAGTTGGGTTAAACAACAATCATATATTTTTTAGATTTGATGAATGGTCTAATTTCGAGTCTGAATATTCAGTATCTGATAAAGAAGGTCTTCAGAAACTTCACAGAGATCTGGAACCCTATTTATTGAGAAGAGTGAAGAAGGATGTGGAAAAATCTCTTCCAGCTAAGGTAATATATTTGCAGATTGATTTCTGTATCTGCTAGCACGGTGTTCTTATGAACACAAACTAAGTGTTGTTTATTGATTGTGTTGAAGAACAATAGCACTACTTTGTAAAATTCAAGTATTTTTATCATACAAAAATTTCCGTGTTGTTATATATTGTTTTGGTCATTCTGTTTGGATGGTAATCATTCGAGAGCTTTTACGAAAAGCACTATACAGCATGCGTTTTTTTTCAGGTTGAACAAATTCTCAGGATGGAAATGTCACAAGTCCAAAAACAGTACTACAAGTTAGTTTTTTTGTTTGTTTGTTTGTTTGTTTGTTTTTATGAATACTTTTCTTTGTTTCGTTACTTTGTATATTAGTTATAGTCAGTTGATTAAGTAAGTCGAGTTTTTACTAAAAAAAATTAAAAAATCGGTATTTGGTGGGCAGCGACTATTGCGTTAGCCAATCTAGTATGTCATTTTTTTGACATACTAGATTTGACATACAATTGAAAATCATAGTATTGATGTCCCCCCATAGGTTGATCCTGACGAAAAATGTGCAAGAGCTATGCAGAGAACTTAAGGGTAGTTTCAGTGGATTGCTGAATATCATAGTGGAGCTGAAGAAGTGCTGTAACCATAGCAACTTGATAAAACCACTGGACTTCATGAATGAAGACCCCAACTTGCTACAGGTAGGATGAGGCGATATGTTATCATAGCGTAGAATATGTGCTTCTATATTTTTACTTTTACTTTGAAAAAGGTTGAATGTCTTCTTATGGTTCCCATATATTTTCTTCTTGTGCAAGTGAGAAATTGAACTGTAAATACCACAGTGAAAATCACATAGTTTTATTATAGTTTTCAGCTTTTGTACAAATGTAAAGCCAATAAGTTGTTTACGCAGGTCATCTAAGAAGTACAATTCTGTAAAGGTCCCACAAACACATTTTGCTTAAAGGTCTCATAAACACATTTTGCTCTCTAGTTCATGTCAAAAATGTGTCGATCTTTTAAAATTTGGATTTTCTCTGCATAATCTCAACCAACTTCGAACATTTCTACAAATTTATGCAAACAGTGAGGTTTGGATGGTAGTGCAGATTTGAAAATTAATTGAAACCAAAGTTTTTGCTAACTCGTAATTTTAGACACTCATCAAAGGAAGCGGAAAGATGATACTGTTAGACAAATTGTTGTGTCGATTGAAAGAGACAGGACATCGAGTTTTGATCTTCTCACAAATGGTTCGAATGCTTGACATCATCGCTGACTATCTGTACATGAAAAGATTCATGTTCCAGGTTTGTAGTTTTCAAATAATTTTGTTCATCAAGAATTATGGGAAATAGTGTGTTTACTCTTCAGCATTTTTATTTTCTTTTTTCTTCACAGTCTTTTTTCTTCACACTCTCCAAACTTTTACCATTCAGTTTTCAATCCCTTACTCTGCACTCAGATGACAAATAGTGAAATTTAAAGTCTAAAAACTTTCAAAACTTGTACCAAACTCTCTTCAATACCCCAAAAATCTGCACAATCGTAATTTTTTTAACATTTCATGTGTAGAGATTAGATGGATCAATACGCGGTGAGCAACGGAGGAGAGCTTTGGATCATTTTAATGCTGAAGGTTCACAGGTAAGGTGAAATAAATTTGAAAGCTCAGCTAAAATTCAAATCTACATGGTTTATTGATAGGCATTACTTTTTAGGATTTCTGTTTTCTTCTCTCAACTCGTGCCGGAGGTCTGGGTATTAACCTAGCGTCAGCAGATACAGTAATTATTTTTGACTCTGATTGGAATCCGCAAAATGATCTGCAGGCCATGGCTCGAGCGCACAGAATTGGTCAAAAAAATCAAGTCAATATATACAGGTACCAATTCTTTTTATAATATGGAACCTATCTGTTTTCTTCCAGGTTATATTTATTGGTATAAATCGGTTCTTTCTTGTTAAAATTAACACTCTACATACTTGATATGACTGACACAGTCGCCACCTTGTTTCACTCTGGAAATAGATATTGCATCTGCTTGCAGTTTAAGGTGTAAAATTTTGACACACCTGTGTTAGGTTGAATTTAGGCTTTCTAAAAATTGTTTCAGACAAAAAATTTTAAGTGCATAAACCTATAGTCTTATTCACAATTATTTGGACAACGCAAATAACCTAAGATCCTAACTTCACAGAAATGGTCTGCATAGTTGTGTTGCGACATACTTCCAAATTTGGAGTCTTGTCTCAACATATCATGACAAATAAGCCGATAGCAAATTAGAATAATTAAATAATAAAATAATAATAAATAATTAAATAAACAAAATTAGAATAATTTTTACTGTAGTCAAGAATAAATAATTTTATCAAATTACAGTGTTATTATTTGTTCAGTTTCACAGTAGAATTTCTAAGAATATGCTTGTTTACTTTCATTATTTTGCCAACAACTTTAGGTTTGTTACTAAGAATACAATTGAGGAGGATATTATTGAGCGAGCAAAGAAGAAGATGGTACTCGATCATCTCATTATACAACGCATGGACACAACTGGTCGAAGAATCTTGTCGAAGAGTAACACTGCCCCTTCCTCGTATGTTTGTGTGTGCTGTTCTTTTGTTCTGTTTCAGTGCCTGTTTATCTTATCAATACAAGGTCTTTATCCTAATTTTCGCGCAATGAATTTGCATTGTAATTTCACAGATATGAAATTTCACGTGAAATAAGACCTTATAAAATTATTTTTTTGTTATTAGAGACAACTGAAAAGATAAATTAATTTTTTCAAAAAAGAGAGAAATTAGAAGAAAATGCTTTAAAACATTGCCAATTTCCGCGTTTTTAGGCTTTTGCTTATATACACACAAATTGTTTGCTTATATACACACAAATTGTTTGCTTATATACACACAAATTGTTTGCTTATATACACACAAATTGGTTGCTTATATACACAAATTGTTTGCTTATATACACACAAATTGTTTGCTTATATACACACAAATTGGTTGCTTATATACACACAAATTGTTTGCTTATATACACACAAATTGGTTGCTTATATACACAAATTGTTTGCTTATATACACACAAATTGTTTGCTTATATACACACAAATTGGTTGCTTATATACACACAAATTGTTTGCTTATATACACACAAATTGGTTGCTTATATACACACAAATTGTTTGCTTATATACACACAAATTGTTTGCTTATATACACACAAATTGTTTGCTTATATACACACAAATTGTTTGCTTATATACACACAAATTGTTTGCTTATATACACACAAATTGGTTGCTTATATACACACAAATTGTTTGCTTATATACACACAAATTGTTTGCTTATATACACACAAATTGGTTGCTTATATACACACAAATTGTTTGCTTATATACACACAAATTGTTTGCTTATATACACACAAATTGTTTGTGTAAAAATTACTGCAAATAAGATAAATTCAAACTTTTGATATGTTTGGTACTATTTTATTTCTTTATAGCCACATAAAAAGCCGAGACTTTCAGGTTTAGGGAACCACTTATTTAAAAAGATAAAATCAGATATTGCGATTAATTCAGTTGTGGTTTTAACGTCAGTTGTGGTTTTAACGTCGCGAAGTTGAGTCAAGTATTAACAAAGCAAGATTCCATAAATAACTAGTGGTCACTGAACCCCTATAAATGACTGTCTAAACAAGGCGAGACTTTATAAACGAGACGAGACTGTATGAACATTATATAGAAATAACAGTATAACAGTAATGTTAGTACAATTATTTATCTCTTAGTAACGCACCATTTAACAAAGAGGAATTATCTTCTATTCTAAAGTTTGGTGCTGAAGACCTGTTCAAAGATGCTGACCAAGACCAGGATCAAAAGCTTCATGTATGTTTGTTTGTTGTTGTTGTTTTTGTTGTTGTTGTTGTCGTTGTTGTCGTCGTTTTTGTTCATGTAATTTTTTACTTGTATGACAAGTTTTCCACATCTTTTGTTTGTTGTTCGTTCGTTCGTTCGCTCGCTCGTTTGTTCGTTCGTTCGTTTTCTGGCTAATGCTGTTTTGGTCTCTATAAAGAAACATGTTAAGACATGTACTCATCTGCGTAATGCATGTGAACATCTCATAATGCTTGTCATACATCATAGGCTATGGATATCGATGAAATCTTGCAGCGTGCAGAAACTCAGGAGCATCAGGATAACTTACCTTCAGTTGGCGAAGAACTGCTTTCTCAATTCAAGGTGTTTTGTTTCTCTATTCTCATCTTAACAATGTGTTGCTACTACATTTGTGGTCTAAAATTTAAAATGTGAATCTAAAGATGCACATTGGGTTTTTTTATAAGACCTGTGGAATGTTACGGTAATTTTAAAGCAAAGTCCTAAGAAACCTGAATCATTTGACGCTAACTGTTGTGCTGAAAAAAGATAAATTCTGGAATACATAACATCGTAACCCTTCAAGTGGATAAAACTTTTTTGTTTACTTTTACTAAGGTGGTTAACTATGCAGCCTTCAACGAGGAAGAAATTAAACCAACTCCTACTGCCAACCCTATGCAAAAATTGTGGGAAGAGATCATTCCTGAAGAAGAACGAAAGAAAGCAGAAGAAGAAAGGGAAAAAGAAAAGAAAGCTGAGTTGACGTTGAAGCCAAGAAGTAGAAAGACTGTGGAGAAGGTAAAATGATTTGTTTTCAATCCATGATCAGTTGGATGTGTTGAATCTCTTCTCTTCTCTTTGTTTTGTTTGTTTGTTTGCTTGTTTTGTTTACTCGCTTGCTTTCTTGTCTGTATCTTCATTTTCCAATGTGTAGTCTGTTTTCCTTTGTACAAAAATTAAAATCAGTAATTGTAACCCTTGCTCTCTTGCTAACTTCCAACTGGCTTGACCTTTTTTGTCAACCCGATTGACGAAACTACGAACTACTCCTGCGAGTGCCAGGCGACTCTTTCATCTTAAAATATATGTGCTTTAGAGACTTATTGTTGTAATGTTTAATGCACTGTTTAGATGAACATTGGTCAAACTTCCAATAATAAAAAAGTAAAATCTAAAGCCATCGTGGACACTGATACATCTAGCGATTCTGATGACGACAGCGTGGAAGAGAATGATGTTGATGAAACTAAAGGTAAAAAAGCAACGAAGCGGCAAACAAAATCCAAACCTGTAAAGAAGGAGGGTGTCAAAGGGTTCTCTGACGTAGAAATAAGAAGGTTAGTAACTAGCCACATGTAAGAAATAAAGGTGTATCTTAAAATTTTAATTCCGTTTTTTTCTAATTTTTTAGGTTTATAAAAAGCTACAAAAAGTTTGCGAGGCCAATGACCAGGTATTATATAGTGTATACAGTTCACATTAGACTGCGCGGTAATTTAAACAACTTTTTTCCTGATTCCAAACCAAAGTTTTCTTTTTTTCGAAGTTCGAAAGTTTGAAATGTTAGGTTTCCCTGAACAATTGTTTAGGCTGGATTCGATTGCTGAAGATGCTGAACTTACAGATAAATCGGTGAACGAATTAAAAGAACTTGGTGAATTATTAAAGTCTTCCTGTGAACAAGCTGTGAAAGATTATCAGGAGAAGCTTTTGCAGGACGAACAATTTGACGGTAGCCGAAATTTGATGTTGTTTTGATGTTTTGATATTGCTTTAAAGTATAGGATTTCTATTTTCGACACCACAAATATGATATTATGTTTTTCGTTTTACCCATATGTGATACAAATTGTTAATGCGCAAAACAAAGACTATTGTTACCCAGACATTTTTCGCAGATGATAAACAGCATTCATGATTATAGAGTTATAGACTTAAGGGGGAGAACATTTACAAAAAGTAACTGGAATTTAATTTAATTGGAATTTGTTCTAAGATCGCTAAGTTTAGGATCAGGCGGTTGAAAAGAAGAGGTAGCACTTTCGTGTTGTTTTATTTTATTTACTTGTACACAGGATTTCATTTCAGTTGAAAAAACTGCTTTCCAAACGAGTCCTGTAAGGAAAAGAAAAAAAGGAAAAAGAGAAAAATAAGTAAATATAAAATCCGTTTAAAGGTGAAAGGATTCACTTTCGCACACAACTCGCTATCAAAGACTTTGCTATCTTTGATTTTAGGTAAAAAGAAAGGTGCCTCTTTGAAGATTTCTGGTGTCACCATAAACGCACCATCAGTGTTAAAAGCAGAAGTAGATTTAGAACCACTCGCTTTGTGCTTACCACAAGAAACCCAACAACAAAAAGGGTAAGTCGTTTTTTATAAATTCCATTAATCGTTGAATAAGATAATCACTACCACTGGAAACTCTTGACATAGATTTTCCTTACGAACTATGGAAAGTGGAGGCAATACCATTTATGTACCATAAGGGTGTATATAATAATAAGGACCCCTCTCCCACTGGTAAAACCTAGAAGGTGGCATACTTTACCTAATTTTTGACAATACCTGGAAGTATATTTCCACAACTAGTCTTAAGTGCGAGTTGTATATCCTTTTCTTATTTCGCTTAATTAGGAAGACTTTGAACGTAACAATACCACCAAAACAGCATTTTCACATGTCGGATTAAGTAAAAAATTTGTACACACACTAATTCAATGATGTTGAATACAAGGACAGTCTTGATGGGAGCAATATACTAAGAAATACATCCAATAATAATAATAATAATGATTTATTTGCCTCTTCTTTATTTACAATGGCTATTTGTGCTTCATAATAATCATAATTATTTTTGTGTTTAGTTACCGGCTGACTCATCCCACTCGCAGCGTACATTGGGGTATCTCATGGGGCGTGGTGGAAGACTCCATGTTGTTGATTGGTATGCTGAAGTATGGTGTTGGTAATTGGGATGCTATCAAGAATGACCATGCATTAGGACTTTCTGGAAAGGTAAGTCTGATACCTAAGATAGGTTGATTTATTTCTCGATAAAAACTGGAAAGCTCGTAAGAAATGGTAGCCATGGAGAGTTGCTCAAAAATTTCTCAAATTCTTCTAATACCTCAACAAACCTTGTATTTCGCACAAATTTATTTTTGAAATGCCCAAGGTTATCTGATAGTTTGTACGTAGCTATTGTCTGTTCTTATTTCAGTAGTTTGGTAGTTTTAAACATATGTGGTCGGTTTTGTTGTTGCATAAATACACCACCGGATATTTTTGCGTCGCGTATTAAAACTTATAAGAGAATAAATATACGTTTCTCGTGTGAGTGGTGTAAGGTAGCTCTAATATTCTTATACAATTTAGCATCATTTCGCAGGCTTGTTTATTCTTCGTTTAGATCCTTCCCATGGGAAATGGCAAGCCGCAAAATAAACATCTCCAATCTCGCGCGGATTATCTTCTGAAACTTTTGAAAGAACAGAAAAATCACCATGAACCAGAACAGAAAAAAGTACACATTCCTCTTTTTTTAATATTTAGAACTAATGTAAAAAGTAGTCGCATCACTCGTTTTTTAAACTTTAATCTTTAACCTCCATACCACAAAAATACACACTATGTTATACAACTGTATTAGTTTACAAGCAATAACTTCTTTATACAGAAACAACACAACACAAATTGTAAATTGGAAGTTGTACATAAACCACAGCAGAAAAAGTTCTATATGACCTTAAATATTTCACGTTTCTATGTTTAACCTGTTGAATGTAGGCTAAGGTGCTAATTTAGTAGTAGTATAGCCTAGAGAAGTTGTTTTTTACCGTCTACATGAAAGAGTAACTGAAAAAAAATTTTTTTTTTACAAATGAACAAGAATTACAACATATTCTCTCTCTTTTTGTCCAATTGGGTATATAAGTCGTTTTTAATGTCTACAAGCTTTATAATGTATTTATTATAAGTAGCTAACACAAAGGTTGTTTCGATATGGATACATGAAGTGTCTTTCTTATATATGTGTGTTTGTATTTTCTTTCTGATGTATTCAAAATGTTTACGTTCAGAAAAAAATAAAGGTTCGTTCACACAAACAAGAAGATTATGTATCGCCTCATCACTCAGAAAGCGAACATACTATCTCAAATACTCCGAATGAACAAAAAGCAAGTAAGAAAAAGAAGACAAAAAAGACTGTTGAAAAAAAGAATACAAAGAGACTCGTAAGATATTTTTGTTGACAAAAAAAAATTGAGATTTTATACTGATACCTTACCTACAATTGTCGCCATTTGCAATTTCGTGAAGTAGACAAAAATTTGTCAAGCATTACACGTTTTAAAGTTTAATTTCTCAAAATTTACGGTTTGTTTTCTTTCTAAGCAAATTGTGCGCAAGGCAAACACTTCCTTCCTGTTAAGCTTTCGGTGGAATGGGTATTAAAATATTGCTAAATCTTACGGAACATTAAATTTTATTATTTTGTTCAACGTAGCGTAAATCATCCTGAATAATCCTGAAGTTTAAATGTCCTGGAATTCATGAAAATAGTCCTTAAACTCCTAATTATGTTTCTGTTGCTACCGTGCATAATTTATTCCGTCGCTGCATAATTTAATCGCTTTCTCCTCTGCATAATCTACTCGCTTTCTCGCGTAATTTAATTCTGTCTCTGCATAATTTAATCCTGTCTGCATAATATGATCGCTTGCTCGCAAAATTTAATTCTGTCTCTGCATAATTTAATCCTGTCTGCATAATATGATCGCTTGTTCGCAAAATTTAATTCTGTCTCTGCATAATTTAATCCTGTCTGCATAATATGATCGCTTGTTCGCAAAATTTAATTCTGTCTATGCATAATTTAATTCCATCCGTGCATAATTTAATTGCTTTCTTGTTTAATTTAATCACTTTCTCATATTTTAGAAGGAAGAAAAGACTCGCGATGAACGAATCTCAAGTCCTGCCGTGCCAGAAGAAAATCCGGTAGTGGTGATGGACTTTCGAGAAGAAATGGCTGAAGAAACTTTTAAGAAGGTACTTCCCCTTTATAGATTACTGCAATTCGATTGGCTGATAAAATTATCTGTTCCTACACATGGAAAAATCTTTTAAAATAATTCTGAAACAACTTCCTTTTGTAGTAAAAAAATTGAAAAAAGTAAAACATTTATCTATCTTGTCATAAAATTTCCAAATTAGCACATGTTTCTCACCTGAGGTTTCTAGCCTCCAATCACCAATCGTGCTTGTTACTTGGGTAATTTTATGGCACCCATTCAGATATTCTTGCATGTTGAATTATTAGGCATGACAGGCCTGTTGATTTTACCTAGCATTAAATAACGTCGTTGTAAATAAATTTTTCAGTGCAAAGAAAAAATGCGTCCGGAAAAGAAATCTCTCCAACAACTTGATTCTCCTGACCAAAAATCCACGCCCAAAGAGCAGGTCCAGACAACGAAAAAATGTTTGTTAAATATCGGGGACCATATTGAGAGGTGCTTGGACGAGTACACGAAGGAGCCTAAAGAACTTGATGTATGGCGAAGGTTTGTCTATTTGTTGTATTGTATCTTGCTGCCTACGAGAAGTACTTGGCTATTCGTGATATCTGTTACAAGTCACCAAAATATAATGGCGAATTTTTAGCAGGAGGACACAGGATTAGGGATTTTTTGTTGCGTTTTGTATGGAATTGCTTAATGTCTTTATATTTCATAACCGACCTTCATTTTAGTAATCTCTGGTCTTTTGTTGCAAAATTTACGGAGTTAGGACCAGCTAAACTTCACAAGCTCTATCGAGCAGCTTCTCGTAAAAGAGACGTGCAGCGTGACGAACAGAAGAAAGAGATTCAAAAACTGAAAACAAACTACACTCAATCTCTTCATGAGATCGGAAAGCATCTCCCTCCGGATCGTTTGGAGTTGGAAGAAGCGAGAAAAAAAGCGTTAGGTACTCCTTTTCTTTTGTTTTATTGTTGTGTTCTCCTCCCCGTTTGTTTTGTATGCTCTGTTTTTTATTAAACACATTGTCGCTATATTTTACGCAAGCCCTAACAGTCAAACTTTTATAAACGACGACGTGAAGAGAATTTTCTTCGCATGTAATCTTTTATGTTTATAGTTTTGAACTTACGAGTCGTTACCCCTTGTAAAGTCCACGTGAATTCCACTGTCGCTGCTCGCAGCTACCATTTTGAATCACAGACAGTAAAACAGATGTACGGAGAGCGTTATATTATCGGTTTTGTTTTTAAGGTTTAAATTCTAACAATCCTGCATCGGCGAAGATACCAAAGTTAAATAAAATTAAAATACCTCACAAGAAAAAAGGAAAAGATGGCACAAATAACAATAATAAAAATACGGTACCGAATTATAAGGTACATGAAAGCCGAGATGAGCAGCCGTACCGCGGGTGAGTGTTTTTGAAACATCGTTGTTTTTTTTCGTCCCGTACTTGTTCTACCCTCATTTAAACATATCATAACTCCTTTTTCATAGTCGACACGGCGGAGAGAAGATGGGTGAGAATTGGCGTCACCGAAACAAGCCGTACAACAGACAAAAGTTAACTCAAGACAACGAAAGTGGTAACACCGTAAAAACGCAAACATATCGAGAATGGAAGGAGGCTCAGAAAGCACGGTTAGCTGCGGAAGAGAAATCACCACTTCAGGAGAATAGACAAAAAACATATAAAGATAAACCTTATTACGGAGATGAAAAACCTCATAATAAAGAAAAACATTATGGAGATGAAAAAGCTCCGTTTAAGCATGAACAGTATACTTCTTACGATCCACGTAGTAGACCTCGCTACCATCGCGATTCGCAAGAATATTCAGGAGAATACTCCATATCTCCATCATATATAAAATCTCCTTCAGCTTCTCTTTCTCCGCATAGTTACGCCGATTCTTGGTCGAGGAAAAGAACTTCAAGTAATAACATTGAATTTGTGGCTACTAAAAAGTTGCATAGAGATCCGGAATCGTCTAATAGCAACCAATCGTGGACAACAGGTGGAAACACGTGACATTAAAGTAACCAATCAAGTTCGTGTAAAACATGTTCATTGTCTAATTAGCATTATTTACGTACGCAATTTAATAGTCTTTTTTAAGTACAAAAATTTTTATCTGTTATATCTTGAGTTTATTTTATTATAGAAAATAATATTAGAAGGAACGCTTTCACTTATCAGTGATTTCATATACAAATAACATTCTGCTTTTTACATACATGTCTGCAGTCTTTTTTTGTATTTTGTGCCAACTAAGTGCCGTATTGTCCAAGTGTTCGTGTATACCAAAAGAATGTAAATATTTTTTTCTGGGTTAGATTTTTATGAAAAATATTTGACGACAGTCCTCGTTTACTGAGTTTAGCGGCTTTTTGATGTGTTTTTTCCAGAGATATTTGCCTCAATGTTACTCTTCGTTAAGATAAGCGAACCTCAGAATAAGTTCACCGGTTTTTTTTATCTTGCTTGTTTCTTGAAAACAACGGACTCTTCAATCACGCAGAAGATGGTAGAACTTTACATCCAGGATTGCATATGTAACATAAGACTTTCACGTCAGTCAGAAAGACAATTTTATAGTGCAATGTCTCGAAATGGAGCTCAGTAGGAAGAACAGAACTTCTACATTATAATACCCGTATACGTCTGTCACGAAAAATGGTACCGCAAGTAGCGAGACGCACGCAATGCGATATAAAAAGGACGACGAACCCGTGGATTTTGCACGGGACAATGACTATGTTAAGATTATTTCGAAGTTGTAGAAAGAGTTACAACAGGATGTTTGAGGGGCCTTTAAAAGCTTACACCAGACAAGGTGACAAGGTTAAAAGGCTTGTTATCGCTTATTTTCTGAAAAAAACCTTGAACACGATGTTATTTTTAAATCTCCCACTTGATTGGACATGAAAAAATATGTAGTTGAACACCTTAAAATCACAGGGTAAAATCTTCTAAGTAACCTAAAAATAAAGACCCTCCTAAAATGTCCTAAATAACCTAAATTTTGGACCAGAAATATGGACTCCTAAAATGTCCTAAAATTTGGACCAAAAATATGGACTCCAAAAATGTCCTAAATTTTGGGCCAAAAAATATGGACTCCTAAAATGTCCTAAAATTGTTTATGGTGACATTCTTTTCTTCTTAACCCTCGTAGTGCGGTCCGTTTGTCAAAAAGCCCAATTTTGACACAACTTTTATTCCTACTTCAATTGACTATAACTCAAGAACAAAAAGGAACTAGATGCTCACTTCAGGCTAATTTGATAGAAAAAGATCTAAACTTTTTTTGGCGTCCAGAAATTTGCGTCTTGGCGTCCGTCGCCTCCCGCCTGGACCCCCCGGCCTGTTGACTTTAGTTTAACGTAAGAACGGATTGCGAGCATTAGATGTGTAGCAAATGCATTGGGCGCACGCTAAGTAGGTGTGCCGTGAGACAAAACTGTGTTTGGGTGAATTTGCGCTGCTTTGGTGGCCATATCATGACCAACAATCTCGGACTTGGCAAAATTTGCGGAGAGATTTTTTGAATGAATTATTGATTTTGTAGGGCCGAAATTTCACAACAAAGCGCTTTTAGACTCCGACTTTCTTTTCAAAGGGCAGTGTTTTGGTCTTAGTACCAGATCTGAGCAAAACCAGTTTGTTGAAATTGCTTGTGACGCAGCTGGGCGGGCCTGTAAAACGCCCGTGGCTATCCCCTCAAGGGTTAAAAAAACTTTGTGTAATTCTGTTTTGTGTCAGGAAATTAAGCATATGTTTATCAAGCAACAGAACCGAATTATATTTACATGTTAATTATATTTATATCTCTTGTATTAAAAAAAGAATGGCTTGATTATTAGTTATTCCTCCTAAAACTTTAGCAAAATCTCCTAAAGTATGGAATAGTTTTTATAAGTTTTTTAGGGTTTTCACCTGAACTTTGTTCCCGAAAACTCCTAAATTCTCTTAAAATTACGAAGTTTTAAATCTGTAACCACCATGAAACGGTAAAAAAAAGTCTTCAAAAAATTTTTCGATCTTTTGGCTGACGATTTTTGTAATACTAACTGACAACTTTTTGCTTAACTTCGTTCCCACGATATTTGTCTCTCATCTTCGCTGCGCTGATTGAAAGATTTGCTGAGAACCCTCTAGATGGAGGTTAACTTTTTCGGTTCAATAAACGCAAATCCGTAAAAAAAAAAATTTAAGCCAACAATCACGTGTAGGTGGTTTAATTGGTTAATTTTGCAGGTTGTTTTTGAAAAGACTTTTTATGAAAAGGTAGAGTAGCCCAATTTATCCTTTTTCTATTAATCGAGGAGCCTTTTTCATAAAAACCTTTACGAGTTATGGTGGTTTTTGTCCGACTTTTTGACAGGATAGTTCATGATTAGTCGGTGAAAGTGGTTGAGGCCAAGCCAGATGTTAATGCAGTATCCTCTCTAATAACACTCCAACAGGCGGATACCTCTAATTAGCAGACAGATTTTTTTGCACTAATTTAATCCAGCGAATTAGTGAGACTACTATAACCCATCCATTTTTCATGATACAGTAACAAAGAAGATAAAAAAGAACGAAGGAACATTTTCGGACATTTATTTCCGAATCAAGCTTTGTACAAACTGATTTGTGTACAGCTGTGTTAGTAAACGACAAACAAACCGAAAAATTCTTGCTTAAATGGCATGCTTGGTTAACGATGATAAAAATTTGATGCAGTCACACTACAACAGAATTCCCGTGTCATACAATCTCTCCTTTTTTCATCCTTATAAAAGAGAAAAAAACAAAGCAGATTTGTTCGACTCGTCAGATTATAGCACCATAGAAAAGAGAGCATAGAGCATTCTTAAACGTGTTCGCTGTAAAAATAATTTATGCTCAAAAGTAGTCTAGCGCCATATCGGGGTGCATGAATTATGCATAATACACTAAGTTCGATTTCTTCTTTGATTGCACTTCTAATATACCGTCCATATAATCCTCGTGAATCAATTCGGCTGCTTCTCGCCGCAACGCAATCATTCCTGCTTCCACACAAACTGCTTTCAACATGGCGCCGTTAAAATCGTCGGTACAACGAGCGAGCTCTTCGTAATTTACCTAAAAAAATAATTAAAAAAATCTTACGAGAGAATCTCACAAAATTTCCCTCGTTTTTCCCGAGATGAGTCAAAACCTTGACTAGGTTTTAAAAATTTGCCGTAGTATCTCAAGCTTCAGAGTTGTGCTAAAAAATGGAGGCAAAAAGCTTACTCACTTCTTCGGATTTGAACATCGCAAGATTTCGCAAAAATAGCAAAAAAGTTGGGCGGTTCGCAAAGGTTTCTTTCGCGTATTTTTTTTTCGATTAATGTATTAGAAACTTACCTCAGAGCTCACATTCATTTTTCTTGAATGAATTTGTAAAATTCGTGCTCTTGCTTCTTCTGTTGGGTTAGGAAATTCAATTTTACGATCTAACCGTCCTGATCTTAATAAAGCTGGATCCAATATATCAACACGATTCGTAGCTGCTATAACCTAAAATTACAATTTCAAACATCAAAATGCAAATTCCCTCATTTATTGCAGAATGTGGCCAAAAAAACTGAAATTGAAATCGACTTTTATTTCAAGCTCGCAAAGTACACGATAAGCAAAATTCGTACTTTCGCAAATTTAAACTCTTAAAAAATATGAAAGAATTTCATTTGCAAAATTAGAATTCAAACTCTTTTTAACATTTACAACATTTTCTTCGTTCTACAAAATATAACCAATAAGCTCTTTCAGATTTTCATAATTTTTAAAATAAAAAAAAGAAAGGATTTGTATCCACGTAGTATCATGTTTCTAAGTAAATTTCTACTATCCACAAATTCATGCAGTTAAAATCTAAAATTCTTAAAACATTGTGAAAAAACAATCAAAGTGTCTTTCAAAATTTACCTTGATTTGTGACGTGCTGCTGAAACCATCTAACTGATTCAGTAACTCTAACATAGTCCTCTGTACTTCACGATCACCTGCTTTCTCACTGTCGAAACGTTTGGTACCAATTGCATCCAATTCATCAATAAATATAATCGCTGGCAATTTTTCCTTTGCCAATGCAAAAGCATCTCGCACCAACTTAGCACCATCACCAATAAACATTTGCACCAATTGTGGACCAGCCAGTTTTAAAAATGTAGCCTTAGTTTGAGCAGCACATGCACGTGCCAGGAGTGTTTTTCCAGTACCTGGTGGTCCATATAATAGAACACCTTTTGGTGGGGACACACCTAAAATTAAAGGAACGTTAACCTAAAATGTGGTAGAACTTTACTTGTTGTTATTGCAAAAGAGATAAGAGGAAAAAATAAAAAATAATTGAAATAAATCTTTATTTTAATTATTTCAATTGTATGAATTAGTAATCTCAACTAGTTATTTTGTTGCTTGTATATATGTCTAATGCGAATTTTTTGCTTAAATTTAGTCGAAAAATATAAACAAGTAGGAAATCAGGTAAAAAGCAAATTAAAAGGATATGAATGTCCTCCTTTTTAAAAAAATCCGGAATTAAATAATGCACATATTGAACTAAATTCTGATTCTTTAATTCAGAATTTTTTTGTTTCACCGGACTTTCTTTTGCAGTCATTTCATTTCTTAAGATAACCAAATTACCTTTCAAATCAACCCTTAATTCTTTTTGAAAAAAACGGCATTAAAAATATTTACATGATGACACATGCAAAAAGTTTAATATGACTGTAAAAAGTTTCTGCTTTTTTCACATCCCAATCAAACTCCCAATCACAATACCTTTACTACCCAAAATACAATTTATCCAATAAAAGGTAGTGAACATAAAGTCAACATAAAATAGAAATAAATAAATAAAAACGATGCAGTCTGACAAACATTTTCTAGCAGCAAAAACACACTCCAACAAATATGTAACACCCAAACATGAAAAACAAAACTAGCACAAGATAACATACCTAATCTTTCGAAACGTTCTTTGTGTGTCATAGGTAGCACAATAGCTTCGATCAATTCTTGAATCTGTGTATCCAAACCACCGATGTCACTGTACTGTTCAGTCGGACGCTCGTCAACCTCCATTGCTTTGACACGAGCATCGTACTCCGATGGTAATGTTTCTAATATTAAGTAAGAATCTTTGTTCACACCAACTAGATCTGCTGGCTTTAATTCTTCAGGATCAACCAATCCAATCACAGGTAGAAAGTACGTCTGTCTTGTTGATGTCTTCACAACAGCACATTTTCCTAAATAAGAAGAAGGTAACTTTCCAAATATCTGATCAATATACTATGTTCTATTCTGTAACTGCTTAAAATAGTATGTGTCTGTCAGAAGTTAAAACAGAAGGGTACTAAATCATTATGAAGTTTGCCCTAAAAAATATTTTTCCCAAATTTGGAAACTTTCATTAATTAACACTTCTTTGCTTTGAGAAGACTGTGGGTCGATTCTAGCACTTTCAGAAAACGGTGTCATAAGATAGGACAGGCCCAATTATTGGTAAAGAACTCTTGCACTTTATAAAAGCCATTATAAGATGGGTCAGGTGATGCCAACATTTGCATCAAATTACCATCCTATAGATTTGACATCTAATGTGATAAATATTTAAGAAAGTTTTTCATAAAAATCTTGTAACTTTTCTTTAGAGTATAGTAATGATCTTCTCAACCCAAACCAACATGTGGCGCCTTAGTTTAGTGGTTATCACTCTCGTACTTTGTGCGGGCGACCGGGGTTCGATTCCCCTTGGCGGCGATTCAATATGGGTAATTGAATATTACCATAGCCCCGGGTTAACCCAAGCCATGTGAGGGAAATTGGGTAGATGGCGCACTGTGTGGGCCGTTGGATGTGGCAGGGAGTTGTCTGGTAGAGCGCTGACCCTAATTGAGTTTGCGTAGCTCAAAGAGAGCATTAAATACTCCAGGACTCCCCATCAAAGCCATGGCCCCTCCTGGAAATAATAGACAGGGTATATCCCTCGATATTTGTGAGGCTAGCCATGTAAAATATGCACATCTATCTATCTAACATGGTTTTCAGGCTGCCCGATTTTGTGTAAGCCAATTGCTCGACCACTTTGAATCAGTTTTAGAAATCAGTCTTATAAATTACATCTTACGCAGATGTAATTTATTTGGAATTCGCCTTTTTAGTATTTTGATATAGTACTAAATCAAATAAGAAGCCTTGGTATCTCTGGCTAAATCTTCCAGTGGGTGAAAAGCTTCTTGATCAGTCGCACTCAGTTGGTAGCAGTGGACGCCACAAAATCAGTACAAGGTGTCTTGGGGCCACTGATTTTTCTGATCTTTTTTTGGTGATATTATTAAAGATATCAAACACAATAACCTAAAATGTTTTGCTGATGACAAGCTGTTGCAATTGTCCTAGATGTCTCCAAACTACAAGGAGATCTCAACACAATAAATAAATGGGCTGAATACTCTAATATGGAATTTAATGACAAGGAATTTGAAGTTCTCAGGTACAGTCGCAATGATACCTTGAAACTACGCACAAGCTTACTAATGGTTTAGGATCAATTATCGGAGAAAAATATGAAGTTAAAGATCTTGGCGTACTGATGACAAACAATGGCTCATTTGAAAATTGCATATATACAAAGTGTAATTGATCAGGAAAAAAGTTGTCTTTCTGGATATTATTAAATCACAGGTAGTGATGTTAACCCTTTATGAAGGATTGTGTTGCCACAAATCGAATATTGCTCACAGCTGGCCCCATTTAACAAATTGAAGTAATTCAGTGGTACTTTATATGCAAAATCAAAGGTAAATACATCTCTGACTATTTAGATGCACTAATTTAAAACCTGTGAAGTGTATAATTTTCCAGCAATCATAATAAGCTCACATACTCGCATACTTGTTCTTCGTTTGATGCAAAAAAGTAAGTTAGTATCGTCCTGGCACGGTTCACATACCTGTAAGTCATGCTGCAGGGCAGCTGATAATGTAACCATTTTGAAAAAAGAAGAGAAACTGGTTGGTCAATGAACCAATTCTCAAAATAAAGATAAACACATTTCCTGATTCACGTCATTTTAATGCCTTTTATTAAACAATAAAGCTAAATCGAGCTAATTAAAGTTGTGAGCTATAGGCATTCTTGTTAACTTCCATTGTGGTAATTTCATGGTCGTTAATTTGGTGCCTTTTTCCTTTCCTGAAATAAGGTATTCAAAAACATTCTACCAGCTACCACCATGTTAAAAGTTAATCCTGATCCATCAAATGACAGACCAAAAACCCGATCAAAAGATGGGGCAGTGAATTTAAAAATGAACCACCATGATTTTAAAGATGGTCTGTCTGATCTATGACAAGAATTGTTCAAGTAGGGTCAGAATATTACCATACATAACACCAATTGGACTATAAAAGTCAGAAGAATTGATGAACAAAACAAACTTTATCTAGCGTATACTGTCCAAATTAAGTCAACGTTTTTATTCCGTGATTTCACCTTTCTCTGTAACTTTCTCTTTTCACTGGAAA
Organism: Hydractinia echinata; assembly: GCA_030067915.1. Classification (NCBI taxonomy): domain Eukaryota; kingdom Metazoa; phylum Cnidaria; class Hydrozoa; order Anthoathecata; family Hydractiniidae; genus Hydractinia; species Hydractinia echinata. Next base: position 267,588 of record JASGCC010000068.1, read on the forward strand.
GAATGGATAGCTTTGACATGATATCCTAAGCCTTACGTGCAATTGTGCACTTTACAGAACAAACAGCCTGAACATCGCTGGGGTAGATCACAGATGAGAAAATTTCGGTGAGGCAGGGTATGACATTTTAATCTATTGTTAACTTTGTAATCATTTATTAAATACCAAACAAAACTATATTATTATGAAACTAGACAGGCTGCAGAATATTTTTAGTAAAAAAATTTATTACCATGTGTGCTCTCCTCCACAGATTCATTTGGTAATTCGGTTCATTAAGTTTTCTTAATATCACGTCTGTTTTTTGAGCATCAGCAAATGGTACATGGCGATGCTTAAAGCCGCTACTAGCTTTATCTGAGACAAGTCGCTAAGTATTGCAACCATTTTAATCATAAAATAGACTTTAGAAATAATTCCAGTAGATCTCACATCAGAAAAAACACATCTCAGAATTAAGACGTAAATCACAGAAATAGGACGTTTTAGTTGATTTATTTTTCACTCGACCCTGCGCTAACGCCTACCTTGTTCACCAGCCTTTTTGAAAAGTTGTTTCTAGGGATGGCTTATAGTCTAAACCATGAAGTTATGTAGCGAATGGAGTTGCTAGATTGTCGCTAGAGCTGTTTGTTTAGAGACTCACATAATTAGGACATTATACACTATAATTATTAGACAGTTAAAATAGCTAAAAAAAAATTCAGGATAGATTCCTGATTAAACCTCAAACATGGGAGAGTCATTCTTATTAGCAATCAATCTGAAGTCATCTTCCTAACAGATTCTGCCCCTTTACTCATTAGATTAAGGGGGATTTTCACGAAGCGAATTGAACGGCGAATTCGACGGCAATTGTATCTGAGCATGCGCAGTTTTGTTTGTTTTGATTTTGCACAAAACTGCGCATGCTCAGATACAATTCGCCGTCGAATTCGCCGTTCAATTCGCTTCGTGAAAATCCCCCTTTAGGTAAACAGTAACTTTTACCTTTCCTTTGAGAATCCAAATCAACATTAGCCCCATCAATTTCCTCTTCATCCTGTGGGTCCACATCTAAAATTTCAACCACGTTAGATACAAGGTATGGTAAAGTTTTGTTTACTTTTATTTTTTCAGTGTTTTCTTTTATTTTATCTTTCATTGCTTGCTGTTCATGTGTAACCCGCAAAATTTCACTTTTCATGATTTTTATTTCATTATCAAGTAATCTTGTTCTGCTAGTAAGTTCTTCATTAGACATGCGAAGAACCTCTGCATCTAAGCCTTCGTCAGCGTCTTTCCAAATTTCTTTATCTTCAAGAGTTGCCATAATATTAATCTGGGAGAGCTAGCTAATAATTCAATACTCTAGGTAACTTTTCAGCCGTGATGATGATGATAAAGCATAATGCGTATTTAGAGCTATAGCTAATAAATAATAGTCATAGTAGTTGCAAGGGAGACATTGGTTTACTTGTCTGTAAGTTAAAGATATACACTTTGCCTACTCAAAGAAAATCACTTTACGAACCATGCATGTAAACCATGCGGTTTTGCGGAATAAGGACTTCTTGCGGGTCAAGATTCGTGTAGCTGTTCTGCCCAGATTGCGAAAACGGCCTGTTTACAACCGGGACAGCCGGATTATGTACGCATGGTCCGATTATGTTTTTTTGCACTGGTTATGTCGTGGTGACCGGATTATGAACGCTGGTATAATGGCTGGCCAGGCAGGCTGTGATTGGCATTTTCTTCGAACTTTTGTGAATTAAACATTCTCTGGAAGATAGAACACCCCTAAAAACTAGAAAGGCGAAAGAAAAAAGTCTCGACGTAATTCTTAGTATAAACTACTCTTGTAGTAAATGCATTTCAACATAATATACTTTAAGTAACTAAATTTAACGGAACCTAAATTATTCTTTTTGCGGGAATTAAGTTTGGTGAAAAGTTATTAAATTTGCGAATCCCAAAATTTAGTATTTGCCACGAAATTTCGTTTCATTTGAGAACAACAACAACTCTGCCACCAGGGCAATTTGCTTGTCAGAAGTGATGACGAATGATATAAAAGCGGTCGGCCCCGATTATATTTGTTCTATAAGTCTCGAATAATATTTGACTGTCATATATAAGCCGGCCTGCCCTGATTATGTTCGTTTTATAAGTGAATAATATTTTTAACTGTCGTACATAAGCCTGTCTGTCCTGATTATGTAGCCCCGATTATGTATTTTCTGCCCTGTTTATAAACGGGGCACGCTGCCGTACATAATCCGGGCAGCGTTCATAATCCGGGCAGAACAGACCCAGCATAATTGTTCTTACCACAAGGAAATCTGGAAAAAAAGATTTTATTAATCCGAAGAAGAAAGCTTAGTTCACTAGGCTAAGATTCGTGTAGCATACCAAACAATTATGTATAAAGCTAGCTAGCATATCATAAAATGAATGAATAAAATGATAAAATGAATTCAAAAAACAGTTAGCTAATTTTTGAAACTATAGGGGCTTGGAAAAAGCCTCCATCCATAGACCTTTTTGAATGTTTACATTTTCCGCGGTAAGCCCTTTCGGCTTCAACAATTGCGTGGCAGGCAAAAAGATGCGGGCGCTAGGTGAAGTGAGGTACTTTTTAGTCTGTTTCTTCGCATGGAGGTATCATTACGACTTTATATGAATATATGTCAATCAGAAGTTATCCATCTACACTCGATAATAGTTTAAAGCCTCAAAAATGTCTCCGTAGAAAGAAATGGGCTGAAAAAGACCTTTCTTCGGCAAGCTTCCGCATCTTTCTGCCTGCCACGCAGTTGTTAGAGCCAGAAGGGCTTACCGCGGAAAATGTAAACATTCAAAAAGGTCTATATATACCACCTAATTCTCAGGTGTCTTATGGCATGACACCATATAAAATTCGTGTAGAAAGTAAAATAACATCGTCCTTAGTGTTGATGTGTTTAGGTTTATTATGGTATGGAGGGCAAGGTATAAGCTTTTTTGGATTGGTAATAGTGATGGATATGGAGGAGTTGGCATATTCGTTGCAGAGAAGTGGGTAGAAAAAGTAATAGATGTTATGCGTGTTAATAGTCGTATTATAGTGATAAAGTTTTTGATAGGTAATAGGATTGTCACTTTTCTGTCAGTTTATGCTCCACAGTGTGGACTCAGTGAGGAAGATAAAGATAAGTTTTATGATGAGTTAATAGCAGTCACATCAAAGTTTGGAGACACTGAACTTGTCATGGTGGGCGGCGACTTTAATGGTCATGTTGGGAAGTCATCTGAAGGTTATAGAGGTGTGCATGGAGGCAATGGATTTGGGAGCAGAAATAAGGAAGGGGAGAGATTGCTTGAGTTTGGAATGGCAACGGACATGGTGGTTTGCAACACATCATTCAGTAAGAGACAGAGTAGGCTGATAACATATGAGTCAGGTGGTTGTAAGACACAGATAGATTACTTCCTGGTTAGAAAGTCAGACAAGAAAGTGGTGAAGGACGTGAAAGTTATATCGGGGGAAGAGTGTGTTTCCCAGCATAGGTTGCTGGTTTGTGATATTATCTTGAAGAGTGTTAAAGAAGCCAAGGGAAAGTACAGGCCCCGTCGAAAAGTCTGGAAGCTGAAGGAAGAGATTGTAGCAAGACAATTTAGTGCAAAAGTTCAGCAGTTAGCCCACAATGGTCAATGTGATAGTGACAATGTTGAAAGTACTTGGACTACTTTGAAGAATTGTCTTCTAGAAGCTTCTGATGATACCTGTGGGTGGACGAAAGGACCGGCTAGACATAGACAGACCTGGTGGTGGAATAATGAGGTTGACCAGTGTATAAAGGAAAAGAGGAAACTTTGGAAAGAGTGGAAGTCAGGTGGTAGTAAAAATATTTACTTAGAAGCTAAGCGTCGTGCTCGTACAGCAGTGTATAAGGCAAAATCAGAAGCAGAGAGAAACAGATTTGCAGATGTGTTAAGAAGGGAAGACCAGCGCAATGAGGTATTCAAGATAGCAAAACAAATGAAGAAGACTAATCAAGATGTTGTAGGTGAGAAGTGTATACGTAATGATGAAGGTGTTTTGGCTAGCACAGAGGAGGAGAAAAGGGTAGCTTGGAAGAATTATTATCAGAGGTTGCTTAACACTGAGTTTGATTGGGATGAGGATAATTTGTCTGATGATGATGTTGTAGAAGGGCCAGCTATGCAGATCAAGACAGAATGGGTAGTGGAGGCTATTAGGAAATTGAAGATTGGCAAGGCTGCAGGAGTATCAGGTATTGTTGCAGAGATGGTAAAAGCATCTGGATATATTGGAGTTGAGCTTATTACAAGTCTTGCTAACCAGATTATAAAGGATGGTGCTATTCCGAGTGAGTGGCAGTCGAGTGTAATAGTGAATTGTTTCAAGGGCAAGGGTGATGCATTAGAAAGGGGTAACTATAGAGGTTTGAAGTTGGTTGATCAAGTAATGAAAGTTATTGAAAGAGTGATTGATAAGTTACTTAGAGAAAGGATTGATATAGATAAGATGCAATTTGGTTTTGTTCCAGGGCGTGGCACTACAGATGCAATATTTTTACTCAGACAGCTTCAGGAAAAGTATTTAGGAAAGAGAAAGAATCTCTATTTTGCCTTTGTAGATTTAGAGAAAGCTTTTGATAGAGTGCCACGTAAAGTTATTTGGCGGGCTATGAGAAAATTAGGTGTGGATGAGTGGCTAGTTACGATGGTACAGTCTATGTACAGCAATGCTAGAAGTCGTGTCAGGATTAACGATTCACTTAGTGATGAATTTAGTGTAAATGTTGGTGTACATCAGGGTTCTGTACTTAGTCCTTTGTTGTTTGTTCTAGTCTTAGAAGCGCTGTCGATGGAGTTCAGAACAGGTTGTCCATGGGAGTTATTGTATGCAGATGATTTGGTTCTCATAGCAGAGTCGATGGAAGAATTAGTTGAAAAGTTTGAGAAGTGGAAGAAAGGACTAGAAGAGAAAGGGCTAAAGGTAAACACAGCAAAGTCTAAAGTCATGATTAGTAGCATTGCAGCCAAGTGTGACCTTGTAGTTGGAAAGTGGCCTTGTGGAGTTTGCAGGAAAGGGGTTGGTAGTAACTCAATTTTTTGTCAGAATTGCAAGCATTGGGTACATAAGAAGTGCAGTAGTATTAGTGGAAGGTTAAGAGCTGACATTCAGTTTGTATGCAAGCGTTGCAAAGGTGAGATTATAGAGAATGAAGTATTTCCAGCTTTAATGATGTACAACAGTGGCTCGTTAGAGATAGTTGAGAACTTCTGTTACTTAGGTGATATGTTGGGCAGTGAAGGGGGTGTTGGAAGAAGTGTTACTTGCAGGATAGGTTCTGCTTGGAAAAAGTTCAGAGAGTTACTTCCTTTGTTGACTAGCAGAGTCCTGTCAATTGAGGTAAAAGGTAGGTTGTATGAGGCCTGTGTAAGAAGTGTTATGTTGTACGGTAGTGAGACATGGGCAGTGAAGCAGGAAGATCTTGACCGTTTAGAAAGGAATGATATGAGAATGGTTAGGTGGATGTGTAACGCCAGTCTGAGAGACAGAAAGAGTTCAGATGAGCTAAGAAGCAGGCTAAGTCTCCGTAGAATTAAAGATGTTATCCAGATAAGAAGATTGAATTGGCTGGGGCACTTGGAAAGAATGGAGGAGGATAATTGGGTAAGAAAGTGTAGAGACTTGATAGTTCCTGGGGCAAAGCCCAGAGGCAGACCGAGAAAGACTTGGCAGGAGGTTATAAGGACAGACTTGATACAGAGGAAGTTGAGTTTAGATCTAACACAGTCTAGATCAGATTGGAAGAGGGTCATTAATATACCCCGTCCAACCCATGCTAGCATGGAAAACGGACGTTAAGCCGAGAATGATGATGAATGATGATGGTAAAGTTGTAAGAAATAACACTTCCCGCATTTTAAGGACAATAAAATTATGAAAACGGGAAGTATATTATTAAAAGTGCGTCTTGTGTCTCACTCTTATCATAAAAAGCTGTCAAAAAGCTGTCATATTCCGAAATTTCTACTTCCTGTAGGTTTTTATGCAGTTTAGACATATCTATTACAACTATAATGATAAGTGACGTGGCCATTTTAACATCACTATATATATGACACCTTTTTATGATCAGAGTAAGACCTTAGATGCGCTTTTATAACACTTCCCACAGCCAGTCAATGGGGCCCATAGTGCGCAACACAGATTTATGAAAGCTCAGGAAAGCGCATTTTGGCAATTTCACAGTATATGAAACGCGGAAAACAACATTTTTCTGCATCTTGCAACTTTGTTAACCTAGTAAACCTAAACACATCAACACTTAAAGTTGGATATTCTTAAACTACAAACATAATGACAAAGCTATTTCCACTTAATGATAAATAAATGTTAAGTGTATTTCAAAATGGCGTGTCTCAGCATTTACACTTAGGACTTAAGCGAGTAGTAGATTGCGATTTCAAGTAAATGTACATTATGGTCATCAAATTTTGAGCATTTGTTTACTAAGACATAATTCTTCCTCAAAAAATTATTTTTTGACATTCTCTGTTTAGTTAGAAATTTATATATTAATCTTTCTGCCGTATTTTCTCAGTCATTGTTACTGAAAGGAATGGTCGTATTTAACAGATTAAGATCACTTCTGAAGCTATCTGTCAACCGTTCCATAACATATTCTGTGCTTAAAAGATGTTCATCGCATTTACATTCTCCAGAAACTGTGTATCCTGTTGAGGTGGGTTTGATTGTTTAATTTTTTCAGCACAATAAACATACCAAATTTAGTTGCATTTTTTAAGTGTTGCCTTTACTGTTTACAGAGCGGCACATTTTTTAAAGGAACCCGCTGCAAACCATTTTGTGATGTCTGGGGCAATAAGTTTTTGCGTATCATAGATAGTCTCACTAAAACAATTTTAAAGCAGTCAAAATACTAGTACAAAAATACGTCTCAAACAGAGTCATAAAATAAGTTTGTACATTTGTGTATAGTATTACATCAGAAACAAGAAATACAAATCCCTTGGGTACATAGTATGTCACAGATACACAGATAGATGGGCTAATAAAGATGCATTATGCATACAGAATTTTATTGAAGGGTGTTTGACCACGTTGTACCCATTCTAGTGCAAAGTCCTTCAGGTTTTTGTTGTGTAGGATATTTTGTAAGCTTGTATAAAAAAATTGAGAAATATGAGAAGTTTTTGTCCTGGTTGCAAACGCAAACCCGGTTCAAAACACTTTTCTTGGTCTGTATGCCAATGAGACGTAAGTGGGTCAGTGAAGCAAACACGTATGTGTAAGCCATGCGCCAGTTTGTAAATGGGACACTACTACACAATCCTGGTTTTAAACGCTTTATTCATATAAATATTTTTAAAATCAATCTTGCTTGATCTTCTAAAAATATTTGTTTGATTGATTGATAATTGATGATGTCATGCATTAATTAACATAATTATCAAAGCTTCTAAGTCAAAAATCTTGACTTCTAAATCAAAAATATTGAGAAGAAGATTTGTGGACAACTTTCCAAGCTCTTTCATCTTAAGCCAACTTGTTTTTTTTCACAGGATGTAAGCTTTAATGAAACATTCACAAACCTTTTTTGGTTTCGTTTTGTTTCTTTATTGAAACTCTGACATAAAAATTTTACAAATTATTGATATTTCTTGACTTTTTTTGCTGGCATTGAATTTCTCTTGAAGATTATTTCGCTTGTATATATAAGTTCACAAATTCGGCCATATTCTGAAAAAATTTAACACTAAAATTAGTACCATAAGGAATAAACAAGGTAGCTGAAATATACTTTCAGGTGCTTAATACAAGGGAGTGGTCTTAATAGCTGGGGGGGTCGGAATTTTTTTTGAGAACCAATAAGCAGGGTGGTTTTATTAAATGGGTGGGTCAGAATTTTTACTGAGAGAAGAGATACATGTGTGATACAATATGTGATACAAAGTAGGTACAAATGCAGTGCGTAACAATCAATAAACGTAGTGCTAGCTTGCGTCAATGATGGTAAGTAAATACCAGCAAACACACAGAATGTATGAACGTTCAAAACAAAAAAGAATTTCCAAAAATAAATTTTCACCATCAGGAGCTTATTCATTGTTGGATGCTCTAAATATATTTGGATTTTACTTGACTTTGAAGATTTTTTTAAAAAGAATTATTGTACAAGGTTGTGTTTTTATAAAAATAATTTTTTGAGGAAATTAAATATTAGAAAATGTTATGATGGCACGAAAGTCCACTTCTTTAACTATTGTGCTGTTATGTATGTATTAAGTTTCAATTTTACAAAATTCCTAAAAAGAAAAAAATCCAAAGTTTTTCCGAAAAAAAAAGACATCGAAAAAGGTTTTCGACGAGGATGGGATTCGAACCCACGCGGGCAGAGCCCAATGGATTAGCAGTCCATCGCCTTAACCACTCGGCCACCTCGTCTGCCGTTCCGGCTAATATAACATGTTTTATAACTACAATTTTTAAAAAGTTATAAATTAGATATGCCATGGCAAAATTATATGTATTTTAATAAAAAAATACACGATTCTGTTTAAAAAAAAGTAAAATTGATTTACTTTTATAATTATATAGCTTTAGTCATTTCATTTTTGTTTTCGGTCTGACGAAAGTTTCCGTCGCGATTGCACGAGATCACATATTTTATAAATATTATATAATTGCTTACAAAAGAAGCAGGAAAGTAGTTGAATGATACATTTTATGCTCTGAGGAATGATAAAAGAAAAAGTAGTTCAAAAATAAAGTTTATATTTCAAGGAACGAGGAAGAAAAAAATCACAGCTAGTGTACCGAAAATTCTCGTTAATAGTCGTTTTAAAAATTGAAGCCGAACACAGTTAAAATCAATCACTGTCGAAACAACATGGCCACGTTGGAAGGGAAAATGGAGGAGATGAAAGTTGATGAAAAACCTGAACGAAAAGAACAGCCCAAGAAGGAAAAAAAAAAGAAAGAAAAGCCCAAATCCTCTGATAAAGGAGGGCACCCTGTTGAGGTATAAAAAGAGGATAACTAATCAAGAATTTTTTAAGGAGAATAAGTGCCAAATTTGGATTTATTGGCCAGTGTCAGAATAGATAGATAGCCTATACAATATAATTATTCCATAATTAGCACTCACATGGCTAATTAAAAAGTAGAATATTTTCACTTAGATAGCCACTATTCTTCTGATATTGATCTCATTACAGCACTCAACTCCTATCACATTTTTAATCCTCTGTCTCTAAAAACTGGGCAATTGTTTTCTACCTGTTGAAAATATTACTTTCTTATTGTTTTATCATTCTTTACTAACATGGATTTATACTTTTACTACTAAAATGTGTGTTGGCTAATGTATGAGAATTGTGGACAGACTCCAGACACCGTAAATCTGGGGTATTCTTTGAATTTTGTCTTCAAATGACCTATTCTTGGATCGAGGTTAAAATCATTAAATTTAAAAAGGAAAACAAGAAACTTGAGGAAAATCAGTGGCATATTTTGATTTATCAGCAAATATTGTATAAGAGGAAATTTTAAATACCATACGGTTATTAAAAACAGGATTAGTGCAGTTGATTTGATCTTCATAAAACATGAAAGGTTTGGCTACTGGTAAAGGCAGTTGTAATTACTATAACTTAAAAATTTGCATGTTTCCATAAATTTTGGTGCTAAATTCAAATATCTTGGTCATTTTTGTTGAAACTAATCAGAAAATTTCAAGCATGTTAACATGGATCCAAGAATTATCCCAGCACATCCTGGGTTGTTCTTAGGGACACATTGTTAATTTGACTAATTTGACTCGTATACCTCAGCATATTTATTTGTCAGTTTGTACTAATTGAAAAACCAAAACAAACAACTTTGTATGGGGTACACACACAATTTAGATGTTAGGGAGTGTAAGAAACGAAACTTAACTTGCACTGTGACTGTGACTGTGGTTTTTAGCATGACAAAATCTAGTAGGTCTTCCACCTCAAAAAAACTTTTTGTATTGAAAATATATCTGGTGTGGATAAAGAATTCAATAATTATATATTAGTTTCTTTCCGCTCTAGCATCTCCAAAAATAGCTGAAAAATTTTATTTATTTAAATTTACCTTTCAGAAAACAGGTGCTGGGAAGTGGTTACATAAATTCAAAATTCAGCCTTTTTTATCTTACTTATGGAAATTCTTGGAAATGTGTTTATGAGCAGTATGAATTATTAAAAGTAAAAAACATTATTGTATATAAGCTTTAGATGGAATTATGACAATTGATATCCTGCAATTTTCTCAAATTTTGAATCGTTTTTTTTTTAGTTTTAAAAGTCTTTTCTTACTTCAATTATTGGAAAAATCTAAGACTTGTGTTCTATAAAAATATTCTGTGTGTTGTTTCAAGAACCTTGTCACCATAAATATTTTTTTGCGTTTTTTTCTACTCTATGACTCATTTTTTGCATTCTTTTTTTACAAGAAAAGACTGGACACCAGGGGACAAGCAATATTTCAAGCCACTGTTGCTTTTTCCTGGACCTACACCTCACTGCAAACCGCACCGTTACATGATTAGTTATAACTTTCCTCAGTCTTGTTTAGGAAGACAATGTTTTCCTAGTTAATCTCGGCCCAAACAATGTCCTTTATCAAATGAGAAGGGAAGGCTCACTGTCTAGATATAAAAAAGAGACAACAGGCTCTGGGAGCAAGGGTCATTTAACAGTCCAGCATCACACAATTTGCGATTCCCTGTGTCAGTGTTAACTTCTACTTTTTTTTTTTACAAAAACAGCAAATTCTGCAAAAGCAATGAACTATCAGGTTTGGTTCATAACTTTGTATACTTCATTTGTTTACATTTTTCTCACATCTGCTGAACTATAGATTTTTTTGGAAAAGAAGGCCAGCATTAATGCCAAAAGTAGAACATTTCATAAAGATAGCAAAAAAGAATACAATGAGCTTATATTAACGAATTATGCAAAATAATTTCTGTAATAGGTTATCATTATCTACGATATGAGAAAACATTTTTTTGAAGCAGGAGGTAATCTTCAACAAAAAACGTTATCCAATAATAGTTTTACCCAAGTTAGTATCAAACCCTATAAAAATTGCCCTGTTATAATGGTAATTGGCAGTGAAGTGACTGAATTTTATTGATGATTTTGTGTACTGTCCAGAGTTACAAGTTGTACAGTGTTTATAGAACTATGAGAAGAAGCTTTCTCAACAACAAAGCTTGGCAAAAGTTATTTCTTCTCAGAGTTCTCGTAGCCCCTTATGCTTCATTTTCAACAAAATAAAAATTATGTGTCAATTAAGACAAGAAGACATAGTCTAAAGTTTTTCTAGTGAGACTGATAAGTATGTCATACATTAAATAATGTTAATTTTGACTGCTTTTGACTGCTAGATTGACTGCTTTTGATGTTGCAATGTGAAACACGAAGCCTGTGGTCAAAATGACACCATTAGCTTACAAGCTCTGAGTCCCTTACAAGCTTTTATTGTCTGTCTCCCTTGACCAGTGTAACATCAAATTACCTCTTCAAACTTTTCAGATTTCCTGTTTAAATTTTATTCGGAACACAATGATATATGTTATGTTGATCAAAATAATATACTGTGTATAGTTAAACTACTACACTGGCTCAGTATTGTTATATGTGTTTCTAATACATCATTTAACCCACTCATTCATTTCTACCATTCTATACTTTAAACGCTTATTTTGTGATCATCCTGATAGGAATTTTGTTTATTGTACCACACAGGAAGCTTTCAAACTGTCATTTCTTTTCTAGAGCTAACTATATATTATACTGTTCTTTTTAGCTTAATCCTCTGCCAAGCTACATAGAAGAACGTATTAAATTTTTTGATGAACTTAAAGCACAATATGACACTGAAATTGAAGGTTAGCTTTTTTATATCACTTATAATAATTGACAAAAGATTAAAGAGATACCTATTTTATTTAGCAGCTATATGGTTAGGGTTGTTAGTTACTCAGTATGAACTAAATGTTTGGTAATTGCTTTTGTTTATTGATTATGATTATATGCTTTGTGAATTCATCTTGTAGCACAAAGTTATTGTTGTTAAATAAAAATCTTCAATTTTTTAGCAGTCCTTACAATGCCACTATATTGTAAATGTCAAAGCATCAATTGTTATTTCCTTAACATAATTTAGGGAACAAAAACACGGCAGGTGTTGATTTTTCCAGACTTTTTGTGAGGTCTTCTGCAACAAGAAAATTTTTTTCTCGACGTGTCAATTATATCATACAAAATGGAAATAAGTAAATAAACAATTTTGAAACATTTCGTGCCTGTCAAATTAGATATGTCAATACCAATGTTGAAATAGACCACTTGGTTCTGTTAAGGAGATGTAAGCATTTGCTTTCTCTTTCAGCTAAGGAAAAGAAACCAATAAGGATAACCCTTCCAGATGGCAAAGAAGTCGAAGGATTGGCATGGAAAACAACTCCTTACGAAGTTGCACAAGGCATAAGGTAAGATATTCTCCAAACATAATCAACCTTTATGTCAAGCTTGTATTCTTCACTTTAAATCTGTAACTTGCACTATTCTATTGCACTATTCTTTCGCCTATTTTTAAAATGATATGAGTCTTGAAACATGTGTTATACATGTATAGTCCCTTTTTTCTTGTTTCTTAAAGAACCCAATAAAACATTTAAACCCAATATACAATAAGCAATGATGATCAAACTTACCTACATTGCTTGAAGCATGTTGTGATATTAGAAAATTGTCTGAGCTTAAAATAATGTATTTTTTGTTTATGGTTCTCTTATAGAACCAAATATACCATTTAAACCCAATATACAATAAGCATTGATGATCAAACTTACCTACATTGCTTGAAGCATGTTGTGATATTCAAAAATTGGTCTGAGCTTGGAAGAATGTATTGCTCCTTTTTTGTTTGTTTCTCGTAGAGAACCAAATATACCAATTAAACCCAATTACACTAAGCATTGATGATCAAACTTACCTACATTGCTTGAAGCATGTTGTGATATTTAAAAAATGGTCTGAGCTTGGAAGAATGTATTGCTTCTTTTTTGTTTATGTTTCTCGTAGAGAACCAAATATACCATTTAAACCCAATTACAATAAGCATTGATGATCAAACTTACCTACATTGCTTGAAGCATGTTGTGATATTAGAAAATTGTCTGAGCTTAAAAGAATGTATTTTTTGTTATGGTTCTCTTATAGAACCAAATATACCATTTAAACCCAATAAGCAATGATGATCAAACTTACCTACATTGCTTGAAGCATGTTGTGATATTAGAAAATTGTCTGAGCTTAAAAGAATGTATTTTTTGTTTATGGTTCTCTTATAGAACCAAATATACCATTTAAACCCAATATACAATAAGCATTGATGATCAAACTTACCTACATTGCTTGAAGCATGTTGTGATATTCAAAAATTGGTCTGAGCTTGGAAGAATGTATTGCTCCTTTTTTGTTTGTTTCTCGTAGAGAACCAAATATAACATTTAAACCCAATTACACTAAGCATTGATGATCAAACTTACCTACATTGCTTGAAGCATGTTGTGATATTTAAAAAATGGTCTGAGCTTGGAAGAATGTATTGCTCCTTTTTTGTTTATGTTTCTCGTAGAGAACAAAATATACCATTTAAACCCACTTACAATAAGCATTGATGATCAAACTTACCTACATTGCTTGAAGCATGTTGTGACATTGGAAAATAGTCCTAGCTTGGAAGAATGTATTGCTTCTTTTTTGTTTATGTTTCTCGTAGAGAACCAAATATACCATTTAAACCCAATTCCAATAAGCATTGATGATCAAACTTACCTACATTGCTTGAAGCATGTTGTGATATTAAAAAATGATCTGAGCTTGGAAGAATGTATTGCTCCTTTTTTGTTTGTTTCTCGTAGAGAACCAAATATACCATTTAAACCCAATTACACTAAGCATTGATGATCATACTTACCTACATTGCTTGAAGCATGTTGTGATATTAGAAAATGGTCTGAGCTTGGAAGAATGTATCGCTCCTTTTTTGTTTATTTGTTTCTTTTAAAGAAGCAACTCTAACATTTAAACCCAATTTTACAATAAGCATTGATGATCAAACTTACCTACATTGCTTGAAGCATGTTGTGATATTAGAAAATGGTCTGAGCTCAAAAGAATGTATTTTTTGTTTGTGGTTCTCTTGTAGAAACAAATATACCATTTAAACCCAATTATTATTATTATTATTATTATCAGAATATTTAAACAGGATACAAAGCGTCAGCTAGGTAAAATTTTATATAAAATTTACTACTGTTATCAATGCTAGTCCTGTGAACATAAAAGTATAAAGTAATAAAGTATAAAGTAAAACTTAAAGGTTAGTGGGTAAAAACCAACCCTGCTCTCAGGGCCATTTTCCTCTTTGAGATCTAGAGTAAGTGGGAAAAGGATCCTGGGATAGAGGATGGTAGCTATGGATAAAAACAATCTAAAAATTTATTAACATATACATACAAAATCAGTTAAAATGTTTTCTTATTTCAATTGTAAATTGACTATAAGATTCCACTTTTCTAATACCTAGTGGAAGATCGTTAAATATTTTAGCTCCTGCATAAGCAAAAGACTGTTTTCCTAATTCAAGTTTGACTTTAGGTAACTTCAGAAGATAACCAGAGTTTCTTGTCTTCCTGGAATGATTATTGATTTGATATGATAAGCATTGATGATCAAACTTACCTACATTGCTTGAAGCATGTTGTGATATTAGAAAATTGTCTGAGCTCAAAAGAATGTATTTTTTGTGTATGGTTCTCTTATAGAACCAAATATACCATTTAAACCCAATATACAATAAGCATTGATGATCAAACTTACCTACATTGCTTGAAGCATGTTGTGATATTAGAAAATAGTCTGAGCTTAAAAGAATGTATTTTTCGTTTATGGTTCTCTTATAGAACTAAATATACCATTTAAACCCAATATACAATAAGCATTGATGATCAAACTTACCTACATTGCTTGAAGCATGTTGTGATATTAGAAAATAGTCTGAGCTTAAAAGAATGTATTTTTCGTTTATGGTTCTCTTATAGAACCAAATATACCATTTAAACCCAATATACAATAAGCATTGATGATCAAACTTACCTACATTGCTTGAAGCATGTTGTGATATTAGAAAATAGTCTGAGCTTAAAAGAATATATTTTTCGTTTATGGTTCTCTTATAGAACTAAATATACCATTTAAACCCAATATACAATAAGCATTGATGATCAAACTTACCTACATTGCTTGAAGCATGTTGTGATATTAGAAAATTGTCTGAGCTTAAAAGAATGTATTTTTCGTTTATGGTTCTCTTATAGAACTAAATATACCATTTAAACCCAATATACAATAAGCATTGATGATCAAACTTACCTACATTGCTTGAAGCATGTTGTGATATTAGAAAATTGTCTGAGCTTAAAAGAATGTATTTTTCGTTTATGGTTCTCTTATAGAACTAAATATACCATTTAAACCCAATATACAATAAGCATTGATGATCAAACTTACCTACATTGCTTGAAGCATGTTGTGATATTAGAAAATAGTCTGAGCTTAAAAGAATGTATTTTTCGTTTATGGTTCTTTTATAGAACTAAATATACCATTTAAACCCAATATACAATAAGCATTG
This sequence comes from Hydractinia echinata, assembly GCA_030067915.1. Lineage (NCBI taxonomy): Eukaryota > Metazoa > Cnidaria > Hydrozoa > Anthoathecata > Hydractiniidae > Hydractinia > Hydractinia echinata. The sequence continues at coordinate 283,348 of JASGCC010000068.1, forward strand.
ATGATCAAACTTACCTACATTGCTTGAAGCATGTTGTGATATTAGAAAATAGTCTGAGCTTAAAAGAATGTATTTTTCGTTTATGGTTCTCTTATAGAACTAAATATACCATTTAAACCCAATATACAATAAGCATTGATGATCAAACTTACCTACATTGCTTGAAGCATGTTGTGATATTAGAAAATGATCTGAGCTTAGCAAAATTATTTCTATTTATTCATTTATGTGCAAACTTTATTTTATTTATTACTTTTATTTCATTTAAATTTTTTTATATTTAACTTTAGTCAAGGATTGGCCGATAATGCTGTCATTGCAAAGGTAGGTTATTAACTTTTCTTTATGCAAAATTTACTTTTTAAAATTCCATTAACCCTATTGAGTCTGGGATAGGTGGGGCTGGGAGTTACGTCAAAAGTTACGGGCCTCCTCATGTTTTGACATGCTTGTCCATATTGAATCAAACTTTGCACATTTATAGTACATCATGAAAGAAAGAAATTAACAGCATTTTCTGGTTTTTGCATAGTTCTCATAAATAAAGGTCAAAAATTCCCCAAAAATCCGTTTTAACTTGAAATGTAATTGCAGTATTTTCGTTATTAGGTTAATGGAGTTTTGTGGGATCTGGATCGTGTTTTGGAAGATGACAGTAAAGTTGAAATACTGAAGTTTGATCACACTGAAGGTGAAGTTTAGATTCTCTTTATGAATAAAAAAAGTTAAATTAGTTAACTTGCTGCATAGGGGTTCGCTGACGGATTACAATACCATGAGAAAAAATTAATCATGAGTCCTTCAAAACTAGAATGTTTGGGATTAAGCAGACACCTTACAGTTGAAAAACAAAATTGAATAATACATGACATTGCTGCACAAAAATCACATTAAATATCAGCCTGACCCTGTTTTTTGTGGACCTTGCAAAAAACAAAGATGTGCCATCACTGTCTGGCATTTGCCAATGCAAATGCCAACATGTTGACAAATGAGACAGACAAATGTCATTTCACATAAACAATGTTTTACTGATTTTAAAAAAAAATGTTGAAGAAAAAATTTTGTTGAGTTAAAAATAGACATTGAACTCCTCAGTTTAAAATTTGTTTTATTTCTAAGGTCAACAGGTATTCTGGCATTCCAGTGCACATATATTGGGTGAAGCAATGGAACGACATTACGGTGGTTGTTTATGTTATGGTCCGCCAATTGAAGATGGCTTTTATTATGATATGCACATGGAACATCGTCAAGTTTCAAGTAACGACTTTAAAAATCTTGAAACAATTGTTAAAAAAGTTCAAAAAGAAAAGCAGCCTTTCATTCGACTTGAGATGAAGAAGGAAGACTTGCTAAAGATGTTTGCGGTAGGTTTACCTATTAATGTGCTTTGTTTTGTTGCTATATATAGCTCTTTTTTTTATCATGTTGTTTTTGTGTAGTTATTGTTATTCTCACTATGGTTTCTTATTTTAGTATAATCCGTTCAAGTTAAGAATTTTGAATGAAAGGGTGACTACTCCAACCACACTTGTCTATAGGTACAATTTTGTTGTGTAATGTTATTTTTACTATATTTGTATATATATTATACTATGAAACTAAAGGCTTACTGCATTAGTCAAGTATTTCTAAGCCACTGCCATGCTAAAATTTTGTTTAAATACTAAACTGGTTTAGGGTCTGCAAATTTTGACCATTTATGTAAATGATGCATCTCATTTTTCCAGATGTGGTCCATTAATTGACTTGTGTAGAGGACCTCATGTCAGACATACCGGGAAAGTCAAGGCTATGTCTGTTACAAAGGTAAATTTAAAGTGTCCTGTGTACATGTGGGGATTATTTACATCGTAACATGAATAAACACAATGTAGTATTAAATTATAAAATTTAATTTGTTATTGCTCGCTGATTTGTTATGCATGTGTATCATTGTTTAGAACTCAGCAACTTATTGGGAAGGTAATTGTGAAGCTGAATCCCTACAACGTATTTATGGAATATCTTTTCCTAACGACAAAATGGTATATGCAACTTTTATTTGTATGCACATAATCCACTGTTCTTCTACTATTATGTCTACCTGTATTTTTAAATTTACCATTTTAGCTGAAAGAATGGAAACACTTTCAAGAAGAAGCTGCTAAAAGAGATCATAGAAAAATTGGAAAGGTATATATATTACTAACATTAAGGATGTTTATATTCCACAAAATCTTGTGTGTCGTTTTGTTTGATATTATATCTACACATATTGTATCTGTCTATTCTAGGATATGATAGTTAATTGAGAACACTTCTCTTTATTTACTTTAGGAACAAGAGTTGTTCTTCTTTCATGAATTGAGTCCTGGTTCCTGTTTCTTCCTGCCAAATGGAGCACATGTTTATAATACACTTCTAACATTCATTAGGGTGAGTGTAAAACACTTCGTTTGTTTTTGTTTTTGTTTTTTGTTTGTTTAGTTTGTTTGTTTGTTTTCTTATTGGATTTGTTTGTTTGTATGTAAAACATGAAGAGCCGGACAGTATAATTGACCCTAATTTTTTAATTTACTTGTTCAGGAAGAATATAGAAATCGAGGATTTCAAGAAGTTGTTACACCAAATATATACAGTACTAAGTTATGGGAAACATCAGGACATTGGCAACATTATGCAGTAAGTAGAGAGGTCCATAAACATCTTAGCTGGTAGTAAGTTTTGTTGGAAAGTCAGAAGATATAAAAACATTAAATTTATTATGAATATATTGTTAAGTATATAGTAGAGCATCTGATATTTGTTTTGTTAGGACAATATGTTTTCATTTGAAGTCGAAAAAGAGAGGTATGCGTTGAAACCAATGAACTGTCCAGGCCATTGGTAAGTATTTTTAGGTTTCTTTGGTTGATGATGGTTCATCAAGATCTCCAAAATCAGTTAAATTCTAAAACGTTAATAACATATTTGTATTAAACTGAAAACATTTGTTTAAATAAGTTCAAATGCGAAAACAAGAAATGTCGTCAATCACCTCTCTGCTTCCCTACAGACAAGGTTGTTTTTCTTAATTTATTTTGGATTTATTCAGTTTACCCTTTGACAAATGAAACGATAAATTAAATTTGAAACACAAATTTTGTTAATACATTTATAAAAAACGTCCCTTTGAGCTTAATTCAAATTTTGGAGCTAAAAAAGTTTCTTAAAAATGTAAATCAGGTGAAAAGAAGTGCCTTACCTTAAATACTGAATTTTAGTTATTCAAATGTTTGGAGATGACTTTGTTTTAAAGTCTGAAGTAGTCTTCAAGTGAGAGGTCACTCTACTTAACTAAATAACTTCGCCATAGTTCAGGGTTTTTCTCTGAAGATACTCAAACATTTGTAATGAAATACATAGCATTGTAAAAACACTTTTAATTGGATTTTATAGTTGACATTAGATATCCCTATCAGAAACATCTTTGGACCATACTTTTTTCACTTGTGAGTTTTGCTCTCTTTATGCTTTCATTATTTTTCTTAGTGTAATGTTTGATCATCGTCCACGCTCATGGCGTGAATTACCACTACGCATGGCAGACTTTGGTGTTCTCCATCGCAATGAATTAAGTGGTGCACTAACTGGTTTGACGAGGGTACGTCGTTTCCAACAAGACGACGCACATATCTTTTGCACGCTCGATCAGGTATTCAATTTATTTTTCTCTTCCCATACCGTCTAGATGACTCTTTTACTGGTTAATTCCAAGCACAGTTATAAAGTATCAGAGAATTAATATAAAATGAATTTCATCTTCCACAAAGATTCGAAAAGGATAAGTTTTTAGGACATTTAATTTAATGATTTAGAATAATTTTATAAAAGCAATCACAAAACGTTCTCGCATTAGAGTACAATACTGTTTTTAAGCTTTTCCGACTTGAATAAGTTAATTCCATACATTCAAAATCTTTCACCTTCAAACCTGTGTACACTTCATATTCACACTTGTTTGAGCTCTAAAGTGAGAAATGATCCTGGACCCTTGAAACCTTGACTATCCATCATTCTCTGGAGGAAAATCATGAAATATGAACATTTTAAGAACATTTTTGTCTAGCTATGATACATTTCTTTATGCTGCGTTTACACTTTTAAATAAATAACTTTCCAAAGGTTTAAATGTATTTTCTACATATCTTATTGTTTACCTAGTTATTTTTTCTTATAACTTTGTGTTTTAAACCTTGAAATATCTCAAGAATTATACTAAAAGACCTTAAAACACACACAAAAAAAAGGTTTTAAAAAAAAGTTAAAAACTTCGAAATTGCTAATTGTCATACACCCTATATTACCGTATTTGTATCTTATTTTCTAGGTGGAAACTGAAATCAAAAGCTGTCTTGAATTTCTTCGTCATGTGTACGAGACATTTGGGTTTACGTTTAAATTATTTCTTTCCACCAGACCAGACAAATATTTGGGAGAGATAGAAGTATGGAATAACGCCGAAAAGGTTCGTTACTTATTCTATCAATCACCTATACCTGTCTTGCCGGATAACTGTTTATTTTTGCGAATAACTTGAAAGACGAGCCTTTTCTCAATAAAACATCGACTTCTTTGTTATGACTTTTGTAAGCGTTCCATTTTCCTCTTTGTGTGAATGGAATTACTCTCCTTTTCACTTTGAGATGAAATTTCACAAATTCAAGATTTACCAATTTTTTCGCGGGTACATGATTTCGCGAAATTGACCAAAATCAATGAAAAGCGCGAAAATAACTACCCGCTAAAACAGAAAAAGATAAAAATGCGTTGATGTATAAAGCTAAAAACGACAGACACGATAACAAAAGGTTATGAGTTATATAAACTGATTGACAATAATTGACAACTTTTTTTACAACACGCTTTTTTTTTTAAATTTAACTTGAGTTCGGCTGACATTTATTACGTCATTTTCTTTCCTGTATAAAGGGTGGTGTTCATAAATAATTTCTGCGATATCTATTTACGGACTGACGGGCGGCTTGTAGGGCTAAGCCCGACTGATAAATTCGCAAGAAGGAGAAGGGCAAGGCCGCTTTAATAAGATTTAAGACGACAACTGCTGACGTTCTCGGTTGCGAGCTTCATTTAATATCAATTTCAGAATGTTTCTTCTGTTTTTTTGGTATATTTGTTAATTTTTCTCACTTTTTTAAAACCCTTTGTGAATTTCCCCTTTATAGCAACTGGAAAATTCTCTCAATGCCTTTGGTCAACCATGGGAATTAAATCCTGCTGACGGAGCATTTTATGGGCCAAAGGTAAAGTGACGTATTCTTTACAAAACACAAGTCGTAATGTTACTATGTGGCTACGTACTTTACATACACATTGTATTGCGATGAAATAGTTTGACTGTCACATTTGCGTCATGTTATGTTTAGATTGACATTCAAATTCGTGACGCACTGCGACGCTCGCATCAATGCGCAACTATACAACTTGATTTCCAGCTCCCAGAAAGATTTAATTTGACTTACGTCAGGTGTAACTTTTAAAGCATTTTATTTTATGTCTGCAAAATACAAAGCTTCCGATTAATTTGAATTAAAATATTGCATAGTCGTTGTTTGAAAGTATGTGTTTTTTTAAGCAACTAATCAAGCCTAAAATTTCAATGTACTTGTGTCGCTTACACCTGTGTAATCTAACAAGCCTTTTTTCTAACAAATATAACATTTAAATCCAAAAATAGCATGTGTAAAACTAAAATTATATAAAATTAAATATTATGCTTAGCAACTGTAATGTAAATTTTGCCCTTAGCAACGGAGGCGTGCATTTGTCTAAGTCACTTTCTATACATTACTTCTTGAATTTGAATTTTCTGTACCTGTTTTGTTTTCAACAATTCAAATAACCTTTTAAATAATTATCTCTTTTTATTTCATCTCCAGTGGCGAAGGTGATGAGAAGAAAAGACCAGTTATAATTCACCGTGCTATACTTGGTTCTCTTGAAAGAATGATCGCCATTTTGACAGAAAATTTTGGCGGGAAATGGTGAGTAGTGCAGATATATATCGCCCTAAATTATTAACCTTGATTTCGCGGTTTTCTCATTATTTGCTAATAATTAGACTGGTAATTAGGCCTAAACACTAAACCAGATTGTATTAATTACCAAACAAGAGTTTGAACTGGAGTCTGGATGATCAACTATGTTTTAAATTACCAGCTTGAGTTCTATGGAATCTTTTTAATTCCCTGTTCGCATTTATTTAGGCCATTTTGGTTGTCACCAAGACAAGCTATTGTCATTCCAGTCAGTCCAAAATTTGACGACTATGCCCAACAAGTGAGTGTTTTGATTATATCTAGCAGCTTAAGATATTTTGGTTCTTTTTTTAGGTTCTTTTAAACTTCTCTACTGTCTTGATACCTATCTTTGTGTAAATCGAAATTCAAAAAAAAAAAAACCTTTAAAGAGTCAAGATTTGTGATCTGGTTTTTTGTGATCTATATATTTTTTTGTATATCATTACGTTGTTGTAGAAATGTGTTGAGACATAACTATACATAACTTGAGTGATTGTTTTAGGGCCTGCGGCAATATATAGGTACCTTTTTCCAGTTTTCTAGGCATAACTCGATGGTTACTTTTTTTTAGGTTCGTGACGAAATTTATCCTGAAGGTTTCAAGATTGATGTCAACCTTGACGCTGGTGAAACATTAAACAAAAAAATCCGAAATGCTCAACTTGCTCATTACAATTTTATATTAGGTAAGTGAACAACCTAGTACCCAATGCTTTTTTTGCAAACCTATTTTATTATCTTACTTAATGCACATTTTGTTGTGAATTTTTTGTTTTTTTTATACCGTAAATTATTGAATTATTGAATCGACAAGCGCCATTGCTAAACAAACGCTTCTATCCAATTACCGTGGCGGATGGGCGCTAATGTAATGGGCGCTAATGTATGCACAGAAAACAAAGGGCGTTTATTAAAACATGAACAAAAAACTTAACTTAACTTTCACACATCCAGGTATTTCTCTTGTTTGACTTTATGTCAAATGCTATCCTGCCAAAAACACATTAAAAACGTAAATACCGCCCTTAACCGCCATGTGTCAGCCACTTGTATCTAATTTTGCGTTGTTTCTCATAGTTGTCGGCGACAAAGAAAAGACGTCACATACCGTTAACGTCCGAACTCGTGACAACAAAGTACATGGCGAAAAATCAATCGAAGCCTTGCTAGCAAGATTCCATCAACTGAAAGCATCAAAGAAAGATGACAGTGAAGAAGAATTTTAAACTAGAAAGTTATTTTGTGGTGTTGTAATAGAAAAATAGAATAAAAATACATGAACAATCAATAATACGATCAACACTCGTCATCTTTTTCCAACCAACACCCTACTCTCCAACCAACACCCTACTCTCCAACCAACACCCTACTCTCCAACCAACGCCCTACTCTCCAACCAACACCCTACTCTCCAACCAACGCCCTGCTCTCCAACCAACGCCCTGCTCTCACCAGCTAACCTGCAGCCTGCTGTTTGTAGTAGAATTCTTGTAAATGTTGTCAGTCTATAACATTGCTGCAAAGCTTCTCTGTGAAATTTGTTATTGGCGCTAAAACAAGATTAATAAAAGATAGATACGTGAACGAGTACCAAGTAGTATTTGACATTTTCTTGGTTGCTCTCGTCTATCTGATACAGGAGACGCATGGTAATTGTAGTTTTCGCAACGATGTTTTGAGAACACTAGTTAAAATTTAAAACATCTTACGGTATCCGGATTAAATAATTTTGCCTTAATATTATAGACCTCGTGATATTATTAACCAACCAACACAAACACGTCCAGTATTTTGTCACAAACCACGTTTTTCCTTACTGGGTTTTTTACCCGTTTTTCTTTACTGCCTGGTAAAGATGGACAGTCGTAGATCTTTAAATGTGAAAAATGAACACCTACCACTCTTTACTAAATTGCAGACCAACTGTAAAAATTAGTATGCAATCTTTGTATCGCTTATTATATTTATATAACCCCGCTTGAATTGTTTATATACAGTGGAGTCGCGCTGTCTCGAAGAAACTTTGGTTCTAACAGCATTTACGGTCTCGCTAACTGAAATTTGTCCCGCTATCTCGAACTTCTCACTAATCTCGAAATAATTTTTAGTCCCTTGGGACAAATTACAATCTTTATCTCGTGGTTTTTCATAAAATGCCGCTGATGGAAACCAGTTTCGTTTTTGTCCGAACGTGGCCAGATAGAAGAATGGGTGACAGAAATAAACAAGGTTTCAAGCAGAAGAAAGAAAAATAGTACTGATTATTGACAATTGCTCAGCTCATCTAAAACATTGAGAATCTATTACACGTTAAGTTAGTTTTTTTACCACCCAATACAACATCTGTCGGTCAAACGATGGATAAAAGCATTATAAGAGTATTTAAAGGCTCACTACACAAAACGATTGGTGAAACTCATCCTTTGTGGTCTCGATTCAACTAAACCACTCCCAAAAATATCATTGATAACAGCTTTACAATTGCTTGTATCGGCATGAAACAAAGTCAGTAAAGATTTCAGAGAAAGACCAAACAGCGCAATACATGATGAAGATGACCCGTTTAAAGAGATACTAGAAAAAGATTTGACCCTGGTGCCAGGAAACATAACAGCTGAAGATTTTACAAGTATGGATGATGTTGTAATAACAACGGCATCGCATCTCACTGATCAACTTTGCAAGAGGCTGTGCAGATTGATAATGAAGAAGAAGAATTAGCAGCACCCAGCACAGTAGATGTGGAAAATTCCTTACAAATATTTTAAAACTTTTTTTTCTGTTTAGTGAGAAAAGAGGTGATCAAATGCAGGATCTCATTTGTAAATTTGAAAGCTTAATTACTAGAGAATAGTTAGAAAAATGTAAACAAATGGAAATAATTAATTTCTTTTTTAAACAACAACAAATACATTTTATCACTATGCTCTTTATATTATTTGTTTTCATTGGTTCTTTTACCCGTAGTCTGGTTTAGCTGTCTTACTTTAGAAACTTGCTTCTATTATTTTATACCTCAATTTGTTAAAACAAGATGAAACCCCACTATCTTAAAAACCCCGCTATCTCAAAAAAAACGCTATCTCGAAAATCCCGCTATCCCGAACTTTTAGTTCAGTCTGCTCAGAGTTCAAGTAACGGGACTCTACTGTATATTACTTTAGAGCAGAAACTTTCGCGCGGGCAGAAACTTTGCGTATAAATAAAAAACGCAAAATTTATGGAATAAACTTTCGCGTTTCGCGGTTTTAGGAACAAATTTCGCAGGAAAAACTTTCGCGAATCTAAAAAAAAAGGTTATTTCGCGTAAAACAAACTTTCGCAAAAATAAGTTTTTTTTTTAAATTTTTATAATTTTTCTTGCCTTATTAAAAGTAAGAAAATAGAGCTAATTTTCTTCAACCTCCCACTCAGAATGCGTTTGACCGTTTTTTCATCAAAACAGTGAAGAAATTTCTAGGACATTTTCCTAAGGATATTTCAAGGGTAACCAAATACCTTTTGTATTGTGGTTTCATTATGTATTGTAAATTATCTTCACGAAATTATCGTCGTTCACCCCTAGTACAAGGAGGACTAGAAATTCCGTGCGAAGTCGCGCTTACCTCGTGTGCAACAATGCCACAATCAAGGCTGACTGCCCGCTATATGGAATTGTGCATCCTTCTATTGAACCTGCAGAAAACAGAGCCGTTGGCATCCTTTTTAATTTTGTAATGACTTTACCCCCAGTCGTGAACACTCCACCTGTTTCAGCGCAAAATAGAAAAAAAAGAAAGCTGCGACAGTACTGGAGAAAATAAAGATATTAGAGAAATGTTTAGCATGGCAAAAGAAAGAAAAAGACCAAAATTATTGTAATAGATTGTAATACTGAAAAATGGAAAAGATTGTATACGTATTAATAATATCCATCCACGTGTCATTGATTTTTTTGACAACAACAAATTTCAGGGAGGGGCCTTAAATTTGGTTGGAAAAAAAAGATTTTTTTCGCGTGAAAAACTTTCGCTAAAAAGGGCCAAAAACGCGAAAAACGCGAAAGTTTCTGTCCGCGAAAGTAAATTATAAACTGCACGTGACTAACTTCACTTTCGTTTGGATATCTATTTGAAATGAAACATCTTTCTCTAGTTTAACACAATCATTCAAACAAAAATTGAAAATTTTATTCAAGTGGTGATATTTTCTCATCCGATTTTTAAACAATCGTTTAGTTCGTCTAGAGTGCAGTAGAAAACCAAAGACATTGCAAGACGGAATACAGTATTCTTCATTGTCATTTTCATGTTGTTTTGATTGCATATCATTATTGTACTGCCTCATCGAAGAAAACCAACCTCTAAAACATATTTTACTACAAAGAACTTAACCTTGTTTTGATCACAAGTCTTAGCAACACTTTCACCATTACGCTAGCCCGTGATCGCTCAACACTGTCACTAGTCGTATTAAGGAGAATGACGAAAAAAGCGGCCGATTTTCAGCTTCTGCCAGTTTACATTTAGTGGAACAATGATGTTGAAATGCCTTCAAAACTATTTTAAGCATCTACTTATTTGTATCTGATAACTAAACTTAACTCAATGTAACGTAGAAACGCTCGACAAATTGCAATTTCTATATAAGGAGCACTGGTGTACTGGGAACTAAACTAATCCAATCGCGGAACAATCATATTACGTAACTATATATGACGTCAAATTACTTTTACGTCAAGTAAAAGTTGGTTACAAATTTTATTCGACGTCAATATTCAGAGAAAATAGTCCGTCTTAGAAAAAATATAAATAAAAAATTAGGATGGATTGCTCGCCTGAGTATGTCGAAGATATTGAAGGTAATCAACAGCCGACAGTTTCTGTTGGTGAAGAACAACTGACGAAAAAGAAAAAGCGACGATCTCGTCATATGACGATAAAATATGACGACATGTCTAAAATGCGTGCCGATATCGAGTCAGCAAAAGAATTGAGTGAAGGTAATAGTTCTTGTATAAATATAGTCAACGAAAAGTCACTAGTAACTTCCAACTTACATGTATAACAAAAAAAAGAACTTGCTGTAACAGAAGCTTTGAATTCTAGGTAAACGAGTTGAAAAAGTTGAGCTAATAGTTGATTGCAAAGCAGGAGAAGGAGATAAAGAAAAACCTGTGGAGGAGAATAACCAAACAGATAATTGCAAACCTATGGAGAAAGTTGAACAACAAGAGAAGTTAAAATCTTGCCTAAAGAGGCAACAAAAGCAGGAAGATAATTTGGACCATGTCGTAGAGGGAAATAGAAACGACAGCAAAGCAAAAAAGGTTTGTTTCTCGGATGAAGTGATGTATTGTGAAGATGTTGTTTTGATTAAAACCAAGAAAAAGCAAAAGTTTCACAGCCTGCACAGAGCTAAAATCATCATTGAAAAGAAGAAAGCAGTTCTTGTGAAGTCAATGAGAAAGTTGATTAAAAGACAGAAAGAAGTAAAGCTTGGACTTTTGGAAGCAAAAGAATCTGCTGGAGAGAAAACTGCAGAAATTAAATCACTCGAATTGATTCTCAGTGGAAAGACAGCAGAGCTGAATGAGAGAGAAGATGAAATTTTTTGCATCAAAGCCAATGTGACTGACATGTAAAGTAAGTTAGTTATTATAAATCGAGTTTTCAGAGAGATTTATTCTCATTTCATATATTACGTTTTTATTCTTCTTTAGACAACTGTCAGTAAATCCCTGCAAAAATCAGTTACTAAATTGGACACAATTGAAGAGAGTTTCAAGAGCTGACATCAAAAACATTGAAAGAAAGCTTGCACAACGCTGGCGCATTGTTGGAAAGAAGAAACTTCTAACAGAAAAACAAAAGCTTGCTGCTATGGTAGATACAATCTGCACAACATCGCAGACATTACAGGAAGATGTTGTCCTTTTGGACACCTTCCAATTTTAAAAACAATTCACACACATTGTATATTTCTGTATATTTGAAGGGAAGCGGCCGTGGTTGTACATTTGTTTGTAATGTCCAGATCACCACTCTCTTTTATTTCGATGAGCACAAAAAAGCGGTTTGATTTACCTGCTGTTTGTCGTGAGGACTCACTGGTAGCTCAGTTGGTAGAGCGTGACATCAAACAGTGTCAAGGTCGTAGGTTCGATTCCTACCCAGTAATTTGACCAAGACATACAGCTAAATGATCTTTCTGCTGTTATAACATCTTCAATGCTCAAAGTGATAAATGGCAGTGGTTGTCGAATGTGTTGTAAACTTGTTATATGTCTGTTTTGTGTCATGGAGCTACGCTCTTTCCTTTCAAAATCTTAGTCCTTTATTTTGTTAATATATTTTCACACGCACATTTGTTATTTGTTTTGTCTACGAAACGCTTACATGTAGCGACAGGACGAAAAATCGGTACCCACTTCCTCGAGGTCATTTTAGCAAAGCGAATATCCTTTTGTATAATTTCTTCTCTCGGTAGATATTTTTCATATAAAGCTCTGACAAATCGGTGATGAAAATGATACTTGGTCTGCAAGTTTTGATGAGGAAGCAAGACAACATGAGGACTGTATTTGTTAGAATGCTATACTAAATAGCTTTGGGATTGATACCTCTAAAAAGATTTTAAAAAAGCCGTGATTTAATGTAAAATAAACACGTTCAAACGTTGGAATTCCCGAATTTGTTTTGAAAATGAAGCACAAAAGTTTCAGTTTCGAGGGTGCAATTTGGCTTAAGGGACCAAGGAAAATGGTTCCAGTGAAAGTTCCACTTATCCGGGCCTCCACATATCGCGAGCGGCAACTGTATTTCCTCGAGTGACCTCTATATTCGAATGGAAAATAACGAACGTAGACAAGCACGTTCGAATATAAAAAGCGGGAATTTTCAATCCGTTTAAGTAAGTAAGTTAGTAATTAAGTAAGTAAGTAAAAATGTATTCTAAATAAATACTAAAGTTATAACTTAGTATACATGAAAACAACCACAGGGGTTTTCTAAGCCGTGTATACTTTATAAATATAATAAACGTCGTATTTTAAATATTATTTCCATCAGGGATGTCAAAGGAAACCGAGATCGGGGAGGGGTGCTCTTTCGCAATAAACCGTTAAAAACAAAACAAAAGTAAAAAATCGTAAACAAAATCTAGGTGTAAAAATATATACAAAAACTAAATCTTGGTTAGTAAAAAAGAGTCTAACCAAGTGTTGTTGCAAAAAAATATTTACAGTAGTGTACAACTCAAATTTTTTATTGACTCAATAACTTTTTTTTTCAGGTTGTAAATGAAGGTACATTTAAGGGTACTTTTTTCAATATCTAATCAATATCGGTTCCAGTAAGATGGTCCAAAATAGGGCAGTGAAAAATATATGTTTTTGTGAGGAATATTAAGACCCATGTTACGAGACTGTCTAGTGTCACGATCATGGAAATTTATTTGAGTATTTAAATAGTTTACAAATGTTAGGTGGTAAGTTTTTATTATGAAAGTGATATAACAGACCACAGGCATTAGTGATAAAAATTTGATTAAGTGTTAATAGGTTTAAGTCTGTTGCATTATGGTTTTTGAGTGTTAAAATATTGTGACATTTTTCAACCAACCGGTTAATAATTTTTATATTTTTAGTGTCTGGTGAGCCCCAGGTTACAATGCCATATTGGTGATGCGATTGTATTAAGCTGTGATAAATAGGAAGCAAAGATTTAAACGGAAGAAGATATTTTAATTTTTTTAAGACACCAATAACTTTTGAAGAAATAGATTTTAAGTGGTCATTCCAAGAAAGGTCCTCATCAATTATTATGCCTAAATATCTTACAGATTTTTCCCGATTTAGACATTTTCCTGCTATTTGAATGTCTGAAATATCACCACTATCGTCTCTGCTGAAAAATAAATAATTTGATTTCAAGACATTTAGGCTTAAAACATTTGCAATGAGCCAGTCACAAACTTTAATTAACTCATTATTAGTCGTCTTAAATAATTCTTTTTTATTGTTATGTTTCAAAAAAAGGCAGGTATCATCAGCAAAAAGAGTAAACTGAAATAAGGATGATGCATTGGATATGTCGTTTATGTACAATAAGAAGAGTATAGGACCTAAGATAGATCCTTGAGGTACTCCACAGGTGATGTTTAATGGTTCTGATAGGACATTTGATACCGAGATACTCTGTTTTCTGTCAGATAGATAGGAGTGAAACCATTTGTTGTTGATTCCTCGAATTCCATAGTGTCCTAATTTTTTTAATAGCATAGAGTGATTTACTGTATCAAATGCCTTGGCAAAATCAAGGAATATGGTGATAGCATGATTGTTTTCTGCCAAGGAAGATGATATCTGAGTAATTACATCCAATATTGCATACGAAGTTGACTTACCATTCTGAAATCCATATTGAGATGGTGATAAAATTTTAAAGCGAGTAAGAAAAGATATAAGCTTTTTGTGCATGATTTTTTCAATTATCCTATCAAAGAGTGGAAGAATAGATATAGGCCTAAGCTAGTGTAGAGCTAGAATATAACCAGGATTTTCCAAAAACCACGGTCAAACTCTCATAAAATTTATCATACAGAATTTCACTTGTGACGTCACAACTTTTCGTCACGCCTCATTGCACAAAAATCTATTGATATGCATGAAAAATCCCTACCATGCGGTGTTGAGTCATGCATATCAAAGTTAAGTCCCTAACATACAAAAATGAGTAGAAAGGGGGAATTCTGCTAATAATCAACGCATGCGCAATAAAGAGGTGCAACTGTGTTATACAAATACTAATACTAATACTAATAAATGTGCATTAACTGTCGGCAATCAAAATTCAATATATTTGAAAGTGCAGTATTCATGACCTTTATGGCCGGCATTGGTATCTCCCTACCACTTATGGTCCTAGAATTAGTACAAGAATCAGAGAAGGATAAGTATAATAGCCGGAGGATTCAGGATCTATGGGATCACCTTAATGACCTAGATAATATAAATGGGGGAACAATGAAGGGACTGTGAACGTATGCTTGATGAATATGACAGATGTACCTGTGGACGGAGACTTATGATAAAAGCTAAAATGCTGTGCTGGTACTGCTACCAGGAATATATCACATATAACGGGGGTGGATGTGTATGTACGATGACATGTAATTCTCTGAAGTCGTTCGAATTACAATAAAACAAGATGCTACAATTTGAGAAAGAGCTTGTCAGCCCCAAAATTTTCTACTCATTTGCCGCCAATTTTAAGGACATCAATGATGTCAATGTGGACTGTCTGACAGTGTCGGATCCAGTACCAGCCAACGGGGGCAAAGATCAGCGGTACATCATAGGGTACCATACAATAGACCTCGTGGTAGCACTCAGGGTAAAAACACCTAAAATCTGGTCCCCGAATGGAGTGACCCGGTACAATGCCAATGCCGTACCGGCGATGAGTCTTGATTTTGAAGAGTACCCCGACTGGGTTGCGAAATATCGTCAAATATGGAGCAAAATCGAAGAGTTGATTTCTGAGCAATTGACGACGGAGCCGGTCAAAAAGGACCGTTACGTGAATGCCAAGCTCAAATATTACAAGGACGTGATAACGACCAAATTCCACGGTATGCCGGTACCCTATGACGAGCCCTGTCAAGCCAATGCCATTCTGGCTATTTCATCAGTGTATGTGCAGGGCAAAAACCACTACCCCCAGGCACATGTTGTGGAATGCCGGTACAAGGACTTCAAAAAGGAATTTTTGCTGAATGAGGATTAGAAAAAAACCAATATTTTATAGGCACCATAGCCTATAAAATATATAAAATTAATTATGGCCTATACTCAGGTGGAGGGTCTACATAGCGCTTGCATACTGCGCAGATTGTACGTTTTTAAAAAACTCTTCCCTACCCTCTTGACTCCCCCTGGCAACTAGCTTGGCACGCTCCTGTTCATTGATGGAGTCAACAATGCGGTTGAACCTCTGCCTCATCTGTTCTTTCAAGACCATGTACTTCTGTTTCTCTTGCAATATATGGCTAAACTCGTATTTATCAATTTCCCCATTTTCAACAGCCTTTGATATTAGATCAACGATCGAGTTCAGCTTTGCTTCGGCGATCAGCCTTATGTTCTCATGCTTTTTTGATTTTACCCCCAACCTTTTTCCGGCAGTCTTAAGGCCTGCCTGCCCCATCCCCACGGTAATGAAAGACCCCCCATTGCCACTGCTAGTGGTACACCCATTCCTGAGAGCAGGGTTCCGATTCCTATACCAGATGTAATTACACTAATACCAAGTAGCCCATGATCGCAATAACTAATCCAGGTCCCATGCATCTTAAACTTTTTTGCGAGTTTGTCCCGCTCCTTAATCTCATTTCGCAGATACTTCTCAATTTCACCAATCTCATCAAGTCTATACTTTTGGCTTTCATCGGGTATATCGGCATGTGCAGGTGCACTCGGCAATCTAGGGTATAGTTTGCTGATATCGCTCATCTTTATTCTATCAATAGTTGCATGGTTATCCCGGTGAACGAAACGTTTTTGTCGTGGTGGAATTCGTCTGTCAACATAAACTCCAAACGATCCGTGGACCCTTTTAGGGGCATGTAAATTGGGGTCTCAAAAGTCCAGGTCAGCATATCCCCCCAAGCGTTTAATTCCTTGGTGGGTAACAAAGCGAGAATTTTAGATTTTTTGCCATCCAGCAGGCAGTCGTCTTCATCCAACTGAGGGCAAACGAGTCGTAGTCGAATATAGATGTCAGTCTTGTAGAAGGAATCATAGTCTCCCTTCTGATAACACTTTTTACTAGGGTTGTAGGATAGACCCAGGAGCTCTTGCAGCTGTCGATGAATAACCACCGTGTACCCGTCACTGACACGGAGCCTACAGAGTCCATTTTTCAGGACAAAAAGTTTTATCCTGTCCTGTGCCTGACTATTGACGATAGCCGCTAAATCCTCTATCCTATATAGGCCGTTCATGATCTCAATTCTAATTTCCCTCTGATCGGGACCCATCTTACGTATGACAAATTCATTATCGCTGTAAAGGTTCAACCATACAGGCCTGATGCTTATCGATTTCAGGGCTATCCTACTATCCTGTCCCAGGTAGTCTTCAAATATCGTAGGTTTATAGATATCAGTAATATATAGCTGTTTCATCTTTGTTTTAAAACAAAGATGAACATGTATTCATACAACCCCAAGGCAAAATACGATTCCAACAGGGGTGAGTGGCCACTTGGTGTAACCAACTTGGAGCATCAGGACCTGTATGTTGGGAAGGAGTCTAATATTTCTGTGGTATTTCCTGAATTCACCAAATACCCAATCAAGGTTACCACAACCTACCTGAACGACCCTGTCATTCAGGGCTGGACAAGAGGACAAGCCCTGGACTACTGGAATATTCAGGTGAACTTTGCAACTCATTGCGCGAGCACAGCCTTGGGCATATCAGCAAAACATCTAACGGGCTCTGTACCCCTTGTAAACTCCATATTTAAATTTCATGTGTATTACCACATGCGTCGTATTCTGGCAAGAATGAAAGTACCCATGTCTTTTAATGACGGTTTTTCTCGGTTTCAAAAATCCCTACTCCACATCTGGGTATGTACAAATATGCCGTGAATATGGTGCCGACCCTAACGGTCTATACAAGACCAAGTCAGTAAGTGCATCACTCACCAACGGTAGATGGTGGCCACAAGTTGATGGGGACTGGGCCAAATTCATTATACCAGCAAGTCAGGGCTTGACATCGGAGGGTCTGACCAAGCTAAGTGAGAGTATTCGCGTCTACGTGGTCTTATTGCTTGGATCGCAGGCAGGGGCAAAGGCATCCTTACTCGGCTCAGGTGCCGACAACTATACAGCAAGGCAGATTTTAATGCAGAAATTTGAGGCCATGGTACAACGTCAGGAAAATGTAGGACATGATATCACTGAGTTTCAGAAAGTGCTGTAATATGCCAGAACTCCTGTAAATTTGCTGTCATGCCCAGCGTGTACATGCTGCTCTCCGACATGAATTTGCGAATAGGTAAAATTGTGGGTATAACAACAACATCCTCATAGCACCTGCCAATGTAAATGTGGGGGTACAGGTTGATGTGAATAACAAGCCTATTGTGAAGCATACTACGCCCCTCAAGCATACTATACCCCCTATACATACCACACCCCCCAAGCATACTACACCCCCTAGGCATACTATCAAAACACCTATACATGCCACACCCCTTAGACATACCGAACATACCATCAGACATGTGGCGGATATTAAACTACATCCCAAGCATGCTACGCCTCCTATACATCCTACTGAGCACAGGGAACCAACACAAAGCCAGCACGAAGATACGAGGGTCGCGTTGATCACGACAGGGGTAGGAATCATCATTGCCTACATATGGCTAAAAAAATAGTTCATATTAGACCCCCCTAACATAGAACACGGCAAACCCGGCAGCGGCCGCGATGGCCATGTTCAGATGTTTTGCCACATATTCCACGACTGTTGCCGCTACCCTCAGAAGAAAAGAGACAACCGTACCCATAATACCAGGTAAGGCAGCGCCTGCCTTACCTGCCAAATATTTCAGGAACTTTCTAAGCCTTTCAAGCTGCTTTTTTACGAAGCCTTTTCCCGCACCCGCTGCGGCACTTCCTCGCTTGTTGTCCTTCATCTGCCCCGGCCTTCTTCTCCTCAAGTTCTTTCAAATTAACATCTGCCCTGATAATCTCGCTATCAAGCGAAATCATCTTGCTTGTCAAGCTTTTCAAGTTACCTCTTAATGTCTGAAGTTCGAGGTCAAGCCCCCTTCTTTCACGTTCAGTGATGCCACCTTCATCAGGCCCAGCAAACGAAGTGTCTTGTATAAAGCTCTCCGTGGCATCTACAATTTCATCGATCTCCTCCAACGATTCCATCTCAATATTTTCAGCGTTCTCAGCCTCCTTCTCTATTTTGCTATACCTTTTCAAGAGGTTCTGGGCCCTGAATTTACCACCTTTATTGGGTGTAACATAGTCGGCAAAACCCAGGGCCTGCAGACGATTACTACCTAGCAACGTTTGTATCTGGCCAACGGTTTTTAAATTACCATCTTGATTTGTAATCACTATTTCCTTGAAGGTTTTTTTCCCTTTCACTATCTCTTTAACAATCAGTTTATTCTCCTTATCCACCCTGAAGGCATCGTAATATCTCGCATCAGGCCGTAACCTCAACTTCTCCGTAAGGAGATCGTAGAGGCCGTTGACCCTATCCTCTAGCAATTTTTTCCTCTGATCCGAAAGGAGATCCCCTGGAGCACCTTGTTGTTCTGTTGAAGGCCCCGGTGTTGATGGGAGCTTTGGCGTTCCGGGGAGTTTTGACGTAGTATCATCGGGCTTATTTGGATGGCCCTCATCCTCATCATCCGGAAGATCAATATCAGGTACAAATACTGGATTAGTTGGCATCTTTTATTTAAAATTTCTCTATAATAAAACATGAGTGGATTTGGAAGTATCCTAGATCCCTACGCAGAAACGAAGCAGCTCCTTGCTATCAAAGGGAAACGGCAGCGCGTCAAGGTAAGCCATATACCTTCCACAATCAACCAGAATGAAGACCTGTACGTGGATATTCCGAACCTAGGACAGAATGATGTCATATTTCCGGGCAGCATCAAGCTACTATGACGGGGACCAACACGAAGCGTACCATCGTCTCGAATATCGGCAAAAGCCTGGTGCGAAATCTACGCATCACCTTGAATGGCAACGAGGTGCAGAATATCAGCGACTACAACAAGCTCGCGGCCTACAGAGACTTGTGGCTCCCTAAGTTTGATAGGGAAAACAATCTCATCCTGGAGGGAATCAACCCTAATGATGGTACCATCAGAGCTCTGCAGGTCAAGGTTACTGAGTACGTCGGGACTGATGAGGAAAAAACCATCGCCGCGGCTTATGGCAACACTTTTTGCATCCCATTGGGCAAGATGTTTGAGCTTACAAATGATCTCCCTTTTTACCAGGCAGGGCTCCATGACAGATTACAGTTTGTACTACATTTCGCATCGTACAGTGACGTGATCAAAGATGCGGGCACGGCAGCCGTGGGAAGTACGGAAGCCAAGGAAGCTGACGCTGCCTATAAAATAAGCAATATTTCATTGGAGTTTGACAAGGTCAATCACGAGGGCCTGGCAAGTGCCATGATGTCAAGGTATAGTAGCCTCGCGCTACCCTATGAACGGATACTTCGAAGTAAGGTGGTGACCATGAAAAAATCGGATACTAGCTACAACCTCCAAATCGATACCCCTGCCAAGAGTCTCAAGGGTGTCCTGTTACTCTTTATAGACCCTGGGAAAGTGAAGGCCTATTCCGGTGTAAATGAAGTCTTTTACAATCCCAAGATTGAGAAGATCTCGATCACCGTGGAGGGTGAACCTAACGAACTCTATAGTCATGCCATGCTTCCAAAGGATCACCTGGAGCAGATTACCAACCTCTTTGGTAGTCACGACTCGAATGTGACAATTGGCCAATTTTTCAATGAACGGTATGCGTTGTTTATCGATTTCAGAGCATCTCCCGACCATACCCTACATGGTAGCGGGAGACCCCTACAGAGGCTTAGTGACGGCATTACTCTCCATATGACCAAAAAAGCCGACGGAACCGGGGATTTCAGATGCTATGTGTACTTGCTTCAAGATGCTCAGTTAAACATTCTGGGTGGTAGGTTTCATTCTTTGGTGTATTAGTGACCATAATTTATATTTGTCCTCATGAGGGCAAATGCAAATCAATATGGAAGAAAGCAAGAAATGTCCAAATTGTAAAAAAGTGTTGGCATTGGATGCATTTAGGGTGTTGAAAAATGGTCAAGCTACAAAGGCATGCATCAAATGCCTGGATAAAAGGAAACAGCAGCGTGCCAAAAACAAATGCCCCCATGGTAGGCGGATGGAGCAGTGTAAGGACTGTGGGGGAAATCAAATATGCCCCATGAAAGGGTGAGAGCCTACTGTAAGGAATGTAAAGGCAGTCAGATTTGTCCCCATGAGAGACAGAGGGCTTTCTGCAAAGACTGTAAGGGCAGTCAGTTTTGTAAACATGAAAGGGTAAGATCCCAGTGCAAGGAGTGCAAGGGGAGTCAAATCTGCCCCCATGAAAAAAGGAAAGCCCAGTGCAAGGAGTGCAAAGGCAGTCAGATATGTGAACATGAGAAATTGAGGTATCGCTGCAAGGAATGCAAGAAGGGTAAACATTTGGAGGGAACCAGGAGCTGCCCAAATTGTAAAAAGAGTCTTTTGCCAGATGCATTCAAGGTGGTGAAAAATGGTCAAACTACAAAGACATGCATCAGATGCCTCGATATTAAGAAGGCTTCAATTGAACGTAACAGATGCCCCCATGAAAGGGAAAGGCCTAAATGCAAAAACTGCAAGGGCAGTCAGATTTGCGAACATGAAAGGATAAGATCCCGGTGTAAAGACTGCGGGGGTGGTGGTATCTGCAAGCATAAAAATATAAGATCAATATGCAAGGAGTGCAAGGGCAGTCAGATATGTGAACATGAAAAACAGAGGGCTTCTTGTAAAGACTGCAAGAAGAAGGGCAAACAGTCGGAATAAATACGGTCTCATTCTGTGGAGTAGACCACAATTTGTATTTTCCTATGGGGATAAATACAAATCAAGATGTAAGGAACCAGGAGCTGCCCAAAATGCAAACGCTTTTTATCTTTAGAAAATTTCAGGATCAAACGTAATGGTCAAACTACAAAACAGTGCATCAAATGCCTCGACCTCGGGTCAGTGCAAAAAATGTAAGGGCATTCAGTATTGTCACCATCAAAGGTTGAGATCCCAATGCAAGGAATGCAAGGGCAGTCAGATTTGCAAGCATGAGAAATTGAGGGCCTATTGTAAGGACTGCAAAGGAAGTCAGATTTGCAAACATGAAAGGGAGAGGTCAAAGTGTCCAATTTGCGACCCCCCTGGACATCTCGCTTCTGTTGTACGATGTCGAACACACAAAGCTTTACGGGAAATAAGGAGCTTAGTTCTCAGAATTATCTGGGTTGCGATATCGCGACGCTGCGGGGTCATATTGAAGCTCAGTTTGTTGAGGGTATGAACTGGGACAATTATGGAGAGTGGCACATTGATCACAAAGTGCCAATTAAATATAAGGAAAATGGAGATGCTCCGTCGCTTGCCGAGGTTGCTGGTAGATTGCACTACGCTAACACTCAACCCATGTGGGCGAGTGAGAACATTTCAAAAGGCAATCGTTTTGTCTCAAAATAAAATGGCTACATTAGCAATCATGGCAGGGGGCGCGTTAATCAACGCCTTAGCATTTAGCGGTACAAATTATTTGTTCAGCAAGCTCTCAGGACACGGCGAGGCGGAGAGAAAACGGCATGATGAGGCCGTCGAAAAATTGAATGAGGCTCAGGCTCAATGGATAAGAGACCAACAGGCCAAGCTTGACTGGTTCGGCAAGCAAAGGGAACTGCAAATAAAAGCGGGGAAGAGTCTTCGCGAGCTGGACGACGACATGTACCGGTATTATATAGCATCAAACAAGAAGGCAAAACTGCCATGATTGGCCTAAATCTTAACAAGGCTATTAAACTCGATGATGTCCCGCTTGAGAAAAGTCAAGAATACCCCGAAGAAAAACTCCTACCCGAGGATGGCTTGTACTTGTATCTGCTACAACCAGGAGAGGAGCATGATGATCAAAAGAGACGTGCAACAGATGCTTTCTGGAGTAGGAAAATGTATAGGCTGGATCGTATTGTAGCGGGTAGTCGCGTGCTATACTATTTAAAGGACGGCCCTGATCGCAGCTTCGTGTCAGAGGAGCTGATGCTTATTCCTGAAGATGTTCAGGTGCCTCCGGAGGAGGTTAAGGCTTGGTAATATTTTTTATGGCTTATCAAGGCCATAAAAAACACTCCTATTCTGTAATGTATCGGTTGCCTTTTGAAAGCTCTTCATTCTTCATCATCATCATCATTCGGATCTCGCAGATAATCCAAATGATGTAGGGTATAGAACGGGTATCCATAGACGATACCTTTGATGACATTGGGCTCATTTTCCAAATCAATATCGACTAGACGTCTATCTGGTATCGGAAAGTTGAGTATATTGCCTATTGTTGATATATCAGCCAAATCCGATAGCTTCAAGTCCCTATCCTTGATAACCTGGTAACAGAGTGCACCATAGTTGTTCTCTTTAGCCGCAACGATATAGAGCCCTAGGCGTTCAGCATCATCCTCGAGTTCCTCGAGTTCCTCGTCAATCTCGCTTCTTACAAATGTACCCCATGCTTTTTCACCTGACGCTACCCTGTTTAAAAGCTCTTCGTCCGTTTTATATTCAAACCCCTCGTAGTATACCCCATCTCGATATTTAAAATTTTCTAAGCAGGTAGGGCAATATCCAGCCACCGACCCTGCCTTAATACAACAGTGCAGTACAGGTATCTGGATATCGTAGTTGATTGTAAATTGATTTTGTTTTATGTATGCTTCCATCTTTTGATATTTCACTGGTTTTTAACATACAACCAAAAGGGTAAAAAAAAATGATAATTTTAATACCCTTGTGAGTATTAAAATTAGTGCCCGTTTAAGTCATATCATTCCGCAAGCTCCAGGAGACGTTCATGCGTGTAGTGCTCACCAAGCCTGAAATGTCTCACACGCTCGGGGTTTACCTCGATACATCCACGCTCCCTGAGCCAGTTGTAGTGTACGATGGCATTTGGTGTCTCTGCCAGTACGACAATCTCACCCCTGGGGTGGTCAACAAGTTTGTTTCTAATCTTTTGCGCCACATACCCCTGTTGACCACAGATGGCAAGGTATTGAAAGGGGTCACCGTTGTTCTTCTGGATAATGACCATACCGTTATCCTCAAAAGGATCTTCCGGGTAAGGCACAGCCCGTTGCTGTAGCTCCTCTAGCTCATCCCCAAGAAAGACAATTTCATCAGCCCTATCCTCCAGATCACCCGCCATCACCGCCATGGTCGCGTCTCTATCCTCTAGGGCCTGGCGATGCTCTTTTATTACATCTTGTAGTTTTTGGACACCTGCCCGCTCGGCGACGTTAAGGTGCATTCTACGGCTCCAGGTTTTTTTGACTCGCCAAAGTTAAGGCATATGTTTGGCGAGTAAATTTATAACGCGCTATCTGGTCTGCAATTTTTTCGTGGCTAGGAATAATGGCCGTGATATTTCTTCAGAAAATCTAATTTCAAACAAAGGTTTGAGAAAGGTTAAATTAAATTATGATGTTAGTTTTAGCGCTAGTAGTGATTACTAATTATATATATATCTACCCTAATGTATTGATGAAGCTTCTAGAGCTAGCTAGCTACATAAAGTCTAAGCAAGTTTTGAGGCATATGGCTTTATCGTCCTGGTTCGCAGGAGTCTCAGTGTAATTTTTCTTACTACGTGGGGAATTTGGAAGAGTAGATAATTTGTTTTTAAGGTCTGTAAAAAAGCTAGCTATATATATTATATAATTGGCTCAGGCAAGTTAAGAAACTTTGTGTAAACATAGTGATTAAGAATTTAAATTACTGCTTACATAGTGTTAACTTTGCATAAAAAATTGTATTTTCAAATATAAACTTATTATTTTTAACTTGAAAATGCCTACGATCCTTCTAGAATTTATTTTACAGGTGTTCTTATCATTATCAGCAATCGTGCTTTGAAATTTTGCAAGTATATATTTATGTACTTTCCTAATCACCAAAAGTTAGCACCTAACTTTAGAATACGTACGAAAATTTTTTTTAATTGGAATTAAACTGCAACACAGACATACCCACTTATATACTGTATCTGCATTTCTATGTTGCCGTCTTGATGAGATGCTCCAAAATTTCTCCTTTTTTAAAAGTGCGTATCTGCATATATGCGTTGCAGCATTTAGGGGCCGTCAACAAACAATTTCCGTCTCCGTTAACGGCAAATTGGGTGTGGGGGGAGGGAGTAATGCATCATCCGTTAAAAATATAAAAATGGAGACGAATTTTACTTTCTCATCATCCCTTAAAAATATAAAAATGGAGACGAATTTTACTTTCTCACCTTTTTTATTTCTTTTTGGGAAAATGAAAAAAATTCAACAAATTAGAAAATGTTTCCACAGTAAAAATCCGCCATAATCTAGAATTGGTTGTTAAAAAAATGGATCTCGTGTTCGTATAAGTCTACACAAAGATTGTTCCATAAAGCGAAAACTAACGTAGGGGAAATGGGGTTGCCGTTAAGGGGCAGGGGTGGTCCGAGTCTAGCGGCCAATTTGCCGTTAACGGAGATCAAAACTGTTTGTCGACGGCCCTTTATATGATGATAACAAACTGTTGTTCTTTCAAAGAAGAAAAATAGCTAAATATACTTTAAAAAAATAAAACTGCAATGCAGATGTGTACCCACTCACCATATCTACATTGCAGCTTTTATATGATGCTCAAAAATTCTTGTTCCTTATTATTCCATACTTGAGTATCTGTGTTACATATTTAAATTATAATTCTAGGCATGTATTCTATGTAATTACATCACTATATATGTCAATATGAAGGTATCTACACATTTGGCAATTTCTGTGTGAACTGTTTAAATTTGGTATTGTTTATATAGTATGTCAACGTGATAAAAGTGTTTTTGTGAGATGAAACTTTTCTTAGAAATTTAGAGAAGAAAATATTTTGGATGTTTACCATTGCAATAAAAGATTGGTAAATTATTTTAACAGATTTGTAGTACATTTAGTTGCGAAATTGCAACATTACGTTCTTAATATATGTAAAAAAGCCTTGATCGTCTAACGTAAGACACCTTTGTAGGAAATCCAGGTTCAAGTCCTGGTCAAGGCAATTATTCTGTTATCTTCAGCTTGCCAACTATATTATATATTGCTATTTTCCTGGTTTTTTTTTCTTTTACAGTAATAGAACTATATAATTTGTTTGTCATTATCTTTATAACTAAGCAGATGTATATATATTTGAAAAATATTGTATGTACTGTACAAAATAATAAATTTTAGTGTGTGTTAGTATAAACTCTTGAGCAATAAAATTTCTAAGTCTAAAAACAGTACTAACAAAATTGTGAAAGCTAGGCTGTTAAAGGTTTGGTTATGAAAATTTGTCCTTGAATGGGATTCTTTACACTGCAATTTTTTTATGGGATAAAAAAAATTCTTGATACACCTTAACGCATGTTTTTCAATTTGTTTTATATATATTGTAAAATAAAATTAGTCGTAAATGAAGGCTAAGCACAGTCAGCATCTGTTATCTATTCGTTTAGCATTCACAGTAAGGTTTCCTATAATTCTCATTTGTTCCAAAAAAGTGGATAACTGTAACATCAAATTGTCTTGACCAGGATGTGAGCCTGGATTTCCTTCAATGTAGGTGTCTTACATTAGACGACCAAGACTGTTTACAAATTTAGTAAAATATATTACCTCTTTAGGTTGAAATTATTTTGGTCCTAAAATTTTGAGTATTTTTTCCTTTTTTTATAATGACACACTCTTGTGATCTAAAATTCAGGTGAAAATACAAGTTTTGAAAAATCACAACAATTGATTCTGTGCAAATTTCTTTTTTGAAAGATATTTCCACATTATCCTGGGTGTTTTTTACGAAAATAGGATAATCATATTGTTTGTTCTTAATTTTGCAATTTATATACACTACTTTTAAGAATTGTCCTTGAAAAAGGTCCTGTAAACTTGACTCATGTGTATGCAGGACAATGTTATACGTATTGAGTATGTGATAATTTACCCATAAAGTTTAGTCAACATCAATCACAGGAAGTTCGATTGTTAAAACCAACTGTATATATATTTCAGAGTCAGAACTTCTCATTTCAAGCATTGAATATCCACGAAATAATTTTATGGCTTTGACGCAACCGGAGTTGGCAGGTTTCTGGAAATTAAAGCTAGATTTGCTGATAAATTATTATAGTTGTACATATGCGTGGCGCATGTGCATATACTTCTAGACGCAAACGCAATGTATTTATATATAGCAATTGTCACAGAAAAATAATGTGCGTGAAGCTGCTGAAACATCCCACCCGCGTGTTGGCTCACCCGAAACAACCAATTTTCTCATATAAGCACAATTTCCAGAAAAATATATAAGAACAAAATGAGGCTAAATTCTGAAGTCATTTTCTTACGAATAAGAACAAAATAAGAACATCAGTGACAGGACTTGCAAAAAATAAGAACAACCAGTCTCAAGTCAGATTTTACTGGTTCTTATAAAGAAAAATGTGTATGTAAATGTCAATAAAAAAATAGAAGTGACAGGACTTGCACCTGTGTCTGCACGATAAATCGGCAGCTGCTGGAACACACTTCTTTCTCTTGTATAGTCTATAACATTTTTATTGAAATTGCAGAGTTAAAGATTGTGAATTTATAGTATATATATAACCTATTTTTGCTTATATCCTTGTCTAAAGTAAATTTGTATTAAATTTACAGGAAAAATTAAAAAAGAGCTGGAATTAACGTAAAATGCAAAATAAAAGAACGTCAAAAAAAAAATAAGTTACGGGATTTATTTTTGCGAATTGGGCTCTCAGCAAGGAAATTGCGGGATTTAATTTTGCAAATGTTTATAACATGTAAAAGAAATATATACAATATTTTTTTTGCGAATCAGAGGTTTCAAGATTATGCTAAACAAAGATCAAAGGGTAACATTTGTTTTTTGCACTGTATTTTAATAATTCTAAATCTCACAAATCATCTAGAATTTCAAAAATGTTATTAAAGTTAATTAATGTATAAAAAAATGCCATTTTGCAATACTTATTTTTGTGAATGCCAGTTCACAGATATTTTTGCGGGATATATATATTTTTGCGAATAGACGAATTCCAAAAATCTTTTTTGCAGGACTTAACTTTGCGAAACGGGCCAAATTTGCAAAAATTAATCCCGCAAAAATTAATCCGGCACGAACTTATCCCGCATTAATTAATACACATAAGGTAGTCTGTTTCTTCACATGAAGGTATCGGTACGACTTTATATGAATATATGTCAATCAGAAGGTATCCATCTACACTCGATTAGTTTAAAGCCTCAACACAATGTTTCCATAGTAGAAAGAAATGGACTGAAAAAGACCTTTCCTCAGCAAGCTCGTAAACATTCAAAAAGTTCTATAAATTTGTACAGGATATCACACACAGGACACAATCACTTTTTATGTGTAGCTAGCTACCAAAACACATTAGGAAGCAAACAAACACAAAAGGAAGCATACAAATTGCAAAACATATCTGGCTAGCTAAGCATTAGAAATTAAAACTTATAATATTATTGCTAACCATATTGAAAGAGAAAGCTAGCTAGGAGAAGAGAGGAGGAGGCAAAAGACTTCATTTTATGATGGCTTCTGCAAAGTTGCAGTTTGCTTGTTTACGTGATCAACCTCTTCCCCAGGGCTTCGCCCAAGATTGTCAAAAAAGTAAACCGGCCCCGGGGACGAGATTGTCATTAGCTAGGTCTTAAAAATGACGGACCACACAATGGCGGCAAAGTTCAGGGATTTTTAAAGGTAGTGCATTGAAATGCTTCTGCCGCTGGCTGAATATTGCACACCAGTTGTAAAAATGTAGTAAAAAGTGTAGCTTAGATAATGCAGAATGGGTTTTGTTCAAGGCATAAGTGCAAAAAGTAACGAATAGCAATAAATTGTACAAAATGAATGACAAGTTGCCAAAATTGGCACAAAATATGGCAAAGATTGTCAATTTTTACTGCTTTTTATTGAAGTTGGGACTTATGTCACGTACGATTTTGTAAGATTGTCATGTTAACTTACCAATTTATGTGTTTTTTTCCCCAGTGACTCGACAAAACTTCAGCGGTTTTCGAAACCATGCTATTTTTGGTACCCCTACTTCTGGAGCTCCCTGTGGTCATACGAGAAGGAATCTGAAATTGAGGTTATCATTTTTGAAAAGAGGAGGCTTTGCTGACCAAAATATGAACGAGTTATATTTTTTCGTCGTAAACTGGTCGAGTTAATTAAACATAAAGTTCCCAATTTTTCAAAAGCTGAAAAAACGTGTAATTTACAGACCCGGCCTTAATATCGCCGAGCGAGCAAGCCATTTGATGACCCCCACGGCCTTTAGTTTCTTGGAACGGCGAACGATCTCCAGGGCGCCCTCAAGCGTGACAAAGACGTCATGCGGATTTTGGCCTTCATTTGGGTTGGGGGTGGCACCCCCAACCCCTACCTGTATATTTTCTCTTGTTGATATCATTTGATTATCGAGGCTACACTGTCTAACATTTTCAATACCTAAAAACCGTCCCAGGTCAGCCCTTTTGAACATGGGCTGATCCTGGCTATTTGATAGGTTCTCAATGGCTCCTGTGTTGAACATAACTTGCGACGACATCTTTCTATATACTAATGCTTACCCAGAGGTTTTCACCGTGGTCATAAATGGTAATTTTAATACTCTTTTGCGGGTAGTAAAATTAGTGCCCGCTTACGACATATCAATATCAAACATGCCTTCGAAGAGCTCTCGCGTATCATCGTCAGGTAGGGTGAAGTGGTTCCTGTAGAAATTATCCTTGGTAAGGACATCATCCTTGAACCAGCCATATCGGGGTACATTGCTCTTAATATGTTTATTCTTGTGCCGAGCTCCTTCCTTTGGCATCGGATCATATAGTGTGGGTGCCTTCCGGATCTTCCATGCTCGTGGGGATCATTTTTATCAACCACGCATAGCACGGTATCATATTGATGACGGTCTTTCCATAAGCCTTGCATTTTCCCGGGCCTGTACCATGAGCTGTTCATCCCTGGCATCAAGATCGTCCTCCAGGATGGCGATGGCCGCGTCCTTTTCCTCGATTGCTGCAGCAAGCTTTCGCATTTCTCTGGGTAGCACCTCCTCTACAACCCACTCCAAAAATGATTCTGCTTCGGACCGACCACATTTCAACAGAAAACAATAGAGGCCGGGTTCAGTCAGTAAAACCGTGTCTGGATGTAGGTACTCAGCTCTGAGTACCTCCTGAAGGTCTACAAAAGCGTCACCTAATCGCATTTTATACTTGCCAGGAACATATCGCTGAATGGCCTGTACCCCGGCCCTTCGTTTATATCCTACAGCTCTCCACACATCGGAGGCTACAATATATTGACCTTTATCCTGGGCATAAAATGATCGGACTTGTTTTCCTTGGAAATAATCAACCGCTGTAAGAGACATCTTTGTTCCATTTTCAGGTAGAATTTGGATTTTTTGTATGGTCAGTCGAGAATCTTCCAACCTCTAGGGTGTTCCAATCTCACGCACAAGCAAGCATGTTTGGATTTCCTCAGTTCAATTTTAATCTCATCCCAATTGGAGATGAGATTCGTTTCCTCGTCTATCATCTGCATGTCACTCTTCTCATGGGGGTACCAGGCAAACAGGGCTTTTTTCTGCCTCCTCAGATTCTTGGGTAAGGCAGTGTAGCTCTGCGTTAATAGCCATAAACTGTGCTTCCTGTGCCTACCCGAAACCGCCAATTCAAGCAGGGATTGTCGCCGCTTATCGAGGCTCTCGTCCGATATCATGTCGTCAACTATGAAAAGACTCTTCTCGCCTGCCAACAATGCGGATAATTTTTGGATCCATTCAAACAGTTGGTCCTTGGGGTCTATCAGGAACACGTAATCATCCTTCCAGAGCGAGGCTCTCTCAAGGTAGGTGGTATTCCATCGTATAGTAGGACAAAGTATGACTATGTTGTGATAGTGCTTTTTATATTCTTTTTCAAGTAGGTCTAGAACACGTTGCGTTTTTCCGCAACTTGTCGGGCCTGTAAAAATGGCTGTATGCGGTTCTCTCACGACATCCATTTACTAATAATATAACCACTTTTGATTATGGATTTTTGAAAATACACCGGCACAGCCTAAACATATCAACACACCGCTGTGATTGCTCACCAAAGACCCCCGGCAGGCAGGGCAGAGCTTGGTATTTCGAGCCTGGTATTCCAGGGGTAGTGGAGTATATGTTAATTTTCCCTGTAGGCATCGTAGTACCTTGCGGTATCCCTTGACGAGCAGTGCCTTTTCCAGGCTCTCGGGCTGTGCCTCAATGAGTTCGATGTACTGGGGTATGATGTTGTATGTCAACAGGGTGTAGAGAAGTAGGTAATTTTCATCCTGCTGAATTTCCCTAATTTCGACATCAGTGGCAAGAATGTCTACCTTTTGTTCGATAACAGGGTCCTTGCAGTTGGTACGCCGCCTCTCCTTCGCCTTAGCCAGGCAACCTATACAACTCTTAGTTCGAGTATGTCCCCTAATCTTGAACATCTCAGGGGGAAACAATTTTTTACATTTGTAACAACATTTTACATCCATTTACTATTCCGGTGCTCGCCTTGTGCAATACCCTGACAACATCAACAAGCGTCGGATACTTCTATTTGTCTCTACGACAAACAGAAATTTTACTAGGTGACCTATTTTGGTTTCGGAACTATGGATGCGGGTAGCCACCCTTTTTTCACAGCCATTTCACGACTCGCCCGACCTGCCGCGAAGTACGCCACCATCTTAAGAACATCGTTGGTATCCATCTTGGTAGAAGGCCTCGTAATACCAAGGAACTTTTTGCCAGCCATGGCATAGGCAAAGGTGAAACTAAGATCTACGACTGTTTCGTACAACATGTCCAAAATCTCCTTTTCTTTGGGTGATACGTTGCTTGTGGTCATTTATATAGTGTCATTTTTTGAAAAAATTCTATAACATTTTGAACATAGAGATATGAGGCCGGGCTTTGCCCTGTTTCCCCTGCTGAGGCTCAGGATTAGTCGCTGGCTTGTGAGTTTCTCCGCCATTTTTTGAGGCAATTTACGAAATCACTTGATAGTAAAATTTTTACCTGTACTGTTTCGACTTCTTAAAAAAACTTTTTTTGTTTTTGTGATGAAAGATTCACATTTAGCTATTTTAACACTATTTGGTATGCGTTTTTGGGGGCCTTGAAAGTATAGGACAATAAAACTTAACTATGACATAAAACTTGACACAATTTTAGCTGCTACGAGAAAAGAGGCATAAACTAACATACGTAAATCCTCTAAAGAAAAGACGTATTTTTATGTGTGAAAAAAAATGACAAGTGTTTAAGTTATTCTCGTTGAAGTTGTTAAGTGATTAATATTTTTTATTTTCCTAAACAAAGCGTGGACACTTCCTTCAAATATTTTACTTTATGATGAAATTGCAATGTTTTTTTATACTCGACTTGTAATTTCTTCCACTGTTCGTCCAACACCGAAGAAACCCGTTGGTTTTTAGAAAAATGAGAAGACATGCTCTCTTTTACGTTCTAGAACGAATCTCTAAATTTTGTTTAAAGTTTATGACAGCTAAATAAAAGTTATTTAACATATTTTCTGGTTTTTACATTAGATCGCATGAATAATGGCTAAAAATTCCGTGAAAATCCGATTTTTTCCTTTTTTTGGATAAAATTCGAAAAAATCGGGTAATCGGATTAATCACGTGACCAAAATTCTCAGAAAGATTTTCCTCAACAAAATAAAGTTGTCCTGTACTTTTCAAGTCCTAAGGATAATCCTAACGAAAGTTATTATATTTTCCCGATTATAAGTATTTCATACAGATTTTTGGGGGTAGTTTCGTGTAATAATCAATATCTAAAGCTCTAAGTGGTATGGATCTAAATATGTGGCATACAGGTATCATAACCATGCAGCATAGCAAAATAGATTTAGTAAAAAAAAACCGTCATGACAAGCAATAAATCCCGCAAAAAGTTTCATTTGGAGCGATGCGCCAAAATAAATCTTTTCAAAATTTGATTAACCCTTGCAGCGCGGCGCGTTTTTTGAAAAAAGTCTTCTTTTCAAGTCGACAATTAATAAGCTTCACGAAATTTAAGTTACGGTTAGTGGCTAAGAACAAGACTCATGTTTGGTACCTTTGAGTAGCCCAATTCACACACTTTCTACAACATGGGGAGCACTTTTGATGACAACCTGGTCCTCAGAGGTTATGGAGCGCCAACAGTGAGGTTGTTTTTCCCGACTGTGGCCCGGATCTTTCCGGGACCCGGGCTTAAAGGGGTTAAAATTGTGATTTAAGCCATTTGCCAAAATTTCTCATGTTAAACTGATTGGTTATCTTATCATTTCATTTTAGCTATGTTACGCGAATGTCCCTGAGAGAACTTGAAAAGCATCCTCAAAAAAAGAACGACTTTCTAAAGGCGTGGAAACTGATCAAGGCTCTTCCACCATCCAACCCGAACTCTTATTGGTCCATAGCTACCTACCACGGTGAACCCTTTAAGGATAGACAAGTCCCTGGTGGAGGCGATGGAGAAAAGACTTGGGGTGGTTACTGTCAACATGCAAATGTTTTATTTCTATCTTGGCACCGCTTTTATTGTCTGAGGTTGGAACAAGCTTTGCAAACAGTTTTACCTGAAGTTGCTCTTCATTATTGGGATGAAACTTCACAAAAAAGTAGGATGTTTGGGTTACCAAAAATAGTAACGGATAAAAAAGTTTTCATTGATGGAAAGGAGGAAGACAATCCTTTGCGAAGTTTTATTCTTCCAAAATCTATCGAAGCAGCAGATGACAGCTACTACAAAAAGAATGCTGGTTACGAAACCAAACGTTATCCTTATTCTGGCATAACGAATCCACCATCTGCTGCTGATCAAGCTAAAGAACATAATAAGAAAATCGATGGCCTGAATGAATCACCTGAAGTATTGCTGAGGAAAAATCTATTGTATTGGCTTAATATTGGTCGTGTTCCTACACCAGAAGTAGAAAGTAACTCCATTCATGATGAGTTTATGAGATGCCTGGATGAAGATGATTATAACAAATTTGCAAATACATCATCGGCCCAGGTGAAGGGTATCACCGCTTATTCCTTAGAACAGCCTCATAACGACATCCATTTAGCAGTAGGAGGATTTACTAGCCCAGAGGTGGATGGCGAAGGTAATGTGGTAGTTAAATATGGACACATTGTTTATTTTGGATTGATTGAAGGAGCTAATGGCGACATGGGTGCTAATGAAGTTGCTGCATTCGATCCTGTGTTCTTTTTGCATCATGCAAACATCGACAGAATGTTTTGGGTGTGGCAAAAAAGGCATGGTCACACAACAGTTGGAACAAGCTTTACCATTCGTAAGGAGAATGAATCTGATGTCGATGCAGATGACATCCTTGGTACATCCACGGAAGGACAAGCTCCTACTCCAAACCAAGAGATTGGTCAAGTGCTTAACATGGACACAATATTGTTTCCCTTCCAAAACGAGTTGGGCGCTCCAGTTACTACCAGAGATTGTGTGGACATTAAAGATCAACTCGGATATACGTATTCTCTTGGATCACTGGATCAACCTGTTTTCAGACTTATGGGTACTAAGTCAAGTGTGAAATCATTAAAGGTCACAAACCTCGAAAAATTGTCTGAAGAGATTTCATCAATTTTGCGTCAAAAACGTGAATCTGGATCACTGCTAAAGCTTTATGTTGACCTTACCAATGCCAATGAACCAAAATTAACAGGAGAAAGTTTGCCCTTCTTTAAGAAAGAAAAGGAATTTTCATTTGAAGGCAAGACATGGAGGAGAAATTACTTCTTGCAGGTGAACCAATTGGACAAAGACGACTACGATGGTTCGTTTGTAGTTTATGTGTTTCACAAGAAAAATGACGGGAAAATTCGTTTCATAGGAAAGCGAGGTGTTTTAGATCGTTGGGAACGACAGCGTTGTGCGAACTGTAGAAAACATCGTTATGCGGCAGTTTCGTTGAAAATTGACGATGTAGACGACCCACGGCCTTGGGCACCAAGCAATATCATTATCCAGATCAGATCGAGCGATCCATCTTCTGGAACAATGAAAACTGTCACCCTTGAGCACCCGCAGAAAGATGAAAGTAAAACGCACGTGCAGTTTATTACTCGTCTTCAAGAATTGAATAACTAAAAAACAAATAATGCAAAACAGTTCCATATTTTTATGCCACAGGTCGTTTTTGATGTAAAATAATACAAGTGTAGGCATCTTCAGTTAAGTTCGAGAATTACTCTTTAATTTCGTGTAAACATATCTTAAGGGAAGATATGTTTATCCTCAAATTCCTCCAAATGAAATCTGCGAAAAATTTGATTTTTTAAATCCGCGAAATTAAATTTTCGCGAAAAAATTGAGTTTTTGTAATACATGCAAAAAATTGCTACATGTTATGATTTCAATAGAAAAAGCACCCCCTTCGCTTTCCTGAAAATTACTTACTCAATAGTTTGAGTAAAGTAATATTACTAGGTTGCATCGCTTTTAACAGTGAAACGATTGACCGTGGATCTAATTGAACTGGTTTTGGACTTTGATGACATTATAAATGTGATAAATGAGACAATTAGACCACAAGAATTAACAGTTTTCTTAATTTGACATGATTGCTGGAACTCATTTTTCCAAGATCCCGAACATAAATTCCCCCGAAAAGTTGTTGTCGTGATCTGTATTTTAAGCATGTAGATCTTGCAAATAAAATGTTTGTCTAGCTCAGTCCCCCCATACTCTCGTTCTTCGCTTGCCTTTTTAAAACAATTTAGCTACAACGATTGGTTTAATGGCAACGGCATCACAACCTTCCAAGAGCCACAAAACATAAGCATACAGCATGACAATAAGCGGGGAGGTTAGATTAAAATGTGGGTTGGTAAATTCTTAGAAATTTTGCATTTATTTCTACCGTTAGGCAATAGTGAGGGCTGCTGTGTCCTTCGTGTGCGCATGCGTGTAAAAGTGATTTTTTGATACGAGGTTGTTGTTTACGCCAAAAAGAAAAAGAAAAAATGAGTGCCAAAAATTTTGGTTCCACGGGACCAAATTAGGTGGCGTCATCACTTTTACGGTCAGCCATAAAATAATTTTCGAAATTATATGTCATGTTATATATGGTTTGAAAGAGGAGATCAAAGAGATCATAATTAAATGAAATATGGGTACACAATTATACCCTTAAAAACAATGCGAAATATTTAGAAATTTTCAACGATGAGATCGTACTCTCACATTTTGATAAAATAGGTCATTATGTCTCATCCACCCCCCCCCCCCCCTCCAATTACGCACAAAAGAGTATTTTTTTTCTCCATACTTTGATACCAAACAAGAAATTACAACATACGAATCTGATACACATTTCATCCCTTCCTCTTTCACAAAAAATTACTTAGTCTGTTATTATTTGTTATTATTTGTTTTCTGATTCGTTTTCAATACGTTTTTTTCGACAAAAAAAGACCGTCATACTGTTAATGTTTGATCCTGTGTGACACTAAAGTACATGGTAAAAGTGAGATTGCATCACATTGCGAAAAGAATATTAAACCTAAAAAATTATTTTGGGTGTTTGCCGGACCTTAAAAATCTTGAAATCAGGTTTTCTTGAAAATCTTGAATATCCATCATTCATAGAAAACTTTGAAACGCTTGAAATATAAATGACCATGTCTCGTTGTATACTCCCTGTTTTCGCACCATTCTAAATGCTGTCCCTCCCTACCTCGTTCCCAGGGCTCTTTTACTATGATATTCTGACGGGACGGCTCTATTACGGAGCATTCCCGAGGCGTTGTAGAGTCCTGGGGACGACGTTGTGGCCCTTCATAAGTTTGGAAATTTCTTATTTTGGATCTTTTTTACATTTTCCTTTATATTGTGCCAAAGACTTTACCCCGTGCCGTGTACGTGAGACCTGTAGGAAAAATCTTTGAAAACACCTAAAACTTTGAAAAATGTTTAAAGTTTGAGAGGAATCCTGTTCAATTTATGTTGTAATTGAAAAATAGAATCATAATCAAACTAACCCTCGTGTGCGATATTTCTCGATCAATATATTCTGTTGTTAAACACAATTTGGAAGTGATATGTTTGTCGTTTCGTTGCTGTGAAAATTTATTACACGTCTTTTCGGATCAACCTGTTTAACTTTAAAGGAGATTCACTGAAAACCCCTGATTTATACTCGTAAAATATTTTCTCAGCAAGAAGGCTGTCAATCTATCAATTTACCTTTTTAATGTTCTCAATATTTTACAAGTTAGAAGTTAAAAGTGTTATTATCACAGCCTCAAGTTAAGAAATATTGTATTTGGAGAAAGTAAAACTGTGAACTCGTGGCAGATTTAAACTTAGGTTGGCTTTGTAACAATTAATTTCCAGGACATGTTGTTCTTTTCCACTTAACTAGAAACCCAATTAAATCTCGAGTCTGAATAATGACACTGGAAATTTTACCGACGCTTAGCTTGCTGCAAGTTGACTGAACAAAAGT
This sequence comes from Hydractinia echinata, assembly GCA_030067915.1. Lineage (NCBI taxonomy): Eukaryota > Metazoa > Cnidaria > Hydrozoa > Anthoathecata > Hydractiniidae > Hydractinia > Hydractinia echinata. The sequence goes on from JASGCC010000068.1 coordinate 320,881, forward strand.
AGGAAGTAGAAACTGGGACGAGGTTGGTTGATAATAAACAAGATTACTTTCAACCAAAGATATAAACAATATAAACAAATGTCTAATTTTTAATAATACTTTGAATCCACAATAAGGTATTTACATAAATGAAAAATCTGTGCAGAAAAAACAAACATATAGGAAGACAACTTAGAACACAGACTCCTTATTGTCGTAAAAAATTTCGAACAAGCTGCCCCGAAATAGGAATAAATTTTAAGAACTTTTCTTAATAGTGTGACGCAGCAGAAGTTAAAAAAAATATACGCTGTCTATTTTTTCAATAAATAAATTCAACATAAAACGAAACTAATAAATAACACAACTAATGTAAAAAAAGGGTTTATATTAGTAGTAGAAGTTTTATAATGCTTACTGGCTGCACAACGAAACTAGGCTCGTTGCTAAGCATTCTTTTGTGAGGAACTTTGACGCATTTTGATATGAAACCCTGGAAACAAGGTTGGTGAAAATCAAAAGGTGGGGAAAAATGTCCTAATAAACTCGCGGGATTTCTCGAGAAAATTAAAAAATTTCTTCTATGATTTTAAAATGTTTTGACTTATACAAAAAAAGTTTCTTGTCACCATCTAAGTTTGAAACGTTCTGGATAAGAAATTTGTTTACTTTTCGAGCAGAGTACAGAGTTTTGCGTATCGCATCGTAGCGTGTCGTTTCGTTGGGATGTTAATAGGATTCCAAATCATCAAAGCATTGATTCTGATTATTGTCAACTTCACCAATACTCGATTTTATGGTTAAATCTCCGCTTTCCTTTTCATCTGATACGAATTTGTTGAAAATGACTTCATCTGGCTGTAATTTCTCAGTTGAATCGAGACCTTCTACGAGACCATCAATAGATTTTTCTTGTAAGTTTTCGTCGTTATCGATTAACTCTCCTTCGTGTGTTTCGATTCTTTCTGTCGTGTAGATCGTGTGATTAACGGTATGACTCGATGATTGTCGTAACATAACGTGGTGATTAGGAGAATCGGCTTCTTCTGAATCCTCCGACTCTTCGTCGTTTTCTTCTTCGCCGGCGTATTCGCCCATTAATATTTTACCGTTTTCAACCGAGGTACTTACGACTGTTGACGAATGTTCAACAACAACGGTGGTTTGAATTTCGGTTGTTAATGCATCAGATGCCATATTCCCTTCATCGTCGTCGTCGTCGTCGTCGTCATTGTTTTCGCTTTCTTCTTCATTGGTAGGATCCTCGACTTCCTCCGCTGCAGTGTCTTCCTCAATTTTCACTTCACTATTTTCTTCACTTTGGGTATTTTCCCCATCATCATCATCGTGATCTTGACGCGCGTCATTTGAGGCGTCATTGGTGTTGTCTTCCAGTTTGTCGTCCACCTCGTTGTTTGTTTTGCCGTCTTCCTTTCGGTCAAATACGTCTTCATCCTTAACTTTTTCGACACTTTCTTCTTCAATTGTGTCTTCAGCTTCAAAATCATGCGTGCTCAGCCTTCCTTCTCCAGGTGACACACTAGTGCTTCCACAATGAACTTCCATAGACTCTTCAGTTAGTAAAATCCTTTTCTCGAACAATGTGGTATTTTCTTCAACCTCTGTGTTGAACGTATTTTCAGTTTTCTCTTCTGTTTCTTCATTTTGCTCAATTTCAGCAGAATCATGTTGACTACTAACTTCCGCCTCCTCTGTTTCAGCATTCCTCGCTTCCATCAAAGCATCAGGCATTTTCTCAACTGGTGCAATCTCTTGATCGTTAAGTATAAGCTCATCTATTTCTGTTTTACCATTACTCTCTTCCCTTTCCTCTCCATGTTCGACATCTTCTTCTTCCAAAGGTAAAACTTCTTCCCCCGTGTTGACTTCCTCACATTTGTTTACTTTTCCTTCCTCTTCAGCAATTTTGTTGTCGTCCGCTGTCACGTCATCTTCAAAAGCCGGGGCGTGTCCTTGCATTTTTCCGTTGTCGTTATCTGCCTCTGCCGGTATATCTTCGTTAGTGTTCTCTACCTCAGGTTCAGCATTTTCCTTTTCTTCTCGTTTTTCCTCGACATCAGCAACGACATTCTCAGCTTCGTCAACTTTAACTGAAGGTTCGTCTTCTCCAACAGAAACGCTGTCTTTGTCAATTACATCTTCTTCATCCTGCATTGTGTCGCCACCATCGTTATTTACAGACTCTTCTGTTTGAACCTCGTCTATAGCCGATTCACTGTCTTTTTTAGTTGCAGCTCCTTCATCAGGAATAGCGTCACCATCGTCTTCATTCACAGATTCTTCTGTTTCAGCCTTGTCTGTAGCCGAATCACTGTCCTTTTCAATTTCAACCCCTTCGTCAGAAATTGCGTCACCATCATCTCCATTCACAGACTCTTCTGTTTCGACCTTGTCTGTAGCCGAATCACTGTCCTTTTCAGTTGCAACCCCTTCGTCAGGAATTGCTTCACCATCATCTTCATTCACAGACTCTTCTGTTTCAACCTTGTCTGTAGCCGAATCACTGTCCTTTTCAGTTGCAACGCCTTCATCAGGAATTGCTTCACCATCATCTTCATTCACAGACTCTTCTGTTTCAACCTTGTCTGTAGCCGAATCACTGTCCTTTTCAGTTGCAACGCCTTCATCAGGAATTGCGTCACCATTATCTTCATTCACGGACTCTTCTGTTTCAACCTTGTCTGTAGCCGAATCACTGTCCTTTTCAGTTGCAACTCCTTCATCAGGAATTGCGTCACCATTATCTTCATTCACGGACTCTTCTGTTTCAACCTTGTCTGTAGCCGAATCACTGTCCTTTTCAGTTGCAACGCCTTCATCAGGAATTGGGTCACCATTATCTTCATTCACGGACTCTTCTGTTTCAACCTTGTCTGTAGCCGAATCACTGTCCTTTTCAGTTGCAACTCCTTCATCAGGAATTGCGTCACCATTATCTTCATTCACGGACTCTTCTGTTTCAACCTTGCCTGTAGCCGAGTCACTGTCCTTTTCAGTTGCAACCTCTTCATCAGGAATTGTGTCACCGTTATCTTCATTCACAGACTCTTCTGTTTCAACCTTGTCAGTAACCGATTCGCTGTCTTTTTCAGTTGCAGCTTCTTCATCCTGAATTGTGTCTTCGCCATATTTACCTGCATTTTCTTCAGTCTCAGTCTTGTCTGCAACGGAGTCAATGTCTTTTCCAGCTAAAGTTGCTTCTTCACAAATTGTGTCTTTGTCATTCTCATTTGCAGTTTCTTCAGCTTCATCCTTTTCTGCAGTCGAATTATTATCTATTTCATTTGCAATCCTTTCATCTTGAATTTCGTCTTCATCATGTTTATTTGCAGTTTCTTCATTTGTAGCGTTGTCCATAACCAATTCAGGCTCGTTTTCAATTCCATCTCCTTCAGCAGAAATCACCCCTTCGCCATCTTCAGTTTCAGTATTGTCACTTAGAACGTTATCTGTAATCAAATTACTGTCTTTTTCTGTTGCACCTTCTTTATCCTGAAGGGCCTCCTTATTATTCCCAGTTACAGCATCATCAATTACAGCATCTTCACTTACATTCTTGTCTTCGACTTCTATCTCATGACTATCATCTGTGTTATTCCCTTCACTAACAATGTCACCCAGTAAGTCACTGGTTGCCAGAGCTTCTCCTTCTCCTGTTTCATTTCTCGTTTCGGTTACCACCTCATCCATATTTTGCTGTGTTGCTGCGTCTAATATCAACGCAGTTTCGTCAGCATAACCAAGTCTCCCAGTTCGTCCTTCACCGTCTTGTTCACAGAGAGCATTTTCTTCACTTGGAGACAAAACTTGGCTACTGGGTCGTTCTAGAACGTAAAATATGCATGTGTGTTTTAGTAAATTTTTTATGATGTTGTATTTTGGATGATGTTGTATTTTGGATGATGTTGTATTTTGTATGTCATCATTGTGTTGTAAATAATGTCGTCAATGGAGTTTGTCCCGTGAGTTGTGTTCAGCCACTGGTTAACTTTATCGTGTTTCAAAATTAGTTTTGCCGCCGTCAGCGTTGGACGTTTTTGTTGTGGTCCCTGTCGAGTGGGGTTGTTGCGGTTGAAGCGGTGGTCGTTGTTTTAGTGGTTAGAATTTTTAAATCATTGTTATCATGGTAACCGCTACCGTAATTGCTGTTGTGCTCATGTTCTTCGTCGCCATGTTGATTGTTGCTACGTTGTTCGTTTTTGTCGCTGTTTTGTCGCTGTTTTGTCGTTGTTTTTTATTTTATTGTTGTATAAAATATATAAAACTGTCACGTTTAAAGGTAAAAAGTACGAATCAAATTCAGTGTGTATATCATCAATTGAAAACATAGTTGTTGAAAACATAGTTGTTGGGAACATAGAAATAGTTGTTTGTCCGGTTAATACATTACCAAAAAGTTTTCTTTACAAAAATGTTTCTTTGAACTGACCTGTGTTACACGTTGCAGCATCAGAGAGTGGAGTTGAGTCGTCATTGAACAACTCTTCTGTTTCGACAGCTTCTTCAGAGGGCAGTAAGTCCAACTCACTTGGTATTGGCTTTTTAACAGGTGAGCCTGCAGGTGACAATGGCGTGTGTTCGTAATCACTATCGTATTGTGCGCGATCTAGTGGAGTCACGCAGTATAAATCAAAATCACGCGCAGCCAAATGCGATGCATCCAAGTGTGCATCTTCCTCTTTTTCCTGTGTGTTTTCCTCAACTATTTCTTCAGATGGTGGCACACTTTCCTCAAATAATTCAACCGTTTCTTTTGCATCTTCTTCGACTACCGGTACCATTTCTTCACGTTCAGTTGCTTCGATTTCCGGTGCATCCTCTTTTCCCTCATTTTCTTCATCAGCTTCATCGCGTGCCTCTGTTTTCTCCGTTGTTTCCGAATCTGAACCAATTGGTTGGTTAGAAGGTTGTTCTATTTCTTGTTCATTTTGCTCACCCATCGTATCAGTTATCGTTTCATCGTGTTTCTCCTTTTGAGTAGACCCATCAGGAGCTTCGTTTTGATTTTGTGGAATGGTGTCCTCCGTTGTGTCAAGTACACTTGGACTAGCTTCAGCTGGTTCTGGTGAGTGTGGCTTGTCGCCAGCTGCAGTTGGTAATGCTGCATCTGATGGTAAGTTTGTATCATTGCAAGTCTCAGGTGAGCTATCTTCCGTCAATTTTTTATCTGCGTCACCAACAGTTTGGTCAATGCTTTCAACAGTTTGTGTTTCAACACGACTTTCTTCTTTCTTTCCCTCATCGTCTATTATTTCCGCTGTTGGAACAAATATTACTTTTTCGACTTCTGTAATTTCCGTTTTAGTTTCAGAAACAGTTGATGTGACTTTTTCATCTGTTTTTGCTTGCTTCGAAGCAACAAGTTTCTTTGTTGGAGAAACCTTTGCTGTTGGTTTAGAAGTTGTCTTTTTTGGAGGAGAAGCACTTCCCACTCGCGTTGGTTTTGTGGAAGCTGGTTTTGTTTTGGTCAAAGTGCTTGAGGTTTTAGCTGCTGGTTTCGTTGTGGTTGGTTTCACACTTGTTTTGTTTGCAGAAGACGGTTTAGTTGCAGTGGTTTTAGTAGCGGTGGTTTTAGCAGCAGTGGTTTTGGCAGCGATTGTTTTAGCACCGGTGGTTTTACTAACCGACGTGGCAGATTTTGTTGAACCTACTGAACCTGTCTTTGTAGGTTTTTGTGATACTGAAGTTCTTGCCGTTGCAGTACTTTTTGCAGATAATGTCGATTTTGAAGCCGCCGTACTCGTTTTCGTTGTCGTGGTTTTATTTACTTTACCAGTGGTATCAACCGGTGACGATTTGGCTGTTTTACTTGTTGTCGAATTTGACTTTGGTGTTTTTATGGTGTCAGCTTTCTTGGTATCTAAAGGTTTCTTTGATGTAGTTTTTGAAACTGAAGATGTTGATGCAGGTCTACCAGTAGATTTAGTAACATCAGTTTTTTTCACTAAAGGTTTGCTTGTTGAAGGGGGTGCAGATTTAGGAGGTGCAGATTTAGGTGCTGTTCTCGTTGTAGTTGTTTTTGAAGGAACTCTAGTGGAAGAAGCTGCTGTGGTTTTCGACTTCATCGTTGGTGTTGCTTTTGACGTATTAGAAGTCGCTTTGACGGTGCCGTTAACTTTAGTTTCAGTCGGGTTTTTTGTGGTTCTCAAACCGGTGGAACTTGGTTTCGTGGTTTTTGATGTTGTTGTTTTGGTTTGCTTGATTGTTGATGATGTTGTTTTTGTCGCCTTTTTAATCTCCTTTGCTTTTTCATCGCTAGTGTTTTTAGTTTTTTCATCCAGTGGGTTAGCAACTTCGTCTACAGTTGGAGTTGGCGGCTCATGCGTCACTTGAGGAAGTTCTCCGTTATTATTGGTTGAATCGTTTAGAGATTCATTTTTATTGGTGGAATCGTTTAAAGATTTATTTTGATTGGCTGTTTCAATATCAATATCGGCCATTTTCTTAATAAGTTTAAGTTTTGATTTTGCAATAGGTGTTATGGAAGAATATTTCTTTAAAGTAAACTCTCTGTCTTTTAAATGTGTCCAGTCTAGTGAGGCAGCTTTTTTAAGGCACCCTCCTACAACATCAGCTTGTACTTTCAATATAGCCTGTGATATTTTCCGATCATCGTGTCGTCTCAATGCTTTCTCTTGTTCGTAAGGATCCTTGGAACGATTCGGTGAGGGTGAGCGAGTCCTTGAAGGTGTGTTTCGAACACTACTGTCTGGTGAATTGTCTATATGAAGCAAATTCGGCGTCGACGCAGCTAAATTAAAAAAATAGCAAAAATGACGTAATGTTATCGATACCACAATGCTAATCTTTCGACAGAATATCGACCAGACAGGACGAGCGTTTAATAGAAGTTCTAACTTTAAAAGGCCGCTTATAAGGGCGCTCATTTAACAGAGGCGCTATTTTAACAGGGGCGCTTATCAACGAAACTAAAAAATATTAATTTAAAAAACAGAATACAAAATCTTGAACTTTGTATTTTTCTTTCATATGTTTGTTTGTGTAACTGATACTTCTGTCTGATTAGTAGAGGGAAATCTTTCTACTTCTAAGGGGGAGAGTAACTATCCAGCAGGGACGCTTACACGGTTAAGACCGCATGAGTTGGTAAAATTATTTAAAAAAAAAAAAAATAAAAATAAAGTCCGTACTTAAAAAGGCGTTTTTACGATGACGTAACAAGTTCCCAGACTTCTTTCTACCTTGCCTCACTGATGCTGGTGATCCAGTCGCTTCGCTTTCGAATGAATCTGGAGCTAAAAGAAAAACAACATTGAAATATAAAAAATGGCACGAGGAAATATTTCTTCCTGAGAACTATAATGAAGCTACACATGTTTTTGTTTGAACTTCCATCCAGATTTTTTTTATGGGAAGGTAGTGATGAAAGCGGAAATCTTCGGGTCAATTGGATTCACAAGTAAATTCCTTTGAATTTGTCTTTCTTTAATTATTCTTTCCTAATTACTGTCCTTGCAAGTACGGGGTCAGATTATAGTAGGCATTAGTTTGCCAAGAATCTGTCCCCACACAAAGGGCGTATATTTCCAACGCCTCTACTCAAATAAGGCGCATTTTTCACATCTTAGCCATTCTAATCTTAACTAAACATTAAGGCCAGATACATATAAACGAAAACAAACAAACAAAAACTGAAATATGAAAGCATTTCTTTAAAATCAACAAGAGACAAAAAGGGTGTACTTCCAGCGCCTTAAATTTCACCACCCTGTTATATATGCATATTCACCTTTTTTATAAGAATATGCTTTATATAATAGTATTAGGGATATACTGGAAAATTAAGAATATCTTAAGAATTATTCTCAGGCGGATTTTCTATAGAAGAAGAACAAAAATATCAAGAATTTTTGTTTTCACAACATGTATCTAAACGATTGAATGACTATGTCAATGTCTGTGTCGAGATCTTCTAAAAACTTTTCAGAAATTTCAAATATAATACAAGAGACAGAATGTGCTTAAAATAATTTCAGTATGTGATTGATTTTTATCATTTTGATAAAAAAAGAGTGTATATAAGAAATTGAACAAAAACTAAAATAAGATTCTTGAAATATTCAAATATTACAACCCTTTTAGTTTAAATGGTCCCTACATTATAAAGAGGAAGCAATGCTAGCCTGTCACTAGGATGATGTTTATGTTTTCACTGGGACAAATCAAGAAGCCCTGGGTTGCATTGAGACGTAACCAAAAATCTGGGAAGCATCACTTGAGATTCTTATGTGTGTTCATTCCATGCTTTGTGAAACTTGAATATTATGTCTATTCCCTGAAATATGTAGAACTACAGCAACTAGCCAGCTTTAGAACGCAAAAATACTTCGGCAACCGTACTTTCTGTAACCCTCTCTGTAAAAATTTCCGTATCGATAATAAACCTGATTTTTGTATGTAAAATGAAATGACGATGTCAATTGTGTAAATAACATAAAAATTCAGAGTAAATTCAACGTAAATCACAAACCTCTCCACGACTCGACCTCCCACAGATAAAATGGACAATAAAAAAATCCGTCATCTTATTTATTGATTTCTTTTTTAATTTATTAGCTTACCACAATCGATTTCATTGACTTTTTACTTTTAACTCCCTCCCCTGCTAGAGATAGACTCAATAAGCCAGTCACAAATTTCACTTTATTGGAACACAGCAGTTGGGATAATCAAGATAAATGCGTAAAACAAAATCAAACATTTATTTATATATTATTCATATGTTTTTATATTTCTTTATATTTCTTTATATTTCTTTATAACTGTATACTAAACTTTAAAAAAAAAAGTTTAAAAGTTATTACTATTCATGAGCCTGTCTACGTGGAAGACGTGACAAAGGAGTGAATATGCAGGTTTAAAAAAAAGCAGACCATGACCCTGCAAAAGTTGACTGATGAAAGTATTTTTTTTTTGTATCTCTTGTAGAGCTTGCAGATCACTTTTTTCTTATTTGTTAAACACCTACCTCGTTCCCAGATATTTTTCCCTATTTACTATCGCACGTGGAAGATTAAAGAGAAGAAAGACCTGAGGACGAGGTTAATTAAGCGCAAATGTTTACATTAGAAGAGAACACAGTCAACTCTGTACATAGTAGACCCAGACGGAATAAAAAACCCACTATGTACAGGTCACTGCTGCATAGAGTGTGTGTTTGAACATTTTTAATGTCATTCAATCAGAAAATTGATTTTCTATTAACATGTTGTTTTAACTTTTCCATTAGATATTTATCAATCGGCCTGTATAACAGAATCCTGAAATAAAGATTCGAAATATTTATAATTCGAGTCTTTAGCTGAAAAAAAAAATTAATACTAACTAGTCGGTAGCCCGCGGATAAATCTACGGATTCGCGCGTCTTTTATATATCGCATTTCATATTTCTGTAGCATAACTTCTTTCGGATGTACAAACAGACAGAATACAGCTATTATTATAGAGATAAAAAAATTAAATTTAGATTTAGTTAAACTGCAACACTGTGTGAGTTTTTCAACATAACTAACATTTTAAAGAATGATAATTCCTAAAAGTACAACGTTGTTATATATCAAGCAAAACTTTAAGTAAGAACCAACCCTATCGTTACTTGTTATTTGTTGATTGAAACTTTTGCCTTATCTATATTCCATACGCTGAAACAACTAGACTATACATAGAATAAACCAGAAATAGCGATCTTATCAGCACGTGAAAGAAAAGAAATATGAAGAAATTTTTATCTCGTATTTATTTCACCAGGTGTCAAGTGTGTTAAGTTTCTTCGTAAAAATTTTCTTCCTTGTTGGACCAAAGTAGATAATATTTCGAAAATTTGGAGTATCAAGAAAAAAATTTTTTTAAATTTTAATTTACAACAATATTTCTCTCAACCTGGGGACGAGATTGTATCTCTCTCTCTCCAAATCTCTTGATTATTTCACTTTTTTATTTTCTTTTTATTATATTCAGAATAAGAAAACAGTTTTTGTAAATATAAAAATTTTTTCTGTAGTTTAAATTTTTTATTTCAGTTTTTCATTTCATTTTCTTTTTGTTTTGTTTTCCCGCTTAAATTGACTGTTTTCTCAATAAAAAGAAAAGTTTTTTTTCACTTTCCTAAGAAAACATAAAAACATATTTTTTTGTTTTTTTATTAATGTTTGGATGTTTTAAAAATGTTTGAAAGTTTTGAATATACTTATACAATACATTTATTTAAGAAAAACTCTTTCTGCTTTCCAAAATTAAAATTCGGTCTCAGCAGGACTTCTGAATTCAGTTAAAAAATCTTGTTTCTAACTAGGATCCAACAACAAACATTTTGTTTGTGAATCCTAGTTTAGAGGATCCTACTTATTGTAATACAGGTTAGAATTACAGTGAATCAAATCTTAAAACTCAAGTTTTTTCAGTTTCAAAATTTGTTTTTTTTACATCGACAAAATAAAAATACCAGAAAGGTCTGGGTTCGAATTTACCTCTACATTCTCAACAATTTTGCGTGTAATTCGCAGATGTGGAAACCGCTTATTTACTTTATAAGAATTTTTTCCTCCGAAAAGATAACCATCCTATTGATACTGTTATTAACGAGTTCTTCACATTCACATGTAGAACAAAGATTCATCGATAAACGTTTTAAGAAACTTCAAGACTAAAATAACTATATTTATCCTCCCTTTGTATGAATTCGTGAAGAATTTCAGGATTTAAATGATTATATTTTTGGAATTTCTACGCTGGTCAAAACGAAAGCTTACGAAAAACATAGTAGTAGTACACTCAAAGTTTTCATTTTAGCAACACCTTTCGCTATAACGCAGTTGCGACGAAAATTCTTCTGCTGCCTAGATCTTGTTGAAAACACGCCCATATATAATATGAAAATGTTTCAGCATACAGCAGCAAAAAAATAAAAAAATACGAAATCCAAGAAGACGGTTTGTTTATATAAAAACCACCCAGTCTAAACGAGCTCTTAATTGACATTGTCTGGATTAACTTTGATCATTATAAAGCTAGAACTACACTATAACGAATTTCTACTACATACAGTGTTTTTTTCTTATGTATAGAATTTTGACTTACCAGTTGTTTTTTTTCGCCACACCTTATATATTTTTTTGTAGACTGGCTAGCCAGTTGATTATTATGACACAATTTCTCCTGCACATAAAAATCGCACATATATTAAAAGAACTCCTTTTACCATCTGCTACGGACAGTATATTCTGCGCTCCACCGTCACTCTCCACTGTTTTTGTTTTTGTTCGACAGGGAGTAAAGTTTTACCGATTATGGCATTTTTTTAGGTTCTTTTTAATTTTACACCCTCCCGTTATCAGCCTCGCTTTTATTTTTTGCAACTCTGCTGGAAACGAGATTGCAGCATATCATTACTGTTGGCATGGTAATTATATAAACAACTAACACACAGACTGGTTATCTCACTTTGTTGATTGAATATTTGCGCGTTGTTTTATATAAAAAAATTAATCAGAGTGCGTTTATCCACACCACACGAGATTTCTTAAAATTTCCGCAACATTTTATCAGGTACCTTCTCTTGCTTGTTCACATTCACTAAACTTTTTACACGCTATCGTGATATACTCATAGATATGGGTATGGGAAAGAAAGTTTGAAAATTAAAATAAATAAATAATTTTATTGGTTTAAAACAGATGTTGAGCAAAAAAAAATCGCCAAAAGAAAAATAGGCTTAAGCCAATTTAATTTAAAAATTTTGAAACGTAATTCTTTATTCCAAAAAAAATTTAATAAAATGAAAACACAATATCGCCATAATGTTCTCAATTTACCAAAAATAAATAATTTTTTGTTTAAAACTTGAATAAAGACCGGACGAGCCAATAAAAGACACAGAAAGCCCTGGGAACGGTTGTTGCATGGAATAGTTTTACAGACGATATATTGTCGCTCCGCGGCTGAAGTATTTTCTTATATGCTTATAGCTGTATCTAATTAACATAATTTTATACAATATATTTAAACTTTTTAGTTAGTTTGTTTTTACTATAAAAAATAATGATTAAGGTAGGAAAAAAAAGAGATAGATGTGAAAAGGAAAAATTCTAAAAACTGCAATAGACGTCTATAATTAATTAAAAAAGCTTTTTTTTTGATTGGTTAAAAAAACTTTCATGAGGTAACCAATCAAAGCAGATGTTGAGAATAGAAAAGAATTAGTCAATGAAAATAAAAAATAAGAAAGAAAAATAATGGCGAAATTGTTTCCCCATCTGATTTACTTCTAGTTTTCACTAATTGAGATAAGAACTTGAGATAAACTTTTGCGCATGCGCAGTCGTTTTAAATATATTTTACCAGTTATGAAAGAAAAATTAAAAGACGCGCGTTATAAATTTGTGGTTGTTGAAACATCAAAGTGTTTGGCCTCGTTTATTCAACTTATATAATGTTGCCTCATTTTTTCATGAGTAATTTGATGTAACAGTAGTTGTTTATTGCTGTTAGCCAGTCCTATGCAGTTGTAGGAACGGTCACTCGAATTTAAATCACGTATGTTGTTTGATTAGTTGTGTTTGCAGATGAATATAATAATAAGCTATCTATTTAACTGGGTAACAGAGTGAAAGAGAGTGGGAAATAATCAAGTGAGATAAAATTGGTTACTACGTATGTTCGAGGTAAGTTAGCTAGAGTGTTAGATGTAAATCAAAAGAACGAAAGAAAACAACAACAAACAAACAAACAAACAAACAAACAAACAAACAAACAAACAAACAAACAAACAAACAAACAAACTGAACTAAAAAAATTAACAAGTTACGTTTAATTTCCCGCAAAACCAAGTTCTTCAATCAAAACAAAAAAATATTGCAAAACAATGTTTATCTGAGCAATACTATTTCCCCTCACCAACTTTAGTAGCAATGTTCAGCTTAATAGTACAACACGCGCATAAATTATAAATTTTACCCACAATTCTCTTCTATCACTTTTTGACGTCAAATTATTATAAGTGACACCGACGTCACCTATGGACGACGACAGGTTGAAGTTTATTAATGCACAACAGTTCTCCATCCCAGATGATTTATTACCTTAGGAAGGATATTTCGTAGTAAAGGTGCGTCCCATATGGAGAGTTTAACTGTCGACATACACGCGTCAAAGCGTATCAATTTTAACACATTTGTCTATGACATGTCCTTTAGCTAATGTACATCATGTGATGCCTACTTACCGCCCTGCCTCACCCTATTCTCGCCACTTTCCCATATAAACTCACACATGAGCTCTACGAACAGAAAATGGTACATAAAGGACTACACCAGTAAGATTGCATCTTTTTTCTAAAAAGGCCCTGGAGATGAGGTTGCGTAACGAGAAAACATACATAATCATTTTCCATAATCTGATTTGCTTGTAATGTTCAGACAGAGCATCCTGCTCTTTCGTCAGTTATATCCACGGCGTCCTGTTAAGACATAATTTAAGAAGTCTGACGAAAAAGGAATTCGACGGTATAAAAATATTCTACAAGAAAAACTTACCAACTTTTGAGACATGTGTCATCAAATAGTGCTCCAATGTGTCCCAACCTCCGCCTATACGAACTATACAATGATTGTTCAAAAGCTATAAATAAAGAACATAATCATAAAAGAATCTCGTTACCAGTCTTTAAATTAATAGAGACCTCGCCTTAAGCATTGCTAGCTATAAAGAATCTCGTGGAAAAGGTCAACGGGTTCTGGAAACGAGGTTAAATCTGCTCGAAACGAGGTTAAGCTCTGCGTTCCGAAATGCCACTCCAAATTTTTAAACATTTATTTTTAAATGGATGGGGAATCCAGGAAGCAGATGATAATTTAAGGCTTATGTAGACGTATATTAATAAACCTTACTGGGTAAGAGGTTGCTTGTCTAGAAACGGTGGCATATTTTTCACGTCTAATATTGCAAACTATGGAATAAATTGACTGCTCCGTTTATTCATTGTAATGTTCAAATTTTTTTTAAAATAAAATATATAAAAACAACAAACACTGATAAATAATATATAGGAGTATGAAATAATAACTAATAACGCATGAAATAAATAATTAATGTCGGCTTGTTCATGCAAAGTAACCTCGCTTTGAAGTTGTGATATTGGAATGAATTCAGTTATTAAGTTCAAGATTATTTTGTCGCTAAACCCTTTTTCTTTATAACTCTTACTTTAGACAATATTTCACCTATAAATATAAAATGCTGACATGATAATGAAAATACGTTATGGCGCATGCCCAATAAGAACAATTTTGATGACGTCATTATGCACGATGTCTTTATGAATTAAAAATAAAGTCATCTGGTCTTCATTCGACGTGCGAGATTTTACGACAAAGTAAGCGCAGACTTGTTTAATAATTTATCAAGATAAATTCTTAACATAACCAGACAATGTCCCAAAAAAGTGTGTGTGGTTGTCATAAAAGCAGGACCTTAGCGAGGAGTATGGGGAGAAAACTTTATGACCACGCACCCACCCCAGATATCCTAATTCTCCACCTCGCCCTAGGTCTATTATCGGGTCAGAGCGCTTTTTGATAGTTTAGGGAAATACGGAAAAAGGGCTGGGGTCGAGTTTGCTAAAAACATTTTTTGCGTTGATGCTTTCAAAAATAAGAAAATGTAAAGATCAGTAATCTTCCCTTTTTTTACGAGCAAAAAAATTCCTGAAAAAAAAATTTTTGTTCCAGGTTTACCACTCATTGAAACTCAAATTTCGCAAGTGAAAGGTATCGCTGATTTGGCATAATCTCCTTTCGTACACTAATCCAAGTGTAGGTACATTCAGCGAATGAAGAAATGAAGCTTATAAAAACCACGAGGCTCGAAGGCTCATCCGTTTTATTTATTGTTTTGTATATAATCACAATCATTCACCATTCACCATTTATAAAATCATAAAATGTATTCCTATATAGAAATTTCGATCGTCGTACCTTTTTCACACCATTCACAGTATCGAAAAAGCAAAAAAAGGCTTTAGGAACGAAGCTGATTTCCTCATTCAGGTGTATCAATTAAGCCTTTATAGTTACTGTATACATGCCCCAGAAGGGCTCCAGACAAAAACAAACTATGCAAAGACAAAAACAGTCACGATGATCAACGATCTTAAAATTTTGTTTCAAATGTCTTCACCATCACATCCTTTACTCCCTCACCCCGCCTTACTTCAAGAATCGATTCGTCTGCCCTTACGCTGCATATAAAAGGTCTTTAATAAAATAATAGATAGCCGTATACCACCTCGTTCCCAGGTATTTTACCTTTCTGTTTTCCCGTTGTCTTTGTTGTATAGCCCTTAAATCACCTTTTAAAATAATGTATTGCATTGTTCCTCTTTGTCAAACAGATTTTATTGAAATACGATGGTGTTGAGGCTATCTGTCATTTTATTCAAACTAGTCGGTGGCACGTGAAAAAATCCACAGGTTCGCCCGTCCTTTATATATCGCATTTCGTGTTTCCGTAACAAAAAGATAAATAGACGCACAAACAGACAGACGGAATACGGCCATTATTAAAGAGACTAGCCGGTAACCCGTGGAAAAATCCACGGGGTCACCCGTCCTTTTTATATCGTATTTCGTGTCTCCGTAACACGACGTTTTTCTCGCGCACAAACAGACAGACGGAATACGGCTATTATTAAAGAGATTACTCGTAATCGTGTCTTACCGGCCTAAGCATTTTCGTCAGCCCATATTTTCGTTGGTCTTAATTACTCAACGAGCCGACAAAATTTAGGCCGTTAGAAGTCGCTATTATTTCACTTTAAATAAAAAAGTGGTCACACGTACCCTGACAAACATAATTCTTCCAAGAATAATGTATTTTCCTTCTTTTAAACGTTGTGTTGTCTGAATGTTGTATGACTCCAGTATACTCGTCACCTAAAGAGATAAAAGAGAATCAAAACCAGGCAACACTTATAAGCACATGGTTTGAAAGTCAAAGATGACATTTATTAAGCCTCGAAGGAAATAATTTTTGAAGTTAGCAGATCGTAATATTTCGTGAACTTTGCGAAAGAAAGAAATAATTTGATGACATATATTTTCTCTCCATTTCTACCGTTTTCATAGGTAACAGATATAAACTTAAGACTTCTGAAGTTGAAATTCATGTAGACTAGCCCCTGAAAGAATCCACGTGGATTCTTTCAGGGGCTAGTTCGTATCTCGGATTTTCACCCGTCGTGCATACCCCGGGCATCTATATTTTGTGCATAGCACAAAGGAGAAATTGGGTTCCAATTTTGAAAAATATACGGGTATAGTAAAAGAGAAAGAGAAAAGTTGTTTGTAATAACTTTCGCGGGGATTAATTTTCACGAAAGCGACAAAAAAACTCGTAAAATTCGTGAAAATACTTTCCCGCAAAATCAATTCTCCTAAGATAACGCGCAAAGTCCGCAGCATAAATTTATTTTTGAGTTTTCATTCTCTTTTCGAGAAGCAGATTACTCTGAAGAACACACTCTCTAAAAAATAAGGTAAAAAGGCTTCTTATGCCCGTCATCGTCATCGTCGCAGGATATGAAAAAATAATGTTCAAAGAATATTTGCCATTTATTTTAGACATTCTGATAATTTAGCATTTTTTGCAGTTCAAAAATCCTGAAGTAATTTTTGGAATCCTCATAACGAAAAACGCTACATGCCTAGGGATTCCAGGTTTTCCGTAGTTTTCCGTAATGTGCAATATAAACTACAGGGAGGTAAAAATGTAAATGTTTAAGATTTACTCCGACATAAAAGCTGAATAGATTGATACATGGAAAAACATATACGACTTTTTTCTTACCTTTCGGTGGAGTTCAGTCTTAATATAACCACTTGATTTTCTTCTTTGTCGTTCCGTCGGTTGTCCTCCACCATCGTTGTTTTGTTTCGTTGTGGTGCTAGTCTTCCTACGCCGATATTTTTCTCTTCCACTAAGTCCATTTTCTCCACCGCTTGCATCACTGTCAGTTCGTTCCGTTCGATAACGCTGATAAGAGGAATCGACTGTATCGAAATCGTTGATAGCATTGTGATTTTCTTGTTCTTGAAAACTTTTTGAAGTAAAATCCAATCTACCATCTGAACTAGACCGTGTTCTGTGGTCGCTTTCATCCTTTAAATTCAAAGTCATTTTTTGTTGATCTGTGTTTTCATCCAGGCTAGTGTTTACATCATCATTATAAACTTCATATTGGACTAGTTTAGTTTGTTTACTTGATAAAAAATTTCTCTCTCCTCCGTCGTGCGGATACAAAACACCAACAAACCTTGACCCTTCGTCCAGGTCTTTATTAAAACGCGACGAAGTCAAATACCTACTAAATTCTGTCGTCTCTTGTGAAGAGATGTCTTCTTCACTTTTTTCATGCATGCTCTGTGCAGAATCTAAACTTTTTTGGCGTGCCCCTAATCGTATATTGGTTCTAGCACGTACCTGACGCGTGGAGTCTAAACTTTTCTGCTTTTCTCTTGAATCCAGGTAAACATTTCTTTTGAATTTTGCGCCATGCGATGGAGAACCTTCGCCAGTGGAATCATGTTTTTCTCTATCGGGTTTTGAATTTGCGCGTTCCCGTGAGTTGTTGTATTGAAATAAGTCTGTTGTGTCAACACCCGAATCCACTGAAACTGGACTTATGCTTCCATCCAGTGAACTATCTTGTTGTTCTTCTAATTCTATTTCTTGTTCTAACAATAACAATGTTGGAGGCTCCACTCCGAATTTTACACCCAGTCTGGCTACCTCCATTAAACATAACACAATTTCCCGCGCATTATCCCTCAAACCATCTTGTTCTGTCTTATCAACAACGTCATTTGACTCGAATAGCAACGGCTCTGGTATTCTATGGTGGCGACACCACTTTAAAAATAACTCCACATTCTCACGACTTAAAAATTTACCGAGTTTCCCCTGACACCTTGAACGAGGATGTATAAATGTGGTAAAAGACGGTATTCGTTTGTTGTTTTTTTCGGCTAAATCTTCGGCATATTGTTGACAAAGGCGAGCTAATTTGCAAAGTAGTACACCGTCTTGTAGCATGTCAAAAAACTTATCAGCGTAGATAGGGTCGTCGGGAAATAATCGGGATAGCCAATTCGCTTCGTCCTGGATAATTGTAAATAAAAAATCGTTTTCTTTTGACCACCGGGCAAGAGATTCCCAAGAGGTGGATTTTAATTTTTTTAATCCAGCTTCCCGATAATTGACACTTTCTGCGACGTTTTTTACTTTGTGGTTATCGTCGTTTTCGTTAATCAATGGACTCGAAACGACCGCTCGTCTAGCTTTGCGACGCTGTGCGGCTTCTGTCGGATTTTCTTCAGTGTGTCGTAATTTAGCAGGGACATGAAGTAACCGTTCTGGAATTTCGGAATTCGATTCTGGTTGAGGTGTTAACGATCTTGCGTTAACAAAGCTAGTCTCGTGAGCAACAAATTCTTTATCTTTAGAACGAAATACTATTTCATTCGATTCAACAGACTCCATTTTATTATTCAACAATTACAAAATAATATTAACCAATCAGGACCGTAAAAGGTTATATATATAAACCAATGAAAAACTTGGAGATGAATACACCAGTATGAAAATATAAGATACACCCAGTATATAAAATCTTTCTAACTGTTCAATTTCAATCAGTAAAAAGTAAGAAAAAAGAAAATATACTTTTCATCCAAATCTGGCGGAATCACGCAAAAAAATTATCCTGTATTAGCATTTCAAAAATATTCTTTCCATGCATTCTAAAAATTTGTTGTTTCTGGTGATATCTCTTTGTGTTCTTCTATGTATATACAACTAAAAATCACAATGAAAAGAAAACATTAGATACATAAATAATAACTGTACTATAAGATAAGTCAGCACATAGCCATAAGAACAATAGTCATATGACTTTGACACTATACCAAATCAACTGGCTGTATTTTATAGATTTAACTTCCCTGTGTCAGATATATCAAATTGCTTATTTTTAGAACGTTCGAACGGTTTGTAAACAAAACAAATCGTTCGAATATTCGAATTAACAATGCATGCTCCAAATGTTGTCAATGTCTCTCTCTCCTCCTCTGGTGCTTAATGAAATAAATATTGACTTTGTATAAGAACTCGAGCCTCGGATTTTACCGAAATATAAGAACAAAATATGAACAGCTTCAGGCTCAAGTCGTTGTTTTTAAAACCAAGGTCTCCAATTTACATCACTTCCAGGGCTAACCTCTCTCCCTCTGTAGCGGCCAGAGTCGACAATTGGTCATATAGAACAATTAGAAATCTGTCTACATTTTGCTTAAAACATTTTCAAAATGTTAAATTTTTTTACTAAATCTCACTCGTTTTTTGTAAATTTTTTACTTCGTTTTAATATTTTAATTTTATTAGCATATTTGCAATATATTCTCTCAAAACATATATGATATATAATATATGACATATGTTTCTTTGCTGAGAAACAGCCTCTTGGCGGTTGATTCGATTTACCCTGGCACCCAAGAGCAGTCTTTTGGAGCTGATAGTAAATTTAGGAGGAAATCTTGAAGGTGTCCGCTATATAGAAAAGTTTAACTGTGAGAACAAAATTAGGCTGAGTTTTGCAGTTGTGTTTTTACTATCAAGAACAAAATAAGAACAAGTCAGGCTGGTAAAGATTCGAAATGTAAGAAAAGTTAGCCAGCCTCATACCGAGATTTACTGGTTCTTTTAAATTTAAGAAATAAAACATTTGAAGTCGTCTGTTTACACAATTGACTGAAACTTGGTTTCAATAAAAAATTTAAAGATTTCTTTTCTCCTCGAATAAACTTCCCGCCTTTTTCACACTTCTTAGAATTTCAAAAAAACGCCCCCTCTATTTTAAACGCCTCTTCGAGTCTTCGCATTTTGGTCATCATACGTCACTTTAAGCTAACATTTTTGAATTTTGGTAAAAGGTAAACACGTGGGTGTATAGCAAAAAAGTATCCAAAAAATAAAGGTAACTTTTTTTGTTGGCAGAAATATTAGTCACCTGTAATCTCGTTCCCAGGGCTTGTTAAGTTTTTAATTTGGGCGGAACCAGATTCCGTCCAAATATAAAAAAACCTAACAAGTCCTGGGGACGAGGTTGAGTCAACAAAAATTAGCCACTTTTTTACTGACTCAATTCTCTTAAATGTGAAGGAGTTTGTTATTTTGCAGCAAAACAATTTAGTGTCATTCGCGATTACACTTTTTTCGCGAAATAAAATTCAACGCAAATTTTTTATGAAATAACAGATACAGCAATTTTACAGGGAAATGAATAAGAAAGATATTGTGTATTTTGGAGGATTTTAATAAAACACACAAAAAATTTCGTTCGCTGGCATAAAAACTTTGTTTTGTTAGAAATAACAAAAATAGACGATTCTTTTTAATCGTGACAAAACATCTTCAATTTTAATGTGATATCTCATAGCTTTCCCTAAAAAGTTTCATAAATTCAACATTAAATCAAGTCATATTATAAACAATGGTTATATAAAATCCAAGATGTTTCATGAAAGCCACAATTTCACACATTCGTTTCCTGGAAAACCACACCATCAACAAAATAATGAATACACTCTACAAATTTAATGACGTAATCGCAATTTTTAAAATGGTAGTCATATAAAGGAAGTGTAATTCTATCACAGTACCCACACAACATGGCAGATCTGTAACAATAACATATTATATATTAGTCAGTGTGGTTTTATTCTTGAATGTAATATCTGTTATGAATAAATGAATAAATGAAGCAAAACTTGTTGCTACTTGGATAGCAAGCATAATCAATAATTTTCCCTCTTTGTATAACAAAGAAAACTAGAATTTTATCTACTTTGCTATTCTATATTCTGTTTTGGTTTCCTCGTAAAAAAATTCAGCATAACAACAGCATCAATAACAACATCAATTTTCATATTTAGAAATAAAGAAAAATTCCAAGTAAACTTTTGATCTATTTTTTTCTGCAAACAATTTTAAAATATTTCCATAATATCATTTTTTTAAGAAGAAGAAAAAAAACTCTGAATGGCAAAGATAATTAAAAAAAAGAAGAAAAAAACAAAAGAAAAATAAACATAACTTAGTTTTAAATAAAACATGAATTTTAAAGAAAAGCAAAAACAAAAAAAATATGTTTGTTCTTCAAGAATGTTCAAGTGTGAAAATGTGATCTAATTCTCTTATATTTGACGTGTTAACAAACTAATTTCTAGATCCTTCATCGACAAATTATATGGTGAAAACAGAAAGAGAATGGTACGGAGGTATTACCGGCAATAATTTGTGTGAGTAACGTACTCATGCTGTTTGACCAGTAGAAAGTAGCTTCGGTAAATTCTAACTTTAAGCTGGTGACACGTCTTGACATCCTAAACAACCCATTACTGTATACGTTGTAAAATAATCTCGTTTCCAGGGTTTTCTTTCCCTTTTAATTTGTGAATGAAACGAAAGAAGAAGGTCTGGGTTACGTGTACAATTCCGTCTGGGATAGTCTTGTCAAAAGTTACATGTTTCATTGGAAACTTGTGGCTTTGTTGATGTAATATGCTAGAAACCTCGACCCCCGGGCTGTTTTTCTCTTTTTTTTATAATCGGAGGCCGGGACGATATCAAAAGAGAAAACAAGCCCTGGGGTCGAGGTTGATATGTGAGTTGCAGTGGTATGCTTACCAAAATTGCTCATATACGTTTTAACTCCATTGTTGTACCTCGTTCACAGGGCTTTTTTCTCGTGTTTGCGCGCTCTGACATATACCTGACATAAGCTGTTATACTATGACAAAAATTAGAACACTATGTAAGTGCCATAGTTCCGACTGACCGACGTCAATACAACACGACGTTGCAATGACACCCACGCAACAAGATTACGTTGCCTGGTGAAATAGGAACTCCTGAAAATTTCTCTGAAGCAAGCAAAATGTGCTTAATGACGAAACAGCTTGCTTACAAAACAATCACAACAAATTTGCTTAGTCATGTGTTGTTTCTTGAAGTGGAAAGTGATACTAAAATTAAAAGATCAGGAACTGAAATGTTCAACCTAGTTACCACCCTCTTTTTGATTATTTTGCTTCAAAAACAGGTAGAAAGACTGGAACCTGAATATATTAAAGTTGTGTCATTTAATTAATGTCACTTTTAGACACTAATGCACAAACTCTAAATTTCCTGGAACAAAATGACACTAACGCCTAATTTGTTTGCTAATTTTGCTATAAAGATACTGTTCTGTTGGTTAGAGCGTCCCGGGGTGAACGGAAAAACAGCTTTTCGCTTTGGTCTCTGTAGAAAAGTTACGAATTGAATTGCGGTCTGAATTTCCTTTCGGTGCTTTTAACAGAATGACTTTCACTGCGTGTGCAATAACACTGCGTGTGCAATAACTTCATGTTAACAGATGGAAGTAAAATTCAGGCGAAGTGAGTGCTATGCGTGTATGCATTTATCATATGGTGGGCGTAAATGATGCTGCCGCCCAAAATTTTACTTCACCTCGGGCGTAATGTAAACACGCCATTAATTCACTTCGGTTTAAAACTTCACTTCAGCGGCTAAGATACATTCAAAGCGTAAACAATATTCTTACGCAAAAATAACCCTTCAAAAAAAATACTTAAGTTCGATTCTCGCTTGCAATGCCGTGATTTAGTCTACACAAAGCCGACGAAGGAATAATTAAAGTTAGGGGACCAAGTCTCGGATCTCTATCGAAGTTGTTATTTTCGTTCAAAAGTCCCGAAAAATAATTATGGGAACATGATAGCCCTCCCGACGCCCTCCCCTCTCCGGTTTCTCCGGCCCTGCTAAAGCAAACATTTATATTAATTTATGCATTCTTGGAAGCAGAGATGTTGTCCTTACTGTATTTTTTTATAAAGGAGATTTAGACGCACAAAAAGTTTAATGAAATAAAAAAGTGAACGATAAAGCAAATATATATAATTCTGAAATAAAAGTTTCTTGTCTCTCAATCCAGGAGAAATACCTTTGTCGTGAAATAGCATCTTTATTTCTCTGTCAGTAAAGCTGCTTTATTATAACACGTTAATAGATTTACAACTTTAAAATTATATAGTTAAAGTTTAAAAAAATCGAAGCGTTAAATCCCAACGGCCTGATTGCACAGTTTAACTTTACAAAAGATAAAAAGATCTGGAATAATAAGTACCCGATTAAAAAATTGAGTAACGAGTTCGCTAATTGCTTCTAAAAATATGCAGCGTGGACAAAAATGACTCTCCTACACTGACGATTTAAATTGCTTAACGTCTGCAAAAATTTAACTCTAGCATGTAGAAGAGGTTTTTAGCTCTTGCATCCCTGTTTCGGATCAACCTCGACTTGTTATTAAAAATAAATGATCTTGAATTACACTATGCTTAACAGTCTGTGGCGCCAAATTCAACAAAACTTATGACGAAAAACAAACTGGAACGAGTTCAAATTTTTGACTTTTGAATGTACAAAAATATTTGTTCCGCTGTTCATGAAGATATTTGCTGTTTAACCAAAGATGAGATAAGGATGTGTTAAAAAAGAAATCGACTGATTGAAGTCACGAAAATGATAACGACAACAACAAAAACAATAACAACAAAACGACAACGACGAGAATAAGGAAAGTGACAACTAAACGACGGCATCAAAAACGACAACTACAGTGACAACAGAGATGATGCCAGCAACAACACAACACGACGACGACAAATAGCGACGACAACAAATAACAACAATACGACGACGACAAATACCGTCGACAACGAATAACAACAACACGACGACAACAAATAACAACAATACGACGACGACAAATACCGTCGACAACGAATAACAACAACACGACGACAACAAATACCGTCGACAACCAATAGCAACGACAACAGCTTACCTGTAACTACCATATGCGATAGAAGTTTCACTTGGAGATATCAAGTGAAATAAAAAGAAAGTGAAAGTATGAAAAATATAAAAATCATACGTGATAAACGAAACCTCTTCAGTACGGAAAACAACATCATGCTTGCGTTTAACACAAACGATCAACACAAACAGAATTTTATCAAACACGCATTAAGAAACGTCATTAACGTAATTAGTGTTGATTAATGAGATTCTGCAATCAAAGAAGACATTATAACCTCCTCTTCAGTATAATTATGCTGAGTCAGTGATTTATTTTGTCATGTTACTAAATTGAGAAAATTAGGAGGGTTTGTGCGAAAGAAACTACCTCTATCATATCATTGAATCATCGCTTCTTTGTATTGTACTTCTTGTTTCGTAAAGTATAAAATACAGACCGCGATATATATGACCCTCCTACCGATTCGGATTTTTTACGCAGAATTGAACTTTTATACGTCGGTTTGAATGGTGCGTTAGAAAGAGAAGAGAATTGTTTTTGTGTTTGGACAGAACTTAAAGATGGCCCGTCCCAATATAGAAAACGGCTCTTGGAGGAGGTTGTGGAGTGTATATTGTTTATGGGGAGTTTGAGTGAGAACATTTGAGAAATGAAGTAAAAAGAAGGCCGCGTTTATCATTATAAACAGAGTTAATCGTTGACCTGCGGAAACATCCCCTGGTTCCCGTCTTTCATACTCCAGGTATCGCTATTTTGTGCTTCCTAAGCACCACAAGAATTTTTTACTCGCAAAAAGACCGTAAAATATTTCGCAATTGCTATTTTGTGTGTCCGTAACACGATTATAAAATCGTGCAGAGACAAAATGTGGATATCATTTATTCAGAGATTACTTTTCTATAAGTAACAAAAGGAGACTAGAATTCTCATCTCAGGCCTCACCAAGAAAAAAAAGGATTTGTGAATTGCAAATAAAAAAGAAGAAATAGATTTTATTTTTTGGTCAAACAGAGAAAAAAAGCTTTTCAACCTTCAATCGTGGACAAAGATATTGAGACTAAGGCAGTTTTTTACTCATTATCCAAATATGGACAAAACAGTCAAACAGTCAATGCACTGCAGCCGGCAGGCTGCAAAGTCGCTACTTTTGCACACAAGTAGGCAAGACAGAGAGCGTTGAAAAGTTGCTAGTCACATTCTTTAGCACGACGGCACACCGAAATAATTCGTGATGTGTGATATATAGAATGAGCCTACGCAATTACTTGTGGTGGCGAACTTCGAAATTCGTTGTCTTGTCCCAACATATTGTGACCACGATTGTTGTTCAACTCATTTTTAATGATGTCAAATGGGTACTTTGCTTATTGAGTGTCTGAGGTTGAGACCATGAAGAAATATATTTAATAATATATTTAGAAGAAAAGAAATGGATCCAAACATGTATTGTATGTAGCTAAACAAATATTTATTTGAGACTATTTATTTTCGAATATATATTTGGTTTACGTTATGAAGTAAAAATTCTACTAACGTCATAACTATGTTAAATACGACTTTCTTGCCACCATTCTACTAACGTCATAACTATGTTAAATACGACTTTCTTGCCACCATTCTTCATGCCTGACCCCAACTTTGTCACGAGGATTGACGTACTGTAATTCTCCGCAGATAAATCCTGATTTCAAAACCTCTTTTTGCGTTGACTTTCTTGCAAGTACGCTTATGTGCGGGTGGGCTTATGTGCAGGTGGACTTATGTGCGGGTGGGCTTATGTGCGGGTGGGCTTATGTGCGGATGGGCTTATGTGCGGGTGGGCTTATGTGCGGGTGGACTTATGTGCGGGTGGACTTATGTGCGGGTGGGCTTATGTGCGGGTGGACTTATGTGCGGGTGGACTTATGTGCGGGTGGGCTTATGTGCGGGTGGACTTATGTGCGGGTGGACTTATGTGCGGGTGGGCTTATGTGCGGGTGGACTTATGTGCGGGTGGGCTTATTTGCGGGTGGGCTTATGTGCGGGTGGACTTATGTGCGGGTGGGCTTATGTGCGGGTGGACTTATGTGCGGGTGGACTTATGTGCGGGTGGGCTTATGTGCGGGTGGACTTATGTGCGGGTGGACTTATGTGCGGGTGGGCTTAAGTGCGGGTGGACTTATGTGCGGGTGGGCTTATGTGCGGGTGGGCTTATGTGCGGGTGGACTTACGTGCGGGTGGACTTATGTGCGGGTGGGCTTATGTGCGGGTGGGCTTATGTGCGGGTGGACTTATGTGCGGGTGGACTTATGTGCGGGTGGGCTTATGTGCAAACAGAAAAAACGTTAGCAAGATGAGGACCGAGTGCAAATAGAAATTTCTTGAAAGATAACTGAAAACAGGCAAAAAGAAAAAGAAAACTGAATTTTCAACAATTACCTTTATTTAATTCTGATGCCCAACCGGAAAGTGTTAAAAGTTATTTGCACTGTTAACGAAAAACATCGCGCCAGTAGGAACATGGATCCCTGGTGGTGGAATTGAAATTTCCGTGTATTTATTACCTATATGATGCCAAGATCTGGAAAAGGAGAGTTCGAAGAAAAATTAAAGATTGTGTGAATAAATTGGTCGTGTATACGCAGAATATTATGGTACTTTTCTTTTATCGGAAATAAATTCACTTGAAATGATTCTAAAATTTATCTCTTTAGTAAAAAATATCATATCGTTCGATTAGATACAAATTCACTACTATCTACCATTATCTATATATTAAAGTAAAGTGGAAGATGTGAAACGAAGTATATTTTTTTGGTTTTATCCTCCTTTCTATTTTATTTAGGTTTATACCTTTGATCGTTTTTAGAAAACAAGAAACCGAAAAAATTTGATAGGCTTGATTTTAGTTGGAACAAACGCGAAAAATCAAAAAGTAGAATAAACGTTTCCTTGCAGATAAGCCCACCCGCGTATAAGGTCATCCACGCAGCTATAAGCCCATAGTATAAACCCAGACAAGGAGTCAACGGTTTTTAAAACCGCGGAAAAAACTCGTTTAAATCATGGTTTTAGTTTCCGTGGACAGTCATACCGCGATAAAAGCATATCTGACATCGCCAATTTACCTAAGATTCTATGTCGGGGACTTTGACAAGGACGGGTCCTTCATTACATCAAAAAAGAAAAAAAAAAGAGAAACGTTAGAGATTCGTGAATAAGCATATTTTTGATGCCATAATGAAGGTATACTGGAGCAAAGTACTTAGACACTTCATTACGATCGTTGCTTGTTTTATTACACTTTCTACGTTTTTAGTATATTAGATTAACAATAGGGCGTTAATTGCACAAAATGTAAATCGCAAAATTGATTTTTGTAAAGTTTCCAATTTCTTCTCAACGGCAAAATTTAAACGTTGACAATCCCTAAAGCTTAATTTTACTTTTAGCTTAAACAGAAAAACAATATACTGTGTTCTTAATGACCCTGATTGTGCAATCTTCGATATAACCCAAAGTTAGTTTTAGCTACCCAATTAAATCGCCCAATTTTAGAACATATCAGATAAAGTAAATAAATTCTTCAGGGAGATAATCGCAAAATTACTACCCTTCACAAGAGAACAGATCCACATGTAAGGCAAGCGTGACCATAAATCGTCGAAACCTCACAAATTTCCTTTTCTTTTTTTTCTAATTTGCTGAAGATCTTTGGCGAATTGGTAAAATGTCTTCTTATTAATCTTACTATTACAAACTTGTAAGAAGTCCCGTGGTCAGGTTGAATTTGTCAGTTTATTCTACGCCTCCCTTTTCTTGATGTTGTTTTTTTCTCACTATTTTCTCGGTGAAACTCTTATAAATATACTTGTATCTAACACAGACACTTATCGCTAGTAAACAGGAATAGTGAAGTAATAGCTAATCAGTATAAAATTTTCTACATCCAATTCTACATAGTACAGGTACAGAATAGTTATTATTGATAAAATAAAATGCACTAAACATTACAGTAACTCGACTCAAGTGTTTTTCGAGCTCGACTTGAGTGTTGTTCGAGTAAAATTTAAGTGGCGACAAAGAAACTTACGAAAGCGTGGAAATCACTTTGCAGTTATCAAAAGCGTTTAGTTTAAAATACAAACTGGCTCAAATATAACTCTTTTCCATCTTTTCCATCTTCTCTAACTTTTTCTTTGTTTTCAGATTTTTTTCATATCTATACTTATATCCTGTACGTGTCAACAAGTCATTTCATATATACAAAATTTTGTTTTGAGAAGAAAGTTCAAATATTGCTAAAACAAACAAAAGAGAATCATGTGTTATTAAACGTTGACAACTTGTTTGAATTGTCTGTTTACGTCACGTGGTACCTTATCACGTGGAAAATTTCAATATATGACACCGAAAATTACGGTCGTTAACCAACAGCTGCAACTTTATTTATTACGACCTGAAAAAGAGGCATCCTTCTAATGCATTCTGATACGTGAAATTCCTGCCAAATGTTGTACTCAATACCAACCTTGCTCCCAGGGCAGAGTACAGAAAATATGCCCTGGGGATGAGAATACTGAGTGCCGTCTATACTGCAAATTTATGGACATTCTCAAAGTGAATTTAACATGATGTATACGCTGTTACCGTACATTGCATTGCTGTTATAGAACCAGTTGGGCCTTAAGGATTCTCGCGTATTTCATGATATATTTGCACTGTTCTGAAATTTGTATATACTTTTAGCTTCAGCGTAGGTACGTGAAAACGCCATATTTAGCTAGGCTCTCTCAAGTCGCATGAGGGCAGAGATAAATTAGTAATATTTGATATAACTGCTGCACTTATGTAAACAGAAAGTGAACGGTGAAAACCACACCTTAAACAAAAGAGTTATCTTCTTTATTGTTTAAGTTAAAACAAGCATAAATATAATTTTCCTAAAACTCAATTGTTGACTTGCAGCGAGTATGAAATAAAAAAATTCGCCGCCATTTTCATTGTCAATATGACGTCATAGTGTGTAAACGTAATATTCTGTGAAAAACAAATTTCTGTAAAAGTTATAGAGAAAACGAAAGCTTTGTACTATCTTTTATAATTTTTGAAATTTCTACTGTATAAGCAGAATTTGACTTCCTGAATAAACAAGAAGTCCAAGTTAAAAAATCATATTTGATTTTTATAAAAGCATAACGATTTTTATATTATTTATTTTATAAGCTAAGCATATCTCCTGACTTTCAATTGAAGTCTTGAGAAGAAAACTGTTGGTGAAAAAAGCATGTAAACAAAGGGAAACAGAAAAAAAAACAAGATATTTATAAAAACAACGTGTATTAAATGGAGCAATTCGTGCTTTTTTTACATGATGGTATTCAGTAGTTACAATTGCAGTTACTAGACACCCGCGATGACGTTACAATCTAGTTACCATGACCCTTTACGCTAATGTATGCACACTTTAAATTATCATTGAATTTTACTCTCAATGAATCAAAACGAGCTTAAATTTTCTATCGCAGCAGTGTGCGGACAGGATAGATAGTCAACCATTGTAAGATGTAGCTATTAAGTCAACTAGTCGTTAGCCCGTAGAAAAATCCACAGATTCACCCGTCCTTGGAATTCCACCGGGAATTTTAACGTCGAAATAAAGTGGATGAAATTATATCACATTTACTATTTCGTGTGTCCGTAGCACGACTTTTTTATATAGAATACGAGTATTCATAATATAGAGAAGTGACCCAAAAAATAAATTCGTTGGAAATGAATTAACCCAACGTCGTTCCCAGAGCATTTTGCCTTTTTGATGAATTCGATAGACGCTCCGTAAAAACGGCTCAGGGGCCATAAACCCTGAGGAGGAGGTGAAAATCACTTGCACCGAAGTACCGTACAACATAAAATATATTTTCGAAGAAAGAAATATGAAAAATTATTCTGTTATTCTGTTCAGAAGTAGCTTCAGATTTTCGCGCAACCAATTGTTCTCTCTGCGCGAAAGGCTTCTGATCAGTCAACCCTAAAAACTACCTCCGTGAAAAATGACTTTAGCGCGTATAAGTTGTTGTATCGTGAAACGTGGTTCATACAATTCAGTATGATGCGCAACTTGGTCAAGACGAAGATAAATGGAAGTACACATGTGTTAGACACTCAGTTGCTGTATATACTAGATATAAGAACGACGTATATTATTTACTAGCTGTGTATTTACTTCCAAATTCCACGATATAAAATACATCTGTTTGGCTTCTTTCCTATTTTTAAGAATACATAACAGATAAATATATCAAACTTATTACATAAATCTAAACATAATTTTTTTAGCAGCAAAATATTTTTCAAAAAAAGTGAAAAACGCATTTGATTGGATGGTGAGGTGTAAGAATGAAAGCTATTGGCTGAAGAAATATTTGAAGAGTATGCACTTAATATGACTTTTTTTAACGTTTTTTGAGAAGGGTTTAGAAGATCCAAACCGTGCAGCCTTAAAATTTACTAAAAAGTTTCCTACATTTTATTATAAAAATAATTCTTTTCCGTAGGTTAAACAACTAGCGGGTAACATTGGTCACATCTAGGCCTCCTTGGTCACACAAGCTCAACGAATTATTTTTATTCTTAATATATTTCTTTCTTTTTAAGGTGCATGTGAATCAATATCAGCGAGATAACTGTATTTTCTTTTAAGTTCTTCAAATTTATCTAATGTGAAAGAGTTCTTTCCAAGATGTATTTTATCTAACATGACTACATAATCAAACTTTTCTCTATCATTCTTTTCACACGACACACACCAACTCGACAGTTCCTCATCAAGCAGTGCCAATGTCTCATCATCAAAATCATTTCCATGCAATGATACGACTTTCAAATGTTTGAAAGATTTAAGTAAACACTTGAATAGTTGACTTGTTAACCCACAAGCATATAAAATTAAAGATTTCAGTTGAAGTTGGTGAATCAAGGCAAGTTCTTCAATTTGATTGGACATTGTCTCGATATTCTCTTTTTCCAATTTTGAATTTCTTATCTCTAATGTTTGAACATGTTTCATGCATAATGAAAGTTGTGTCAAACTGTCAGAAGAAAAGTCACAATCATTAAAACTAATTTGTGTTATTTTACATGAAGACAATACTGTCACGTGATGCTGAAGTGATTGACCAATTATTCGAATCGTTGCTTCGATAAACTTCATCTTTCTAAATTTAACTTTTTCCAAGTATGGTATACAGGCAGCTATGACTTCCATATTGATATTACTCGTATCTAATTCAGATAGTGAAAGCAGTTGGAGCTGAATTGGGCTTGATTTTAACAAATTGATAAGCATGGTAGCAAATTCAACCCATATGAAATCTTTTTTGCTAGATGTCACCTTTACTCTGTTGCAGTATTTCAAACATTTGATTATAGTTGGTTTCAAGTGAAAAGGGTTGCTGGCATCAAAATAAAAATCATCAATAACAACTGACGCGCAATCTAGTAAACAATCCAAAAAATGATAAACGTATCTAACTTCGTGATCAGTCATTCCGCTAAAAGAAATCCTAAAATGTTTTCCAGTAAAAAATTCAATCATTGGGAAGGAAAATGTCTTTTGAGACTCATAAAAACAAATAAAGTACTCAGTGATGACACGGCATAAGGTGTGAATATCAAACGTTTTGCATTTCTCGTGAGATTTTATAAAACATTCTTCAAGATTACCCATAAAATGAACTACCCTGTCAATACCAACTGAGTCTAGATTGCGAAGAAATGTTTTTAAAATGTTTCTTTTGCCATCAAGGGAGACGTATATTCCTTCTAAACCAGCTAAAACTGGTAAACAACATTTAAGGGCAAAATTCTTCTTCAACAGATGCTCTGCTCCCATATTGAAAAATAAATAAAGGGCGCACAACAATTCTTGCAAAACTAAATGACGAAATTGATAAACAAAACCAAATTCACCGTCACGAGATTTGACAATAAGTCCAGTTTTCTCAAGCTCTTCTAATTTAATTGTATCCCCACAACCATCAAAAACAACTTGTTTTTTCCTCAATGTATGGTAAGATAATTCTGCTATTTCGGTTATATAGCGAATCACCTTTTCACTCGAACATAGCTCCTGCAAACTGATATCATCATTAGCACAGCCTTCTATCTTAGAATGGTTACGTAGATATAACAAACAAACATACAGAAGAAGTTCGGTTGTCGTTTTTGGTGCTTTAATGCTCAGATCATCTTGATACAAGCCACAAATCGCCCATAAGTAAATAGGCACTGTTGCCATGGCTTTCAGAGTCTCAGATTCCGTAATCTTCAGTAACACTGTCTCTTTAGCTTGTGCGTGTTCATTCTCAAATGCTTTTTCGACATATAGTTTGATACTGTCTGCAGTAAAACCACACACTTCTAATGTTTTCACTTGACAATGTTTTACAATTTTTGTTTGATATTGATGACACGCGCCAGGACGACCTAAGAATACAACTCTTTTTCCAATTAATACAATTCCAACTGGGTTGATAAGTGCATGGATAAAATCAGCTTTACTTGATTTTACATTTGTTTTTGATTCATTGATCGTTTGCAACTCATCTACACCATCAATCAGTATGAGAATGTGTTTACGTATACTCATCAAGTCTTCAATCGTGGTACAACCAAAGAGGATAGGAAATAATTCTTTTAATACTACTTCCCATGTTTTACCTTGTATAGTCATATTATTTAACACGCTGCACTTGATCGGCAAAAGCAGCTTCACATTCGGCATATCATTTTCACCATTCCAGAGAACATTATTTGCCCATTTTAGTATCATATTCTCAAACAGTGTCGACTTCCCAGAACCTGCAATTCCACTTAATGTTACAAAATGATCGCTGAACTTCACAATGTCTTCAATTTCATATAACTTATTTTGATTTCGCAAAGCATTGATATCGTACAGATGATATTCACGATCAACATGTCTCCATTTTTCGTCGATGATGTAACTTTGCATTATAGCTAGATCAACATATGCATCCTCTCTCTTCATTGGTTCATGCATCATACCGTGTTTGGACATAACAGGCAGAGCGACCTGCTGCTCTGATAACGTATCAATGTAGAATTGTCGGTGATTCTTCAAGGCATTGTTTAAAGCTAAAAATAACATAAAAATACTAGAAGAAGAAGAAGAAGAAGAAGAAGAAGAAGAAGAAGAAGAAGAAGAAGAAGAAGAAGAAGAAGAAGAAGAAGAAGAAGAAGAAGAAGAAGAAGAAGAAGAAGAAGAAGAAGAAGAAGAAGAAGAAGAAGAAGAAGAAGAAGAAGAAGAAGAAGAAGAAGAAGAAGAAGAAGAAGAAGAAGAAGAAGAAGAAGAAGAAGAAGAAGAAGAAGAAGAAGAAGAAGAAGAAGAAGAAGAAGAAGAAGAAGAAGAAGAAGAAGAAGAAGAAGAAGAAGAAGAAGAAGAAGAAGAAGAAGAAGAAGAAGAAGAAGAAGAAGAAGAAGAAGAAGAAGAAGAAGAAGAAGAAGAAGAAGAAGAAGAAGAAGAAGAAGAAGAAGAAGAAGAAGAAGAAGAAGAAGAAGAAGAAGAAGAAGAAGAAGAAGAAGAAGAAGAACCTACTTTCTGTGATGTTTGTTTTCTCGATCACATTCTGAATGATATCATCACGATGGAGACAAATTAACTGATGTTGGATGGTTCTCCAAGAAATATTATACTTCAAAAGTTTAAAACAAGCTTCCATTCTTTTGTTGTTTTCTTCAAACTCAACTTGCGCCTTTTTGATTCCTTCCTCTGGCACATCTAACAGTTCTGATAGTTGGACCCAGTCTTTGTCAATTTCTTCTACTATAATCTCTAACGCGTCCATTACTACGATATCATGAGAATTTTCTAAAATCGGAAAGAAAAATATCAATTTTGAATTTAAATTCAGTTTGTGAATTGGCTTTGGTTGAGATTACTTAAATAATCATAAAAATCCAATATTTATTTTATCTAATGTATATATATTATTTTATTATAATTATTTACCAAGGCAAGCCATTTCAGTTCCTACTGGTGGTTTTGTCAATGAAGGTCTTGCAAAGGGAGTTTTTATTGTAAGTAAACAATCGCCAAACATGTCAATCCTTTTCTTGCTGAACGCGTACAAAAAGAACGGACCCACATTTTTATAGCTTTTGGGATTACCCAGCCAGGGTTTTAACTCAAAAACTTCCTATCACAAGGCTACCAGTAAGTAAATTGTTGAGGTTTTCAATTTTCTTGCTAACAAGAAAACTGTCTGCTAGAAATATGTAAGATTGCTCGAATCCCTATATAGCGAACTAAGACCGTCAATTAGGATTTAGTGAACTATAGCTGCAACGAAGTACCCGGTATATAAGATCACCACTGTGCAAAGGTTGAGTAGTTTTATTTTGATCAGCGTTTCAAGCTCTACACATTGGAAGCACAGGTAAACAGATTTAGGAAGAAAAGAAATTGCGTATTGACGAGTCGTGGCAGTCATCAAAATACAAGTTACGGTTCTCTTTTCCAATGTACTCCTGCCTAAATGGATTTTTCCACGGGCCTTGATTGACTGCAAATCTCAACGATTACACCTTAGAAATTCAATATGTTATACAGTTGACTCTCTCTAATCCGAATCTCAAGGGGGATAACTTTTTATTCGGATTACAGAGAGATTCGGATAGTAGAAAGTCTCTCTAATTCGAATTTCCAGGGTGAAAATTCGGATAAGAGAGAGAAATCGAACTTTTTTAAAAAAAAATTAAAAAAAAAAGTAAGGTGAGATATAAAAACAAATAAGTAAGTTTTCTTAACAATTTAATATATTATTTATTTTCGAAAAAAGTGTTCAATCCTTGTTTGCTTCTTGTTACCAAGATTGTCTAAATCAACGGCCCTATTTACATTTTTTAACAGAGATTCAAATTACGAAAAACAAAAACATTCGAAAGTGTTAATGGTATATTTACACTTAAAAATTCGGATTATAGAGAGAATTTAGCCGAAGGGACCTGAAAATTAGTTCGAATAATAGAGGTTTTCGGATTACAGAGATTCGGATAGTAGAAAGTAAATTATAAGAGTTTTTCGGATTATAGAAAGATTCGGATAATAGAGATTCGGATTAGAGAGAGTCAACTGAACTCACTTTTTTTTTGTTCATCAATTTGTATTTCTTTGATTATCATTTTCAACGACTCTATATCTGCCATCACCTTGTCAAGCGGAGTCTTTTGTGTTGCCATGGCAACTTCAAGTGATTCGATTCTTTCAGTGTTCTTATCAACCTTTTCATTTTCAACATCACTCAAGCTCTGCTGCAAATGTGCCATCTTGGTTTCTAGAAACTGCACTCCTAGTGACGTATACATCTTCAAACTAGCTGTCTCTAAGTCGTTGAAAAGCACCATGTTGTTATAACCTAACCCTTTGAGTATGTGTCCCATCCTTTTCCAGTATTTTAGAAAATCTTGTTCATTTTGGATGTCGTTCACGCTACTGTGGAGAAGCTCATTTCGAAGTTGTTTAGCAAGTAAACAAAACGCTGCAAGGCTTGTATCGTTTTTATGTGGTACTTTTTGACCCCACCCTCCCAAGGGTGCCGGTATAATTTTCTCATACCGTATAACAAGCACGACAAGTGTTATATCCCAATCACGAGAGTTTGACTTTCCTGATGCGGGACAAAGAATGTCCCACTGTTCTTTATGAATAATCTTTTTTAATTTTTCATAAAACTTTTTTTTAAATTGAATCATTTTGGCATGCAATAAAACTTCATCGTCTGTAATGCCGGTGTACGAACCATCTTGATGATAATTGTGTAATATACATATCAAGGCTTCTTTTATACATATCTGTAATGTAATTATAACACGCATCCAGTATTGACAATTTGAAACTGTTGATGTTGAAGCATCCATTCTTTTACCTTGTTCATATATTCCACTTCACTCTTACTCTTTCATCTGGAATCTAAAGTAAATATCCGTTATTACTTTGCAGAATAATAAAACAATGCAATCAATTGAATGGTTATCAACTCAGGGATATCCACATTTTTATAAAACTTAATTGATTTTTTTAACTCCTCAATATGCTTAAACAGAATTTGAATCTGAGGCTAAAATATGTTGCCTACTCACGTGCTAATGTGTCACCCTCGTCCCTGGAGCTCCTTTTAATGATATCGGCGTCTCAATATCAGAAAGAGAAAAAAAGCCCTGGAGTCGAGGTTGCTTGTCTTAATTTTTTAAAAATTGTCGGCTTTCTAATCGTGAGGTTGGGGAGATTTATAGGCGTTATGCTTTTACATGTACTAAAAAATCGCGCAGAGTAGAGTAAATATATACGTTACCATCCTCGCATGCAGTATTTTCGTTATACTTATTGTTAAACAGTGCTGACGAAAACGGGGTGCAGAAGGTTACACCGCCTCCTACGTTTTTCTTGGAAATGAATTTTGAACGTACACAATCGACAATCTTAGATTTAATTTGAAGTGTTTCCCTACTTGTTTTTAGATATTTGCATTTAATAGTATTGACGTGAATATTCATGAATATGTGTAACGGACATGAGGCATATGTATACAACAGATATTCAATTTGTCAGTTATGAATTACCTTGCTCTTATAAAAAATACTTTCTTTTCTAGACATCGATGCATGGTGTACGTTTTTTAGTTTCCCGCGTTTGTTTTTATGTTCCGCTGTTTACAGGTCGGATTGTAAGTGGCAATTCGGGGTGGAAATACTGCCTTCAATCTTTTTCTTGTGTCATCGAGGATGGTGTAGTGGTAGCGCATTCGACTTGTAATAACTAAATAATTTTTTTACAATACAACACTAAAGGACATAGACGTTATACGTGAAAAGATAACAAAAAACATTGATAGTTGACTTTACTGAACGACACAACATAAACTAAAATATCGATTTAACAGTTCAACTTTCTCGGATAATTGCTAACTCATTTGTAATCCGCACGTCGTCGTCGCACATACTACGGACGGAATAG
Organism: Hydractinia echinata; assembly: GCA_030067915.1. Lineage (NCBI taxonomy): Eukaryota > Metazoa > Cnidaria > Hydrozoa > Anthoathecata > Hydractiniidae > Hydractinia > Hydractinia echinata. The sequence continues at coordinate 357,849 of JASGCC010000068.1, forward strand.
TTTTTGGAACCACGCAGACATGGAATTGCCGAACGCACCAAAATAAACGAAATTTTGCGTCTCAGCCACGCTACAACTTCTCCCTTAGTTTCATCTCTTTTTTCCGCGATCATGTCGGCTAGTCTGGATACAAAAACACTTGTTTTTCGACTCATACCCCCGTTGATGCTAAATACCAAAGGTGTAAACGTCCCATGTTCGACGTCTATGATGCTTCTGGTCTTTTTTTCTCTTTTTCTTGAGAAGTAAATAATGATGACATTGTTTGGCGTCGATAACTTGAAGCAATGGGATTAAAAATCCTTACATCTAAAAATGCTCGTTGTCCTCTCTGCCAAAAACTTCTTACACTTATGTCAGCTCTTGCTTCAGCGTCTGTAACTGCAGAACGGGGAAAATCAGTTGCTTCAGTGGTCAGGGGAATCAGGGGAGGTTCACATCGTATATCTCTGCATACCTCCTGCAATAAAGTAGCCATCAAATCACGTAGTTCGTTGTGACGAATATTCACAAAACCACCAACATGACATGACAATGCATGCTCAATCGAATTTTGTTTGCCACAAGCACAAACTAGTGGCAATCCTTTAATACTTCATCCGTAACGTAGAAAAATAATGTCAAGAAATTCACGCTTATTCAGGCAAAATCCATGGTCTTTTAATGGTAGAGTTGTTAACCAACTAGAAGCACCAGTCGACCTTGCAATTTCGTTTAATTTTGCTTCATCTTGGGATAATCGTGTCGTCACATCTTTTAGCTTGTTTAAATAGAATACATTTCTTTCCCTGGACACCTTTGACTTAATTTGTTTGCTCGTCAAAGCACTTGTTGTCACCATCAAGTTTTGATGCTTTATCTCTTTCGTAAGTTCGTTGGTGACAAGTTTTGAAAATTTATATTCCATTTTCGAGATCTCAACAACATTTATCAAACCAAGAGGCCTCCCATTTTCACCGGAAGAGACAACAATACTCTCTCGTCATCGCTACATGCCCTTCCATCACATAAGGCTGGGATCAATTTTGTGCGAATTACATTTTCTACTGGTTGCAACAACTCCGAAATACCAGGTATTGTACGAATATAATAGTTAAATTTATGCCTGTATCCAGATATAAAGGCAGAATAAGCAGCTTGAGGTTGAACTTCTGCAATTGCTAATAAACTCAGCAGTTCGTTCACCCATGTATTGACCAAGTCTTCTACGTAACGTTTCTTGTATTCAAGGGAACCAATTGAGGCGCCAAGATGTTTTCTTCCTTCCAATGTTATGTTGATGTTAAAATTTTTGAATACCTCTCTAGCCAGCTCCTGCTTGACAGCTTTAATTATCAGGCATGATTTGGACGCTTCTGGATAGTAGCCAATTAACCGGCCCTTTACGATAAGCATTTGCCACCAATTTTTGAGTCGTGCTAGCTCGCCCCCAGCACTGATATCATCAGCATAAGCTACATGTTTTACCTCGTGTATCATCAACACTTCTAGCAGTGGGCGAATACCAAGTGCATATATTGCCATCGCTGTAGGATCTCCCTGAGTGGTTCCCTCATAAGATGATATCTCCAGTCCACCAGTAACAAATAATCTCGCTTGAGTCTGATAGCAGTTGGTAACATAAATAGCTAGTTTCGGACAAATAATTTTCAGATTGTGCAATAAAACTTTTCTGTTAAAACTATAAAAAAGCATTTGATGCGTCTACTAAAAGTACACCATCAGTTCCTTCATCTTCGAATATATCCTTCATTGCATGAACCGCTGCTTCGCATCCGAGTCTTGTCCAGCACATAGTTGGAGATTACCAGCTGCATCGATAACGTCGCGTTTGACAAGACACATTATGGATTTGCCAATGATTCGTCTTAATACCTCCCCAATACCAAGGGTACGAGGCGACAAGCGGTATAGCATTCTAGAGAATTGTCTCTCTCACTAATTTCTTCTATACACAAGGTTCTAGTCATTTTAGCGATAGCATTGCATAAATCTGTAGAGTATGAACCAAATGATTTCGACACCAATATTCTTCTCCACCCATCAGCGTCCAGATTTGATGGTCCAGCAGCACCTTTCGTTCTCAAGGCAGCTTTTCGTATCGCATCACCGGTTAATTCATTAACCTGTTGAATTGATTGATAGTGCTGCATGCACTATCAATCAATTCAACAGGTCCTTGAAGAAGAAATTCATCAAAACGTTCTTTCGCCGCAGGGTGTTTCGTTTTCAAAATTCTTTCAGTATCATCATTAATTTGCAATATGCCCTGTTTTCCTTCACATGATAGTACCTTCAATGCCGCGTTCACTTTTCCCGAAAACATCAAATCTCTAAAAGATTTTGCTAGAGACTCTGTCGATCTTTGATTTCTGCCAGCTATTAGATTTATTTGAATCGCTCTGGACTCTCTCACAAGTGCATCAAAATCGCCATCTATCCATGATTGCAAACGAATATTCAAGCAATTAGAGTGTTCTTTCGATTTTGATGACCTGCTTGGTTTCTGTGAAAGAAGGGAAGGCATGACCATCAGCGCTTTATTAGCCACATTCCGTAATGCGCTGTTGTTGTTCCATGAGTCGACAAGTCTCGTGCATTCAGCAATGAATTTCTTTCCAGCAGAGCCGCTCGGCAAAATAAATATATTCCATCTCCATTTGACCACTTCATCGTACGTAGCATTTAGGATAACTGTCAAATCATGGATCGTATGATGACCCCAAATTTCTTTAAAACGTAAAGATGATGGCACTGCTTTCGTCAAATTATCACCGGTGTAAAGCGCTGTAGTGGCTTCACTGTCGTTTCCGTTATCTTCCAAATTCTGTTTTAAATTAAAAACAGTGCAACTTCTCTGGTGGTTTTTAAGTCCAGACACGCTCTTTAATATTCGTCCACAACTATTACAGGTCCTATTAAAGATGTCCATTTTGACCGCCGACTTCTGAATCTTTTCTGCATTATTGTTCGTATCTTTAAAAATAATATTCGTAGCCATTGTCTCATTGTCATGAACGGAGGTGTTGTTAGAAGAATATTCCTCGACTGAGACGTTTGAGGTTGTAGAATCTTCTCTCGTTGTATATGCATTTTCCGCGGATAAAAATTTCTTTATCATTTCATCCATGTCTAGTTGTCAAATCATTGGATCAATCAAATTTCATTTGGTATATAATGAAAGAACAGTTGAGATATAATATATGAGCAACAAAGTCTCTGAAAACAATCTAGTAATCTTGCGGCAGTGTTTCCTTACGTTTTAACGTCACGTCGCTGCATTTCAAGATGAATTTTTCACTTCCGATTACAAATTCATATTCATGCGTCCGCCATTGTAATCATAAGGTTTGAGGTTCGAGTCCCTACTCTGGCGCACTTTAAATGCAGTGTTGTCAACCCATTTGGTGCCATCTACTGACCGCTAACAGGCTTGTGTGGCAGGCAAGCAATTTAGAGCAATACTATACATATCTCTAGCGGTAATGTAACGTAGTTACAGTCGGAGGGGAGAAAGAGCCAACCGTTAGGATGGAATCCCCAAGACCTTAAAACTTCCCGTTACTTAATTACTTACTTAATCATCGGGACATCGAGACATCTTTAAGTAGAAACAAACTTGTTCCCCTAATATTTACGAAACAAAAGGTAACATCTCTAGTTGTTAAGTTTGTGGTTATGCTTACCTGGGCAAAATGGCATTCATTTTAAGGTTGATAATGGGTTCCAATTGACACTTATATTATCAATTTACTGCGTAAACTTACAACAGAGATCAGAACAAATCGCCTGTAACTCTTAATAAATGACTTCTCCAGTTCATTGGTTATAAATTATAAGTTATCAGCTGAAAAAGAATAAGGTATAAGAAGCATATATACCTCCGTCATCGACAGAAACCGCTATGGACATCGTCACTTCTTAAATCCATCAACAACTTATAAACTCATATTAGCCAACATAGTAATTGCTAAATTCTTGGTTTACATAATTTTATGACACTATTTACATACATTTTTTATCCTCCTCCAGAGAGGATATTGTAATACAAAGATTGCTTTGGCTTTCCGATTTTTTAGCACTCTGAAGAAGATTACATTGTTTTTATTATAAGGTTCGTATTACAAAGAACAAAGAATTTCCTTCGGGCCGAGCTAGGGCCGAGCTAGGGCCGTGTGATGCTTATTGCTTATTGATATTTATTTTAAACATTTCTCTTGTACCACTATTTCCAACTTCGTCTCCAGGGCTATTTTACACCTATAGTAGGTGTGTTAGGGCGCCGCCATTTTTTGTTATGTAGTGTTAAACGATGGGTAACTTTACGTAAAAATAGTCCTGGGGACGCGCCGTTCAATCAGTCATATAAATAGCCCTGGAAACAAGTTTATTTTACCTTAAAAATTTCTTTATAACATGCTAGAAATTAGTTACAGTACGTGAGACGGACAAAAAAGCAGCTTTTGTCTCTTATTAAGATGGAAGGTTCAATTTGTTCGAGGGACACAGGATTGTGTAAATTTACCTAAATCCACTTACACTGTCCTGAAACAGCAGCCATTATGAATGCTCTGCAATTTCACACCAGTGAATTATAGGATTCTAATATACGTTAAGCGAGACGAGTATACGGTAATAATGAAACAATTTAAATTATAGATTTAAAAAAGGCGAGGCTAAATTTGCTGGTAAAGAACGGACAATTTCCATTTTGGAGATAAATATCAGTCTACGTCTGTCTTTCACGCAAAATGGTACCACAAGTAGCAAGACGCACGCAATGCGGTATAAAAAGAACGGGCGAACCCGTGGATTTTTAACGGGCCACCGACTATATTAGTTAAAAAGGAGAAATAGCAAACTTTCCCTCCTTCTCTCCATTTTGGTAGAAAATGTTTTTGCCATCACACCTCTTTGTGTCGTCGATTTTAAGTTATGAATTTATGTACACTACAAAATGGTGTCCGAAGTCAGATAAATCACACTTCAATATTATTTTTAAAACCAAGTCATATCTGTGAACATATATGTCGGGTCACAGCATTCTTGCTTTGTCGGCACGAACAAAAAGAGAGTATAACAAATCTAATTTTTCTTTCTTTATAAAATCTGACAGTAAAAATACAGAATTACTAAGAAAACTATAGGAGCTGCGAATTGAGTCGTACTTTTCGAAATATGACTTACACGAAAACATGATTGAGCAGGTAAAAAGTTTATTGGTATCGTAATACTTCAAAAATTCTAAACTTTTCTTTGTTTTTTTCTCCACGAAACCTGCGTGAACTTATTCAACCACTGTTAGATGGTCATTCAACTGCTCTTTGAATTTAAGTTTAACAGGGCAGCATTCAACATCGTCCCTAGGGCTCTTCTACGCTTATTACGGAGCCGTACTGTCAGAAAAGGCCCGTGGAAGAATCCACTCAGGCAGAAGATTAGGTTGTTTTGCAGGTTTTGCTAACGTCAGCGTATACAGTGTATAGGATTATATGTGTTCGCAAACGTCATCAAAATACAAGTTACGATTCTCTTTTCCAATGTACTCCTGCCTAAGTGGATTTTACAGTGCAAATTTCTAAAGAAATTTTTTTTTGTACTTTAGAGGACTTTACTGACGTCAGCAAAATTTTAAAATTTAAAAACACTTATATCTCCTTATGCGTCAGAATATCATAGGCTGGGGACGAAGGTTGAACAGCCGTATCTCGAATATTACAGGGTGTTGGTATTTTGTACGGATAAAAAAAACAATTTTATTTAATTTATAAATTACTTCTGTTATTTAAAAAACGAGTTACTTTTTTTTTTTTTTTTATAAGCAACTACGAAATTTGGTCACATTTCTACATCATGGTTGCGTAATTTTATTCGATTAAATTTTTAATGTTTCTATAAGAAAAGGGAAAATACGAATAGAAGTCACTGTTTTGAAGCCAAGAAACAATGGATTGATTAAAAAGAACATCAAAAATATTTAACTTTCTTCGTCTCTATCTTCATCTCTATCTTTATCTTTTCTGCCAGTTATTTCTTTATAATTGTACAGAACTGAAGTTGCTTGAGAACTTTTCAAATCGAGTTCAGTTACGGGCTGCTTATAAAAAAAAATCGTGTACTTTATCAATCCTTTTCAGGAGATAATTTCTGTTCTGCTAAATTTCTGTAAAAGAAGTGTTTGTCTAAATCTCAATCCATGGAATGCGCAACAGATATGCAAAAAGTACTGGGAGCGAGGTTGGTGTGTATTAAGGTGAATAATTTATCCTTGCTGTATTGGGGTAGTTATTCGAAGACATGGTTACTGATGATGTTTGCGCCATTATAATATCTTTTGTATTGAAAACTTTACTTGGCTTTCTGCGACACCGACCGCGAAAAAAATAGACAATACTGTTCAAGCCACTGTTGCTTACCAGCATAAGATTCGCCCAATATGGTACATTGCCCATAATGAATCGACAGAGCGCATATGGTAAAGTGAGAAGAACAAACGCTGCTGTTATAAGTCCACATAACGTTGATATTTTAAGACCCTTTCTCCTACTGGCGATGTTGGTATTTTTATTTAACCAGTATGTGATAAATACATATGACTGCACCAAAAATACGTCACCGATTATGATAAACACAGACAAGACCAGTTGCATTGTGGTATGGTATCTTTCATCAATATCGGTAATCTTAACTCCCTTTTGTTTGAAGTGAGGTACAATTTTTGTTTTGTTCTCTTTAATCGAGGCAGTGGATGTAGTCATCACTGGAACAATGTAAGTAATCGAGACCGTCGGTTGAGTAGTCTCGACTGTTGCTGTTGATGTTGTAGATACTGTTGATGTTGTATTCACAGTTATGTATTCTATTCTCTCGGTTTTTGTCTGAAATGTTTCAGTAAAGTTGTGAGTAAGATGTGTCGAGATTGCAATAACAGTCGACACAAACCACGTGGTGCAAAGCAACCAATAAACTTTCTTGCGCGTGAGAAATACGTTGTGTTTGATTGGTCGAAATATTGCCCATAAACGATCAAGGGTAATCAAAACCAAATGCAAAATAGAATTCACAACAAAACAAAAGTAAATACTGTAGCTGACATCTAGAATGATCTCACTTTGAGCATTTTTCGTGACAAACACCATGCTTACCGAGCTATTTGACAAACCAAAAAACAAATCAGTGATTGATAAACTTAAAATACAAATCTCATGGATTTTCTTTTTTCTTTTTATTCGACACAACAAGATAATTTCGATTGTATTCAAAATCACCACAAGGAAGCCTAAACTAACATCGACTGATCTCTCTATAATATGTTCTAGGGCTGGCGACGAAGGGTGTTGGTGACTAAATGGTGTGGAATTGGTAGCACTGCCGGCAGACTTGAAAGATGTATTCAGCATGATCTAAATGAAAAAAATACAATACGGAATACTGAAAAATCAGAGCCACTATAATTTTTTTGCTAAAAAAGTAAATAAATATAGACGAAATATTTTAAAAATTTGTCGTATCGGGTGTTTCGCTCCCTATATTCTTAAACTGTTTAGCGCAAGTTCCTCTGAAGATTTTTAGTACAAACCTACAAAATTAAAAAGGCGGGATGGCCTCAACCTCGTCTCCAGGGTCTTGTGGCCCCTGAGCCGTTATTACGGAGACGAACATACAGGTGTGGCCGGATAATGATACCGATGAAAATAAAGTTGTATAAATGGGTCCGGTATAGAACTTCAGGTAAAGTCGCAAAATATTAGATCTAGATGTTAAGCGGCTAAATGACAGTGCTTTAAAACCCAACAATTGAGGATGTAATTAAGACAGTGACTGCTGGTGACCAAAAAAAAAATACAAACATAAAAACTATATTTTAGCCTCGATTACCTTGCTTGTTTGTTTAGAGTTGATGCATCACTGTACAGCATTCACAAGCTGTATTTCGCACGATTCGACAACGATTTATTTTAACTTTACATTGCAGCTATTCAAACTCAGTTGCTATGAGTCCACGTAGTACACAGTTCGCTTTTATTAGCAAGTGTTCCTGTTCAACACATATATAACCTATTTAACAATAGGTATTATAATATGAGTTAATAAGTCGACGTTTCTTAATTGTACACGACTGAAGAAATTACTCATGAATTTGATGCTTATTTCCTATATGCTTAGGTAATGCATCGTACGTAAAAAATAATAATAAAAACACAATAAAAATAAAAGAAACAACAATAATACGACCTTTAGTATAATCATGCTGTTACATCATTCTCAAAACACTTTGTTTCCAGACCTTTTGTGATTGCTTACATGTAAAGAGAGAAGCGTTGAATAATTCGAGGTTGACTGATATATTTAAAAAGTTTTTTTTCCAAGCTTAATTTTTAACGTACAGGTCATGCGTAGGAGTCATTCAAGATAGCAGAAATGGAGTTAAAAAAACGGCGCTTGCTACTTCTGACCCAAAAGTCTCTTAAAACTTAATATTAAAAACCCCCGCCAAATTTAACGCAAGGATGGCCAAACTTCAATATACTGTCAGTAGTCAATATAACTAAATATTGGCCAATCAAATCAATCCACATTTCACGAAACCTAGTATTTGAGCGGGAATTTTTTGAATTTCTTCACTGAAAAAAGTACAAATATTATTATTTTTTTAAGCATATATGCATCTAAACTTTATGTTTTACGTTGATCGCCAAGCAAGATATGTCGTTAGTTTTGGGTTTTATAGGGCCAAAAAGCGGCGTATCATACAGTGAAACCTCTTTATAGCGGACATCCTTTATAGCGGACACCTCTCTACAACGGACACTTTTCTTTGGAACGGATGAAACGACGGTCAAACTCTCATAACAAAACCTCCATGTAGCGGACACTTTATAGCGGACACCTCTATATAACGGACATCATCTCAAGATCCTGATTGACATTACCCCCTGGAACTGACCTCTCTACAGCGGACAGGCTTAAGAATGGGTCATACAAAACAAAAGTTGCTTCAGAAGACGAAGAAGAAAACATTCCGCAGCAACTTTCTCCATCAAAAGCGTTGCAACATTTGGACGAATTGCTAAATTTTTCAATGAATCAAAATGATGAAACTAACTGGCCTAATTTCAGAAGTCATTGACAAAGTGGAAGATATTAAATTGTCTTCGCAAAGACAAAGCAATAACTCAATGTTTTTTGTCAAGTCTTGAGCTTGTTTTACTTTTGAAAGAAAGGTAGCATAACTTCAATGTATTGTCTTCACTGTCTTTCTTCTCCCAAAACCAGTCTCTTGATACACCTTACGGTCGATTTCAATACGCCCTAATAGCCCCGGGATGGTTTTTGAAGAAATTTGAGCTAATTTTGGGAAGAACCTCTATGTAGCGGACACCTCTCTATAGCGGACATTTTTTTGAGGTCTCGATGGTGTCCGCTATAGAGAGGTTTCACTGTATATTGAAAACCAACTCTATGTACACAGATCTGCTTGTATAAGTGAAATTTTTAAAGTCACTTAACTACCGTAATTATTCTAATTTAGTGCGGCCGAAAAAATAATTATTTTGGACATGCCGCATTAATAATTAGAGGAGATAAATTACCATAAAATCATCAACTCAAGACCGCACTAATAATAAGAGGAAAATTTTATCATTACCACACTAAATAAGAGGAAAAACAATTTATATATTATTTTTTGATAAATTTTTAATTTTTTTTTTAATTTTTTAGGTTTCTTTTTCTTTTTCTTCTCTTCTTCTCTTCTGCTTTCTCTCCTTCTCAAGCTTTTCAATTTCCACCAATGTCTTTTCCTTCATTTGATTAAATGAAGTTTCGTTTGATGTTTTGAAATAAAACTCGGCTGTTAGCTCAAGCCACCTAGTTTAAGGTCCACCGAGTATCTTCTCGGACCGTTTACTTCGATTACCATGTTTTAAAAAAAAATATGTCAGCTTTGACAGGAACTTAGGAACATGTCCAACTTATAGCTAGATGATACTTTAGGGCCTCCTAAGACAATATATGACAGTTCTGAATATTAAATGTGGTGTTCCGCAAGCATTCAGAAAGCTGTCTTAACGACGCACCCTCCGAAGTGAACTCGTCAGAGATTTGGACTTAAGACTTAAGGTCTTAGGTATTTAGTGCTTTTCAGGTCGAAATAGTGCCGGCGTACACCTTTTGTCGATCCACAAGTCAAGAATGTCAATAAAATAATCTCTAAACAAGTTTTTTGCCGTTTAAGTTCGGAATCCACGCGAAACAAGAATTCTCAAGATCGAAGCACCCACGCTTTACAATTTCTTCTGTGGATGCAGACATTAGTACCACCTAGTGTTTAAACGAAACCGATTTTCAAATAGATGTTTTGTCTTTCAGTTATTTTGTCGAGATATTGCCTGTTTCGCCCTGTTTTAGCTTTTCTGTCGTCCAAAAAATACCGCATCAGTTCTCTGGAAGACGAGTCAGCCTTGCGAAAATGCGCTTCGCTCAATCCATACACGTGACCCTTGAGGAACAAAAGCGACCAAAAAGGCGCTTGAAATAACGCATGTTATTCAGTTATTTGGTTAGGCGTCGAGCAGCAAAATGTCATATTTTGCCTATACTTCTCCTAGTAACTGGTAACCATGGCAACAACCAATAAAATTTTTGACTTAATTTTGTCGTACTGTCACATACTATGATATCCTGATCAAGTATCTTCAGAAAAAACAATCCTCTTCGATATAGTTTTTTTCTAGGGGTATCACCTTAATTCGAACTCCCATAATTCCAATAATCATGTAATTCGAATTTTGGAATTTTCCGTTAATTCGAACTACAAAAATTCGAACGTTTTACTCTTTCGAATGTTTTGAAATTCTGAAGCTTTTTGAGAAGTCGATAGTTCACATCATACAAACATACAAAATGGCAACCAAACGGAAGCACACTGAAATTACTTTGAAAGTAAAGTACAATGCTCTAAAGGAGCTGGAAAAGGGGAAATCAAATAAAGATATGGCAGGTCAATAGAGATAAGGAAATGTATGTTCTAGCGCAGGCGCTAGCGCAAGGCGCAGGCCCACATTCAAACCCTTAAAATCCAATACCCTGCGGTACCATGCTATTTTTATCCCTATAATTCATCATATTCCCATAAATATCAACATATTCCCTATAATTCATCAAAAATCAATGCTGCAAATGAGTTAAAAAAATTCCTAGCGCAACTCGCATAAAAATCCACCCGCACATTGATGACGTCATCATATTCCCATAAATATCAACACACCCCCTCCACTAAATATCATCAAATAATTAACGCATGCGCAATAAAGACATACAACTGCGTTAGTTTTGAGCAAACGGAAATTAACGGACAAGGTTAAAATCCATAAATAAAGAGAGTGATGGAAAGATTGACTTTGAATCAACTTAAAGAGGTTGCCAAAAAGAGAGGCCTTCAAAATTATTCAGCGTTAAATAAGACTACCCTGCTTTATATAGTCCTTAATGATATAGAGTACCATTATCAGTTCTATGAGTCGGTTCTTAAAAACCCACACCTACTTGTACAGTCCCCCAAACGTTTTCTAACACAACATATGTTCAATAATGCCGTTCTGAAAAATCCCCTTGTGCTCATGTACGTCCCAGATCAGTTCAAGACACAGAACATGTGCAATAAGGCTGTCAAAAAGGATCCCTATATGTTAGAGTTTGCACCTGATCATATCAAAACGCAAGGCATGTGCAGCGAGGCTGTTGAGGAGGAGCCCGAGATGTTAGAGTTTGTACCAGATCAATTCATTACACAGAACATGTGTAATGAGGTTGTTGCCTATGATCTTTATATGCTTAAATATGTACCGGATCAATTCAAGACGCAGGACATATGCAGCGAGGCTGTTGAAAGAGATCCCGAGATGTTAGAGTTTGTACCAGATCAATTCAAGACGCAGGACATGTGCAACAATGCGGTCGATGAGGATCCCGAGATGCTAGAGTTTGTACTAGATCAATTCAAGACGCAGGGCATGTGCCAGAATGCGGTCGATGAGGTTCCCATTATACTCGAATTTGTACCAGATCATATAAAGACGCAAGACATGTGTGACTTGGCTGTCGAAAATTATTCCTATATGTTAGAGTTTGTACCAGATCAGTTCAAGACGGAGGACATGTGTGACTTGGCTGTTGCCGATGATCCTCTGATATTAAAGTATGTAATGGATCAATTCATTACGCAAGACATGTGCAATTGGTGTGTTGGAAAGAAACCCCCGGCGTTCACATACGTACCGGATCAGTTCAAGTCAGAGTACATATATATGACCCAGGACCATCATAAAAATCCTTGGACCGCCTACCATCAGCGGAAGATGGAAAGGGCCAGGATTAAGGATGAGCTAGCACCGGTGGCCTGGCATCCTGATCGAGTCATCGATTGGTGCTTTTCAGAGGATGAAAAGGCCGTTCTTGAAAAGTTGTGGGGTTGAATGGAGGTTATCTTACAGCCTAGACTGTAAGATAATAAATGTGCGTGAAATGTAAGGACTGTAAACGTATGCTGGATGCATATGATAAGTGTAGATGCGGCCGAAGATTTGAGGTAAAGGGTAAAATGTTGTGCTGGTACTGCTATCAGGAATACATCACGTATAACGGGGGCGGCTGTGTATGTACAATGACATGCAATTCTCTGAAGTCGTTCGACTTATAATAAAATAAGATGCTACAATTTGAGAATCAAATCGTCAACCCTAAGCTTTTCTACTCATTTGCGACTACTTTTGCAGACATCAACGATATTAACGTGGACTGTCTGACAGTGTCAAATCCAGTACCGGACAATAGTGGTAAAGATCAGAGGTATATCATAGGCTATCATACACAAGACCTTGTGGTAGCCTTCAGAGTGAAGACACCTAAAATCTGGTCCGCGCATGGGGTGACCCGGTACAACGCCAATGCCGTGCCGGCAATGAGTCTCGATTTCGAAGAGTACCCAGATTGGGTTGCCAAGTATCGTCAGATCTGGTCCAAAATCGAGGAGCTTATCTCCGAGCAATTGACGACGGAGCCTGTCAAAAAGGACCGTTACGTGAATGCCAAGCTCAAATATTACAAGGACGTGATAACGACAAAATTCCATGGTATGCCAGTACCCTATGATGAGCCCTGTCAAACCAGTACCATCCTGGCACTATCATCAGTATATGTGCAAGGCAAAAACTACTACCCACAGGTACATGTCGTGGAATGTCGGTATAGGGAATTCAAAAAAGAATCCCTGCTGAATGAGGATTAGAAAAAACCCTATATTTCATAGGCCATATAGTGCTTATAAAATATAAAAAATTAAGGCCTATACTCGGGCGGAGAATCTAGATACCGCCGGCATACTGTACAGACTGAATTTTTTTTAAAACGTCGTTTCTACCTTCTTCTCTGCCTTTCGCAACTAGCTGGGCACGTTCCCTTTCATTAATGGAGTCAACAATGCGGTTGAACCTCTGCCTCATCTGTTCTTTCAAGACCATGTACTTGTGTTTCTCTTTCAATATATGGCTAAATTCATATTTATCAATTTCCCAATTTTCAACAGCCTTTGATATTAGATCAACGATCGAGTTCAGCTTTGCTTCGGCGATCAGCCTTATGTTCGCATGCTTTTTTGATTTTACCCCCAGCCTTTTTCCAGCTGTTTTAAGGCCTGCTTGAGCCATTCCTAAGGCTAATGAAATACCCCCCATTGCCACGGCTAGTGGTACACCCATTCCGGATAACAGGGTACCAATACCGATCCCCGAGGTTATTACACTGATGCCAAGCAGTCCATGGTCACAGTAGCGCACCCAGGTTCCATGCATCTTGAACTTCTTCGCAAGCTTATCCCTCTCCTTTAGCTCACTTCGAAGATATTTTTCAATCTCACCAATCTCATCAAGCCTATACTTTTGGCTTTCCTCCTGCATATCAGCGCCTTGTGCGGGCGCACTCGGTAAACTAGGGTATAGTTTGCTGATATCGCCCATCTTTATTCTATAAGTAGCTGCATGGTTATACCGGTGAAGGATACATTCTTCTCATGATGATGTTCATCTGTAAGCATGAATTCTAGGCGATCTGTGGACCCTTTTAGGGGTAGGTAGATAGGAGTATCAAAAGTCCAGTTCATTATTGCTATATAGGTTCAGCCATACAGGCCTGATGCTGATGGATTTTAAAGCTATTCTACAATCCTGTCCCAGATAGTCTTCAAATATGGTAGGCTTGTATATATCAGTAATGTAGAGTTGCTTCATCCCTTTGTTAGAAGAAAGGAATGAATATCTACTCATATAACCCAAAGGCAAAGTACCAATCCAACAGGGGTGAATGGCCTCTTGGTGTAACCAACTTGGAGCATCAGGACCTGTACGTGTCTACAAAATCACACATTTCTATATCATTCCCCGAGTTTACCAAATATCCAATCAAAGTGACAAGTACCTACCTGAATGACCCTGTCATCCAGGGCTGGACAAAAGGACAAGCCCTTGGCTATTGGAACATCCAGGTGAACTTCGCCACCCATTGCGCAACCACAGCCTTAGGCATCTCCACCAAACATCTAATGGGCTCCGTGCCACTGGTCAACTCCATCTTTAAATTCCATGTCTATTACCATATGCGTCGCATCCTAGCAAGGATGAAGGTACCCATGTCTTTAAATGATGGGTTTTCACGGTACTCAAACCCCTATTCAACATCTGGGTATGCGCAGGTATGGTGCAGATCCTAATAGTCTATACAAGACTAAGTCGGTATCGGCCTCGTTGACAAACGGGAGATGGTGGCCCCAAGTTGAGGGTGATTGGGCCAAATTCATTACCCCCACAAGTCAGGGCTTAACGTCGGAGGGTCTGACCAAGCTAAGCGAGACTATTCGCGTCTATGTTATCTTGGTACTTGGATCACAGGCAGGTGCCAAGGCATCCCTACTCGGGTCTGCTGCTGATAACTACACGGCAAGGCAAATCCTGATGCAAAAGTTTGAGGCTATTGTCCAGCGTCAGGAAAATGTAGGACATGATATAACTGAGTTCCAAAAAATGCTTCAATATGCCCGAACACCAGTGAATTTTGCCCTTATGCCAAGCGTCTATATGCTACCCTCCAACATGAACCTACGCATAGGCAGGATTGTAGGGTACAACAACAATATCCTGATAGCGCCCGCCGATGTAAATGTGGGTGTACAAGTTGATATGAACAACAAGCCTATTGTAAGGCATAAGACACCTCCCATACATACCACACCACCTATACATACTACAAAGCATAGTACACCTCATATACCTCCTAAACATGCCACACCCCTTGGTCATACTGAGCATACCATCAAACTTCCAAGACATACCACACCTCCTATACATACCACTGAACAACCCCCACAAACCCAGCACGAGGATACAAAGACCGCATTAATCACGACGGGGGTAGGGCTCATCATAGCGTACATATGGCTTAGGTAGCCTATTTCCTTCCAATATATAGCACAACAAACCCGGCAGCGGCCGCGATAGCCATATACAGATGCTTTGCAACATATTCCACGACTGTTGTCGCCACCCTCAGAAGGAATGAGATAACCGTACCGATAATGCCAGGCAATGCGGCACCTGCCTTACCCGCTAAGTACTTTAAAAATTTCCCTAGTCGCTGCAGCTGCTTCTCCACAAAACCCTTTCCTGCACCACTGGCAGCACTTCCTCCTGCACCGGCCGCGGCGGAACCCTCTGTAACGGATAATACAATGGTTGAAACAAGTTACCCAATAGCGGATATTATGGAGGCTACCGTCAAGCCCTGTTCCCTAAAAAGGGTTTTAAGCTTCTCAAGCAGGGGCATATCATCTGCGGCGACCTTCATTAACCCAGCCCTGATATTTTTCAGATGCTTAAAAATCTCGGAGGAAAGTAGACCATGACTATCCAACATATCCTTCCTCTTCTGCTTTAATTCAGTAATCTCATTCTCCAGATTGTCGATATCCCCTTGCCTCCCGGCCTCTTTTTTAAGCTCTTTCACCTTATCCTCTTTTGTCTTGATCTCGCTATTATATTTAAAACTACCTTCCTTAAACTTTTTTATATTTTCCTGCAAGTCTTGAATTTCAAGCTTTAGTTCTCTTATATTAACATTCTCCTCCTCCTCCTCCTCCTCATTGTCAATACCGACAAACGTTTTATCAATAATACCCTCCGAATCATATGCCAAATTTTGAATGCTGTCCACTGTTTTCTCAAATGTTTCCATCTCAAAAATACTGCCTGGGCCCTCCTCGGCATTGTTAATAATGACATTAACATTATGGAGGATTTTCCGGGCGGTTGCCTTATTGGGTGTTTCATACTTCAAAAAACCCATGGCTATAATACGATTTACACCTAAATTAGTCTTGAGCGTTCCAACGGTTGGAAATTGGCCATTTTTCTTTGTGAGGTGTTTTTCCATATATGTATCACCACCCTGTTTAATCTCTCTGATAAACAGTTGTCCATCTCTTGTGTTGTGTTGCATTAGGAAGATATTTCAGCTCATCCCTAAGCTTTGTATATAGGGTATCAACTCTTGATTCAAAAAGCATCATCGCGGGCGACTTCGTAGCTATGGTGTCCCCATGTTGTTCTCCCTGGGTTGAGGGCCCCGGGGTTGATGGAAGTTGATGTGTTGATGGGAGTTGTTGTCTACCATCATCAGGCCTATCATCCTTCCCGCTTTTATCTTCACCGATATGCTCTTCTGGAGTAAATGCTGGATTATCGGTCATTTATCATATATATATATAAAAAACATGAACGCATTTGGAAAAATACTTGATCCTTACACAGAGAAGAGGCAACTTTTAGGGTTTAAAGGGCACCGTCAACGCGTCCAAATATCGCATACTCCCTCAACAATAAATCAAAATGAAGACCTCTATGTTGATATACCAAATATGGGTCATAACGATGTCATTTTTCCGGGCAACCTCAAACTCTTGTTCGATCTAACGCTAACGGGAACCAACACAAAGCGTACGATCGTGTCGAATATATGTAAAAGCATCGTTAAAAATTTACCCATTACATTGAACGGCCAGGAAGTCCAAAACATCTCGAATTATAATATCTTCGCAGCCTACAGAGACTTGTGGCTGCCTAAGTTTGATCGGGAGAACAATCTCATCCTGGAGGGTATCAACCCAAATGACAGTACTATTAGAGCCCTACAGGTCAAAGCTAGCGATCACTTCGGTACAGATGAAGAAAAAGCTATCGCTGCTGCTTATGGCAAGACATTCGCTATACCCTTAGGTAAAATGTTCGAGCTATTCAGGGACCTCCCGTTCTGTCAGGCTGGGTTTTATGATAGACCCCAATTTTGCATACATTTTGCACCATACGATGCAGTCATCAAAGATGGAGGTACAGCCGCCGTTGGAAGTACAGCAGCCAAGGCTGCCGATGCAGCCTACAAAATCACCAATATTAAGTTGGAGTTTGACAAGATTACTCATGAAGGCCTGGCAAATGCTATAATCTCCAGATATGTAAGATTGGTACTACCATATGAAAGAATCCCGAGAAGTAAAGTGTTGAGCATGAAAATACAGGACACGAGTTACAATCTCCAAGTCGATACGCCTGCGAAGAGTCTCAAGGGTGTCTAGCTACTGTTCATAGACCCTGGGAAAGTTAAGCCTTACTCAGGTATAAACGAAGTCTATTATAACCCTAAAATCGAGAGTATTAGTGTCACTGTCGAAGGGGAACCGAACGAACTGTATAGTCATGCCATGCTCCCTAAGGACCACCTCGAGCAAATTGTTAATATTTTCGGTGCTCATGATTCGAGTGTCACGGTTGGACAGTTTTTCAATGAAAGGTACGCCTTATTTCTGGACTTCCGTGCATCCCCGGATGAAATTTTGCATGGTAGCGGGAGACCTTTACAAAGACTCAGTGATGGCATTACTCTTCATATGACAAAAAAAGCCGATGGAACCGGGGATTTTACGTGTTATGTATACCTCCTACAAGACGCTCAGATGAATATACTGGGTGGTAGGCTCGATGGTCTTGAATATTAAAATAAAAGAGACATGGTAACAATAGCTATTATAGTGGCCGGGGCTGCGATTAACGCCCTAGCATTTTCGGGGACCAACTATCTATTTTTTAAACTTTCGGGGCATGGGGAAGCGGAACGCAAGAGGCATAATGAAGCGATGGAGGAGTTAAATACTGCGCAGGCGGACTGGATACGAACAAGACAAGCCAAACTTGATTGGTTCAGTGAGCAAAGAGATATAAAAATAAAGGCCGGAAAGAGCCTTCGTGAACTCGACAACGATATGTCTGATACATGAAAAGAGTGCTCCGCAATTGAAAGATTTTTACACACCCTCAAAAAAACAACAAGATGGTGAACTCACATTCGTCCTTGGATCACTCTCCCTACTAGGCTTAGTTGCCTATAAGTATCTGTAAAAAACGTTTTTGACATGTATATAATAAACATGTCAAAAACGCATGTTGTTACCGAAGAAGAGGCTGAAAAACTAAGCCAAATTTACTATACCCCGGAAAATCTATGGGTCGGACGGAAAGCTATCAAATTACTCGCTAAAGAGAGCGGTCTATCCAAAAAGAAGGCCACCCACTGGTTGTCTCGTCAACTCTTGTGGCTCCAACACATCAAGGGCCCAAAGCGTATTGACTACCCTCATTTTACCATTACGGTCCCGAACAAGATGCATCAGTTCGATCTACTCTATATGCCCCATGATATGGTATATGGCAATACGTACAAGTATATTCTTACAGGCATTGATGTAGCCTCGAGATATAAAGTGGCCAGACCTCTAAGAACGAAAAAAGCCAGTGAGGTTGCCGAGATGATTAAAGATATTTACAAAGCAGGACCTTTGCGATACCTCAAAACATTCCAATGTGATAACGGCTCCGAATTCAAGTCAGATGTAGCCAAGTTGCTGGAAGGCAAAGGTGTTGAAATTAAGAGGGCCACAACTAAGTACCACCATACATTTACAGCCTTTGTAGAGAGCTACAATAAGGTACTTGCTGAAAAGCTATTCAAGCCCCAGGATGCCCAAGAGTTGGCTTCTGATGAGACCAGCAGTATATGGGTTAAAAACCTGTACACTATCGTCAAAAGTCTAAACAGCAGCAAAACTGCCATGATCGGCCTAAAACCTAACAAGGCTATTAAACTCGATGATGTCCTGCTTGCGAAAAGTCAAGAATACCCCGAAGAAAAACCCTTACCTGAGGATGGTTTGTACTTGTACCTGCTACAACCAGGAGAAGAGCACGGTGATCAAAAGAGACGCGCCACCGACGCCTTTTGGAGTAGGAAAATGTATAGGTTGGATCGTATAGTAGCGGGTAGTCGCGTGCTGTACTATTTACAAGACTGCCCCGAAAGAAGCTTTGTATTAGAAGAGTTGATGCTGATCCCGGAGGACGTTGAGGTACCTCCGGAACATGCGAAGGATTGGTAAACATCCCTCCTGACATATCTGAAGAACTGTACCCAAGGGTACAGTTCCCTGTATGCCCTCAATTTTTACATATAAATTTTAACTACATGTAGAAGTAGTTAAAATTTAGCGTCTGCCTAATCCTCCAGTGCGGGAACACCCAAATCGTATAGGTCATCCCGGGTAATATCGATCAGTCTATAATGGTTCCTGAAACGTTCTACATGCCCTTCCTCCTCAAAACGATTAAAGGCGTGTATGCCATTGGGATTGTCTATAACGACAATTTCTTCCGCCCCAGGGTAGTTGTCACTGAACCAGAGTCTTTTTTTCCTAAAATTACGCCTCTGTACGCGCGTGCAATAATAGGGAAGATTATGGTAGTCGTCATCATCCTGTACGCTGTGCTTACGGTGTATTATGATGACATTATCCTTACCAGGGTCTTGGGCATTGGGTACATGTCTTTCCCTAAACCTTGCATTTTCCCGGGCCTGTGCCGCAAGTTGTCGATCTCTATTTCGACTTCATCCCCGAGTGCCAGGAGTTGGTTGTCCTTATCCTCAATTTCATCACCGAGTAAGGCCAGGGCCCCATCCCTATCCTCCAGGGCCTGGCGATGTTCTTTAATTACATCTTGTAATTTTTGGACACCTGCCCGGGCTAGCCATTTAAGGACCCCCGCGGCTTTTGGTTTCCTAGAACGGCGAACGATCTCCAAGGCTCCGTTCAATTTGACAAGACGTCATGAGGATTATGGCCTTCATTTTGGGTATATGTAGTACATACACCTCCTCCTATTTCTTCTCTTGTTGATATCATTTGCTTATCGAGGCTACACTGTCTAACATTTTCAATGTCTAAAAACCGTCCCATGTCAGCCCTTTTGAACATAGGCTGATCGTGGCTATTGGATAGGGTCTCAATTGCTCTTGCGTTGAACATAACTTGCGACATCTTTCTAAGATATCAACGTAGGCCAGATGATTTCATTCGATAACCTCTCAAGTTCGAGGGTGTTCCAATCTTGCATACAAGCACGCATGTTTGGACTTTTTTAGTTCGGCCTTGATGTCAGCCCAACAATCGGAGGGTATCAAATTAGTCTCTTCGTCGATCAGCTTCAAATCAGAGCGTTCATGAGGAAACCACAAAAACAGGGCTTTTTTCTGCCTCCTTAGGTTCTTGGGTAATGCGGTATACGATTGGGTTAATAGCCACAAGCTGTGCTTGCGATGTCTGCCTGAAATAGCTAACTCAAGCAGGGGCTGACGTTTTTAATCGAGACTTTCGTCAGATATCATATCGTCAACCACAAACAACGTCTCCTCGCCCGCCAGCAATGAGGAAAATTTCGCTATCCATTCAAACAATTGGTCTTTGGGATCTATTAGGAACACATAGTCGTCCCGCCAGAGTGGGGACCTCTCAAGGTAGGTGGTATTCCATCGTATAGTAGGGCAAAGTATCACGATATTGTAGAAATGGTGCCTATATTCTTTTTCAAGAAGGTCTAGAACACATTGTGTTTTTCCGCAGCTTGTTGGGCCTGTAAAGATAACCGTGTGGGGACTTTTAATAACATCTAGCATTTACTAATAGTTACCCCACTTCCTATCATGGACCTTGCGATACACACCACCACAGTCGAGGCAGATCAGTACACCCTCATGTTTATTCTCTAAAAGACCCCGACAGGCAGGGCAAAGATTGGTATTTCGAGCCTTATATTCGGGAGATGGTGGGGTATATGTTAATTTTCCATGTAGACAGCGTAATGCATTGCGGTACCTCTCAACGAGCAGTGCCTTTTCCTGGCTCTCAAGGGGTGCTTCGATGATTTTGATGTACTGGGGTAGGATGTTGTAGGTCAACAGAGTGTAAAGAAGTAGATAATTATCATCCTGCTGAAGCTCTCGAATCTCCCTGTCAATATCAAGAGGGTCTACCTTGTGGTGTTCGATAACAGAGTCCCTACATTTTATACGCCGCCTCTCCCTCGCTTTAGCAAGACAATCCAAACAACTCTTTGTTCGACCATTACCCCTAAGCTTGAACATGTCCGGGGCTAACAGTTTTTTACACTTGATGCACATCATATTCATTTTATTACCCGGCCATCTTCGTCGGAAAGCGTCGGATCTATTTTGGAGGAGGTACTAATGATTTTTTATACCAGCCCGGTTTAATGGCATATTCGTCGAATAATATTGCTGCCGTCATATACCCGGCAAGTTTAAGGCCGTCCTCAAGGTCCATCTTGGCCCCGGGTCTAGAAACCCCCAAGGCTTTCTTTGCTCCCATGGCGATCAGGATTGTATACGAGACCAGCCTAACAGACTCCCAAAGGCTATCAATAACCATCGTCTCTTTCGGGCTCATATTCCTGTCATCGTGTTTGCTTGTTGCCATTTATTAATTGTCATTTTTTAGAAAAAATCATTGCATTTTAAAAATATCGATATTTGGCTTGGTTTTGCCCTGCTGAGGCTCCAGATGGGCCGCAGGCTTGTTGGGTTCATTTTCACCCCTGCTAAATTTATACAAGATGCCGACTGCTATCGCCAATATAGCCAGTGTGCCAACCCCATAAAGGTATATATCCGTTGACTTGCTGGAACCTGTCACAGGTTCTTGATCGTCTTGTGAAGGTTCTTTACCCACGGCCTTGTTCCTTTTGTTCCATTCGGCAAGTCTCTTGCCAGCAGCAACACGACCCTTGTTCTTCGTCTTGGTTATGACCCTTTCCACTTGCTGTTTCTGAACGTCTTCGCTCATTTGTTATAATCCATAAGACTTATAACAAATTTAAATGTAGGCCCTTAGGGCTCTTTCTCCTTAGCCTCCTCCTCCTCCTCCTGTTTCTTTTTTTTACCCATATGCCGCGTCGTGTGGCCCATTATCAAAATTGGGACCAGACATCTACCTACGGTGCAACATACAATAATACCTAGGTCTGTCATGGCATCCCTGATAATAGGATCATCTTCGTTATCTTTTCGGAGGTCCTCAATGCTATCAATGTCCACTACATTTCCAATCAAATTTGCATATAGGCTGATAACATGAGTTGACAGTGCTTTTGCTGTCTTTTCCCTCTTTTCCTGTAGTTCCCGCTGTACATACTCTGTATGTACCTTGTCAATGACCTCATCGGGGGCCTTGCAAATAAACCCCTCGGTACATTTTTTGGGTAAGAGATGCCCCTTGCTCTTACGCAGGGCCTCTTTTAAAGCTTGGCGTTGATCGATGGGTTTCTCTACATGTTCATATTCTGTAGAGGCTGTGTCGAATACTTGTGCAAGCTCTGACATTCTTTTTATTATATGTCGACATCTAAAAAATACGTAGGCAATCAAGACATAGGGTAGGAGTATGGCTATATACAAACATGCCTCCATTTTAGTTCCCTGTAGCCTCTGGCAAATGTAAAAATTTGATCGGGTTGTACGATCCTTTTGTCATCTGCCCTGTTGAGCGCCAGCCTGTTCACCTCCTGGGTATAGACCTTATGGTTCTTATTTTGGATTAATACTTGGCCTTTATATATGTTAACGCCCTCTTCCAGACACTGCCGGTAATCGTCGAAAGTGATTGATTTTTTAGTAACGCATTTCTTAACACCCTTGGCCTTGCGATCCCCCCCTCCGGTGTAAGGCTCTTATAGGCGTATGCTTTGGCCCTCAGGGTGATGAACTCGGTCATGATTTTACCACTCAGCTCATCCTTCATCAGGCCTACCACCTTCTTATTCTTGCCTATTGGGAGAGGCCTTCCATCATTAGGATTATAGGCACTCGTATCGAAACGTGCTTCAACATCCTGCGCTATATCCTTATAAAAGTCCTCAGTTCTGATGTGGTAAACGAAGCTGTCGGTGTCCATGTAACAGAGTTGGAGCTTGCTACCGTATTTGGACTGCATGAAATTATAGTGAAACTCGTACATGACAAGTTTACTCAAATCCAATATAGCTTGGCCGATGTATATGGGCTTATTCATCTTCACGTCGGTCTTACCCATCTCCACACCTAATAAGTTTTTGCTGAACCTGCTTACACCCTTGAAATTAGGCTTCATTACGAGCTTCATGTACTTGTCCTCATTGGTGACCAGCTGAATGTTGCGGTAATTGCGTATATTTTCCATCGTTTTTCCGAAGACCGAGAGGTTCATGAGCTTATAAAAATCCTTTTCAAACTCGTTCTTTGCGTTTGTTCTCAACCCTGTGTTGTGATCAATATACCCCTTCAACCACGTCTTCTGGTTGAACCTGATAGCCCTGTATACTTTTTTCAATTCAAGCCCATTTTTTATAGCCTCGTAAAGAGCTCTTATATGTACCACATATCTGTGCTTGTCTTCCAAATTCGGTACCAGTTTCTCAACCTTATGGACTAACATGCGTTCGGGTAGAAATGGCAGCTCATTATGTTTCTGATGTAGTTCCTCGGGATAATCGATATCTACCTCCAAAATGTACCCATGCTTATTATCCTCAACGAGCTTCCTGATCATCCCCTTTTTGGTGAATGCCTCAACGTTTCGGACCCATTTGAAGCCATCCGTTGGCAAATCTTGACGCATCGCCCAGCCGTACAGGTTGTTTGCGTCGAGGTACTGCAGGTAGGATGATTCAACCTCAGGATCGTACTGGTCCCCCATGTACCTATTATTTGCTTTGGCATAGCGATGTACGGCCTGGTATCCACGGATACCTTTTTCGGACATCAAGAGCTTGTCGGGATCGGTGAGGAGCTCTAGCTTGATTTTGGTATATTTAAGTGCTGCTTTCCATGCCAAGCCAGGTGCGCTGTAGAAGTGTGCAGGGTCAAGGCTGTAGTTGTCCAAGCAGACGCCTCGAAATGTCTCGAAGACGTCGGCTAATAGCAGGACGTCTATGGTCAGGTATATATCATGATAGTCCCCCATGGTGACGTTATCACCCTCTGGGGTAATGCCATTCCATACCTTTTTAGCATATTCATGGTCCCTGTCACTGATACCCTTCATATTCAGCTTGCTGTAAAAGGCATCCTTGGGCGGTAGTTCCAACTCTTCAAATCGCTGCCATCCATTCATATACTCATAGGGGTACACGCCTTTTCTCAGCATTAGCCTGAAGGTATCATCTTTATTTATGAATCTGGCCATGGATGGTACGTTTGCCTTTGTGGTATTCGAGTTGCAATTTTTACAGTAGAATTTTGCCATTTATTCAACGTCTATGCTCTGGAATTCCAGACATATATCTGTACACTGCTGGCATTTCATACCGGTGGCGTTTGTTCCAATGAGATTGCTTGCTAATTTGTCTAACGAGGATGCCATAAATCGACAGGAATCTATAAATCTAATCTCAATCTTTTTATACAGCTCCCGATCACCATATCCCATACCTCCAAGTGGTACCTTAATTTTCACGTTGAAACTGATATATTTCTCCGGGTTCTCTGCAATGCATCCGATGTCCTGGGTGTCATATTTTTCACCCAGTTCTCGGATAAATAGATGCGCGTCGTACCCGCTTAGGTTGTGGAATATGATGGGTATATGACCAGGTATCTTGTATTTGAGGTTGCAACTGTTATGGGCCGCACCCCTATATAATCCGGTATAGTGACAATGGTCCCTGACTTTAAGGTTATTTACACAGTCATCAAACGGCTTCATGCAGATATGGCATTTTGATGCCTCGTAATGTTCCCTTTTTAGGACCTCTGTTAGGGGCTTCATGTCCTTCTGTGGGTAGATATAGTAGAGACGCTTCACCTCGTCCTCTAGATGGTTGACGAAGCGAGTGACGCAATCCTTGCCGCGGTATACCGTTAGGGGATCTGGTACATCCCCATAGGCAAAGCTACTATACGTGCACCAGCCAGATGGTACATGTTTGTTCAGCTTTTTCGTCTTAGTCTCCCTTGCATCCTCCTCCATTGGTATCAATAAGCTTTGAAAATCGGCATATATTGCAAATGGTACTTTAAATTGCATCTGCCCATCCCTATAGTATAGCCATTTTTCGGCCTCTGTTGGCATCGTAATTTTAACAGCCCCATGGTCCTTGCAGTAGCCATGGTGCTTGTCCCTCGATTCAATTGTGGGGAAGGCCTGTAAGCAGTTCAGGCAGAAGTGCATTTTGGCAGTATTTTTTGAGTTATCACTACCCAGGAGTCGTGATAGACTTTTGACGGCTGTATAGTGAGTCTTTTTGTCATTCGTAAGGAGTAGTAGATTCACCTGCTTACTCCGTCCGTTATAATGCGATCGGCGCAGGATATTAATCTTCTTTCCCGTCACATACAGGACATTCACCGCAATGTCCGGATTATTATCCTCAAACTTGTATATACTCTTGATGCTTGTGGGAAACTCTATACCCTGCCAATTATAGAGATCCACATAGGGTTTCAGCTTGCTAATTCTCTGTGGGTCTCTTTCAATATCCGTATGATGTAGGCCGGCAATGATGCTCCACTTGAAACACTCCTCATCCTCGTTTTTAGGGTTAATAATTGCCTTTTCCGAGGCCATAAATTTAGGTTCTTGTATATACGATGAGCCCCTTGTTAGTTTCAATTTATGGAAGTCTATATCAAGGTGTAGTATTCGACCGATCGTAAAGCCACTTTTTGGAAATGCCGGGTTTTCCACATGCGTTTTAACTTGAGCAAACATCGTATCCAGCATGTCATCTACATTGTTACCCCGGTATACTTCTACCATATTACTATGAAAAGCTTTATTAGCCTCCTCATATTTGTCTTTGGTCCCCTCTATTGGCTTAATCCAGTGGATCCATAGTGACAGCTGTATTTTTGCTGATCCCATATCTTCTATTTGCCCATCAACTAAGGTTTTCACGTTTGGTCGCACCATTCCTATATACCCATCGATGTCCGCTCCTCCTATACCAGGAATGCTTATGTTCTTGGGGGGTAAAATCTTGTCCTGGCTGATTGTAGAGATTTTGAATATCTTCAAGATAGTCTTCCTCAGCCTCTTTTTCTACCTCCTCATGAAGCGTAGGTCTTATATTGGCTGCCCCGTTATAGAGCCCCATCACCCTACGTTTAAAGGCTGCATATGTTCTACTAACTCCCTTCTTTATAGGTTTTGGAACAGCGTTCATAATCCAGTTGTACAATTCCTGCATCTTGGTTGTCACGATCGAACGATTTTTCGATATTTCCTGCCTCTCAAAAATGTCCATGGCCTCCGGTGTTGGTAGTATAGTCACAGGCTTGACCGGCTTTCGTTGTACGACCCTTCTGGGTGGTCTCTCCGGTACAATCTCTGGTACAATCTCCGGTACAATCTCCGGTACAATCTCCAATAAATCTATTAATGCGGCCTTGCGTAGTCTATAATACCCCGTAAGTCCACGGTTTTTTGCAATATCACGTAATTGTTTGACTGTATGTCTATTCATTCTCTCTCTTTAGTTATGGATTTTAACCTTGTCCGTTAATTTCAGTTTGCTCAAAACTAACGTAGTTGTATGTCTTTATTGCGCATGCGTTAATTATTTGATGATATTTAGTGGAGGGGGTGTGTTGATATTTATGGGAATATGATGACGTCATCAATGTGCGGGTGGAATTTTAGGGGAATTGCGCTAGGAATTTTTTTTAACTCATTTGCAGCATTGATTTTTGATGAATTATAGGGAATATGTTGATATTTATGGGAATATGATGAATTATAGGGATAAACATAGCATGGTACCGCAGGGTATTGGATTTTAAGGGTTTGAATGTGGGCCTGCGCCTTGCGCTAGCGCCTGCGCTAGAACATACATTTCCTTATCTCTTCAATTCAAAATTCCAGGTAGTTCCCTTGCTACTTTTGAAGAAAAACAAAGAAAAGATATACGATGCGTTGGAAAATTCCTCTTTAAAACGTCAAAGGGTCAAAAGTGGTTTAAATCAATGCGTTGCAACAACATTCCAATCAATGGCCTTTTGGAGAAAGCTCATGAATTTGCAGAAGCACTCGACTACAAGGATTTTACATTATCAAACGGTTGGTTGCGAGGCTGGAAGGAGAAGTAAAATGATATTTCCATTAAATTTCAATCTGTATTTAAAGCAAAATAGATAACAGAAACATTATAGAATTCATCATGGGGGTCTTGTATGAATGTTTATATGGATGATTTGACACCGGTGTTAGGAGAAAGCTTAACAGCACGTCCTGAATCAGAAAATAAAATTAATAAATATGCTGTTGCTGTTACTAAAGATGCAAAAGTCATTGGTCACTTAAAAAGAGGAAAGATTGGTCGATACTAAAAAAACGTGTTTTATTTTTTATGAGCTAATCCAATAAACATTGCTAAATTACTTTCACTTAGGAGATGGAGAAGGCTTGCAAATTCCATATACAATTTCGTTCCAGGGTGAAGAAAAATACATTAAAGTTTTAAAGAAACATTTGAATCTATTATCGTTTTTCGAAGTATAAACAAGTATCAAAATTATCGCTGAAATATATACCAATACCAATATAAGAAAACAGTGTTTGTGAAAACCTAATTTTAAACCATCCAAAAACGTGTTACTGGCAATTTTTGAGAAAATAAGATTAAGCAAAATGCGGTCATGTTTTTATTATTCCCTTTCTTCTCTCTCTCAGGTCGTTAAAAGGCAGTCGCGTATTCTTTTAAAGAAAGTAATCGGCTTGCTTATGATATGTAACTAAAGGAGCTAGGAGTTTAGACAAAATGAAAAGGTTGAATTTAAGTCTGATCTGTATTTCTCAAGACAATATCTGCTTTACAATTAGTCAATTTGAATTACTTTATTAGTGTTACAGACGCGAAATTCAATGTTTCTTTCCCTTGTGAAAAAGTTCTTATGTCCGTTGATTTCACTGCAGTTTAAGTAGTGCAATTCTTTGTCTTCCTAATTGGTGGTATTAGCGATATTGCAACAGCATTATCTTCGTCGCGTTCAAAATGTTCACTATCTTCTATTAATAAGAAAGAACCAAGGATTTTCTCCTCCTTTGGTTCAACATACAGTTGGTTTGTTAGTGTACAGTAGCGTTCTAAAACGGCTCGGTTAAAAAAGCTCCTACGTATAAACCGATATTTTGCATCTTATTTCCATAATGGCTTGATGTAATATATCAATGACGATAAAAAAGGGAAAAGGCATAGAGAAGGACCGCAAAGCTTTTAGTGCAATTGTTGAAATGTAAATGTTTTGTGCTGAAAAGATTTACAGTGAAATATTAGTTTTTTTTATCCTGCTGTTCCTGTTAGTTATACTTCCTTCGCGAAAATTTATCCACGCGAAATTTTTAAATTTATTAAATCTGGCGATTCGCAAAAATAAATCCATGTGGATTTTTTCAAGGTCGGCATTCGCGAAAATAAGTCCACTCGAAAATTAATCCACGTCAGTTCAACTAAATTTTTTCGATGTGCGGAAGGTTACTTTGTAAAACTTTTTCTTGCAAAAAATTCTTGGGATAAAGGAAATCATATCACTGAACACAAAAGTTTATTCCAGTGGATTTAACTAGAGATGTAAATGTGCTAAAATCAGTGGATTAGTTTAATTGGAGAAACTTTCGCGAATTCGCGATTTTTCACCATTTTCGCGAAAGTTTATATCGCGAAAATGTGCGAGTTTCTTCATTCGAGAAACTTTATCTCGCGAAAGTTTCCGAATTTCTTCATTCGCGAAAGTTTATCCAGTAAGCTATTTTATCATTTTTCACCAAAAACGCACAAAATACTTAGAAATCTTATTTCAAAAAAGAAAATTTATAACATTTTCAATTATGCTAAGAATTTTGAAGTTTTTTCTAACTGAAAAATCCTTGTTCGCGAAAGTTTATCGCGCAAAAATTTGCGGGTTTCTTCATTCGCGAAAGTTAATCTCGCAAAATTTTCCGAATTTCTTCATTCTCGAAAGTTTATCCAAAAAATTTCGCGAATTTTTTTTCTCGCGAAAGTTTCTCCAATTAAAGTAGTACATAACATTATCATCATCATCATTCTCGGCTTAACGTCCGTTTTCCATGCTAGCATGGGTTGGACGGGGTATATTAATGACCCTCTTCCAATCTGATCTAGACTGTGTTAGATCTAAACTCAACTTCCTCTGTATCAAGTCTGTCCTTATAACCTCCTGCCAAGTCTTTCTCGGTCTGCCTCTGGGCTTTGCCCCAGGAACTATCAAGTCTCTACACTTTCTTACCCAATTATCCTCCTCCATTCTTTCCAAGTGCCCCAGCCAATTCAATCTTCTTATCTGGATAACATCTTTAATTCTACGGAGACTTAGCCTGCTTCTTAGCTCATCTGAACTCTTTCTGTCTCTCAGACTGGCGTTACACATCCACCTAACCATTCTCATATCATTCCTTTCTAAACGGTCAAGATCTTCCTGCTTCACTGCCCATGTCTCACTACCGTACAACATAACACTTCTTACACAGGCCTCATACAACCTACCTTTTACCTCAATTGACAGGACTCTGCTAGTCAACAAAGGAAGTAACTCTCTGAACTTTTTCCAAGCAGAACCTATCCTGCAAGTAACACTTCTTCCAACACCCCCTTCACTGCCCAACATATCACCTAAGTAACAGAAGTTCTCAACTATCTCTAACGAGCCACTGTTGTACATCATTAAAGCTGGAAATACTTCATTCTCTATAATCTCACCTTTGCAACGCTTGCATACAAACTGAATGTCAGCTCTTAACCTTCCACTAATACTACTGCACTTCTTATGTACCCAATGCTTGCAAGTCTGACAAAAAATTGAGTTACTACCAACCCCTTTCCTGCAAACTCCACAAGGGCACTTTCCAACTACAAGGTCACACTTGGCTGCAATGCTACTAATCATGACTTTAGACTTTGCTGTGTTTACCTTTAGCCCTTTCTCTTCTAGTCCTTTCTTCCACTTCTCAAACTTTTCAACTAATTCTTCCATCGACTCTGCTATGAGAACCAAATCATCTGCATACAATAACTCCCATGGACAACCTGTTCTGAACTCCATCGACAGCGCTTCTAAGACTAGAACAAACAACAATAGACTAGTACAGAACCCTGATGTACACCAACATTTACACTAAATTCATCACTAAGTGAATCGTTAATCCTGACACGACTTCTAGCATTGCTGTACATAGACTGTACCATCGTAACTAGCCACTCATCCACACCTAATTTTCTCATAGCCCACCAAATAACTTTACGTGGCACTCTATCAAAAGCTTTCTCTAAATCTACAAAGGCAAAATAGAGATTCTTTCTCTTTCCTAAATACTTTTCCTGAAGCTGTCTGAGTAAAAATATTGCATCTGTAGTGCCACGCCCTGGAACAAAACCAAATTGCATCTTATCTATATCAATCCTTTCTCTAAGTAACTTATCAATCACTCTTTCAATAACTTTCATTACTTGATCAACCAACTTCAAACCTCTATAGTTACCCCTTTCTAATGCATCACCCTTGCCCTTGAAACAATTCACTATTACACTCGACTGCCACTCACTCGGAATAGCACCATCCTTTATAATCTGGTTAGCAAGACTTGTAATAAGCTCAACTCCAATATATCCAGATGCTTTTACCATCTCTGCAACAATACCTGATACTCCTGCAGCCTTGCCAATCTTCAATTTCCTAATAGCCTCCACTACCCATTCTGTCTTGATCTGCATAGCTGGCCCTTCTACAACATCATCATCAGACAAATTATCCTCATCCCAATCAAACTCAGTGTTAAGCAACCTCTGATAATAATTCCTCCAAGCTACCCTTTTCTCCTCCTCTGTGCTAGCCAAAACACCTTCATCATTACGTATACACTTCTCACCTGCAACATCTTGATTAGTCTTCTTCATTTGCTTTGCTATCTTGAATACCTCATTGCGCTGGTCTTCCCTTCTTAACACATCTGCAAATCTGTTTCTCTCTGCTTCTGATTTTGCCTTATACACTGCTGTACGAGCACGACGCTTAGCTTCTAAGTAAATATTTTTACTACCACCTGACTTCCACTCTTTCCAAAGTTTCCTCTTTTCCTTTATACACTGGTCAACCTCATTATTCCACCACCAGGTCTGTCATGTCTAGCTGGTCCTTTCGTCCACCCACAGGTATCATCAGAAGCTTCTAGAAGACAATTCTTCAAAGTAGTCCAAGTACTTTCAACATTGTCACTATCACATTGACCATTGTGGGCTAACTGCTGAACTTTTGCACTAAATTGTCTTGCTACAATCTCTTCCTTCAGCTTCCAGACTTTTCGACGGGGCCTGTACTTTCCCTTGGCTTCTTTAACACTCTTCAAGATAATATCACAAACCAGCAACCTATGCTGGGAAACACACTCTTCCCCCGATATAACTTTCACGTCCTTCACCACTTTCTTGTCTGACTTTCTAACCAGGAAGTAATCTATCTGTGTCTTACAACCACCTGACTCATATGTTATCAGCCTACTCTGTCTCTTACTGAATGATGTGTTGCAAACCACCATGTCCGTTGCCATTCCAAACTCAAGCAATCTCTCCCCTTCCTTATTTCTGCTCCCAAATCCATAGCCTCCATGCACACCTCTATAACCTTCAGATGACTTCCCAACATGACCATTAAAGTCGCCGCCCACCATGACAAGTTCAGTGTCTCCAAACTTTGATGTGACTGCTATTAACTCATCATAAAACTTATCTTCATCTTCCTCACTGAGTCCACACTGTGGAGCATAAACTGACAGAAAAGTGACAATCCTATTACCTATATATTTCATATAACATTTGAATTCAAATATGTAGAACTAATACAAAAAATAAAAATTTATTTAAATGAACAGACAGAGTTATAGGTATATATATATACTCATACTATAAATATAAAAATAATTTAATAATATATATACATCAAATCTAAAAAGAGTACAACTCATGTTACATTGTTTCCCATAAACAACGCTTCAGAGGACATGACCTCAACTGGTAAATCAACAATATCATTAAATCGTATATCCAATTTGCCAAGTTGACATAAAAACTTGCTGTATTCATCGCTGATATGTGACAACTTGTTATTCCTTAATAATAATGTTGATAAATTCGTCAATGATGTCAAAACAAGTGGAATCTCATAATACATATTTTTACAGAGATCTAAATATGTCAACTGCTTCAGTTTTGGAAACTGTTTTGGTAATGTTGATAAACTGTTTCTGGATAACCTGACCCATTTCAACTTTGTAAGACAAGAAAATTCACTTGGAATGCTGTGGAGATTGTTACCACTAGCACTGAAGTATTCCAGATTCTTTAACAGACAGAGCTCTGCTGGAAGATAAGAGATTTCAGTGTCATTCATAAATAGTCTTGTCAAGTTCTGTAAATACGGTAATTCTGATGCAATACAACTGACAGGATTTCCAGAAAAGCACAGACAATTAATATTAGTTGCATTCCTTATACCTTGAGGAAACATGGTTAATTTATTATTTTCTATATGCAATTCTTGAAGAGAAGTTAATTCTGAAATCTCTGCAGGTGGCATCAGTAAATTGCAAGAGTTTAACAACAAATGTCTCACTGATTTTAGGTTGGACACAGTTTTCGGTAAAACCACCAAATTACGGTAACTAAGATTGAGTGTGTTTGATTTAGTAGCTTGACAATAGAAAATAACATCATCTGTTTTAGTTGCATTTAAACAGGTTTCTTCCATGATCCTTTTTAGCCTAAAAAATAATGAAAATAGAAAATGCCCTTGTAGTCTCAATTCTTCACAAAAAGGCATGGCAAGAAGGGTTCTGCTGCTGGGTCGGGTTGGGATCATGTCTCAACACATGTGGATTTATCGACAACAGAATTGCTCATTAAATTCATTACTGAAAACAAAAAACGATGCATCAAGCCACAATATAATTAAAACTTGATGTTTTGAGGTGTTTTGAGCTATTTATTTTATTGTTTTTAGCTGGCCAGCTACACACTTACCACCAAAAAGTACCACAAATATTTGAAGCGCTACGGAGGAGTGTTAAATTTGATGCTCCTGGTGCATGAAAACATAAGCGGGGTCCTTCGGATGATGGAGCATTTATCGTGATCAACGCTTTCTTGAACTGTTGTTTTACGAACACAATTTTTTTGCGTATAAAATTAACAACTTGTTTATTTTTTTCAGGAAAATTAACATATCCTCTTTTTATTCAATATAAATTATTGATTTTTTAATAAAGACAGGTAGCTATAGACCTTTTTAAATGTTTACATCTTTCGCGTCAAATCCAAAAGGCTTACCAGAGTAAGCCCTTTTTTGGATTTGACAATTGCGTGGTTGGTGGTTAGGCAATATAAACATTCAAAAAGGTATATAGTTAAATATTATATTTCAATGATGCCTTGTTTAGCTGGCTAAGATCTCATGTTTTTAAAAACTATCTGTGTTTCATTAATAGCCTTTTTTACCTATTTGGTCCTGCTTTTCTTACCTGTGCAAGCAGAAGGGGGTACAGCAATACCCAGCTTTTGTTGACAAGATTTCCCTACTTATATATAAGGAAAAACCCACAAAGTATATATCCCCATAGCACACAGGCTTCACCAACCTAGAAATCAGAATTTCTGAGAATTTTAAAATTTGCTATTTTTGGCAATAAATTTGGCCAGCAAAGGCAGTTGTTAAAAAAAATCAGGGGAAATCCAAAAAATTAATTTATTTAGCTAGGGAAAAGTAAACTACTATAGCTATAATCTTTTCTTGATTTCCAGAATTGTAGTTACGTCAACAGATGTCTAGATAGGTTGTGGTGCAACGTATATTTTGATTTTGCATTGAAAACAATGAACATGATGCGTACACATGCACAGGGAAGAAATATAAGACCGTGACAATCGATAATATTAAGAAAAAAAACACTGAACTAAAGTTGGTAAAGTCTGCTCTTAAATGGAGCTAAATAAACATTTAGCTCATGTTAATTGTGGTGACTACAGTAACTGTTGCCTTGTACATATTTATGTTTTTAGGATCAGATATAAGGGGCTTGGGGGGTTTAAAGACATCTTATACAAGGAACTTCACTTGGGGCCATATTGGTTAATGCACGATAGAAGTGTTGCTTCGCCTACCTGCTTGTTTTCATCATCAGGTATCAGACCCCTGAGATGCCTCGCTTATTAGCACAAGGCTATAAATACCTGTACATTGTCCATCTCAATTTTGAATTTATCAACAAGGGTACATTACATTCCTTGAGTTACTTGCAGTAGTAATTGCTGTGGCGACTTGAGGTGCACAATGGGTTGATACCCAAATTACTACATACACAGACAATGAAGCCATTGCACACATATGGAAGACAGGCTCTTGCAGGTGTAAGAATATCACAAGGCTTTTGCAGTTGTTGTTTTTCTTCATTGCCAACTATAACATAAATATTCTAATGCACCATATTTATGGGAACTCAAACACTTATGCCGATTTACTCTCCCCTTTACAGGTCAACAAGTTCAAGGAGCACTGTCCGTACGCCGAGCCGCACCCCACCCCTCTTCCGCTGTCGATCTTAGACCTCTTAGATGATTTATTTCCTTGATGCCACGCTCTCACCAATAAAAGACCGCGCTGGGCTGAAAATGTTCTGCAATCAATTTCGTTTTCCGATGTTCCCGCTAGTAGAATTAAAACTCCAATTGTATGTTACCTTTATATCCTCCTGTGTTAAATACTCCACAATCAAAGTGTACTTGGGTGGTATACAATACCAAAGCTTAGTTTCTGGATTCTTAGGGAAAATATCAGGTATGGGTATACTATTTTACGTGTTGAGTGGAATTCAGCAAACAGATAATACCATTATAAGACTGAGATCACCCATCACACCACCCCACTTACATGAAATGTTGAGATTCATTGATAAATCCAAATTTACACTTCCTGATAAAGCTATGTGGAAATGCCTGGTTCTGTTCGCATATTTTGGCCTTTTAGGAGTATCGGAGTATGTTTATCCAACGAAAACAGTATTTGATCCTAAAACTCACCTATCTCCATCTGATTTTCGCTTCTCATCATATAATGGTACCTTTAACATGACAATTAAAAGTTTCAAGACTGACCCTTTCCGGAAAACATTTAATATTTTGGGAGAATTGGCGGTGACATGTGTCTGGTGGAACCGTTATCTCAGTACCTTATATACAGAGGTACCCATTGTGGTCCCTGGTTTGTCCCCTTCACAGGAGAATTCGTCATGAAGAAATTGGTCTGCGCCTTTTTTAAGATTAGTGTCACAGACAGCCTTGATCTTTTTCCGAATTGGCGGGGAATTTGCAGCAGATTTGGCAATTAAGATTATAGGAAGAAGATGTGAGTATGTCATACCATTCAAGTGCATTATGATGAATAAGATAACAAGATATGCTGTGTGAGACACTCACAATGGAGTGCAGCCAAGTTTTACATGTCATTTTGAGTGTGTCATACCATTCAAGCGCATATGCTAGGGTTATTACTGTCTTTGCCTTGGGCAAGCATTTGGTATGATTATCCGATTATGATTATTTGGCAATACATGTGTCTGCCTTGCCTGTCTTTGTTTAATCTTATTGCCTGCAATCCAGACCCATTCCCTAATTGCGTTCCAATGCGAAAGATGTTGTATAAATTTATTTCATAATGCAATGTTCTCTACTACTATGATTATTACTGAGGAACCCAGACAATTAAACAGATAGATAATAGTTGAGAAAAACAATTCCATTGCACTTTCAATCTTGTAGCGTAAATAGCCAATTTAGCCTATGTGGTCCTTGTTCGCTTGCCTATCAGGATGGGTGTGTGTAAAAATGATGTATATATAGCTAACTACATGTCTATTACAAATTGAATGAATAATTTGAATTATATATATATATCAGGCATATCAATATGGGGAGAGCGATTGCTCTTGCTCACGCAAAGACTCGCCCAATTCTAAGAAATGAGAGACTAGCTGAGCCATAAATTGCTCCCCCAATTCCACAAAATTTTGTCTGGCTGAGCAATATCAATTCATCTCACATGCAAATCAATGTTATCTTTCTTATTATTTGCATTAAAAAAAACTAAAATATATAAAAAAGATCAGATCAAATAGATTAAAAAGATTTTGTAATAAAATATGTGTTTATAAACTGATTCTATTTATTCAGGTTGCGCGCCCAGTCTAAATTATTGTAACTTTGGGAGAGCGATTTTTTGCTCGGGTGTTATTTTCTTATTGATAGGCTTGTATATAATTTATAGCAAAGTAGCCACAGTTATAATAAAAAAGTACAACATCTATAAATTTAGATGTAAGAACTTTTTATAAGAATAAAATGAGTGCCACGTTTCGTTTCATTTTGAGTGGTTATTGCAAGTTTATTTGTGTCTGTCAATGTGGCCAATGGTGAATGTAGATATGAGTTTTTTTCTATAAAGGAAGAAACTTTTGCAGAAAAAACTTTTGTGAGTCACAGAAATTGTGACATCAAAGAAATAACTTTTGTGAATGGCCGTTATTATAATGTTACATAACTTGGATGAATAGCTGTTAATAAATATTTGTTAAAATAGCATGGAAAAAATATAGATTGAAAAGTTATATACCATAAAATTCCATCAAATTTAGGCCAAAAATTACGAAATCACAAAAATTTCATTTGCAAAAGTTTCTTCTTTTAAATTTTATATATATTTTTTTTTGATAAAAAAGTTGGAAAACTGAGTTGATGATTTTTTAGATATAGTTACCAATATAAACCATTACAAATATTGCTAGAGACAAGTACGGCATCAAAATATGGTAGGCTCTGATATACATTTGTTATTTTAATCATAAATATTTTAAAATTTACATTTTGATATATTTTTCACTTTAGTCTCGACAATATGACACTCGAACAACTATATTTTCACCAGAAGGTAAATAGCCATTTTTATTATTATTATTATTATTTGTCTGCAGTCACATGTTTCCTTCCTTGAGAATTCATGAACTTTGAAGGAGTCATTACACAATATCTTGGTCACAGATGGGCCATGGTTACTCAAGCTAGGGGTAGCCATGTGTAAAAAACTTCCATCCCCTTATTTCCACTTAATTTTAGTGAGTAGGTTTTTTAGAAAGTTTTCTATGCACCTAAAGTTTTGTTGCTATATATTTCAATGTTTTTAATTAATTTTTTTAGGTCGTCTGTTTCAAGTTGAATATGCCATGGAAGCTATTAGCCATGCAGGAACCTGCTTAGGAATTTTAGCGAAGGATGGAGTTTTACTTGCTGCTGAAAGACGGAATACCAATAAATTGTTAGATGATGTATATTCTGATAAAATTTATAAGTTGGACGAGTAAGTATACCACGTTAATAGATTTATAAGAGAAACAAAACAGTTTTGAAAGTCATGCTAAGATTGATTCCCATTACAAGGTTGCGGCTTCCCACATTTGAACGCCAGCACTCCCCACATTTGAACGTCAGCACTCCCCACATTTGAACGCCAGCCCCCCCCATATTTGAACGCCAGCACCCCCCACATTTGAACGCCAGCACCCATATGCTTCATGCCCATGAGATTAATGATGGCAGCATTTTTAGAAGTTTATTGGTTGTTGAAGAAAATATACAGTACAGTCATCGTGGACAGAGAAAAATTCTAACACACTTGCCTAAATACTTTACTTTTGTGGCCAAGAACGCACTTATATGAAAACTGACCTTTATTGTTTAGGATTCGTATTTAAGATTTTTGGGATGGGATCATTTAGAAACCATTCATAATCATTTGTTGTTTAGTTGTTTTTCTTCTATATTTTTTTTTTGAGTTATTTCTATACTTTTTTTAATGTTTATGAGTTTGTAACTACATTTCTGTCTTTCATCAACAATTTAGGTGAAATCTCTTTTTTAAACTAAAAAACTAAACTTAAGAACATAGGCGAGGTAAAATAAAAATTATCACATTTTTCAAATTTGCTGTGGTAAGTGGTTGTAATGTGATTTCATTAAACTACTGAGATCTACGTTGTTGTTGTTTTCAATTATTTAGCAGTCTATATATTTTTTAGGGATACAGCTTGCAGTGTGGCAGGTATTACATCAGATGCTAATGTTTTAACACAGAAGTTAAGGTTAACCGCACAAAGGTAAATAAAGACAACAAATGTTTTAATGTAAATCATTTTTGTGCCAATATATTTTGTTTTTGGTCCTATTTTATTTTTGCTGTTTTCTTGCACTGTTGACATTGTCTGTTTTATTTTTACGTAGATATCTTCTTTTGTACCAAGAACCAATGCCAGTTGAACAATTAGTCAGTAGTCTATGTGATGTCAAACAAAGATATACACAAGTTGGGGGTGAGTCTAACCAACAGTTTGATTGTCTAAACTGCATTTATTTTATAGATTTTTGTTTTAACTTATGTTTAAGAACACACAGGATTGTTAGGGTAAATTTAGCACTATCGTGTGGCCTTTACCATCAAAGTAACCTAACAGATGCTGCTTGGAAGGGAATTAGTATTAGCAGATTCTAATTCTTCTGAATAAAATATTTATTTCTGCGAATGATGTCTTTTCAAGTTTTTTTATGCCGTAAATTGTTTTCAAAGTATGCAAATAAAGCTAAAAATAAATATTAACAAACAAAAAAAATACTCTTTAGT
Source organism: Hydractinia echinata (assembly GCA_030067915.1). Lineage (NCBI taxonomy): Eukaryota > Metazoa > Cnidaria > Hydrozoa > Anthoathecata > Hydractiniidae > Hydractinia > Hydractinia echinata. The sequence continues at coordinate 397,050 of JASGCC010000068.1, forward strand.
GAGATAAACTTTCGTGAATACATTACATACATCTTTTTTTAGGTTACCGTCCTTTTGGTGTTTCTTTGCTTTACGTCGGTTGGGACAGACGTTTGGGTTTTCAGTTGTATCAAAGCGATCCTAGTGGCAACTACTCTGGTTGGAAAGCAACATGCATCGGTAACAACAGCATGGTAGGTTGATATATAATGAAAAATAAGGTTTTATCTGTACATTACATGTTTCCAGTCGTACAGATGAAATTTTATTTCGCGAAATTAAATCGCGTAAGTTTTTTTGTCCGAAAATTTTGGTTTTTCTACTTTTTTAAAAAAAGGACCAGTGCATAGAAATTATATATAGGGTAATCAGAAAATCAATAAAAAATACAGTTTTTGAACTTATTATTTTCACTCTATCTATAAAGTTGGATCCTGAAGACCCTTTTTTAGATCTTGATTGAATATATGTACACTATAAATGCTTCTAGCCTTCTTTTTGTGTCATTTCCCGTAATTCTTTATTTTGAAATTTGGTTAAATTTCGTTCAAAAGACTTACCCATACTTTTTTTGACTTTATAAATCTTGTCCGAAAATTTTTCCGCTGACATAAAAAATTGTGTCCGAAAGTTTTTCCGCCGAAAATTTTAGTTCTTAATGTATTCTTAAATTGTTGTCTGCCCAATTAAAATACTTATTAAAGTTAATTCACCAGTGTGGAAAAGGCTTGAATATTACCATATGTCTGCATTTTTGTATGTATTATCATGTGTGACAACGTATACCTTCTTTCTTTAGGCTGCTATCTCCATGTTAAAACAGGAGTACAATGAAGACGGGATAACATTAGATGAAGCACTGAAGTTAGCTGTGAAAGTTTTAAGCAAAACATTAGACGTGCAAAAGTTAACATCTGAAAAAGGTAGATTCGAGTTTTTTTTATTGCAATTATTGTAAGTTGCAGTTGGAGGAAATCCGACAAATTAGGGATTCATGGATAAGCTTTGTAAATGTTTCATTTTTCAAGAGAAGTAGTTTTGGCTTTAACATGGGTCAAGAGCTATCAAACCAGTAGAAACTGGTATAGGAAACGAGGCCAGTACGTCTGATGAAGCCCTTGTTTCTTCACTCATCCATTTACTCCAACAACGTCCTTTTCTCTATCCGATACTCTTAATCCTTCACAGGGGAGTATGGACAGCCTATCTAAAAACGATCCTTATGGAATGTCAGGGAGTCCAAGGAAGTTCGGCACGGTGTTGTCATAAGACTTTTTATTTGTGTGACTAATAAATTGGGGACAACGTAGGACATAGCACAGCCCCCTTTTGTTAAATGACCAGGTTCTCATAAAATTTTTAAAAAAAAGTTTGACGATCAATCTTGTGTAGTTCGCCCTGTCTGAAATGCAAAAATCTTGGAACCAGTAAATTTTCAGAACTTACCTAGAAGATCTTCAAATTAACATTGCGTGAAGATTTAAAAAAAACGCATTAATTTTAACTGCCAAATCTTTTTTTTTAGTTGAAATTGCACATTTGACTCGCCAAAACAACAAAACAAAAATCCAAATACTTAAAAATGAACAAGTTGATGGTTTACTGAAAGCTCACGAAGAAGAGGAGAAAAAAGCGGAAGCAGAAAAGGCGAAAGCAGAGAAACAAAAGACAGCGAAGAAATAATAAAAACACCTTTTGACTTAGAACTTTAACATGTATTATCAATTTTCGGTTAATATCAAGAACAACATGTATTATCGTTTGAAGTTGTTTTCGCCATTGTTGTAGTTGTTTTCGTCGTTGTTGTTGTTTTTTCCGTTGTTGTTGTTTTTGCCGTTGTTTTTGTTTGTCCGATTTTTTTGTTATCACCTGTTGGTGACCATGAATTGATGAAAGAAGCTTTGTACGAATTATCAGTTATTGACACTCACTTAAAAAGCGGATTCCACGACTCAGCGAAATTTTTCTCCGGAACCATAATTTAGCTTGTTAACAACCTAACGCCTCTGGTATGCTGGCAGAACTGTTCCATAATAGAGACTTCGACTGAAAATTATGTGTGAAATAGTCGCTGAAGATCCAATTTTTCTTAAGGGCCTTATTTAGATATTAGGGACAACGCTCTAAGTGAGGTTGTTAAGGACGAGGTGTTGTCAATATCGTACTCTTAGAAGCTGATTGAAATTCTGTAACTTTGTTTAATTGGGTGTACTATTTTTTTAAATTTAAAAACTTTTTATGAAGTTTCCTTTCTAATGGATTCGGGTGAAATTCGGCTGTTCCTAATGCCAGATTTCCGCGTTATTCGAGGTAACGCAATTTGGCAACCTCGTTCCCAGGGCATTTTGCCTTGTTGTTGGCCACTCCGTAATAACCGCTCAGGGGCCACAAGAACCCGAGGACGAGGTTGGCAATTTTGGAGACGTAATATTTCGACAAACATTTAACATTGTTTTTTTGTTTCTATTCTTGTCCCCAGAGCTCTTTGAAATAAAAGAAAAAGAAGTCGAGAATGTCTTGTTTCATATCCGCGTGATAATCAGCATCAACCTTGTTCACAGGCCGAACCTGAAAAAATATAGGAAACCTAACAAGATCTGGTACAAAGTTAAATCAGTATGATAATTTTGCTGACACAATTACGGTATGCGCGGTGTATGAAACTCCGTAATACAAAACGTAAGCAAGGTTTTTACTTATATTATGTGATTAGTGTTTTGTAAAACTAATTTTTTTTGATGTGTTTATTTGTCCGATGCAAAAGTTAAATATGTCAGGTAGGGCATTTGCTCCCCCCATTTTTCGTTTTTTGGCTAATGACTCTCTAAAGCGCAAGAAAAAACACTGCTACATTAAACGCCGGGCACATTTCACCGAAGCATTTACCAATCTGTAAAATTCGGGCTTAGCGGCTGTCGGAGGGTTTCAGGTCTTAATTTTTCGGTCCTATTAAACTTGGTTTCTAGACTCCTGATTAATACGGTAAACACAATCGTATCGAAATCTTGGGTTAAAGGTTGTTTCATATTGTTTTGGAAATCGCTAGAAAAAAAATTGGAGAAGGAAAACAAAGCTCTTTAACTTTCTTTTTTGAACGTGAATTTGTTAACGATGGAAGGTAGCCGTAGTAGACATTTAGCTAGTATTTATTTAACGAATTCTTGGTTGTCCTTTTATTATTTGTATACACTATTTTCTTATATAATTTTCCCTGTTCTTAATGTCACATACATTTGAGGCATATTGTTGCATAAAGGAGCTTTAGCTCTATAGTCCAGCTATCTAGCTTAGATAGATAGATGTGCATATTTTACATGGCTAGCCTCACAAATATCGAGGGATATACACTGTCTATTATTTCCAGGAGGGGCCATGGCTTTGATGGGGAGTCCTGGAGTATTTAATGCTCTCTTTGAGCTACGCAAACTCAATTAGGGTAAGCGCTCTGCCAGACAACTCCCTGCAACATCCAACGGCCCACACGGTGCGCCATCTCCCCAATTTCCCTCACATTGCTTGGGTTAACCCAGGGGTTATGGTAATATTCAATTGTCCATATTGAATCGCCGCCAAGGGGAATCGAACCCCGGTCTCCCGCACAAAGTATGTGTACGAGAGAGTGATAACACCACTAAACTACGGCGCCATACTATTGGCTAATTTTTAGTAGACAGATACTCCTTACTTAATAATCACACACAATGAGAAAACTTTAGCCTATTCACATTCTGACAGTAACAAGATACAGAATTAACCATCACAAAATTAATACGAATTAATGCCAATGCCTTAATGAAGAACCTATTCTATTGGTGAGAATGTCACACATGGTACAACTTTCGGTTGAGTAAAAAACACAGACGTTTCATGGTCAAAAATTTTCTTTGGGCGATGGCCATGTCCACTGTTGATTTTATATCTACCAAACTCTTCATTTGTAAAGGTTGTTTGATTGCAGTGAATCGATGCTGTATGATAAAAAATGAAACTGCAGTGTTCTATTAGGGCAAAATAACCACCTACAAATAATTGATTGATTGCTGCACACAAATAGGTAAAAAAGGGCTGATAGGACTAAATTTTTGTTTAGAAAAGAATATATAGTTTTAGAACATATAGTTTTGAAGAATACTTCAAGGAAACAACGCAGTCATGGTATGAGTAACATGTATACTTGTGCCGCTGTTCATTTGGATTTGGCACAAGTTCTTGCAACCTTTGATGGAACGGTGGTATGGAAAGCCTCAAGAGCAAATTAAGAGTGGCGAAGAGACAAAAGAGGAAGCCAAGGTGTGTATTACTTGCACATATATATACTGTATCATACTCTAAAAATATATGATATATTTTAACACATGATATATTGTAATATATATATTAGCATATGCTATATATTTTCACAATTTACCTAACCATTGGAACATCATCATCATCATCATCATCATTCTCGGCTTAACGTCCGTTTTCCATGCTACATGAACAAATAATATGAATACTTAATTTTGTGGCTGGCTAACATAGATTTTTCGTAAATTTAATTTGTGGATAGAAAAATTCTTGGTTAAATTAGGTGGAGTCTACTTAACAGATTACAGTATATTTCTCACATTGCAGGAAGATCTTGACCGTTTAGAAAGGAATGATATGAGAATGGTTAGGTGGATGTGTAACGCCAGTCTGAGAGACAGAAAGAGTTCAGATGAGCTAAGAAGCAGGCTAAGTATCCGTAGAATTAAAGATGTTATCCAGATAAGAAGATTGAATTGGCTGGGGCACTTGGAAAGAATGGAGGAGGATAATTGGGTAAGAAAGTGTAGAGACTTGATAGTTCCTGGGGCAAAGCCCAGAGGCAGACCAAGAAAGATTTGGCAGGAGGTTATAAGGACAGACTTGATACAGAGGAAGTTGAGTTTAGATCTAACACAGTCTAGATAAGATTGGAAGAGGGTCATTAATATACCCCGTCCAACCCATGCTAGCATGGAAAACGGACGTTAAGCCAAGAATGATGATGATGATGATGATGATTGCAGTATTTCCATTTTGCTGATGGCCAATTTTAAAAAAAAATCACAAATTATAGTTGTAGGCGGCCAGTTTTAAATTTTTTTTACAGATTGTTTAGTTAAAACCTTCGAAATCCGAGCCTGGGAAATTTGTTTTCCTTGACGTAGTAAAAAGCGGCATGCATTTATGTCGTAATTCCAAATTGTATTATTTATTTTTTTAGTTGGTAAAAGAAGATGTAAAGGAGAATGGAACATACATGGAAAAGTTAACCTGTTCAATAAAGGGGAAATGAGATTAAAGTATCTTCGAATTAATGTAGAAAACAACACACTTTAGAATCGTTGAATAATTATATGCATTTTTATAGCAACTCGGAACTTTCTGATAGCCTTTACATCCTAAATTTTTCTATTTTGAAACCCACAAGTGTTTCCTAAGCAAGCGTTCTTAGATAATTTTTTGTCAGAAACATCAACTCAAAAATACAACCTTCTATAATTTTTGCTTTTCAATTTCGATGTAAATAAAAACGTTATTCTGTTTGTTGTTCTACATGATTTGAAGATACATCTCAATGTCAATATGTAATTGCACACTGAAGTTTCAAGATTGATGACGTCATATAAAGAAACTTGCTGATGTCAGCAGAATTTATAGGACCGATGATTTTTAAAATACTTGTGTAAATCTTCTATCAATAATAGTTGTACAATATTTAAATGTAGTAATTTAAACAATTTTATGCAAAACATTTTTATTTTTTTTCAATCTTTCGATTTTTCGATCTACCAATCAATTTATGGAGGCATTCATAAAGTCCTTCATCTTCAGGGAAAGGCTCACGTAGTAACGAAAAAGAAGAGTAATTTCGCTTTCTGGAATTTCGTTTTATTCTCTTTTACGTGATGGCTGGTTAAAACCACTGGTTAATTTCGATAAGTGGATGGTTATTATAATAATCGTTATATTTGCGCAAAAAAATTGATGTTTTTATTGCGTCACTTTATTGCATTGTGGCTTCCGTTTTGATAGCGTTCACTGTTAACAGTCTGGAATAAGGGTGTAGATATTTTTATCCCCGGTGAGGTGCCTACACAGTCAACTCTTTCTATTTTGAACTCACAAAGGAGGTAGAAGCTTTGATCGAGATAGAAAGTTTAAGATAAGGAAAAGATATAGCAGGTAAGGACGTGTGTCTAAAATTTCTGTTCGTAATAAGAAGATGCTGAGCTGACGTTAGCAAAACATCTAAAACAACCTATTTTTCATTATTTTTTTTGCCTAAGTGGATTTTTCTTTAGAAGCAAATAGTCCTGTGGACGAGGTGTACTCAGAAAAACGAGTTTTAAGAGACTTACATATAAGGCGGCTTAATTAAAACAAAAATGGATAAAGGACATGCCAGGTCTTCATTATTGTTACAAAACTTTCATTTCTTTCGATTTTTCTTGCATAAGATGAACAAAAACAAAATGAACTCATGGATGAGAAACGGTGAATCAAATGGTGAATACTGTATTGGTTTTGAAGAAATAATGTTCTGTGACCATAATCTTTCTTTAAAAGTCTTAGAATTGCATTAAATTTGTGAAGCTTTTAAAATGCTTTGTATCACATGTGGGTTATTTCACTTAATAGTATCACCTTCCCAATGTCAAGAAAGATACAAATTACCCTCGGGATGCTTATTCATTTTCCAATAAAAATAACCCTTTGCGTGCGCATTTTTTTTGGAAATTGAGGGGTCAATCTTTAAAAAACCATAACTCACTTAACCTCCACTCTCTACCCCATGGTTTTTCGGGGCGGCGTCCTGGTAAAAAAAAGAGACAAGGAGCTCTGACATGAGGTTACTTTAATCCCTGCTCTAAACGAGTCTGATTTTTCTACATAGATTTACGGAGACTTTAAAAATACAACAGAAAGTGAATCGTTCCGGCCAAATATAAAAATACGTAGCAATCTCTGGGTACAAGATTGGTGTGCATCTAGTAGTGAACGTGCGTTTATTATGAGATAACCAACCTCGTCCCCAGGACTATTTGCTTCTCAACGGCGCTGCGCTTTCTGATAGTTCTAGCGAAATAGCCCTGGACCAGGCTGGTCACCGTATCGCATCTGATTGGCCCACGGCATTACCCTAATTATGCAATGCTTTTAGCTGGCGTCAGCAAAAATCCTAAAAGTGATACATAAACAAATATGGCACCGGAAGATGTGGTGTCGTTGTTGGTGGTGGTTTTAAATCCTTAAAAAGCATTATTTTTCCTTTTTAATCTCATTTCCTCCCCCTTTTTTTAAGATGTCTTAGCTAAAGTAAGAATTTCTTTCAAATATACGATATTTTTTGTTAAAAAGTAGTCGGTGTTGTTGCTAGCCAGTCCATAGGTAATGCATTCATAAATATGGCTCGAGAGAGAAGTGAAGTGTTGCAGGTGCTCTTCTTGTTAATCTCTCGTTGCAGAAGATGTTGCCATCTACGCCTAAAAACGTTTATAGAGGTGGCAAAGGAGTGTGTCGAATTTGTGCTGAAGAAACATCTGCACATCACTTGACCAGAATTTTTTCAAAAAGTGGAAAGGAAAAATCTTTAGCTACAGCACAAAATATTCAGAACATGTGGATTAAACGTTTCCGAGTTTGAACCATTGCCTACAACAATTTGTTCAAAGTGTGACAGGTTCATCAATAAAATGTTTGACTTTCAGAATAATAACAACAACAACAAATCCATTTACAACAGCAAACAACAGTAAAAAGATGTGCAACTTTTTCACCAAACCAGCAGTCAAAACAAAAAAAAATCAACATTGAAAATGAGAATTATTCTGTCCAAAAAACCTGTTTCCAGTCAAAAAAATTTCTACAATTTACGCCTTTACTGAAGATAACAAATAAAACAGACATAAAGTCAAGCACGAAAATACTTCCTAAAGAACTTGGCAAAACAAGACAAACTCAAAACGACTTCATTACCGAAGATCAAGAAAAGAAAATTATTACCGCATTACAAACAAGGACAATTGATATTATCATTACTACCATAAAAAATAATTGCCCTAAAATAATTGATGCCATCAAGCTACTTGCTACAAATGAAATAAGCATTGCTTGCAAAAACTTGCGCAAAAAAAGTGGTGGTTCTGTCTTGTTTGAAAAAAATTGTGATGAAATGATGTATTTTTTATCTTAATATTTTCCTTCCCTGATCTGATAACAGTGACTCTGGATGTGCAAATAAAATTTTACATTTGCCTGCAACAATGCTTTTTGAAAATTTGAAAATAGAATTTGATGCATCATTCAAATCTTCTTCAAACAAGGGTTCGTATCTCTGGCTATTAGCTTGGTCTTCGAGTTGTAAGAAACCACATTCAATGCCTACTTTAGTTAAATTTACTAGCTGATCTTGAATAATTGATGTTAAAGGAGAGACAACAAGTACAATATTGCCTGCCTTTCGTTCTGGAACAAAGTCGGGTAAAAGTTGATAAATTAACGATTTACCAAACCCAGTAGGCAAAACAGCTATAACGTGGTGTCCTTCTCCTAAATACTCGAAACATTGAACTTGTTTTGGTTTCAAAATAAACGAGGACAACTTTTCATACTTTTGGAAAACATGATTCAGCTGCTTGAAAACACGTACCACATCTTCCCAGCCCATCGCCAAAATCGTAAATATGCAGAATTTGCATAAATTAAAAATGAACCAGAATCTGGTTCATTTGATGCCCACGTGACCAGCCTGTGCCAGCGCCTTTTCGACGCCACGGTAAAAGGTGCTGGGCTCGAGCTTGATGAGATAACATCAGCGTGTACTATTTTTTATAACAAAGCAGAAACACCAGCGGGTTAAAATAAATTTAAATTTTTCCTTTATCTAGAAAAAATGAAAATTTCGGTTATCTTTAGCGCAAGAGTTAGCAATAAAGTTGCATTGGCATATCCTCACCACGTAAAGAAACTTCAGATTTTGTTTTAGGCTTCCCATAAGTCTTTGAAGAAAACTGTTGATATTTCACGGGGGACAAACTTACCATTTGCATGTTTCAAATAAACGCCTCAGAAATCGTTGAAGAAGGCGGTTTAATCTAGAGGGGTGTTCAATAGAAATTGAGCATCACTGAGACGGAAAGAATATCACATTAAGTTGCCTGAGAACGAGGTTGTGTAACTAAAACAAAGTGTCATGTGATCTTCAGTTATTTTACGGCAGCCTTCTGGTATTACTTTATAACTTACCCTTCCCCAGAGAGCTCTCATTAATATTTTATCAAAGAATGGTGGTAAATCTTGTTTGATATGCATTAATCATGAAAACTACACAATAATGTTAAATATGCCTTTACAAAGTCGTTAATCTGATCGCTGTTATGATTTAAATAAATTTTAAAGCAAAATAGCCTCTATGGTAAAGCGCCTTTGGGTCAAAAGGGTGGTTTTGAAGTTCCCTCCGGCTACCGTATTTCAGATTTGCAAAACCAAAACAAATATGGTAGATGTATAACCGTAAGATTTTTTTTTAATTTTTTATGATTTTTACCATTGAAATTGAAAAACCTGAAGACACTTAATCATAATTAATTTAAGTTTTTATTAGCAATTTATGTCATATATCGTTAGTTTTTTTTCACAGCTTTAATATTATTCGATAAAGCTAGCTAGCTAGCTAATAGATATATAAATGCTAATTTTCATTTTTTTTAGTGATGGATTACTGACACCACGACGGACGATATATTCAGTTCACACCCCGGCCTGGGATTTTCCTAAACTTTTTCATTAGTGGTCTGTATCTATATTTTGTGAGTAAATAGATGAGGAAGCTAGTCTTTCATTTTTTTAGGAAAGGTAGCTAGCAATGTGGTTAGACAAGATTCCAACAGTCTGGAAAAACTGCTAACTATAAGTGAACACTGGTAATTTGATGACTGCTCCTTATTAGCAGAATATTTGAGCCTAGTTTAGATAATTAAGCTACAATTTTAAGCTATTATTCTATTAAACTGCACAAAAACATAAACATTGATTAAACCAAAATAAGTCAAAACTGTATGCTTCTCAACAATTGTGTGGCTAGCTAGTGTTGGGGTTAATGGAAAATATGGGGTAGCAATTTGAGGTAGTGGTTGGGGTAGCCAATTTTAATATTGAAAGCTTATATTTTATAAATATACATTAAAGATTTAATTTTACTGCAATACAACAGCTTTTAGTATGCTTAACATACTGAAATTAGCGTTCATTTGGTAAAAAGATGTTTCGCCTATATATCATCGGTTTACAACGTGTAGATCCACCATATTTAAATTTGGCATAATAATTTGCAAACCTGATGCATTTGCAAAGCTAAACCGCTGTGTAAAGTTTATCACTTTTACGAAAAGATAGGTAATGTTGTATGATGCACGGTTCTTATAGGATGGTTGCCACATGTATCATACAACCATTTTCTTATGGCTAAAGTTTTGACTGTACAGATTGTGGTGTAGTGAAACTCTTGCACAGCTATTGCCTTGTTTCCCTGTTATTTGATCATGGGAAGCAAAACCTTGCCAGTGAAAACCCTCATTTTTAAGTTATTTACAATTAAAGATAATGGCTAGCCTTGTTTCCATGTTATTAGAAGAACAAGAGAACATCATAACCAGAAGACTTGCTGTAAGAATCTTGCATGGGGGAAGCCTTGTTTTCAAGTTTTTAGCAACATTATGAAACATGGGGTAATCCGTGACAGAGAAAATACATATTTTTTCAATAAGCATATGCACATCAGGGTAAACCCCCAAAAACAAAGAACCATTTTGAGTTTATTGGTACAAATTAACAAAGTAAAAATGTCATATAGAAATATTATATACCAATAAAATCATGCAGCAAAAGTGCATAAAGTTTTTTTTTCTAAATTTTGTGTGTTCAACGGCTTGTTGTCTGTTTCTTTTTCAGTTTCACATTTATTTGCAATTTTGACAGTAGCCATAGTTGCTTTGGTTTTATTTCATGTTTTCCTTTTTGTTTAAATTTTCATAATCAACTTTTGGTGCATTTTTCATATGACAGGTTTGTTGCAGAGAGTCCTGGTTCTTGTTTCGTAAAGTCCCTATTTACATTTAAAAATTATAGCTAATAGAAACCATTCAATACAAATCATATGGGACAGTTTCCATCTGCAAAACTGTTCAGCAGCAAAGGATTATCTGTTTTTTAGAATAAAACTACCACCACAAACACTTCATCCAAACACTATCCCAATTGTTGTACCAATGTTTTCAATTAATGCAGCTAGCTGCATGCGCGGAGAACTTGGAGCCATTTCATTGAAAAGTCACAAAATTCTGCTGTAGCCGAAGTGTCAGTAAATAACATTTGACTAAACTTTAGAATACGTACAGAAAAAATTATAATTTGGAACAAAAAATGCAATGCAGATACACATCCACTCAACATATCTGCATATCTGCATTGGAGATTTTACCCAATATTTTAAATTGCGTATTTGCGTTGCAGATTTTATGTGATCTTGAACATTCTTGTTCGTTGAAAGTGTATATCTGCATATCTGCATTGCAGCTTTTATAGGATCCTTGAAAATTCTCATTTTTTAAAAGTGCATGTCTGCATAGATCTGGGTTGCAGCTTTTATATGATGTTTAAAAATTCTCTTTCTTTATAATTCCTTATCTGAGTATCTGCATTGCATATTTTATTAAATTATATTTAATATACTTAAAAAATAAAAAATATATTTCAGTACCTATTTTAAAGTTGCTCCCAACCATTTCACAATGCATGTAAATTTAGGTAAAGAAGTCAGAATTTGCCGAATGTCATTCTTTTCCTGCCATTCCAGAACTCTAGACTTTGTTTACGTCAAAGACTCTGGCAATTTCTGCTTTAAGTGCATTAAAGGTACGGCCTGAAAAGCAGCAGAAACATGTTATTAGGTGAAGAATTGCTTAAAGGTTTGTTAAAAAAACGTGTGAAAAACCCCAAAAGCTTCCAAACTTTTCCGCACGATCCACATGTTGTTGTGATCTTCTATAATCTCGTTTTAATTACAATCTTGTTTAGGTGCTTTTTAAAGGATCATTGATGATGCTTCGGTCTCTACGATCTAATGTTGATGGTTTTAAACGATCTACTGCTATGCTTTTGCCTTTCATGATCCAGTTTTATGGTTTTTAAATGACTTACAATGATGTTTTCGCTATCTAGTGTCCTATTTTGATGTTTTTTAAACGAATTACGGCGCTGTTTTCGCTATCTAGGATCCCTTTTGATGGTCTATAACAAACTTTTTTCCTTTATGTTGAGGCATATTGTCTGAAAATGAAATCACAAAATGCTACAACATACCTTTCCCCTAATTTCTTGTGTACAGCAAAATATATTCTTTTGTGGCATAAGCATGTCTAGTTTCATTAAAATGTGGGTTTTTAGGTATTTAATTAATTACAAAGATAACAATAGATTAAAAGTGAACAAATTTACTAACATTGTTTAGGCTAACTATTCTGTAAATTACACAACTGTAAAAAGGTATTTTAATCTTGAAATAACATGTCATGTCCATACAGTGTTGCTCATAAACAGCAATTGATAGCAAGAAAAGTTTACTGTTTTCGTTTCAAAATTGGAAGTAGATGAAAAGTAAAAAACAAATTGCATAGCGAAAAGTCATGCACTGTGCAATTTTTTGTAGTTATATTCCATTGACATTTCCTAGAGTATAGATACATGTCAAAATGACTGAGGCAATGTTGAAACGAATGAAATAAGTTATATTTCACAACAGTGTGCAGAAGCGAAATAGTTATGCAAATCGCTGACCCTGTAACCACTTTGCCATGTACCATGTACCACATTGAAAGCTAGAAAATGTACAACTAATGTTTGCAATTACAATTATTTTTTTTTTAAAAAAACTTAATTTTTCATTTTAAATATTTTATTTATATATTTAAAATTTCATTCTTTACTGCAAAAGGTATAGATAAAAAAGGGCTGCTTATTGTACAGGTGAAAGCAAATAGCGTTAATGGTTTTTGCCAACATGTAATAAATCCTTATCTTTTTTAGGTATAGTTAAGTAAGGTAAAAATAAAAATATAGATATATGTACATGAAAATAAAGATTATGTGAGTGTAAAGATAATGTAAATAATATCATTGTCCATGTGGGTCTCAAGGCAATCAATATGTACCAATGTTTTTGACTACATTTCAATAAGACAAGAACTAGGTGTTGCACGGCTAGTTGATGGAGTTCGTGAACACCACCTGGCACATCATCTACCTAATGCAATGATTGAAAAGGAATTGTCATTTGGACAAGTTGATAAAATATTTGCTGCACAATGGTTGGATGAGTACAATATAATATGTGGAACCAAATGTAACAAGGTAGATTACTAGTTGTTTGCATTTGGGTGAATGTATCAAAACAATTTGATTTGACTTTTTATGTAGTCTAAAAAAAAGTTTTTTTAATACATGGCAAAGGCAGCTGTTAAAAATTTTTTGGGCAAAAGGATTAAACAATATGATTTTATCTTTTCACTAAGAAAATATCACTAATGATATAACTTATGACTTTGTTTACGTCTTTGATTGCTTGAGACAATTAAAGATAAACTGTCTACAAAATCTTTATATATACATTGTATTGTTCTTACATGTTACATAAACAACTCGGTAAATAATGTTTACATTTACAGGATTTTGGATTAGTCCCTAAAATCTTGTTATAAAGCTGCTCACATCATGAGTTGTGTCTTTTATAGTAACATTTTGTTACTTAACAATAAGCAAAAATATAACTTTACAATTGTTATTTTTCATTAGTTCTCTATTTAAAAACATGCATTAGAGTCCAAGTGTACGCATTTCTTTTTTAGTTATTGGTCCAAAACATTGAGACTCGAAAAGCATGGAACATACCTCTACTAGCTGGTTCAAAGACTGGAATAAATAACAATGAGAGTGAAAAAGACTGTGGTATTCATTGCATTGCGATAAATGAAAACTCAACAAAGCTGGCAACTGGTGCCCAAAGTGCAAACTCTATTGGATTTTATGAATTGCCTTCCCTTCAGCCCATATGTGTTGGAGATGTGAGGATACAATACTTTATTATTTCTATTGCTAAGAATTACTGTAAAAAGAATATTATTTGTAAAGGTTAACTTTCATGAATTAAAACAATTGTGAAATTAGAAATTTCTCGATAACAAACTTTTGTAAATGGTCAGTCTTATGTTTTGCAAAGAGTGGATCAAAGAGAGTTTATAAATACTCTCCGGGACATAATTAAAGGGGCGGGGGGGATTTTATATTTTTTTATCAGTCACTCTTCCTTCAAAAGGCCTCTTGAGTTTTGAAATTTAGTTATGAAAGTCATAACTGGTTTTGAACATTTTCACAGTTTAGATTATATAAAATTACAAACATTGTTTTTTGTTTATTTTCATTTTAGTTTCACACAAATTGGTTGTTCTGTTCTGCGTGGATATCTGATGATGTGTTAGTCAGTGGTAATAGTTTTGACACATTACATTTCAAATTTTTTTTATCCCATTTCGCTCGTTCTTTATGAATTTCAGAAAAGACATGCTATAAATTTGTCCCAACCCTTTTTTTAAAACATTTATGATTATGATCTTGATTCTAGGATCACGTGATAAACGGCTCGCATTTTGGCAAGTCACTCCTGAAAAATCATTTGACATCTTTCTTCCCTCCTTGCCAAGAATAAAGCCAGTCCAGACCATCGAAAAGTACGAAAACATTGATCGTGTTCGGGCAATGGTTTACAATCCACTATCACAGGTATTTATGATGCGCCTAATATATGCTGTAAATTTTTAGTTCAGTGCCCCTGATTCAACACCATTCTTGAATAAGCACTTCTTCATTGTTAGAAACATTTACTGCCTTGATTATTTTTGGAATAAATATTCAGCCATGTAGTCGTGCATTACAATGTAAATGCTCGACTTCATGGCTTGTGACTTTTTTAAGCGCCTTTTTATTCCTTATTTGGTTGCTTAATTTTTTTAAGAAAAGCATCTTACTAGAAAGGATCTTCACCTCTATTTCTTTTTGATGTTGTTGAATATGTAAAATCAAAATCCACGAGTCATTAAGTGTGACACATCGTAATAATATGAACAACAAAAACAACAACAACAAAAACAAAAACAACAACAACAACAACAACAACAAGAAAGCAAATGTGTGTCTATTTCTATTCTCTCTTTTGCCTCTGGTTGTAACGAACCAAAGATTCGACCAGTTAGGATGAAAGAGTCTCTCGTTAAGATGAATCCACACAATGGTTTTTTGTCTGTTATTTTACCTATTTCATGACTTATTTTATCAACAGAATCTAGCGACAGTGGTCTCCAACGGTTTTGTTCACCTATGGGATGTCAATAATTGTGCACAGGTGAAACATTTTTTTGCTTTTGACATGTTAATTTAGACAATTTTGCCTTTATTTATTACAGATTTCTTTTTTATTATCTCACTGATGTGTATACACCGACACCTCTTAAGAAAAGAAAGTGTAAAATAAGTAGATACAACTTACTAAACAAAATATTTTTAATATTTACATTGCAGACTCGTTTTAACAGTTCTCTTGCATATTAAACTCTCGCTCAGATATGATATTGTAAATTTTGACACAACTCCGACTCTGAATTATTCTAGATCACTTCAACTGCGTTGCCGTTTCTTAAAGAAAATGTTTGTATTGCGTATGATCCAAACAATCACCTTTATGCGGTAGGATCAGTGTCACATGTCGCCCTACTGGATGCACAATCTGGAAAGACGATTGGATCAGTTTGCTCTAGTGATCAAGGAGCTGGTATGTATCTGTATATTAATTTTTATTTCTTTCGTTCCTTCATTGGATGTTTGATTTTTATAGGCATTTTCAAAAGTACAGTAAAACCTTCCTTCAACGATCACGTGCAGGACGAAATCTTTTGTCAACTTTTGAGAGTTTTTCTTTTTAATATTCTAAAGGGGCTACTTGTAAGCAGAAGTAACTGGCAAAACAGTTAAATGTGAAGGGAAATACTGATTGGAAGTCCTTTGAAGTTATTGCTTAACATGGTAGAAGAAATCTGTATACTTAATAGATAAAAATACCCTTCTAAATGAACATAGCTGTAGTAAGAAACAAACAAACAAATAAAAATGTCTGCTAATGAGGTCAATTTTCAGCCAAAATATTCATGCAGGACAGGAAAAATTGTCTGTTTTTTAAGAAGTATCTGCTTTTTGGAAATTCTGTTTCATGACATCTCTGCTTTATTGAGATGTCAACTTTAGGGGGGGGGGGGAGGTCACTGTAGCGGTTCCGCTTTAGGGATGTTTCGATTTTTAAAGTGTTTAAATACAAATCGACATTTTTTCCATGAACAATGTTACATCACAATTTCTTTCATGCAGGAGTTCGTTCGATAAGTTTCCAGGATTCTGTCATAACCATTGGAACTGGATACGGTTCATTGTTATTTTACGATGTTAGAATGAATAAGATGCTAAAGCGACCTGACGACTCCGTTTGTCAGCAGAAAACTGGAAGCGGATGGCTGGTAAGAATTTTGTGCACGAACAGCGTTTGCTCACGAATTCTATTCACTTTGTTTTGGAATAAAACACAAAAAATAAAAGGCGAAACATGAAACAGGGATATTTTATGATAAAATTTTTATGATAGAATGACAGTCAAACCTGTATGAGACAATCGTCTCATAGAGTAGCAAATAACCTTGAAACTCAAATGCTGTCATCTGTATATTACAAAAAAAACACCAATGGTAAGTAGCCATGTTATTATAATCCATGGGAAACAACAAAGTAAGGAGACTTAAAGCGAATAACATAATGAATGATTGAATGCATAAATAAATAAGAAATTTGCTGATTTTTTTAGAGGAAAGATTCTGTGTATCAGCAATATTTCTCGGATACAGACTGCTATCCAAACGCAATCTACGCGCACAGTTACCATCCGAATTCAATGAAACTTCTCACAGCTGGTGGACCGTTAGCTTTAGGACTGTATGGTAATTATGCAGCATATTGGGATTGATAGTGAGCAATATATATTTATACAACCTAGTATATGTGTGTAAATACATATATTTTTTTATAAGAGTTAGTTATGATAAATTGTTGATGCAAATTGGGATACAAAGTTGAATAAAGTGGAGACGAAATCAGTTTTAAGAGTTTAAAATTTAAATCTACGATTTTTTTATTACACTATAGCATTATTTCTTAGGTTTCCTTTTGTCACTTGTCTGTGTGCGCGTGTTTGTTCGTTTATATTAGTTGTCCTGTTTAACGTCGTCGTGTTGTTTATTTTGTCATGATTCCCAACGTCGTCGTGTTGTTATTCTTGTCGTAATTCCCAACGTCGTCGTGTTGTTATTTTTGTCATAATTCCCAACGTCGTCGTGTTGTTTATTTTTCCAGTCGATGTTGAACATGTTGGTTTCGGTTTTCTATTTTAAAGGTTTTAATTTGTTAAATTCACTTGCTTATATATACATATATTTAGAAAATAATTGATGCACTATTTTTAAATATTGTTTAGTAATTTTAAATAATCATGCGTTGAAATACCCTTGGTGGCCCTAATTACGCTATATATACGATATTTTTGCGGTTAAAATCTAACGCCATCTCCTTGACCGCCACGCAAATAAGGACGGGCGTAATCAGGGCCTAACAAGGTCTTTTAGACGCAATATAAAGATGAATCTATTATATGGGACCTAACTGACGCAAATAAACACCAAAATGATTTGTTAAAATTTAGCGCACTCACTTATCAGACCTGATTTGTCAATTTTTATATATTCAACTCATTTTATGTAGATTTAATCTGTTTTGAAATTTGTTCTTGTGTTATGTATATATTGTACATGTATGTATTTGTACATATGCAATTTTGTATATATAATGATAATGGCAGGATGGTGCAAGTACAATACTTTGTATGACTTGTTTTGTTTTTTGGCGTCTACTCTTCAAGTGGTCTCAGAATTCTTCTAATCAGGCTCTTTGTTTCTTTTTACATTACAGAAAGAGACGAAGAGCCCTGAAAATGAAGTTGATACCGGTATCCCAACATTTCAGGTGGTTTCACACAAAGAACAACAACGATCTGTTCTTTTGTGTTTGATTAGATCAATCATCAACCTCGTCTCCATGGTTTTTAGATTTTTTACCGCCGGATGCTTGTAGTTAAGTTTAAAATTTTTAAGGTAATCTAGCGTTCCAATAAGTAAAATGTTAGCCTAAAAAATAGCTGAAGAAATCAGGGACAAGTCAAGAATCGAAAGAGATGAAGAGCCCCAAGGACCTGGTTGACTGGACACCCTGTGTTGGGTAGAGCAGAGAGAAGATGGTAGATATATTTCGATTATTTTACTATCTTCAACGATACCAACCTCGTTCACAGGGCAGGGATTGTTAGGTCTTTTATAGTTTACGTCAAAAATATAAAAAACCTAAGTAACCCCGGGGACGAAATTGTATTAGAAAAATTACTGACAAAACATGAAAATGTTTATCGGTCAAAAGTAAAAGGTAAAGTTCAGTGTACCGACAAAAGTAGACGCTACACCCTGCCTGGCTAATTCGGGTGGTTTATATCTTTACATGGGACGGCAGTATAAACCAATTCGATATAACGGCTACCATTCTCCTTTATTTATTTACGCCGTCCATGTTATGTCGGATTGGATTAGTTAAACAAATGAGAAAGAAACATGCTGACCATCGCCAAGATGAATTTCGAGTTCAAAGAACACTATATATGCAAACCGTCCAAAAATTAATCATAGCGATCTTTATATCGACCACCTGAAGGGCGGCCCGTCATCAGTCGGTTAGGGCACGATATTTTCTCTGATATTATTCCGTTTTTTTATAGAGTTAAATTTTGGTGGGCAGCTTCAGTGCCATTTTATCTATTGTTTTCGCGAGGCCAAAACAACATTACTTTTTGGATAAGGGAGATTTTCACCTCACCCCAACATGTATGTGTGAGATAGCTATCTCCATCCAGTCGCTACGTAGAGACGAGTTCTTGATAGTGGTGATTAGTTTCTTTCAGCGGAAGTAACGCTCTAAGACAGGTCCACGCGCGTAGGTTGCTATTGATTGACATATCATTCTATTTAAACAAAGGAAAAGTTGCTTGGCGGTCGCACCGGTGTGTCACCGTACTAGTTTCTTAGACAAAGAGTCCTGGGGAACAAGGTTGTTTTAATATGTTACCGGAATTCCGATTATAATGGCGCTTTATAATGCACAAAACAGCGCCTTATATTTCATGTGGCTATTACACAGCTACGTAAACTAATGGTGAACAAAGTCGTCGCTATGGTGGCGACTTATAAGCGGCTATACTAATCCCTTTAGAAACTACTATTTATTGTCTGTTATTATAATAATTGATTATAACTATTAGTCAGAGAAGAATGAGTATTAATATTATTGCAAGTATAGAGCTGTGTAGATGTGATGGCAGTTAAAAACAAAGAAAAAATGAATAAAACAGATAGATAGATAGATAGATGTGCATATTTTACATGGCTAGCCTCACAAATATCGAGGGATATACCCTGTCTATTATTTCCAGGAGGGGCCATGGCTTAGATGGAGAGTCCTAGAGTATTTAATGCTCATTTTGAACTACGCAGACCCAATTAGGGCCCGCGCTCTACTAGACAACTCCCAGCAACATCCAACGGCCCACACAGTGTGCCATCTTCCCAATTTCCCTCACATGGCTTGGGTTAACCCGGGGCTATGGTAACATTAACTCGCCCATGTTGAATCGCCGTCAAGAGGAATCGAACCCCGGTCTCCCGCACAGAGTACGAGAGCTATAACCACTAATCTACGGCGCCAAATAGCCAGGTAAGAGCCAACTTCCAAGACAAACCCAGATCTGGGATCGTCCCTGTTAAAGTAGGTGATAAAAATTAACTGTGTAGTATGGTCCAAATCAGAGCTCTGGGACCATCCCAGTATTTAAATTTTTTCTAAAATGTCCATGGTTGTTTTGTAGCCGATATTTCAATATACCCTTCAGTTAAAATAGGACATCTTGAGAACGAAATAAGATTTTTAAGTTCTGTAAAAAGAATATTAATCTCAGATGAATTGTCCATATTATTAGCAGAGAAAATTTATATCATATATATATTTACTACTGGCGATATATATATATATAAGTGTGAAAAAATGTTTTTTTGCTTATGTAATGCAAAAAAAAGACGGCTTTTTTCATCTTCTACTCTACACGCCGTAATTTGAATCTCCTAAGCATAGAATAAGTTTGAAGTAACTGAAGTTATTGATCTACCTGTGTCTTATACTGCTGTCACGAATATCAAAAACCTAATATATTCACAAAAGTTAATACTCACGAAATTTTCCAACAATATCGATTCGTGAAATTTTATGTTTTTCAAATGTTATAGATAGAGATAAACACCCGGAACAATAACCTTAATAAGGTATATTGCCTAATAAATGCAACATCAGCACCTGAACTCATTCTCCAATATTACAAATCTTCTCTTCATGCAAAATTACTTGTAAAAAGTCTAAAGTTTAAATGTTGTATTTTCTCAAGTTTTCTCATCTATCTGTTGCAAATAACACTAAAATCTGTTGTTGTATAGAGATAGATAAACAAAGAAAAATGTCTGAAGAACTCACAAGGATATTCAGTTTGGGTTTATCAGTTGAAAAATGTGAAAATGATTCATCATCTATCCATCCAAGGTAAATATATTTTTGTTTTAGTTTCAATGTAAGTCATTATTTGCTAAACTTACAGACAAGCAAAATAACAATATAGTTCTGTTATAAACGCAGAATACTTATCTTACTTCCTAGTCATATGTACTTCTTGTTTAAAAATTGATCTTATATTATTTGTGCGATTCCCAAATTCCATAACTGCCAAAAATAAAAGTATATATTAGTTTTTAATTTTCCAATACTAATAAGAGTTTTAAAAAAGAAAACACTATTCGTTTAAAGCTATTATGTCCCTATTTTGGATCCAACATCTAAAAATTCTTATTCTAGCTCTTTTTAGATGTTATTACATAACAGATTTTTTAAAAATTTAAGGACACATGAAACACCTATTACCCATGTTGAAAATGCTGGCTACATTTCTGAAACTGTGAAATAAAATTGTATAAAAGTAATATATTAAAACCAGATAGATTTTCTATGAAATAATGCTATTTTTGTTATAAAATAATAAACCGGGAAGATGTAAAAAATTATTGAAAACCTAAGTCTAAAGGATTATTGCATAAAAATTACATCATCCAAATCTTCTCCACTTGAGTACTAAAAATCATCTCAGTTTTGTTTAAGGTTTAGCTCTGAATTTATATTAAAAAGTTGTTTTTTTGTGATTCTTTGTTGTACTTTTTTACCTTTCATCATCATCATCATTCTCGGCTTAACGTCCGTTTTCCATGCTAGCATGGGTTGGACGGGGTATATTAATGACCCTCTTCCAATCTGATCTAGACTGTGTTAGATCTAAACTCAACTTCCTCTGTATCAAGTCTGTCCTTATAACCTCCTGCCAAGTCTTTCTCGTCTGCCTCTGGGCTTTGCCCCAGGAACTATCAAGTCTCTACACTTTCTTACCCAATTATCCTCCTCCATTCTTTCCAAGTGCCCCAGCCAATTCAATCTTCTTATCTGGATAACATCTTTAACCTTTACACTGTAATAACTAAACAATGAATTTTTAAGTAAAAACAGACACGGTTAGAGAGCTCAGATGTCCAGAACATTGATATTTTAGTTTTGTCTCTACATTTGACGTAGAGTTGTATTGTAAAACTTGTTTTTAAGATATCAAGATTTTAACTTTGTCAACAAATTAAATTTTATTGAAAAGAACTTGTTTATTGTTTTATATTTTTCCTTTTTTTTTTTTTTCCTGTCAAAACTTCTCATTTTTTTTGTTGAAAATAAATATTCTATGAATTATAAGCTTTCGAATGATATAAAATATAAAGACAAAACAGTTGACGATTTGAATGTTGTGTGTATGTATCCTTAAAGTCGACATGTCAATATCGTGCATGTCAATCCGTTACGATTTCTTCTATTTTGTTGATTTAAAAAAAACGCATTTATTTAGACTTGATGAATTTAAAGGACGAAATTATCGATCAGGTGTTCAAGCAAATAGAAGAAAGAATTATCTAGACCATCAGAAAAAGTATGTTATAAAAGTACTACCAAACACTCAGTGAAATTTTGAAGTTCTTTTTTAAAATATTAGGAGGAGATTTGACGCAGCTAATTACGCTCGAAAACTTGCTGATGGTGACTTGAATGAAAATGAATTTGAAGAAATTTCTTTGGAGACAGTCGATGAAATGGTATACTTAGTTTTCTTAATATAAAGGTGACTGCTCATGAATATTGCTAACCTTGAGTACAAAATCTTGATATTTAACGAATGGACGAGCAATATTTTTAACATTTTCTCTTCTGAATTTGTTTATCAATCAACCCCTGGAAAACAATGAATCATTTTTCCAGCATGTTGTATGTCATGTATCTACCCCAGTGCACAGCAAAATGTTTAACTTACTCTATACTTTTTGTAGGATGTGGATGAGCAAAAGAAAAGAAAAGATAAAAAATTTAATCCGTACAAAAATCAGGTATTACAAATACATCATGTTTAAGTTTTATATTTCTGCTAAAAAGCTTTTTTAAAATCATTTGGTAAAAAGTACATACTTTTAGGTAAGAAAGACTAAAATTTGGTAAAGGTTAAAGATTTTGCGTTTTTATAAAAGTTTCAACCTGAACTGTTTTTATAAAGATATTCCTATCAAAACATTTGCTCAAATGAAAACATTATACGTCAACATGTGTTATATCAAGTCATCGTGTTTTTCCTCAACAAAAAATTCTTGACAAAATAACATTTCTAAGTCTTAAATTTTGGAACCGATAAACAAGATGAGCAATGTATTGTAAAAAAAACTTTTTCAGTTGATGCTGTCAGAATGGATTGTTGACCCTCCAACAGACCTAACAACAAATTGGCTGATGGTAGTTTGTCCTGTTGGAAAGAGAGTGTTGATAGTAGCACACAAGGTAGGGTTTCTTTACAGGAGTATTGGTTTTCCTGAATCTGCAACAACAAGTGTATTAATTACTAATATAATGCCCTTTCTCAAAAGTCAGTGTTTGTGTTTTATTGTTAGAAAATTTTGCAGGAAGAAATTTACATTGTTCTAAAAAAGGGTTAAATTTTTACATTGATCACAGAAAATTGTCAATTCCGTGGTAAATATTTTTTGCAGAGGATCAGGAAGTTTTATCAGTTGATGGAGGATATGGAATTTTGATTTCAACGAATTTATATGAAACCAAATTTTAAGATTCGTTTTTGTTGGAATTTACCTCTTGCAATTTGTAGCTGAAAAAATTATGAAATTTCGCGCATCGCAAAAGAGGAACCCTCCTCCTTTATTTTCAGTTCAGCAGTTGCCTTTTTTATATCAGCGAAGATAGTTAAATGTTGCGCCAAACAGGTCATATGATTAATGTTTCCAATATTTACATTTTAGGGTCACACTACAGCGTATTCGAAAGGTGGTCACGTGTTAAATAGATTTCCCTCCTTATTACCTGGCGGTTCATACAAAACATGGAAGAAAGACAGTATGTTATATTATTAAATTTGTTGATAGTCGTATAAGCTATAATTGAAATTTGCGGTTTTTTGTTGATACTTTTGGCCAGCATAATGTTTTAATCCGTTCAAGAATTGGAAATTAGAAAATAAGGGTAATTCTGGTGGTCATAATGGTGATATTATTCACAGCTTGTAACCGAAATTGTTCTCTCTCACAAATTGTGTGTATTTGCTGCGTTTACTGTGTAATTTAATTGAGCAGATATTTAATTGTTTGCGAATTTGACCAAAGTCTGTGAAAGTTTCTGTAAACCATATTTAAAAACAAATACCATATTTGGAAAATTATCACTTTTCTGTAAGTGTTTTATTTAAGAGAGAAAATATCTTTTTTTATAATAATCTTGCTCAAAGAATATTCTCTTCAGTTATATTCATAAACACCTTTTCTTCTAAAACTTTGTTTATAACTTTTTGTTTGTTTTCAGATAACTTTACACGCTCGTTTACATTGTTGGATTGCGTCTACGATGAAGTCAATCGCACGTATTGGATGTTAGATCTCATGTGTTATAAGGGAAACCCGATTT
Source organism: Hydractinia echinata (assembly GCA_030067915.1). Lineage (NCBI taxonomy): Eukaryota > Metazoa > Cnidaria > Hydrozoa > Anthoathecata > Hydractiniidae > Hydractinia > Hydractinia echinata. The sequence continues at coordinate 421,368 of JASGCC010000068.1, forward strand.
ACGATAGCGAGGTAAGGGAAACCCGATATACGATAGCGAGGTAAGGGAAACCCGATTTACGGTAGCGAGGTAACGAAAACCCAATCTACAATAGCGAGATAAGGAAAACCCGATCTACAATAGCGAGATTAGGGAAACCCGATCTACAATAGCGAGATTAGGGAAACCCGATCTGCAATAGCGAGATAAGGAAAATCCGGTCTACGATACTGAGGTAAGGGAAACCCGATTTACAATACAGAGGTAAGGGAAACCCGTTCTACAATACCGAAGACACTCTAAAATTTAAGAAAGTTCGATACCGCTTAAATCTTAAAAAATAGTTGGATGCTCTAAGGGCTTTTGTTATTCCGACCTGGAAAGGACTGTAGTTCCCAAAGCTTCTTCTTAACCTCCAGCGCGATTTTACTTCCAAAGATTTCAGAATGGATTTGGTTAAATGACGTTTGGTGAAGACAATAACTACCCTAATAAAAATAGCGTGGTGTATTCACGATAGAAATCATTAAAAATCACCAGTCACTTATTTTAAATTTAAGTTCTTTTTAATAAAATTAACAATTTTTACGTACAATCCTGTTTAAATTTTCCTTGAAAATAGCCGTTTTTTTGGCCATTAAAATTGCAAAACAGAATCATGTGGAAAATGTGTCGCTGCCCAGTGGGATGCTAAAGCTCCACCTTAGGAGATCTTTAGACCTGGCAAACAAAAAAAAATCCGTTAGTGGCAGTTTCTGCAATGTCTGCATGATGAAACAACGCGACAGCATGCGAGATCCTGTCGCGTTGACATTAGCAAATATTACTATTGTTTAAGAGTTTGGTTCTAACCAAATTACCAAATTACAATTACCAAATTATAAATTTCTAAGTCAGTTTGTGAACATTGACAAGTTCAACGTACGTGTGTCTAAAGGCGGGGGCAAACCAGTCCAACATTCCATCCAACATTTTTTTCCCATGTTGGATGGAATGTTGGATGAAAAAATGCATGTTGGATGAAGCAAAATTTTAGGTTTGTGGGACTGCTTTTAAAAACATTCGAACGATAAAGAGTTCGTTCATTCCTGAAAAACAAAATGGCGGACGGAAGGAATTCTGCAGTGCTGCTTATGTTGCTGAACGAACTCGTCGATTCAGACGATGAAAAACCAACCCGCGGAAAAACAAGAGAGTGGATAAAGAGGAGGGAACAAAATGGATATTTTATTAATATCATTAAAGAATTGAAGATCGAAGACAGATTCGGATTCCATTCAAAAATGTTCGAAACTCGCGGGATTTTTATATGTTGGATGAAAAGTACCACCAAACCAATCCAACATGAAAATTCACGCAACTCAGATAGAGAATTCCTTTGATCTTGCCGAAAATGTTGGATGAAATGTTTGACGGCGATCAAACTTCATCCAACATCGTCCAACACGATTTTTTCTTCTTTTTTGAAAATTTGAAAATTTTGAAAATTTTTGAAAATTTTGAAGTGACTCAAACCAGTCCAACATTTCATCCAACATTACAAAAATTGCATGTTGGATGAAATGTTGGACTGGTTTGCCCCCGCCTTAATATGAAGAAAGCGCAAACGATTTCTTGTTTTTTAATATTTATATATAATTAATATATATAATATTTTCCACAAAATTGTAGTTTCAAATAGTAGTTTTAGTATCAAAATTTCTTGTAATTTCTCCGTTCCTCATGATTTTTTTTTAAAGATAATTCTAATCCTGACATTTACTAAACGTTGAAGTCCTGAAACTGTAAAATAATTTATTTATATATTTTTTAATCCTCTTATATCTGAGTTCGTCATAAAGATGCGTAGATCTCTAACACAATTTTGTTTTCGTTTTTAGGTCGATTTCAGATTTTTTTGGCTTAACTCGAAACTCCTAGAAGATGCTCCAAAGCTATCCGAACAGTCTAGTGTAAACCCGGTAAGTTGATTCTCTTTTTCTGAATGACCCCGATTTACAAGTTCGGATAAGCATAATAAGCTATTAATAGAAAAATATTCTGATATATATCTTTTAGTTCAAGTTTAAACCGTGTAAAAATGTTTTGTGTGAGAAGACGGCAATCGTGAACGCTGTTACAGACACATATCCGTTCGAGGTAAAAACAACTTTTTTTGTAACAACTGGCAACTTATAAGCAACGATCAAGTTTGTACGAAACCAAAATCATTAGGCAATAAATAAGACTAGAGTGGATGTGGATTTTGAAAACATTTAGGATTTTACTACCTTTACTGTTCAAATATATTTTTAGAACCACACGCTTTGTTATAAGCAACATTTTATAAGCAGGATAAAACTCAAATCCCACATAAAACGGAGCAATTGCTAACCTACAGCCCACCAAAAGTGATTAAAGACGAAGGAGAAAATGGCAAAAACAAGAATTATAAAAACAATAATTTTCTCAAGTTTCGTACGAAAAACGTAATTGCACTTAAAGGGGAACTACGCGCAAAAATTATTTTTTGATATATTGTTACTACTACCATAAGAAAACGAATTCAACTAGTTTTACTGTTTCATATGACTTCCAACTGCCAAGAATACGAACCTTATCACCCCAAAATACGGCTAGAAATCCCGACCCCCAATTCCGTTCCATTCCAGACATAATTAAGTTGCACTTTTTTATTTTTTGAAATATATTACTCATTTTTGACAACATATCAAAAAATAATTTTTGCGTGTAGTTCCCCTTTAAAGTTTGATTTCGATTGGTACACTTAACCTGACACAGCCAGCAAACACGCGAATTTATTTTTAAAAGTAGAAAAACAAGCCGCAATGACCAAAAATTTTGCGTTGCTTTTAAAGTGTATATTAAGCGGAACGAATTCTTAATTGATAGCCGTATAGTTCTCTCCCTGTGAAATTTTTTTGGAAATCACTTCGTGGTAAGAATTATAAGCGGGGTATGTGTGACGAAAAAAGTAGTTGGTTTTTTTATAGACTTGGACTTTAACCCGACTATAAATTTTCCAAGAACTTTGCTACTTTTCCCATATGAATTAATTGAAGAGTTTCATATTAAAGAACTTTGATGATTACAGAAGAGGAAAGATAACTGGAGGAAAATACACCACGTTTTCTTTCTAAACAAACTGTACATGGGACCCAACTTAAACGCGAAAACCGCCAAGATTTTAAACTGAATTTTAATTGAAGTTATTTCTCGTGATCAAGCGTTTTTTCATTCTCTTGTATTTTTAGATCGACGGTGTACTATTTTATCATAAGTTAGGCCATTATGGACCTGGTCGCACACCCCTCGTGGGCTGGTTAAAGCCATATATGATACCAGAAATACTCGATATACCAATGCCATTAACAGTGATGGAGACAGCACCCGTTGAATTTAATCGAGACATTTTAAAGAATGCAAATAAGGAACTGCAAAACACGACTAGCGATCGATCTTTTAATAATCCGAAAGATGTGACGAAGAAGAAAAAAGATAATCAAGTCAGTATGGAAAGTTGATGACGTGTTGCAACAATACACCAAAACACGATCGTTTTAGGTAAATGTGGATACACCTTAACGAAGGTTAAAGCCTGCTTTACACTAGCTTAAAAGAGAAGTGCACTATAAAAAACACACGTAAACTAAGCGTATTTCGGAATTTATATATTTATAATGCGGTTGGATTTTTAACTGGCTAAATGTTTTTGTATACGTACAGATATGTGAATGATCATAAACTTGAAGTAATATATTTTAACAAAGACATATAGTTAAACCTATTTAAACCAGTCGTACATGGAGAATCGAGAAGTGTCCACTGATTGGAAGTGTCTGTTATATAGAGGTTTTTCTTCTGAAGAGGTTTGAATTTACATTGTCAGACTGTCGAAACCTGATATAGAGTATGTCTGCTATGTACAGGTTTGACTGCGCACTTTTATTTTATACGTCACACCTTTTATTATTTAACAGGAGTAGCAATTGTAAAATTACTAGTACCTTTATTGCGGATAGAACAAGAGAGTATAATTTTTTTTAATTCTTTTCCTCTTTTTGCGATTCACATCAGGCACGAATTTTTTTAGATTGTCAATTCATGGAGCAGGAGGTCATTTTCAACTCCCAAGATTACAACAGGGAAGACAAATGCTCATAAAAATCACATGAAAAGTTGGAAAGAGATCGATCATTTATTCATTCATTCTGATATTCATTCATTTTTTCTGATAAAATAATTCCTAACGAAGTGAAATAATTACAAAAAAACTGTATCAATATGTCACCCATGTCAATAAAAATAAATAAATTAATTTTTGCGTAACGATGCTCCAAATCTTTACACGTGATTGTAATCGCCAGAATACAAAATAAAAAAAAATTGAAATATAAAAAGGCTAGGTATAAAAAATGATAAAAAAAATGTTTTTGAAGCACTTTAATCATAGCACACTTCTTTATTTCCTCGTATCTCTACTACAGCTCTTCTCTTTCTGGTTCTAAACTCTCGTCTTCACCTAGATCTTCATTACCTTCTTCACCCTCCCTGCCTTCACTGCCCTCTTGGTCTTCACCGCCCTCTTCGCCTACATCTTCCTCTTCACTCACTGCTCTCTCCAACCCTGGGAACATCCTTGATAATACCGTTAAGTCGTCTTCCGTGAGATTATCTAATTCTTCCATGGTTACCATTTTATCTCCATCTCGATCGAGCATTGACAACACCTAAAAAGATACAAACATATAACGATCGAGCATTGACAACACCTAAAAAGATACAAACATATAACGATCGAGCATTGACAACACCTAAAAAGGTACAAACATAGAACGATCGAGCATTGACAACACCTAAAAAGATACAAACATATAACGATCGAGCATTGACAACACCTAAAAAGGTACAAACATAGAACGATCGAGCATTGACAACACCTAAAAAGAAATAATTATATTTTTTTTGAAAGAAACAGGCAAAAAATTACCTCTTTTATTTCCGCTTTACTTGCCACTGCACCTATATGTGCCTAAATAAATAAATAAATAATAAAAGTATTATATCCGTAATAACAAGGAATTCTGCCCTAAAATTAGAAGATTAAAGTTGCATAAGGAGATTTTTTTGTTTGCAATTTTTGAAAAAAATCACCACCCATTTCCATTTATTAACACCCTCCCGTTTACCAACCCCCCTGTTCATTAGAAACCCCTCCTTTATAAGGATTTTGAAAGAAAATATCACTTTCTGCAGGTGAAATAAAATGGAACAACGTCTTTTAATAAAACTTATGTCTTCTACAAAAATCCACCTCGTCCCATTTATTAACACCCCCTTGTTTATAATCTTTTCCAAAAATATCGACTCCCCCCTTGCTATTACACCGCCACAGAATTGTTTATTCATTGTTTAACTGGATACGTTTATTTAGGCGAATTGTTTATTTAAGTATTTAAGCTATAAACGTTCCAAAATTTCTTAGCAAATGTAAAAATACCTTTATTCGGCCAGTCATCTTGCGAACATGTAATGGTCCATCCTGAAGCTCTAACTTTAGAACATACCTACGAACAAAAGTAACAACAATCTATCATAAATCACTTTAACTGCAGGAAGTTTTGATCTTCTGTCACTTGAGGTTGTCCACTTATATCAAGTTCTTTTTTTTTTCCTGATTTTTTTGACATTTTTTGAATGATTTTTCGAGGAGTTTAATACCAAAATTTCATATAGGAACATTGGATTACCCCGAAAATGTGAACTTAATTACAAGCATTTAGACAGAACAGATTGTGGAAAATTGATCCTATACTTTTTTTTAAAAAAGGGATCTGAAATTCGAATGTTCAATATTCTGTCAAAGAAAATAGGTCTTATTGAGCATTTAAACCTGAAATTTCTGACATTCTTCTGACATATGAAAGAAATTGCTAATATGGACGCACCCTAAACTTTATTCCTATTTTTTTTTCCATTGTAAGTGGACACTCGGAATTTATAAGGAGCGCTAATGGAAATAAGTTTGTATTTATATTTAGACGACGAAGAAAACTGACAATAGGAAAACATTTTACCACACTACCAAGGTTAATTCATTGTTCACACGTCCTTTGTCAAACAATTCAAAACGCTTACCGCGCAGACTCTAAATCCCCAAATTTGAATTTATCAAGCGGTACATATTTGCCAGCATCTTGATTCTTCTCACAGTCGGTCATGTTAAGCTTCTGCATGTGATAAAACCAAACGTTCACAGCCATGTTTCGTTTGTTATCAGTAAACGAGCGGACCTGATGGAACCATCTAAAAAGAATGCATATAATTAAAGGGCTTATAAGCCGTTTTAGCTGACCCTGGACAATGAATATCTAACCGTTCTAGTACAACCAGGGGATGTTTGTTATGGCATAGTGTCCCAGTTTCAAAACTACATATTTTCTTATTTTCCCATTTGACTGACTAAACCACTCAAATATGTATAATTTTTACTCATCCACAAATTAACAGAGAAACAAATTTCTACATCTTACAATTTAAGCTGGGGTGACACGTGTAAGTCACTACAGTAAAAAATCAGTAGCTGATTAGCCGCCCTTTCCACGATTTAAATGAAATACACCACGACAGACACAAACCCATAATTTACACAATTTTATGAAAACAAACCTTGATGGAATAAACAAACAATCTCCAGCCACCATACTAGCTTGCCACCATGGCGCCTTAGCTATGCCAGGGTATTTATCTAAATCAACAGCATCGACATCTACTTTGCTAAAGGCTCCATTCGGTGCATCTATATCGATGAATTCGCGATGTTTCTGAATATAACAAAATTGATGAAGAAGAATAACAAACAAAGAACAAACAAAGTAAAAACGTCCAATAAATAAAAAACAATAAGTTATACAACAATGTAAAAAAGCAAACAACAAACAAACAAACAAAGATTACCAAAGAGTAACAAAAACAAAACAAAGGATCAAGGAACAAAGAAAAAAACAGAAAAACAGAAAAACAGAAAAACAAAACAAACAAAACAAACAAAACAAACAAAACAAACAAAACAAACAAAACAAACTACAAACAAAGAGTTACAAAGAGCAACCAAAACAAAACAAGACAAAGGATCAAGAAACAAAGAAAAAACCCAGAAAAAACAGAAAAACAGAAAAACAAAACAAACAAAACAAACAAAACAAACTACAAACAAAGAGTTACAAAGAGCAACCAAAACAAAACAAGACAAAGGAACAAGCAGCGAAAAACAAACAGACAAACAACAAACAAACAAACATTAAACAAAACAAATAAAACAAACAACAAACAAACAAACAAACAAACATTAAACAAAACAAATAAAAGAATGAACAAACAAAAAACAAAACAATTACATGAAAAATACAAATACAAATACAAACGTTTATAAACAAAAAATATGAACAATAGGATAAAAAAGTGAGAAACAAAACACAAGACAAACAAATAACAAACAAAACAACTCACAAAAATAAAACACAACTAGACAAAAAAATGAAGCATGAAGTATTCCCTCACATACCCAGTCCACCATATATAACTGTTTAGAACCACTAAATAAACAATTTATGTTGTCTATGTGATCATTGTGGAGAACTGATTTGGTCCCTCCACTGGAGAACCACATCACAACATCGTTCAGTACACGTGTGTATCCTCCACATGATAAACTTGGAAATAAACGCAAATCTCCTGTACAAAAATTTGAATTATTCATAGTATATATATTTTGCCGATTCAATTGCCAAAATTGAACCAAAGTAGGGAGAACAACCTTGAGAACTAAAAGTATTGACCTGATGGTAGTTTTCTGCTATATTGTTGGCATGTACAGTAAAAATATAACTTTATACTTATTTTATAGCCAAAACAATATAACGCAAAAATATGTCCTAAGCAGAGTCATAGAATGTCATGTGCTTGCATAATATTACCTAAGTCCCTTGTTACACCAGAAGCATGCAAAGAAATGAAAATTAACAAAAAATGTGCACCATGAAAAAATTTATGTGCGCTATGAACTGTAAGTAAGCCTTACAAACCTCGCATTTTTTCTTCTAAACTATGAACCATATATACATCTTCTTTCTGATATGTTTCTAAAAATTTTTTAAACGACCATCTCCACATTGACAGTGACCTATTTTCTTTTTTCCCTTCTTCAACATCCACTTGCAGCTCCCCATAATGCTCTCTAAATGCGAATAAATGCAACATACAATGCACCTTTTCACACTGTGTATGAATTTCACCTTTATGTCACAGATGTAAAGGGTAGAAAACTTTCTCACAATTCATAACAATGAAAATAGTAAGAAAAATACAGGGTTCTGGTGGACACAAATGTGTTAAAAAATTAAATCTTTATATTATCGCTTTCAGTTTCAGGTAATTCTTATTATCATGTTAATAGCAGAGTAATTAAAGATGGACCTCAAAGGTCTATCTGAAAAGTATATCAAAGTGATTAAGATAAAAAAAGAAAAACCTTGTAGTCACAACATTCAGAACTTAATAAAGTAATTCCTTCACAATTAAAATTTTAAAAGTTGTTTTCACATATATTTTGATCGAAAAAACAATGCAATTGTTGTGTTGAGGTTGTTAAAGGGCCTATTCAATTTTAAAAATAATTTAATAAATTATACCTTGCAAGCTTGTCATAAATTAGAGTATGTAATTAGAGTCAAACTAACATTTAAAAGGTAAGAAATTTTTACGAATGAAGGGTCTGAAAATTGCAAATTTTGTGGAAGAAATTTTTGCAAGTTGAAATTTTCGTAAATTAAACCGAACAGCAAATCTGAAAATTAGAGGAAATTTTTTATATATATTTATGTGTTTTTAAAAAGTAGGTCAGGAAGGTAATTTATTGTGATATTATACAATATACAATAAAGGTTAATTGCTTTGGGTTCCAGAATAATAACACAAAATTGATAGAAACAATGTATTTCTATTGGAATGAGTAGATACAACACGTTCAGTATGCATAGACTATTTATAGAATGTTTTGGGGAATGGGTGGGAATGCAGGTGCCTCCCTCGTGCTTCGTCATATGCACAAATATATAATGCATATCCTGAGCGTCAGGATATGCATTATAGGTGTCTTCATGCTCTGAGCGTCAGAAACATGAGACAATGGTGTTTTCTTTCATACCCTGAGCGTCAGGTGTATGAGAGAATTGAACAAATATATAACACATATCCTGAGCGTCAGGATATGCATTATAGGTGTCTTCATGCTCTGAGCGTCAGAAACATGAGACAATGGTGTTTTCTCTTATACCCTGAGCGTCAGGAGTATGAGAGAATTGAGATGCCTTGAGCGTCAAGTGCATCGGCATGTCCTGAGCGTCAGGCACATGCTAATTACTGGTGTTTTTATGCATACCCTGAGCGTCAGATGTATGAGAGGATAAGATGCCTTGAGCGTCAAGTGCATCGACATGCCCTGAGCGTCAGGCGCAGGTTTCCTATTCCAGTAATGATTACAGTACACATATCTACAACTACATGTCCTGAGCGTCAGGCACATGCAAAATACTCGTGTTTTATTCATACTCTGAGCGTCAGGTGTATGAGAGATGCCCTGAGCGTCAGGCGCATCGTCATGTCCTGAGCGTCAGGCACATGCTAATTACTAGTGTTTTTATTCATACCCTGAGCGTCAGGTGTATGAGAGATGCCCTGAGCGTCAGGAGCATCAACATGCCCTAAGCGTCAGGCGCATGTTTTCTATTCAAGTGCTACTGATTGAGATGCCCTGAGCGTCAGGCGCACCTCAATGAGCGTCAGCAAATATGGTGAACACATGTATACACGCCCTGAGCGTCAGGTACGTTTTTCAATGACTTGTATCAACGCATTACTTGCCTAAACGGCTGACGAAGGAGGCCCAACACACCCACAGATTAAAAAATTCTTATTAAAAATTCATGTAAATTTTGTTGATAGACATTCTATGATAATGATTGCTGGTAGCTGCACCCATTATGAAATATTGTTTATACTGTACATTTGAATTTAACATAAAAAGCATTTATAATTCATTTTTTTGACAACACCAAAAAATTACTAACAACACATCAGTATTTTATTTGCAATTGTCATTGTGAGTGCCAACATGAATTAGAATGGTCGATGTTATAGAAGTTTAAAGATTTTAACATTACATAATCTCATTTCTGATATCAAGTTTTATTTTTACAATTATTTAAATGTTCTAATATTGAGAATATTAGAACTTTTAATATTTTGGCATATTGAAAAACATTTTTATTGTTTAATATGTATATATATATACATTTCACCGTTAAAGATGCCCTTAATTGCTGTAGTTCCCAATAAAAACACAAACTTGGAGTAGAAAATTTATTTCAATTTTGTAAGAATAAACTGAGGATAATTTGGCGGAATCGGGTGAGGATGCTAGACTGAAGAGAAGATATTGTCTCAAGCTCACGTGCGTGTTCCCAATAAATTCGCTCTTCTCCACTACATCCCGGAGCTCTTCTCCTAGTAGTGTTCGCTTCTGGCTTAACTAATCTCTCAATCACATCCGGAGCTCCTCTCCTGTGATTCCATTTCCTCTATCATACCTCACAAGAACCTACTCTTTATGAGCTCTAGCTTCTTTTGCATTTCACACCTGTTATTAACCTCTTGGTGCCCCACCTCTGACTGTCAGCGCCGCATCCCCCTGCTGTTATTTCCCCAGTCATCTGTCCTGCTCGCGTGGTGCACCGTCGTTCATCTCCTCGCACCTGTACTTAATTCACCATACTCTTCCAGGGGTACACGCACATCTCTACACTTTGTGGCTGCCCAGGGCAGCCCAGCACCCCCAAATTCCCCAAATGAAAATTCATTATCTATGAGGCAATATTTTTGACGAGAACTACGACGAGATAATTCAACATGCCATAACAGGCTTAACAAATTGACATGAAAAAGAAAACTACATGCAAGTGCCTATAAATTAGCCTTTTACAATCCAGGTAATAAAATCCCCATTTGATAAAACGAACAATGGGCCAGCCTTAGCCCCCCGAAATAACAGGTAATTTCTTAAAGCTTTTACTGGGCAAAATTTTTGTTTAATCATAGCAAAACGAATTGTGACACCTTTCCTAAATGGAGCTGTTTTGGATGCCTTGATGTTAAATGTAAATAGAAGTTCTGAAAATAGAAGCCTGACCTTATTTATTAATCACTCTAGGGCAAATGTATACTGAATCACTCTACATTGACACGTAGTTAAATCTAATTTTTCGTAATTATCATGGATGTATGCCTAATATAAAGGGAATACCTAAAATCGGAAGCCTAACCGTATTTATACCCCCAACCATTCTAAATTAAGGGCCCTGACAATAAAAGCATTTCCAGATTTCCAAATTGCACAAAAGATATAGCCTGATCGGACAATTTTGGGTATCATTCAAAATGCGGCTATGTGATATGTTTATAAAATTGATCCAAGACCGGACACATATTGCAAAAAAAAATAAAAAAAATTCCATGTTAAAGTGAGGAAGGATCGCCTAAGTAGAAATTGCCAATGAGAAGATCATGTGGATCTAAACTAGTAATCTGGTTTCACGGTAGTCCAACTACATTTTGCCGCATTTCGCCGATTGTTGCGCGATTCCTTGTTTTCTGCCGTAAAATAGTCGACTTCGGCGGCAGCCGAAGTGTGGACTTTTGACCCTCTTAAACAAATAATTTTGACGTCAAGAAGAATCGCGCCGAAGTGTGGACTTTTGGACTCTTGAAAACAAAGAATATGTGACATCAAGAAGAATCCCGCCGAAGTCGTCGAAATTTACGGTAAAGAAAGATTGAAATTAGGTCATGGGTGCGTAGGGATAATTTACTCTACCTATTGTTATTGCCTCCCGGTAGTCGGTCGGTTTGATAGGGTCGGATTCAACATGTCTAAGGCTACGGAAGTTTTGTATTGACTTGCAGAAGTAAATGGAAGGTTTGAATATATGATTGCGGAATGAAGTTGAGCAATGTTGCTTGCTAAGAAGAAACATTACTGGAAAACATTTATTCTCTGTGTCGCCTGTGATTGCAGAAGAAAGCAGTTTGGCAGAAAAAGCAGGCTTTTTTTTGAGTTAACAAAATCATAGCATTAACTTTAATGACAACGTTTCCAGGTACATCTGTTTACTTTTAATTCCATTGATTTTTGAGCTTTCTATTGCTGTGCTAGCAAGTGTGAGCATGAAACTGTTTATAGTTTCACTTTCAACAAATCTAAAAAGCTCTGTGTCAAATTCAAAGTGCTTGTGTTGTCTTGGGGTTATTTAAATAACAAGACATTTGATAGCAATACAATAAATCGAATAGCTGCATAACAACTTTGTATGTTTACTTTGTAGATTCAAAGCTTCTGGCAATAGACAATTAAACGATTTCTTAACATGCCACAAGGCCACGGACGAGAACACTAGTCGTGACTAGTTTTGGGAGAATGACTTCGACAAGACTTGATGATGTTTGGTTTAAAAGCTCTAATCTTATATCGAAATAATTCCTGGGAACGGTGTTAATTATAAAAATTAGGAAAAAAGCATGGTTTTAATTAATGGGTGAAATGACGAAAGTTTTTCACATTTTCACTAAAGAAGTTATGCTGACAGGCATGGAAAATGTTTGTGGTTCTACCAACATGGCGAAAATGACTTAGCATATATACGTATACAACGCTATCCTGATGGACAAAAAATGCGTAATAATGTAGTTAACGATATGTGTTTTTAAATGATTTGTTTTGTTAAAAATTTCAACTATTTATAGTAATTATCGCATAACAGCTAGGTATTTTCAAGTTTGATTCAACATTTTAGAGTCTTAGCCAAAAACGGTTACGGAAAAATAAAACAGTGTTCTTCTTCTAAGGGCTAAATATTTTTGACTGAATGTTGTGCTAAATCAGTGGTCATTCACTTGTTGTGGTAGGTTGTGTTGTTTTTAATTAGCTATTGCTGCTTAAAAACCAAATTTTATATAGCGGCCTTTACTTGTGCAAAATCATGATATAATTTTGCCATTTTTATTTCATTTATCTGTTGTTGTTTATATGGTGTACTATGATCTAATAATACAAATAAAGCCTATTTACAATGCAGTTTGTGTTGTTGTTGTTGCTTATTTCTCTATCTGTCTCCTTTTTCATGTGATTAAATGTTTCAAATAGATTAGATATGAAAAGTTTTTATTAGTAATATATACCGTTTTGCATGTCTTTTACAGAATCTAGTTTCTCCAAATTTATAGCCTGAATATTGGCCCCAAAGCTATTATATTCACCCATAACTTACGAAAACAAGCCTGCAAATATTTGCTGGATGTGGAAAAAAGAAGTTTTTCTGGCTAGCTAAGTATAGTCTTAATTCTTTGAAAACATTTGGCTGTAATTGAAAAATGTATTATAAGATTGCAAAGTGAAAACACGAGGCCAGAATTTCACGCAGATACAGTTTACTATATACAGGTTGGAGCAGGATCGTATCATGATCGTCTATCGCGGTGAATGAACATAAACAACACTGTACATAACATAACGAGTTATCATAATGGCAACCTGGCTACAAGGTTGGCGTTACTTGTACAAAAGCCATAATGGCTCTAGGGTGGTTAAAAAGTGACAGTTTCTGGGCTCCTAACATGATGATATAATATATAAAATGAAACAAACCGACCTGGCTACATGCAATATCTGTCCTGAAGAAATATCCGAAGGTTTTTCCTGATACCAGAGGTACATGATCCAAAATTTGCTAGAGTCATTGGATGCGCTGCCATTATAGTAATTGAAGCCAAAAGATGTAGTTGATGATATTAGTAGGTTGCAGTGATAGATGCTTCTTGAAAACGTGGAGCTAGCTTAAAATTATTTCAGTTAAGCAAGTTATTGCTACTACTGGTGAGAAGCTAAATCAGAGTAACTCTCTCCTATTTATAGGGCCCCTGGATTGTTGATTGGCTAACTTAGAACCTCCTAATATGGACAGACTATACCCAAACCTTTAGTCCCCTACTCTAAAGTATCAACAACAAGAAAGTTGCTTCAAGTTATGACACATAGCTTTGATTTGGTTAATTGAGACAAAGATGCCTTGGGTGAGCCAGACAACCTTGTGTCCCCTTAATGATGCATCTGCATAGCAACTATCAAGTATTGGGAACTGCAATTAACATGAGCTAAACTGTGTTTAGCTCCATTTAAAATAATAACAGCACTGCAATTATAGGTTTTTGATTTTAGGCTGTTCCTTAAAATACCTTGAGTTTGCAACCTTTCTTTGGTTTTAAAACAGCCTTTGTAATTTGTATGGCACTCAGCAATTTGCCAACGTAATTTCCAACATATTTTTAAAACATAAAACCTAGCGTTGGCAATTATATATGCAGTGGTAAAATCGCACATAAGAAGTCTACAAGACTTGTGTGCAGTCGCACACGTGAAAAATAAGCTGATATAACAACGAAAAAAAGTTGTTTTTTCTAGAGTATAGTTCAGTTACCTCCTTTGGCACTACACAGACATTAAAACTCTTAACTAAAAATTAATTAACTATTTTTTGCAGTTTAACAACATCATAAAAAAACAGTTTTTAACTACTTTGAAAATATTACCACTTATCTGTTCAGTCATTGTCATATGGTGCTTCATAAGGATGTTTTATTTTTAGCAATTTTAGAGATAGTATCTATAGCAAATACACATAAGAATCGCAAGTGTTTGTAATTTATTTTTATTTTTAACTTGCCGGCTGAAATACTTCAGTTGGAGGCACAAATGGAGGAAAGTTCTGGGAATGGCCTTAGCGCTGTCAATCAATTTTCACAACACTCCTTTTCTTGAAGAAAGTGACTAAATCTTTTTTTACCTTTGCGTTGTGCATGCATCTTAAATTCAAGAATAAAAGGAGCAAGAAAGAATAACTATTTTACATACTTTAAATATTCGTCATTCCAATTTGTAAATGCAGGCATGTTTTTAGCAGCGCCTTTGAAAACTATTGGCCTGCTTCCAGTGATATATTTCTCAAAAAAAGTCTGGACGTCAGGTGCATCTTCAGTCACATCAATATGACCCTCAGATTTTCTTTGTTCACCAAGAGGTTTCATGTTGCCTGTAGGCTCTGCAGATATCGCAGCGAAAAATAACAATAAACCATAAAGATACAAATCCATTTTTATTTTTATAGGTCTGTCTCTAAAAAAGAAAATATAGCTATCTAAGTGTAAATAAAAAATTAATATATATAGCAATATATAACAACATATATTGATTGTAATTTAGTGCATGACAAGTCATCTAAGCGTCTCGGAATAATAATAATAATAATAAATATTTAAAGGGACTAGCCCAGAAAATCACAAAAACCTATAGTTAGTGGATTGTTTCCACTGGGGGCCAGGGTTTAGCCACCTAACTGACAATAACATGCAATACGTGTTGTGAATAAAAATCTTGCAAACCAGTATTCAGTATTTGGCGCACCTCGTTTTGAGTAGGGTTCACTTTCGATTTTGCAAAAGGAAGTTTTTTTTGTAGAAATTAAGGTCTACGATGGAGGGCATTACAGATTACATGACACGGCCCTCGACCCGTTACCCTATCTCCAAGAATTTTACAGAAGACGGGCGTCCCCAGAGCATCTTCGTCGGGACGGCGAAACGATGTCAGAAAAGATACAAGATGCCCTGGGGACAAGGTAGTAAAAATTACAATGTTTGATGAAAACATTTCATTGATTTGCAGGAATATCAATTCAAATTCAGACTTCTGAACGGAAAGAGCGACAGGATGCATATCCTGTCGCCCCTTCCGTTCAGAAATCTGTGTTTTCGCAACATACAGTCTATTTCTGTGAACGACTTCCCATCAATATTATGTTGCTTGTAGCCAATATTGTTTATATTAATATAATATTAAAGTTGCTTTCAAATTTTGCAGATTTTAGCACAGTACAGAGTTTGCTTATAAAAATATATAGAGTTCTTTTTGATTGACATCTCGACGACGCCTTTTGCTTCAATAAATTTGGTACATCTGATTTGAATTTATCACGTTGAAGTATGACTGATTCGTCGCTTCATTAGCTGTTAATTTTTAAGCCCTCGAACCTGACAATAACCGTAGTAAATGAATGATATTTTTCGCGTGAAAATTTGCTTTAAATAAACTGTAAGCAATTTGCTGGTTTTACACAAATGTTGTAGATAACACAGGGTAGGAGATATTGTTTGCGTCTTTGGCTGTTTTGGGTTTTGTTTCTTTTGATTAAACAATTGTTTTTTGTGATCACAAACATAACAGGAAAAGGAACGTAACAGAATACGAACTTTTAGAAAAAGGAAAAATTTTAATCAATCTATTGTTCCTATCTAGGTTCGTTAAAAGTAAATTACTTTAATTGCTGTGATCTAATTAGTTGATTTTGATCCTCTAAGTATCTCCTCAACTAATAAATATCCAAATATGATTTCGATCATCACCCTTCGAGGACAGCTGTCGACAACGTAGCCTACACGCTCGCTTGTTCATGACATGATAATATCTATATTATTCAATGACTGAACAAATAAAGGGGTAATATTTTTAAAATTGTTTTTTCAATTTGATAATTCATTTTCTTCGAGGTATTGATACGTACCATAGTAAAGGGAATTTTTTTTACTCTTCCTTTGGATGACGATGTATGGCGTCCTTTAAAGCTTTGCGTTGCTCCACGGGTTTCTTTCTGCATCCAACAGCAGCTGCCATGTTATATACTATATCAAATACATTAGGGTCTGTCATTATCTTGACTGTATTTCAAAAGAGGATGAAAATGTAGGGAGTGTATCTAAGCTAGCAGTATAGATGTAAGTAACGACATATAGCAGGCATATCGGCATATATATATCGCTAAAGAAAAGCTTCGTCACAAAAGTAACATTCTCATTGATGAAACTTTTGAATCGTCACAAGCTCTGCAATGAGAGTAACGTCTGATTTTTGCTGTTGACCCAACTGTCAGTCGAGTGTAGATTTTTATTGTATACTTGCGTACATGCAGCCGTTTCTCCCTGCAACTTTTCCACTAAATGCTATGTAAACAGCTTTGGCAAACCGATCTATGCCACGCTGGTCTAGTTGTAGACTTAAGGGTGACATCGCGAACCTTTAGTGACAACCTCGTCCCCAGGGTTTGTTAGGTTTTTTATTCTTGGTTCTGTCTCTTACAATAAGTCATGGTTTATTTCCTTATCATCCTGTCAAAAACCCATCAGTAAAAAAATTCGTGGGAATTTCGTCACTTCTTACCGGCCATAATTTTATTTCCCGGTTTTTGCCGATAAAACGTTAAGGGTTTCGAGTTTTCTTTGGTAGCTCAAATTTGGCCGGACACTTATATCCATCAATCTCGTCCTTAGGCGCTCTGGAATCGAGGTTGCTCTATCCATTTTATCACTGGAAAATACATATTTGACAAAAAATAATCGTAGAAAATACAGAAAAGTTACTGCTTCTACATATGGAGGTAAATTAAAAGATGTTTACATGTATAAATTTCCATTATTTCGATATCACCATTGCACCAAATCATAGGTCATGAAAACAAAAAAAGTGTCCAGTTGCTCATTTCCTATATGACAGAGACTTGTCTCGTTATGTATGACCAGTCAAGGCGAAAACCTTATATTTTACGTTCCCATAGCATTTTACTTTCCTGATAAAGGCTATAGGCGACAACCGATCCTGGAAACGAGGATAGCGCCAAAATACCGACGAGGGTCGTGTGTTTTTATTATTGGAGTTGAGGTCAACTCCGATCGGTGGCGAGAGTTGAAACCACCACTTGTCATGCGGTTGCAACACTTAAGCTTGGTTTTCACTATGGGCTAACAATGAGCTAACCATAAGTGCGCATGACGCGCTAAGACGTTAGCCCATAGTGTGAACGTAAAAGTACCTGCTTAGCTCACAGCTGAATTCGTTGTTAGCTTATCAATAGCTTATTTTTTTAAATCAAAATTTTTTGATATTTTTTTTTGGCTAACAGTGAGATAAGCTCACTTTCAGCAATCTTCAAAGGAAGCCGACATAAATCGTGCTCAAAGCGATTTATGTTTTTAAAAACAGTACAGTTTCTTTTTCGTAATTTTGTTAATTCCTTTTTTTCCAGGCTACCTCGTCTTCTTCGAAGTAGTAATAATAACAAGACTTTCTTTCTATCTTTCTTTTTCATTCTTTCTTGCATTATATTCGGCTACAAAAAAGCTAACGATGCACCGTAGTGTGAACGTGAAACGAATACATCAGGTACCCGCAGCTCAAAAATTGAAATCGGCTAACACATCAGACATCAAATTATTGAGTATCGAAGGAGGCCCGACCATGGTTGGGGCCGACAGGCTAAGAAAAATTTTTAACTTTCGGCCCCCTTAGATTGGCTAAAACATATTTCAAATTCCGAAATATTGCGCTCGAAAGCCTTTCACAGAATGCAGGAGATTACATATAGAAATATAGAAACGCCATATTTTATGTAAGATATATTTTCAAAATAAGCAATGTTATATCGAAGCAATGCAGAAAACGGTTATAGTATATGACAACTACCAGTCCCCCTTTGTAAATTTTCCGAATACTCGCTTTCTGTTGTCGTCCGATTGAACAAATGCGTTGGCAATTTTGATCAGGTATTTAGAAACAACACTTATCCCGTATAATTGTAGCACAAATACAGAGCATATGTATATATTGATCAATTAATAATTGATTAAAACACATGATACCCTTATAAAAAAAAACATTCCCCTTCTTGGCACCCAGCTCCCCCGGCTCCGCCGGGCCTGCACATTATGCGCACTATGGTTAGCTCATCGTTAGCCCATAGTGAGAACTAAGCTTTAGGAAGCAAATGTTTAGTATACTTTAATAGGGCGGCTTATTTTTTTTATGTATAGTTATAACATAGAAAAAGTAACATATGCAAGAGCGTTTCTTAAATAAAAAGCATTTCTTCTGAATTCTTAAAAAAGGCTCTTGAAAAAAACACACCACTAATGGTGCCGTGCTAATTTCAAGGCAAATACTTAACTTACAAACCTCAACTCAGTTTGGTGCTTTACACAGTGACGGAAGAACGAGAAAGAATTGTCACAACTAAAAATATTAGGCCCCTGGGGACTGAAGGAGGACTTGCGTGTCGTAGTGGCCGCGAAGAAAAGTTTCCGCGCCGCTCATTCTGCGAAATTTTTTTTGAAGAAAATGGTAAACTCGTTTTTTTACCACAACTGGTCTGTTCAGAAGTCTTTTTTTGTACCTCTTTTTTGTTTATAACTGTTTACTGTAAAAGCTATAGTTATGATGTCTTTATTATATTGATTATAATTTGCTAACCCTTTATATCTAGCTTGTAGCATATTTTGCATGCCATGATGTCGCTGTGCTGGGGTCGTGAGAAAACCTCTTTTTGCTGATATTAACTTAGAGTTTTGTTTATAGCAAACTTTAAATTTAACTTTGAATTTAAAAGTTAACTTTGTTGTCCACGTTACCATATTCTCTCCTGGCCGACAAATGTTGATACTTTTACACCAAATCAAGTGTCAGTATTATTGGGAGTGAGAATCTTCCTAAAGGCAATTCTCTATACTTTATACTTTCAATGTTGACTTTTCCCATTCTCATCGGACTCGTGGATCTACTCTTGGTCTGATAAATCCCCCTACTGTGTCCACCAAATCTTTTGGCTCAAATTCTATTCGACTACAGTCCATTCATTCATGGAATTTTGTTCAAAACGCTCTCCCTTTTACTCAATTAGTCTCTCTCACCCCACCCAAGCTGAAATCTATGTTGATCCAGTTATTCTTCTCATTTTACAGCTAAGTATTAGTATAATCAGTACAAGTGATATTATTGTTTTGCACACATTTATGTATAGAATATATAAAATTTATATTTTTGTTTGGTTTGTTTATTTGTTAAAGGTGACCAACATCTTGTCATAGCCTCTGGCTAATAATGTTGGTCTCCTTGACAGTGTTAGCCCTGTTTCAAATATTTGCTATTTAACCTAATCTGAATAAATAATTCTATTCTATTCTATTGTGAATAAAAAAAAAAAATGGAACTACAAAGGTTCCATTTGAAAAACTTTATTAAAAAAGGTTTACAAAGCAGTAAGCTGCATTGAAGTATCTTGTCTATCATAGAGGGACGGAAGTTGTAATAAAACTAAGATTAGGCCCCCATGTGATGAAATTTTGTTTTGATAGTTTTCAAGCAATGAAATTTAAAAAAAATCAAATAAACAATCCGCAGCTTTGAGAAATGTTTCTTCTGATATTCATAATATTTCTGACAAATACCTAACTTAGATAGGTGTAGTCAATATAAGAGAAATTATTGCTTGTGGAGCATAGCATATTAAATTAAGATACAAAATAGAATTTATATGAAAATGATTTCATGGTGGAATTTTTTTTTGAATGAATTGCAACTTCACAGAATTTTTCACTTAAAGAAAACATTCCATTGTAAGACAGACAAAAAAAAAAGGTTCTTTTGAAAATTCTAGTTTTAGGTCACTTTATAAAACATAGGTTACCAAAAAACGCATTTTGGCCATGACTCGGAGTAAATTAAAAAAAAAATAGAGCTGAAATTGGTAGCTATGGTACAGCGGGAGACGCGCCTGAATCTGGAAGCAATTTTTTTTTTTTGACTTATTCAGCAGACTTATTTGAACTACAAAAAGGAACTAAACACTAACCTAGCGTATTAATTACATAAAACCGGCCTTCCCATCTTTTTTTTCGTAACTTAAGTAACAAATTTTGAAATTTTCAAAGATTTTCTTTTATCGAGTCACCACCGGCATCTGACTTGAACTCCGATCACCCGATATTTGATCCGTGCCATTCTGAAGTTTTCGTGCGAAATGACTTTTATTTACAAGAAAATTATGAGTATTTCGTGGAATATAATTAGTGCAAGGAAAATATATTTAAAAAAAGCGGAAATTTAGCTGAGCGATAAAAAAAACGGCATCAACGCAGCCCAAACGAGGAAAAATACACAGAAGGATAAAGTTAAGTAAAAAATCAACATTTTTGTGATGACGTCAAAAATTTTGACGTCAGTTCGGAATTGCTACTATAGTTTGAGTGTAAACATTGGCCGCGATTCAATATGGGTGAGTGAATGTTACCATAGCCACGGGTTAACCAAAGCCATGTGAGGGAAATTGGGGAGATAGCACACTGTGGGCTGTTGGATGTGGCAGGGAGTTGTTTGGTAGAACGTGGACCCTAAATTGGGTCTGCATAGCTTAAAATAAGCATTAAAAATACTCTAGGACTCCCCATTTAAGCCATGGCTCCTCCTGGAAATAATAGACAGGGTATATCCCTTTATATTTGTAAGGCTAGCCATGTAAAAAATGCACATCTCAACATGCTATGTGCTTTGATAGTAACATATATATAGCTACAGTTTTAAACTATTTGTTGTCTGGCAGTGCCAGAAGTATGTCTCATTTCAGGTATGGCATGCCAACCAGGGTAGCATATACCGTCTGTATTATGTGAACGTCTAAACCACTGCATCGCTATGACATGACATTCTCAGCCTAAAGTCCAGGATCTACCATCTTAACAATTTCACTGGTACTGGAAGTTAGACAGCGCAAACATCACAAGGGTAGCTCACCCAATGAGAAAATATGTGTGCGGCCAGTGTATGACATTTTAATCTATTGTTATTATTGCAATTTATTCATTAAATACATAACAAACCTTACCTTTGATCTCTTTGATAATCTTTCGGCTCATCTAAGCTTCGTCTTTGTTGAGGACGCCAGCGACTTCTTCTGCTACACCATTTGACCTGAAATGAAGGTCAGGGAGAGCAGGAGTATCTAATCATAGAACAACCAGAAGGCTGTTTGTGTCATAAGTTCTATTGTTTTTGGTGACCTGGCGGTGAGGGTTCGTCAGAAACATGGATTAAGAACTTGTCAAGATGATTTTGAAAATAGAAACTGGTACTCCAGAGAGGTCCCGCAAATGTCTTGGAAGAGCGTTCCCGCAAATGTCTCGGAAGAGCGTTGAATAATCTTTGACCAATATGACTTAAACTCCCATACATTTTAGTTTGGAGGGATTTCGGTATGTTGGTTAGAACTGGAGGTAAGGTGCTCAATCAACCACGTCTAGGAGAGGTGTTGTGAGAGATAGCAGTACGATTAATGTCACTGAAATTTGGTACTTGATTCTCTATAATCTTCCATATGTATATTATTTGGTAGCGCTCTCTGGGGTGCTGAAGCGAATATAGTTTGTTACTGTTGAGGCACTCCCGGTAGTTTTGGTTTCTGGAACCTTTATTATTATGAAACTTGACAAATTGAGAATTTAAGGAAAACATTTTCATCACCACATGTGCACTCAACTAAGGATCCTCTTTGTTAATCGCTTTACCAAATTTTCCTAATGTCACACCTGATTTTTGAGAAAAAGACACATGGCGATGTTTGATGCTGCCACTATCTATATCTTAAACAACTCGGCCAATATCGTAACCAATCATAAAATAGGCTTTAGAAATAATTCCAGTGGATCTCACATTGGAATAAACACATCATGAAATCAAGATGTAAATCACGCAACTAAGGGCGTCTCAGCCAACCCCTTTTTTGTTGAACCCTGGACAAATGCCTGCCCGGTTCACCAGTATTTTTGCAGATCATTTCCTGAGAGGCATGTGATCGCACGTGTACGCCCCCACACACGCGCAGATTTGTTTATGCGTGCGATTAATCGCACGTGCAAATCTTTATTTTCTTCATGTCTGCAATAACTTTCTTTAATTAACGGAAAAGCAAACTATGAAGTCAGAGAATGATTTTAGAAGGCTTTGCAACCCTTATCGTTAAAATTAAATCTTTTCCATGTACGTAGAAAATCGCATGGTTAAAAATGCATGTTTTTATAAGTTTGCTAATTCTTTTCATTTAAAGAGAAAAATTAATATCAAGAAAGCAAGAGATGCCACTAATAATAATTTGATCTAAATTTATTTTTAGATTTTTTATACGTAAAGTTTTTTTGGCATAAAAATAAACAAAATAATGGTTATTACAGATTGTCTGTAACAATTATGTACGGAAGATTCTTTTCCGATGTTTTTATAATTTTATTATCCATTTTCATCTTAGCAATCATAGCGTGTATAATAAAATAAGTGGCAGTAATGGGGAGGACAAAGTTTGATATGCCTTATTAATTGTATTTTTTAATTTTTTTTCACATTTTTTGTAGCCACCTGTTGTTTGAAAGTAGTGAATATGAAAAAAAAAAAGAAAAAAGAATAACACTCAAACTTAATTTTAACATTTTTTACTGTTTTAAATAGCATTTATTAATTCAGTCCTGGGCTTGTGAAATACATGTTAATAACACCTAAAAATGGTACCTGCCATACTGCTCTATTACCAGAAGCAAATCATTTTAATATGCTTAATGTGATTGCAAAGATATAAATAGATTAAAATAACATTCAACACAAAAGAAAAATTGATCTATAGAATCGTGTTTTAGAGAGAGTGAGAAAATCGTTATTGAGTGAGAAAAATAAAGCACGTAAGTGAAGTAGGTCATAATTTATAGTATTATAGTATTGGGTTTTTTAATAAACGTTGTTCAGAATAAATTTTAAATGTGTGTTATTTATGTCATTTGTTATAAATATTGTTAAAGAAATACGGCAATATTTATATCTTCTGTTTAGTTTTTGTGATTTTATAATTTAAGCTTTATATATATTTATAATCCTCTTTCAGAGAAATATAGTTAAAAAATAACTAAAACAAAATAAGTAAAAAATAAAAAAAATTCTGTGATAGTAACGGAATATTATTTTAGTAAGGAATTTCATGATCCATCACGGCATTGTAATGTTAAATATTGTTATTAGCCGTGCTTCAACTTTCCATAATTTAATTTACATTAAATAATAGTTTGTCCCACAAGTAGTTACAAAGTTTGATTAATGACTTTACTCACGATTTTTCGTAAAATGGGTTTAAATTCCCGCTGTGACCTTTGGTGAAACTTGTTCTTTGTATGTTCCCCACGCTTAAAAATAGCCCCTGTGTGGTGTACAGGGGTAAAGGAATTTTGTTCTTGCTTTTGCTTCTTGAAAATTTAATTTTTTAAGATCGCACGCGCACTGCATGCACGAAATTATTAAGGTGTGCGATTCATTGCACGCCTACCTAAAATCTTACAAAATGGCCTGATTTTTGCAAAGTTGTTTTAAGGGATGACCTATAGTCAAAATCATGATTTTTTGTAGCAAGTTGAGTTTCCAGATTGTCGATAGAGCTGTTTGTTTAGATGATCATGAATACAGACGGTTTCTGTTAGCTAGCTAGCTAGCTAACTAATTATATTGGTTGAGGCTATATTATATAATTTATACCTTAATTGGGGTACTGATACCTCAACCAGGGTATGCCGATTTATAAACAAAGATGAGCTAATAAAAAAGAAACTGTAACAGGTTTGAATTAGAAAAGTAAAGTTGGTTTGCAAAAATTTTGGCACTCTGTAAGAAGTAAACCACCATCTAGATGTGGCCTGGGAACACCGTAGATCAATTACCATTGGCTTGTTCATTACTTGTTTTTCGACAAGAATTTGTATTTTTTGTGACCTCTCGCAGGTCACAAAAACTTTTTTACTTTTTCCTGCGTTATTATTTTTTATGTTGGCAACAAGTGGGGGACGTTTAAACTCATGAACCCCAAACACGAGAACTGAACGTCTGAGCTAGCGACTTTCTCAGTTTTAACTTTCTTGTCTCCGATAGCAGAAATAATGTTGCAAAAATGAAATACGTTAATTTTTATAGCATGCTGTAAGAAAATATTCAAAATGGAATTATTGTTTCAGAGTTTCTTAACCAGTTTTTGTGAACATTACAATGCAAGTTAAATGCAGTATACTGATTAAAGTTGTTTTCACAAAAAAAGTCTTTTAGTAAAATGCTGTTTCTTATTTTCTTTGTTTGGATGTGATGAAAACAAAGTTTAAGGAAAACAAACTTTGTTTAAAAAAGATGCAATGAGAGGAATTTAAATCAATATGACAATAGCTGGTCATTGATATCGTTCAGAATAGAATGCTGATTGCAAGTGTGTGCTTGTCTGAAAGCTTTTTTTAACAGAATCTTTTTTCACGGACGTAGAGCCTATTAAAAAACACCTAAATCTACAAAAAGCATTTAAAACGACTATATGCAGAAGAAAATGATAAAATAAATAAGTTATTTTAAGCTACAGCCAACACTATAAAGCCATAATTTACTTTCTATCCAGGTTGCTGTGAAACTTCGCAAGTTCTTTAAGTGGTGTATGTGTATTTTTTTTACCTCCACATAAATCTTTTTCTAATAAGCAATTTAACTCAGTCTGCCATTTATTTATTGTTTTTATTGAGGTTGTAAATTCCGACATTTTTTTGCCTTACAAAGTTAACTGCGCTAAAAATAAGAACACTGATTTTCTGTTAAAAACACTTTCAAACTACCTGTTCTATTCTAATTTATTTTTTTTGGCGCACGCAGCTTTACTCATAAGAAGTTAATAATATTAATCATGAACTATTTGCCGATATTGAAACTGAAAACTTAAAAAAAAACATTTTGATTTTATAATTTTGTCTAAACAACGGCCTTGTGATAAATTAACATGTAAATATTTTACACAATCATTTATAATGAGCTGCACTTGATAAATAAGGTTTTAATAACATTTTCTTATAATAAAAACAGCTTTTTAAAAGCAAATGTTACGAAACTTGCTCACGTATTTTCAGTCGAAACTTCATTAAATATGTACAAGTGAAATACGCTTACGGAAAGGGTTATTATTTCTTCTCCCGGCATAAAATAATCAAGCAAAACATGAGAAAAAATGGAAACACAACAAACAAAAAGAAGGAATGATTAATTTTTAATATCGCAAAAAAAAGACAACAAAGTGATACAAAAATATTCGATTCTCAATTTTACCATTTTCTTCGCATAGTGATTCGCAAAAATGTTCGATTCGCAAATTGCGAATTGCGAACTGCTAATTCGAACCCTGTGCAAGTTTATATTTTAAACTGTCAAATATATATATAACCCTGGTCTTATGTACCAAAATAATAAGAATCTCAACATGTGCACATTCCAAATCAAAGATAAAAATCTACATGCCCTGATCGAGGTAAAAAATATACTGCTACATGTAGTGTAGTGGGCTTGTCTGTAGCTTTGAGTTCTAGGGACTGCAGATCAAATTCCGCTTGCTAGCGATGCACAAAGTAGCTCTACTTCTACATAACCACTGATTATACTCAATCACCATAATCTGAGGTCTAGTCTGGGTGAACCATTCTCAGTAGAGAATTGACACACAAATGTGCCATGATAAGCTATCATCCATATAAAAATTATACCTCAATTAAGGTTTATGCTCCGATCAGGGAGGTCTCTATCACTCCCCATACATATTTTGGTGTGCAGAAGGGCACGTCAGGGCATTTACTCCTGTTTAGCATGGATTTTAAAAAGCTTTACTCTGTCAGTTTTTTCAAGAGGACCCACAAAGAGTGTTTTAATCTCCCGTTTAAGCTACAGGATTAAAAAATTCTGCCTAACTAGACAAAGACTTATTTAGGGATTGAACCCACAACCTTCCGTACGAGAGTCAAGCGCTTACTGAGTTACTGTTACACAAATGTTAATGTTTGTCACCTGTGGTATAGCTTGTACCTTCATTTTTGATGCATATGTGTTTTATCATATTCTTAGAAATTTAGGTTAGATCTTAAAGTTGTCTTGCCAATGTTTTTTGTGTTTCTACTGTTCAATAATAACTGCTGACACCAACGTAATTTAGATTTACATGGTAATATACCTTTAATTTAACAGCAGTCAAAATGAGTCGTAAAGATGGAAAAGATGATTTAAAGGTACTGTTTACTGTTTCTTTTTTTTAACTTTGTTGGCTTTTATGTTTTTACTTTTAACAACTTCATAATTGTTTAATAATTATGTAAATATTTTAAAGATACCGTAAGTTCTTTGAGTATGATTGTTCTAATTGTGAAATTTCTTAATAAGTCTTTAATTTAATAGAATTAAGACACTATCGAAAAGTGAAACAAATGTTGTTTATTATGGTATAATTTACGTGAAATTTTTTTGTTTTCACACAATTAAGAAAACTGTAAAAACACAAAGCCGTTTCCAGTGCCAAAAGTCCTGGGAACTAAGTTATTAAATTAATGCCCTGTTGTTCAGCACAGTGTCACCTAAAATATGCTACCGCGTTTTTCGTTTTAAAATGCGTTGTTGATTTTTAATGACAAAAAACATCTTTTTTTTCTTTTTAAGTTCCCATTTTTGAGTTCCGGGGGCGATAACTTCGGAATTAAAAAAATAAAAAATAATATGGTGGCATATTTTAGCCCCAGGTGTCAGCAACACTCTTTCTCTGAGCTTTTTTACTTTTGGTACAGGAGCTTAATTTATCCAAAAATCAAGTCAGGGAAAAACGTAAATAAATATTTTTATCAACTTTCACACCTTCACATATTTTTACACCTGTAATGTCTACGAACTCACTCGAAGCCTGGTGCATATTATAAATATTTTTTCACTACCATACTCAATGTAGACATTATTTTCAAATTGTTATTAGAGGTGGCAGTAAATGAAATTAGTCAAGAAGAAATATTAGGGAAAATGTTGCAAGAAATTAGAGATTATACGATAATGAAATTTTTCTCAACTGTGCTAAAAAAGTGTTTGAGTTTGTTTCAATAAAAGCATGCCAATCGATTAATCATTGTGATCGATGGATCTTTCTTATAACAAACACATTTAAAACCCATTTATAAAAATGATAACACTTAGTTTGTTATATTGTTAGAAGGCTAAGATTTTGTTTTTAAGAAGTTACAAAAAACATTTTCTTCGATTTTTTGCAAAAAAAGACACGTATCCTTAAATATTTGAATATAACATAGTATATTTTACTTTTATTGAAATTCTTTTTATTGGACTTTTTAGAACATGCTGAACTCATTCCGGATTGCAGAACTTCAAACTCTGCTAGCTTCTTGTGGTAGATCAAGGTCTGGAAGAAAACACGAGCTGCATGGGCGTGCACTTAGCCTATTAAGATCGTCAGAAGGTTCTCCATTACGTGAAAGAGTACGCTCAAAAATTCTTGAACTATACCATCAGCGTTGTTCAACTAGCTATGTCGGTTCTAGTAATAGTGGCAGTATTAGTAGCGGTAATATACCCAACTCATCATACAGTTCGTCTTATCACTCATACCCAAATGAAAAAGAAGATACTCCTCAGTATATGAAAAGACATTATAAACTTGTGCCACAACAAAGGTAAATATATAACCTTGTTTGTTGTCTGTGAATCTTTTGGATGCATCAATTCAGAATTTCCACTGCTCCTTGGTCCCGCACCAATTCTACGCTACTTGATGCTTTGAAATTTTTGACTTTCCTGGTGAATTGTACCTGCTTTTTCTATGTTATAGCTAGTATTAGGTGATTTAAATTCTTTAGTTGAGGGTTATAATGAATGATTTGCACTTAGGCCCCCCTAAGTGCAAATCAAAAGGGGGGGGGGGTGACAGAGACACATAAATGCTTGGGCTTTTGTCCAAAGATCTACATTATACATGTTGCTTTGATAGATTGATTTGTAATCACAAACATGGTTGCCAGCAAGCAAAACTGTGTTTTAAAACACAAATATTTTTTTACAAATTAAACCACTATTATACTGTTGCAATTACTTGCAACCTTTTCCAGCGTGGCACCTAAGAGGTCTTTGGTTTGAGTCCCTTGGAGCCTTTATAGTTAGTAAAAACTCCAGTTCAAAGCTCCTAACCATCACTACAAGATCCAAAGCTAATTTGAAATAAGTTTATCATTAATGGCAATGTTTGCACTCATTAGTTTATGAAAAAATGTCTTCATAGATTTAAACTAAAAGCTGAAATTGTCATTTTCTTTTTTTGTTAACGTTTTTGTTTTTGCTTATAGATCCAATAATTATTCTATGCAAGAGCCAAGAATGCATATGTACGAACCACGCAGTATACATCCAGTTAATGCTATGCCGATACACCCTGATGTTAGCTTTATACCTCTACCATTTTACGACATCATTGATGTATTGATAAAACCTTCAAGTTTAGGTATCATGATTTAAAGTTCTTTTCTAACAAGAATAAATTAATGGTTTTCAAATGTCTGTTTTACCCAAAAGATTATATGGTATATACCTCTTTCTCTATTTCCCATCTTTTTACAAGTGGCTAGTCTGATGGTTATGCAAGTCAAAGTTTGTGTTGTATCTAATAATAAACCTCAAAAGAATCTAATGTGTATTGATATTGGTTCAGAAGTTTTATTTCCATTTTTTTTTATATATTTTTAGTTCAGAAAACAGTAACAGGTTTTCAAGAAACAACTTTGGTTTGTCACCTTTCGCCATATCAAACGCAACTTATCACAAATTCAAGGTAAAGTTGCAACAAGGGACAAAAACTTTAGCTTATCGTCAAAACAATAAAGAACGATAAAAATAAAGGTTCTTGTAAAAGCTGATGAAAAAGAACAAATTTGTACTATCATAAAAAAAATTGGAGAATGAATTAGAACGATTTCGAAAGGAATTTCTGTTTCAAATTTAAAACGAAATAAATTTGAATTTCGGAAATTTTTTACAAAAACAGAACATAGTCAGGACAATTTAATAATTTGCCATCTTTATTTTCTTTCTCTCAAAGCTTAACCCTATTCGTGCTGCCCTGTTCAATTTTTCTCTTATTTTTTGAGCGTATAGTTGAACCTTGGTATTTTGTTACTTTTTCTAACCTTTTTTCAGCTTTGATCTTCCAGAAAATTTTTTTTGGGGAAATATGCCAAAGTGTTGCCACGGCAACAAAATTATTGAGTTGAGTCAAAAATTTTCAAATTTATTTTTTTGAAATGAAAATTTTTTGTTGCTTGTAAAAGGTTTAGGTGGACTTCGTAGTATATATCAATGTATTATTGTGTGACAAAATACAAAGCCATTATACAAATATTTAAAACTCAAATTTAAAACCAAGTTGTTATTTAAGATCTGGTCAACACTTGTGCTAAGTTTATTGAACAACAACTTTAACAATTACAGAGGGAAATTTGTTTCTTTTGAAACAATTTTCTTTTATTATGGAACGAAATGAAATGAAGTGAAGACGTTTTTGGACGGATTTATTTGATTTAAGCATTTTATAAAACAAAGAAAGACAATATTAAGGCACATTAATGGATAGACAAATTTTTACACTTGTCAGTAATTTTGAACCAATCAACATTTTAGCATTTATGCTTTGTCAGTGTATAATTATTTTAAGCTAAATTGCAAACAAAAAATTATGCCAAAAATAGTGTGCTTAATTGAGGCCAAATTTTTGAGAGATGCCCTTTAACTTTGAATCTGAATGTCTGTTTGCAATGAAATTTCGGCTAAAACACGTGTAAGGACCAATGTGTTTAGTAACAAAATGTTGCTTGATAGTTGACAGTTAATTTGTTTTTGTCCTAGCATGGCAATATTGATTGTGCTTCTACTTGTTTTTCCACAGCCACATTGTCATCATCATCATTCTCGGCTTAACGTCCGTTTTCCATGCTAGCATGGGTTGGACGGGGTATATTAATGACCCTCTTCCAATCTGATCTAGACTGTGTTAGATCTAAACTCAACTTCCTCTGTATCAAGTCTGTCCTTATAACCTCCTGCCAAGTCTTTCTCGGTCTGCCTCTGGGCTTTGCCCCAGGAACTATCAAGTCTCTACACTTTCTTACCCAATTATCCTCCTCCATTCTTTCCAAGTGCCCCAGCCAATTCAATCTTCTTATCTGGATAACATCTTTAATTCTACGGAGACTTAGCCTGCTTCTTAGCTCATCTGAACTCTTTCTGTCTCTCAGACTGGCGTTACACATCCACCTAACCATTCTCATATCATTCCTTTCTAAACGGTCAAGATCTTCCTGCTTCACTGCCCATGTCTCACTACCGTACAACATAACACTTCTTACACAGGCCTCATACAACCTACCTTTTACCTCAATTGACAGGACTCTGTACATAAAGAAAATCATTAAACCAAAAAGACTTCACAAACTTATTTTTCTTTATAGATCATTTAACGTAAAATCAATGATTGAATACACAGTGCAAGTTCAACTTAGGTAAGAGTTTTATTTGTTTTATTTTTTAATTCGTTTAGAAGCTTTGAAATATTAAAAATTTCTAATTTTGCCTTTTATAGATTTTGTCTCGCTGAGACGAGTTGTGTGCAAGAAGATTTGTATCCGCCGCGCTGTAAAATTATTGTAAATAACAAAAGTTGCACTCTCCCGGTATGAACTCGTGAATTTATATGCTGCAATCAAAAACTCTTGTAAAAATATGGCAGAGTGTTTGTGTTTGGTTTGTATATAAGGCCCTTAGGAAGCTGTTTTTTTACAGCAATCTTTAAATTTGTACTCAAAAATTATTTCCATGAAACATTCCCTGAATCTTCCACTGAAATAATGCTCAATGTGAAGTGTGCAGTGTTATTATGTTATTCTCAAAATGTAAATAGTTGTAATTTTTCTGAAGTTACAATAATTTTCTTTAGGGTCAACCACCACCAAATGCACAGAATCAGGAACCACGAAAACCACACAGACCTGTCAATATTACTCACCTTTGTCGTCTTTCACCGATGCAATCGAATCAAGTACAAATACAATGGATGCCATCTGATTCTGGCCAGGTATGATTATGGAGGATATTTAGGGAATTCGGAAAAGTGCCTTGTTGAAACCTTTTTCACCTTTTTTGCAAAATTAATCCTAAGTTTCCTAATAGGTTTCGTAATTTAAAGACATGGTTTAACCAAAATATGTATTATACATATTTTGGTTAAACTATAAAATTGACTATTTTTATATATTATTCTAGTTATATTTTTTGTAAAATCTGAATATCCCATTTTCATGTTTTTAGCGTTATGCTGCCACCGTTCACCTGGTAAAAATTGTTCCCGCATCTACACTAATACAGAACTTACGAAACAAACCTGAACGTTCTCCTGATCACACTATTGCATTTAGTAAGTAACGCTAGCTTGTGTTTTATGTACAATCTGAACTATATTATATATCACTAGTTATTCATAATCAGTCAGGAGAAACATGCACAGACTGCAAAAAATATTATAATTTTGGTCAGGTATAATAGTCAATTATTGAATGGAATATCAACAATGTCCCATAGATCTGCTAACCATACATTTGTAATCATAAATTAACACATCAAAAAATTATTTAAGATAATATTCAAAACTCATATACACGACTTGCTTATCAGGATGTACTTTGTTGCATCCTCATACAGCTTTATTGACACATACCTGATTACATAAAAAATGTTTGACCAAGGAAAATCACCACTAATGTAAGAATAACATATTAAAGATCTGTTATGACATGATGCTTTAAAGTATGTTGAAAAGAATGTTATTAGGGATATATGACTAGCTTAACGGGTTGCACTTTGTGTATGATTTGTTGCACCCTGATGCCACACATAGTAACAGCACCAATGACCAATGTAGCAATTTTACAACCCTATGGGAGAGATAGGTGGATGTGCATATTTTACATGGCTAGCCTCACAAATATAGAGGGATATACTTGCATGCATCAAAGTTATTTTGACATTGGCGATTCTTCTTCAGCGAATATTCTTCTGTTTAATTTTCCTTTTATATTTTTAGTTAAAGAAAAACTACGCCCTGATCCTGACAGCGAAGTAGCTTTAACAAGCTTAAAAGTTTCATTGTGCTGTCCTGTAAGTATTTTTGCTTTTTAATTTGAATAAAATGGTAGTTAAGGTTTTTGTATGGTTATGTTTAAACATGCTTTTAAATATTTAAGTTGCAAAGATGCGGTATGGCATTAAAGATAAAAGTTTATGGTTTTAGATTGGTAGAACAAGAATGACTATGCCATGTCGGGCAAACAACTGTAACCATCTACAATGTTTTGATGGTTCTCTATATATTCAAATGAATGAAAGGTAAATTTACCATCTGACTGATTGTCACTTAGAGGAGTTAACAATATAATACAACAAGCTGTTTTTTGTTGTAGGAAGCCATCTTGGGTGTGTCCTGTGTGTGATCAAAAGGCACATTATGACCAATTATTCAAAGATGGGTATGTTTTTATTAAAAAAAGGAGGGGGTAGTGTTTAAAATTGCCATGTAAGTAAGAAAAAATTTAAATGAGTAAGGTACATGAATTTTCATAATAAATTAATCAGGAAAGCATCAATTAGGGCATACACAAAATTAAGTGATTGTCTAGATTCAGTGTGTAGTATTCTTTGCTTATTGTCTAAAACAAAAAAACAAAAATGGTGAATGTAGGTATTCTTTTACATATCAAGTGACCATTTTTTTCCCCCTCTTTTTGCAAATGCGACCGTTAGAAAATCTAGGATTTGTTTTGATTACTAACAGACAACAAAGTCACTCGTGGTGTCTGCCAGATTAGGGGAAAATCAGGAAAAAGCTTTTGTATTAATAAATGACCAATGTCAATTTATATTTTATCACAAGAATAAATAGATCTGATTTTAGTAATATTCAGCTTTTGTGAAGGTAGTTTCGTTGGATGCAAACTAAAATGAGAACAAGATGCAGGCGCTGCATAAACTATCTCGTTATTAAAAATGCACAACTATGAAACATCGACAATGCGACCCAATTCTACAATTTCTGCTAACAAAAAATACAGCCTATCATTCATGGTTAAAGTCGCGCGATTGAAACGTTTATGGTCTTAAACGGCATTTAGGTGACAAAAAATTAACACTTTGATGTCACTATCATGTTCAGTATACTTTTTTTGTTAACTGTGCCAAATGTTGTCAAAAGTAAAGTAGTTTTAATTTTTGGGCTAATTTTGGCCTAAAATGACATTTAGGTGACAAAAAATCAAAATTTTGATGTCACCATTATGTTCAGCATACTTTATTTCTTAACTGTGCCAAATTTTGTCGAAAATGAAGTAGTTTTAATTTTCGGACCAATTTTGGCCTAAAATGACATTTAGGTGACAAAAAATCAAAATTTTGATGTCACCATTATGTTCAGCATACTTTATTTCTTAACTGTGCCAAATTTGGTCGAAAATGAAGTAGTTTTAATTTTCGGACCAATTTTGGCCTAAAATGACATTTAGGTGACAAAAAATCAAAATTTTGATGTCATCATTATGTTCAGCATACTTTATTTGTTAACTGTGCCAAATTTGGTCGAAAACAAATACCAATTTTGGTCTGAAACGTCATTTAGATGACTTCTAAGTACTTAGAGAGTTTAGGTACGAAGTTTAAATCTGTGACGTTGCAATTGACCATTTGGGACATAGTTAGCCAGTTACGAGTTGGAAACCAATACTATCCTCGCAAGCGAGATAGTAATTAGGGATAGGGGAAAAAATCAAAGAAACCCAAAGATTCTGGCAGACACCCTGTAACCTTTGCACCAACATCGTGTGATATGAGCACCAATTTTTATTCCCTTTTATACTTTTAGAATGTTTTCTAATATTATTCAAAAAGCAGCTGGCTGCGACGATATTGTGTTTTTTGAAGATGGGTCTTGGCGACCTCTTTCTGATATTCAAGGTAAGTTAGTGGGTGAATTTCTGACTTAAATTCTATTTAACATCTTTTTTTCAAAAACCTTTTTCTTGTTTTTAGATAATTCAAAACCATTGTCTCAAGTGGTAAATACTCCGAGTAGGAAGCCAACCAACATTGTTGACTGTAGTAAGTTTGTTTTTATTTATACATTAATTAAGCTTTTGGAGTTTGTTTGGATTTTACTGACTTGTAGTCTGGTGGTAGAGTGTTCGCTTCTAGTGCAGAAGGACGACTTTTAAAACCTGTCCGAGTCATTTGTTGGATTCTGTTAATGTGAATACTTTAATTCTTTCTTTCTTGTAATTTTATACAAAATGAATTCATTTAACTTTTGTTCAATAACATTATGTATACCTTATTCTAAGAAATTAACGTAACACAAAATTAACAATAACACAGTTAACACGAAGAAAAGTAATGCCAGCAATCACTCATAAAAGAATTTATTTTACCGTGCTCATCTTACTGATAAAAAGCATTAACCAGTTTCCCTTGTTTTTTTCAAAATGGCTACAATACTTACCTGCCCTAATCATATCAGGTGAACTGTATCAGAACAAGGAGTCAAAGTAAAGTACCTGTTTTAAATGACCTAGTAACTTTTTTTATGCCTAGATATTTACATTACACTTTAATAAAGGGCATTCAATTTATGCAATTATCAAAAATCACATTTTTTTTTTGTCTTATTAATTTCCTGGAATATGGCATACATAATTTCATTTCTGACAACGCAAATGTAGCCAAACGATAAGCTAATTCATAGGAGAGTTCCTTTCTGCAGGTGGGCACCTTGAAATGCTTCTGACTTGTTTGGAAATAAATTTTTACTTGCTTCTTTCGTATACTGTTTATGTTTTTCAAGATAAAATTCTATTCGTGACAATGTTTTTAAACATGACTTACTAAACTTATTAAACTTATCTCTACAAAGAGGTGGTTGTTTTATTTTCATTTATTTAAAGCTTATTTAAGAGTTAAGTTTATGTAGCGTGGGAAAATTGAAATTTTATTAATCCACTCAAAAGAAACATTCAGAGAAAACGGATGTAGTTTATGAATAAACCAAAGGAGTTTTTAGAAAAAGCTGACCGTGAACTTTGGTAAGGCAGGACTTCAACAGCATTGATAACGGAATCAACAGGGCTTTAAAAACTTAGAAATTTTAAATGCAGTAGTTTACAATATATTACTATATTTTAGTGCAAAATTGGAGTAACAAAAATATAAATATGAGATACCTTAAATTAATTTTCAGAAACACCGCCATTAGAAACAGACGCACCAACGGCAAGGGATTTCTCTACACCACCAGGCATACCAAAACTTGAAAGATGTTCAACCAGTACTGCTCCATCAGAAAAAGAGAAATCTTCTGAAGTTGATGTTGAAGTTATCACAATAGACGATTCAGATTCTGATGATGGTTTACCTAACACTCCTTCACCAACTATCAACGAACCTCCGTGAGTTCCTTTTTGTTATCAATGGATAAAAAAATATTTCCTGTTATTAATATCTTTTGTGCAGATTGTCTAAATGTACATTCTTACCAAATCGATTTCATCTCCAATAACCCCCCTGCCCTAAGATGTTTGAAATAAGGGAACATATATGGGAACATTGTGCTGATGACACACTTTCAGTTGTTTGTCATTGATTATTATTATTATTTAGGATCCCTGCGAATATACGATATCCAAATGTACGTTATCCAGAGTCATCCTATTCTAACCACCAACAACCATCGTCACTATCATTCTCTGATCCAGACCTCCAGGGTGAGTTGTGTTTATATTGGTTACTACACGATTTCTACGATCAGGTTTTTGCTGATTGAAGAAAGGTCAGGGAATATCCTTTTTTCTTTTTAATCTATAAGCCTTAAAAGCTAGTTTTTATTAGTGCAAACATGTTAAAATGATAACTTTTCTTAGACCATGTTTACACGCAGGCGGGATGAAATCTCATCCCAGGATGAAATTCGTACTGGGATGAAACAAAAAGTGTTTACACGTGAGCCTCATCCCGAATCATGAAATTACTCGTCCCCGGATGAAACATTAATTTTACTAACTTTGCGTATGATAATTCGAAGTGATATTTATTAATTTGTGAGTAGAAAGGTCAAACAAAAAACGTAGAACGATGGCGCCTGAGAGAAGAAGTGTAATATTGTTGATCACAATTATATCGACAAGTTTAAGTATAGCATCTCTTCTGTTACAGTTTAAAATGGCGTGCATTTTTAAAACACTATCTCGTATAAAAACATAAGAACCATAATTAATGGTCGAACTCGTATAAATTTAGGATGACATTTCGTTTTATTAAAATAAAATAAAAAACTTTGAAGATATATAAATTACCGAAAAAGTTACAACCAACCTCTTCATATTTTTTTCCAAATGCTTTTTTTACCTCTTCATATTTTTTTCCAAATGCTTTTTTTACTTCTTTGCGTCGGTCGTCACGAAAAGAAAAAACGAATTGATTTTATAGCTCTTATATTTAAAATCATGTTCAAAAATTGTGAGAAAGTGTACATTCAGCATTCTCATCCCGAGATGAAAAGAATTATTGTGTTTACACGCATTTTTTTCTTAATCTCATCACAGGATGAAATTTTATCCCGCCTTAAACGTGTAAACGATGCGAGGACTTTCAGTAGACACAGGGATGAACTCATTCCGGGACGAAACTCATCCCAGGATGAGATTTCACGTGTAAACGGCCTCTTAGAGAATCAAATGTGATGTTTTCTCAAGTAATTTGGAAAAAAAAAATCAAGCGAAATAATTATTAAAACTGAAAATAACATTTAGGGCCGATTTGTTGTGTTTGAGATATATATATATAATAACATTCAAAGATGTTATTTATTCTTGAATTTTTGGTTAATATTTTTAAAAAAGAAATCCTTGAACCAAAATTAAAATACATCTAAATATATCCTAACATGCTGTAGAAAATAATATTTTCTTTACAAGTTTGTTAATTCAAACAGACATTCTGGCACATGTTTTTTACATTCTTACCTTCATACTTATTGGCCACAATCACCATGTTCAGTTTTTCTCTTTACTCTTCTATTTGTTCAATAATTTTTAAAGAGATATACAAATTCCTAGACAGCGTTTTAAGCTTTTAATGATTTCTTGATAAAAATTTACAATATTTGAAGAAAGTATTTGTTGAATCGGTGAAAAAACAACATAAACTAGTTCTAGCATGCAACATAAATATAAATATATAAAAAGTATATATCTGAATGATTGAGTCCACTTAGAATGGTTAACAATGTCTTCCAGCATTCACGTTTTCTACTTTCGCTGGCTTTTTTTTAGGACTTGATTTGTACAACTTATTACCACATGAAGATCGAGTAAGTTTGTAAATACCTTTGTTTGATTGTGTACTATATCAAGTTTCTGTAGGAAAGAAAGTGATAGCAGAGGCTTTTTCTGAGATTCAGAGAACGCCGTTTTTTCACATGGTTAATAAACATCGCACACCCTAAAAAGAGAACATTTATTTCATTTTCTTATTTATTTCTATTTCACAGTTTTAAAAAAACTCATTTAAATCGACTAAGTAAAAAAACGAAAAACAGGAAGTGTGATTTTTAATTGCATGCTCCTTACAACATCAATAAAGTTATCAAGCCATGTTGATCTGCTAAACATGGTGCCAATTTAAACCACACTGTTTTTAAAATCTACAAGTGAAGGACAAAAAAAGCATAATCATCTAAATGTTTTTACGTCAACAATTTTTTGCTGTTCGCCTGACTCCTTTGTTACCGTATCAGCATTTGCTGAGTGTATCTGTTTTTGTTTTAGATCGCTGCAGCCATGTATCTCGATCAAACTGGTATTCTTAGTCAACTAAATGCTCGAAACAACCACACGTCACCTTCTGGTAGTATTATTGACATCAGCGATGAGTGACTCAGATGAGAATTAAGTCTTATTTATATGTTTTGTTAATTTATATGCAGGTAGAGTTTCAGAGACATTTCATTGTAACTGATTTGATACTAGTAATGAGTGTATTAAAAAGAGAATAAAATATGGTTTTAACAACAATGTGCTTTGAATATTAATTTTACATCATGATTTATATATACACTACTGCTAGTTAAAAAAATTAAAACTTTGCGAGAAATCTATGAAATATTTTGTATTTCTTTCTTTGTCTTTTTTATAGTTTTTTTCCTTGTATATATTTTGAGAAGAAAATATAATAAATGTTTGTTGTTTTTATTTTATAACATTTCTTTTCTTTTGCTTTGAGGGTAGTTCCTAGAAACTTTCAAAATGTAAAATTTATGGACAGACATTGTGAGATCTATTCTAGTGAGATTTATTCCAGCTGAAGCATCTTTCAATGTTGGACTAAATTTTTCTCGCTGGGATTGAAACTTTAGCATGATTGTTCATTTTTGAAGATGCTATAAGGTTTTCATGTATTTTTTTATTACTGCTGTAATTGCAATAGGTAAAAACGCCATCATCCAGTAATTGCAAATGAAGTCTTAAAAAAAAAGTTTTTACCACTTTTCAGATGGCATCTTACCAAATCCTGCTTTTATTACAATTCGTAATGTCGTTGTTGTTTTACAGATTTCAGATTTGATTACATAAAGTATATTTGTGAATGGCTTGTGAGCAAGATGGCGTCGTATGGAAGAAGCCTGCTAATCCATTAGTAATGTATTTGTTGCTTTTTTAGTTTAATCTGCAAATTTATCCAGAAACCACTCATTTAAGGCTGTTTACATGGAGTTTTGTGTCACGGTAACACGATTTTATTTTGGCTACTTGTTAGGGTTCAAATTAGCGAATCAAAACTTGTGAATCATTTTACAAAGAGTATGTTAAAATTGCAAATTCTATTTTTCATCAATCGTTCGATTATTTATGTCTATAATGGTTGTTTCGACAAACCATTAACAAGAAATCATTGCAGAGAGTCGACTATAGTGCTTCCAGACCACAGCTGCAAAGAGGCTTTCTTTTCTACAGTCAGCAAATTTTTTTGCGAACTGACTTTATACTTAAAATTTGATCCCTGTGCTATAACTTTGAATATGTTGATTTCAGGCTAAATAAA
Source organism: Hydractinia echinata (assembly GCA_030067915.1). Taxonomy (NCBI): domain Eukaryota; kingdom Metazoa; phylum Cnidaria; class Hydrozoa; order Anthoathecata; family Hydractiniidae; genus Hydractinia; species Hydractinia echinata. Next base: position 461,374 of record JASGCC010000068.1, read on the forward strand.
AGTCATCTCTGGGTCTATCTTATGTAGATTAAAATGACTAAAATAAAAAACTTTATTTTGCCCTCAAAAATGTTATGTAAACACAATTCACCTGAAATAAAAAGTACAAAGCTATGTGCATGTGTAAAGCATTATGGACCCTGAGCAACTCCCCTTATATGAAAACCTCCATATAAACAACACGACGAAATTCCATTGTGGTTTGAGATCTTATTTAGGATAAATCATTTTTGTCTTTGACACAAAACTTCAGCTAAATGGCTTCTTAATCCTTCAATATATGATGAAAAAATATCTCAATTTTTTCGTAATCTCAGCATAAAAGTAAAGTAAACTTTATTTTGTCTGCTAACTTTCTCTCGCTTGTTATAGACACGCAAGTCTGACGATGATGTTTGGGATGATCGAGCACTAATAAAGGCATATGACAAAGCAGTTGCACAACTTAAAGTTAGTAAAGACGTGATATTTACTGTGTATTAGTATAAACTATGTAAGCTTGATAAGTTGCTCTTAAAGGGAATAATGAAAATATATCCAACAACTTGAATAAATCATGTATATAGTAGTGTGGGTTATATATGTCCATTAACAATTAAGAAAAGTGTGTTTTTGACATATTTTATTCTTTAACTAGCTTTCGGCTGTATACTACAGATGATCACGTTTAACAATTATAATTATGTTATCTCTATATATACACAACTTCACGGATCATTAAGAAAAAAACAAAAAACTATATAATAATCGTGAACGTGTGCAAAAGAAATTTAATTAAATAAATATAATGGAGAGCTCATTACGTTCTTGTTAAGAGGTGGTTTCTCCCTTTGAATCACAAGACTTTCCTTTATTTCAAGTATATAGTTGTGTGCCTCTTTGACAACAATAGAAAAGTCATTAAAATTAGCGAGATAATGAAAATATATCCAACAACTTGAATAAATCAATTTACGAAATTTAGGGTGTGGAGTAGGGAATAATTTGTGAAATTTTTGATTTTTGTTTTAAACTTCTGACCACATTTTCTTGTTAGGGTAAAAACATGATAAAAGGTCAGATATTTTAACTGACCTACTGAGTTTAATAATATATTTCGGTAAGATAGTTACCATAATCAGATCTAGAATATACAAGTCAAAACAGCAAAAATTATATACACACGTCCGTTTACGAAGGATTGTATTGGTTTAGACATTTTCCTCTCTTTTCGTATAACAAAAAATGCGATTTTTTTCGTATGCTAACGTATTTAAAAATCCAAAATGGCGATTTTATAACAATTCGTGTTTAAAACTTTTAAAGCTTTTTTTTCGTAAAAAAGTCTTCTGGAGTATCTTCTGGATATATATCTAAAGTATATAAGCATGGAGACCTCCATGATATAAGTTTTTAGTTTCTTTCTGTCCTTATATATACTTACTTTTCCACATGCTTTAAGTTTTTTGTAAAAGGTATAAATTATTTTCTCCTAAAAATGCATTTACCTTTGAAGATTACCTTTTCTATTCAGACGAGTGTTAAAACGCGTAGGGTTTTCTTATTGGTTATGAAAACCAATAACCATAGTGGAAAGGGATAAAATCATTACATTTAAAAATTGGCTTCATTTATTAATACATTTTCTTCATTTGATTTACAATTTCCTGGAATTTTTTATAAAATGGTTTATGTTCCACACAGTTAAATCATGAAATTCTGTTTATCAGTGAAACAAACAAGTTATTATGGAAGAAATGTCTTTCCATGATTTTTTGGAAACCTTTCACTTGCTGAGGGTGAGGTTTGGATCAGAATTTAATTTGGCCAGGCATAGATAATCTAACATCAACTAACAACAACAACCTGAAAACAGTTTTTTTTTTAAATATGACAAGCAATATTACGCTTAGCAAAAAACGTTGATATTACAAATGGTGTTTTCAATCCTCAGTAAAAAGTTAAATTCTATTGTTAGGGTGAAGTGTTGTCAGAAAGTTCTGGAAGCAAGCAGTAAGTTGCATCACATTCTTTCAGTTCTCTTTTTAGCTTTTAAGAAGTATGTTGGTTTATTGATTGATTTTTTATACAATAGCAGTTACAGAAGTGAAGGTGGAAAAAGAAAAAAAAAGAAAAAGTCGAAAAGATCTAATAAAAGGGTATATTTATATTATGTAAAATTATTCACTCTTTAATATGTCTAAAAAGACCATTTGAACCAACCTAGATCATAGTCCTTTCTGTCCTAACCTCTCTTTAACGTAGAAGATTGATTGGGTTCTATAGTTTGTATAATTTGTGGACATGTCTCTTTCTTGTTTATTTTTAGTCTTGGAAGATTGGATCCAGATGTTTGGCTGTATTTTCAGAGGATGGTTTATACTACGAAGCTACAATTGTCTCTATAAATACTGAAGACGAAACAACGCTGGTTCATTTTGATTACTATCACAATGAAGAGGAAGTAAAAACCAGTCAGCTGTTACCAGTGGATAAAAAGAATAGTTTACAAACAGTTTCACCTACAGATTATCCTGAATCAATTGGAGAAAAGAGTCAAGAAACAACAAAGAAATCCAAAGAGAAGGTACATATGTTTGTTATGTTATGTTATGTTTGTGTTTTGTAGTTACTAACACCTGTCATGGTATAGTGGTTAGTGCATCAGGTTTATAATCATTAGGTTTAGGTTTAACCCTCCACCACTAGTGAATGTAAAACAGGTTTATAATCATTAGGTTTAGGTTTAACCCTCCACCACTAGTGAATGTCAATCTGCAAACTGTCTCGTGTCACAAGCAAACAAGTCTTGTTATGCGTATTTTTGAGAGGTAATGATGGTCGGGGTGATGTGATCAAGGAAAAAACAATAATCAGAAATGTATCACCATTATTTAAAGGAACGATATTTTTTTGTTGTTCAAGGTTGAAAAAGTTCTAGATGTGCTCTGTGAACAGTTAAGTATTGGTATCATTGACCATTACAGGGAGATGTATCCTGAAAAAGTGAAAGTAAATTCCAACATGCTCATCATATATGGAGAATTTAATCTTCTGCGCTAAAATACCTTATTACAGCACGGCCTCTTTGAATTTACTTGATTTTGCTGCTTTAATGTCCTTAAAATTTAAAGTTTTAGGACCAATTCCCTTAAGTCTCCCCGAAGTTTTCTGACTTAATGCTTAGTCAAATAAATAGATGCTTGTTGCTATCCTTTTTCACCTTTGTAAGTGTATAGTCGGTTACAATCTTTACTTAGAACTTAGTATTGGTGGTATAGTTGTTATTTAACTCTTTTATGTTATTTAGAGGGTAAGTGGGTGGCAGGTTAGTGATATCTGTTATGCACCTACTGCAAATGGGAGTTACCAACAGGCTGTGATCAATTCTTTTTCATCTGCAACAAGCTGTCAATTGACTTTCATCAAAAGTAGACTGAGGTATTCAGGGGTTTTTTGGGCGGGTTTTGCTGCTTATGTGTGGTGACCACATTTATTGTTAATCTTTTGTTAAACTATGCAAAATAGTTGCTAATTAGGGGAGTGTTTAATTCTAATTATCCTCCTCACGCAATTGTGATGGACACTTAGAAATGCACGTACGTTTCTTATAATGAAAATATCATTCTCTTTAACTCAACCATATTTTTATTTTAGAAAGAATGTAAAAATTTCTCAATTAAAGTCGAAATATGACAACACCGCAGAGCAAGGTAATGTTATATGCCAAAACAACAAACTCTTCTTTTTGCAAGTATTTGCAGAAGTGATTTATTCGAGCGAACAGCATTCAACGCTAATATTCCGTGTGTTTTTTACGTCCAGTGCATATTCGCTAGTTTGAATGCTGTTAATTTGAACACATGCTATTTTGAACAAAATCTCTCAGTTTCATGGTTAATGAAACTCTTCTGTTAACAGCTGCTTAATTCGAACACTCGTTTATTCGAATATTTTTCGATCCTTTCCATGTTCGAATTAGCGTGTGTGCCATATAATTCAATATATTCAAGTTCTCTTTTTAACCGTTATATGAGACTAGTTGCTTAAATATAATACACATTTTAGATTCGCGTAATTATGGATGGCCATTGAATTCTGAGTTCCCTCCATCGGTGAGTTTTTAAAATATGTTTTGCATTAACTTATTGATCAGTGTGTGTTGTAAAAGCAAACAGGTGGAAGGTTACTTCGATGTTGTCGTTTTAAGAATCTGAATTTGACGTTTTTGCGTGTCAGGTTTGCCATCAAAAAAAAAATTGAAATTAATAAAAAGATTAATTTTTTTTTGACACTTGTTTATTAATTTATGGTGTTTATAATGTGCGATTTTAAAGGCCTGAGGTTTCATTAAAGAAACAAAGTAAAACTAACAGTTTCTTAACCTTTTCCTTTCCTCCTGTTTATAACCTTTTGAACCCCCTTCCCCCTACCCCCTACCCTATTATTAAGACGTTATTGAGCACCTGCGAGTATACCTTGAGTTCCGAAGTTAGTAACAATCTTTTCAGTTTCACGAACGCTTGTCAAATCAATCTTGAATAGTCGAAATAAACTCGTAGTTTTGAGCATTCTCCTCTATAATAATACCTGAATGTAATTTTACAATTAAGTCGAACAAAATGAGAAAATACATCACTTTATTTAAGACCTTGTGAACCAATATGCAATAAAGCATTTAAAGGAGTTGTTCAGAATCTGGTTAGAAAAATACATACAGAGCTGTATACAGAACTGTAATTTACTTACTAGACGTAGCTAGATAGCTGGTCTGGTTCCGAAATGACAAGGGTACAATCGCATCAAAAATATGTATTACCTGAGCAGTCAACGACACTTTCAGGGCTGGATTTTGTTTTGTTTTGTTTTCTTGTTTATGTTGCAAATGTTGGACCTTTGAATATGTCAATATAACGCAATTAATTATTAGGTACACTAGCCCATAAGGAACTTTCTACTACTCATTAACCTGCTTAAAACGAAGCCGTTTAGCCTGCATACCATCTAATTCGCAGCTTGTACAGCCTCCGGGCTGTCTATCTTTCTATCTGCCTTCAGGCGATTTTAAAGATTCTGTAGCTAGGGCGCAAATCTGCATTTATTCATGTGACTGAAGAGCCTTTGCTAAGGATATGTTCGGCATATCTTCGACGATCAAACCCGTGCTAATATATATCGTTGAGTTTCATGCTTTACTTATAATGCTAATATTTTATTTACAGCGTCCGTCAATGTTTGAGCCGCCGTCATATCCTGCTTTCCATTCCGCTGATTCGTCATATGTAAGTAAGATTTTTCGTCCAAGAAATAATGTCAGAGTTCTTAGTTCCCATACCCTTTGTATTTTATCCAATAAGAGGCCAGAACCTGGTAACAATGGCAATTTGTAAAAAATGGACATTGACCCTGTGAAATGTCTGAAAATAAATCCTTGAACACAGCTTTTTAATGATGTTGTTGAAAAAAAATATTTGTCTTTGATCTGTTTTGGCGTAGCTATATGGTTTTGTTTATACCCTATTTTCAACATCTAGTTGCTTCTTTTCGTATTGTCTCCACCACGCACGTTGAGCAGAGACTTCGTCTTAAATATTATCTTTAAAAATACAATTTTGTTCCAAAAATTTAAATAAAATCTTAAGAATTCGCGTTAGACATCGGAGCTGTTTCAAAAAAACTTGTATCACCGAACCCGAATTCTATCCACCAGTGTTCAAACGGAGTGGAGAACCACTAGAAGCACAATTTAATTCGTTTTCGTGTGTGTCTAAATGTTAGGGTTAAAATTATGACCAATAGATGGCAATTTAATTATATGCAGTTATAATTTAATCGAACTCGACTGAAGTGCTATCTTAATGTCTCTTCAGCCAATGGCGCTACTTTAAGGGACTTTAAAATTTCGTTAATTACCTGGAATAAAGTAGAAAAATTATATAATTTTCTAGTTTGGAAGAGGTCCAACCGCAAGTCGTATGTCGTCAATTCCACTGCCGCCATTTCCACCGCCGCCCGTACTGACTGATGATGTTATTGGCGGCGATGAAGAAGCGCTTGCAAATATGCTCATGTCATGGTACATGAACGGGTACCATACCGGCTATTATCAGGTATAACATGGTATAGTACATCAACTGTAACAAATGACTCGATCGGGTTTTCAATTCCAATTTTTGTTTTCTTATAGGGTAGCAAGCAAGCTCATAGAAGGGATAAACCTAGAGAATGTCAAGCCGCCGACGCTTCTCTTCTCGACTCAAGTACATAGCTGCTCGCGGCATTTTAATTTTACGTTACACCGATAGTAAAATATTTCGAAGTAGTTTAGGAGTAGCGAAGCGATGCTAAAGAAACTTTATCCACGCATCTACGTTATCTACGTTCGATTTTTACTGAAAAGCTGGATATGAAAGAAACAAAACATTTCGCGTTTATGTGTGAAAGATAGTAGAAAGGTTTTTTAAAAAAGTTTTGTAACATCGTGAACAATTAATTTGTAACTGTGCGTATTTTTTAAATATGTTGTACTACCGTTACACTTGTAATTTGTAACTGCTCTATCCTAGTCGGCCGTGCGCTCAACCGTGACAGATTTCGCAACAATATCATGGTTACTACCTTAGGGGAATTAATTTTCGCGGGAATTAAATTTCGCGGATTTGGCGGTTTTTGGTCAAAACCGTGAAATTTAATTCCCGCGAAAAATCCAAATGTGCCTTATCCGCGAAATTAAATTCCCGCGAAATTTCGAAAACACGTTCATCCGCGAAATTAAATTCCCTTTTTTTCTTTAATTTTTATTTTAATTTTTTTAATTTTAGATACCGTAAAATTCAGTAAATAAACCTACCCCGCAATTATGAACTATGTTTTGTGATTCCATGTGAATTTTGAACTGGAAATACACTCGGAACTTTACGGTATATATGTTAAAGTATAAAATTTGTGTTTTGAGACTAAAATTTGTGATTTGAGACTAAAATTTGTGATTTGAGACTAAAATTTGTGTTTTGAGACTAAAATTTGTGTTTTGAGACTAAAATTTGTGTTTTGAGACTAAAATTTGTGATTTGAGACTAAAATTTGTGAGGTTGATACAATGAAAACACTACTTTTAGTTTAACAATGTTTAATCAATAACAATGGTGGTTTCTTCATTTTCATTTCGTACATTGCTTCTATTAAAAAGGGTTCTAACATCTTTACATCGTGGAGCTGGTTTTTCCTTTCCTTTCCTTTCCCACCTGAATTTCTTCTTAGTGCAAACGAGAAACATTACAGTAATGAGAAAGAATCGTTGAATATGCTAGAGAAAATTATCATCCCCTTCGTTGAAAAAGAACGACGTTCCCTTGATCTCCATATTTGCCATCCTGCCCTTTTAATAATGGATGTTTTTAAGGGACAAATGACAGAATTAGTGCAGGACGTCTTGAGAGAAAACAATATTTTTCTCGTGAAGGTCCCTGCTAACCTCACCTACCTGTTTCAGCCTCTTGACGTGCAAGGAGGACCCAATGGCTATGTGAAACGAATGATGAAGAACAAGTTCACACTATGGTATGCAGACCAGATTACTCGTGCTCTGGACGAGGGAAATGAATTAAACATCATAAATGTCAGTATGAAACTTTCTGTCGTTAAACCACTGCACGCTAAGTGGATTATAGAAATGTATGATCACATGACTTCAACTGCTGGAAAAGCTGTATGTTTAAAAGCCTGGGAAGTTACTGGAATATCAGCTGCTGTAAAGAAAGGGTTAGGAGAGTTGGCCAACATCGATCCTTTTAATGATATTGATCCCCTCCTAGCGTGTGACTCATTCGAAAATGAAGATCGTTTGGAAAATAGTCTTGAAAGAGACATGTACATACATGAAAACAATCTGGATAGTGATTCTGATTATGAGGATGACGTTGGGAATATATTTTCTATTTTAGAGGATGATATGGCGGATAGTTAAAGAAAAGATATATTAAGAGTTACTAAAATTCGTATTTCTTACTTTTAAAATTTTACGAAATTTGGATCCGCGAAATTAAATTCCCGCAAAATTTTTGGATACACTTTATCCGCGAAATTTCCAAATCATGTTGATCCGCGAAATTAAATTCCCTTTTTTTCCGCGAAATTTCCTAAAAAAAAACCCCGCGAAATTAAGTTCCCGCGAAAATTAATTCCCTTAAGGTATTTGCCGAGACCTGTGACACTGCTTCGTCTCGCACCATTTGATCATGTATGTTGATCACTTCACTACTGGTTACTGTAAAAATAAAAAACATAGAACACAATTAGTTTTCACACTGCTTCGTGTTGCGCACAATTTAAGTAAATTTGTTTCGTATAATAATTCAGTGCAGAATTACAGGAGTGCTCGTCATTCTCAGCATATTTGTGATGACGTTTCAGTTAAATATAATTATCGCTCATAAGTAGGGTGGGTTATAGGGTGGGTTCTTGAATTCTTTAAATTGTGTAGGATTTTTTTGGTACTAGGAATGTACCAAAAAGGTTTTTGAAGCGTTCTGATGGTCGGTGTCGAACTCATTGTAGAGAATTTATTGATTTCCATAAAAAAAGGCGCCGAGTGGGAGGTGAGCTGTGACACATTTTTCAGCATCAAAACGGAGTAAAATATTTCACCACAAAACGAAGGACCTGTTTCACCTCCTTTGCAAAATAAATTTTTCGAAGTAAAATCAAAACAAATGAAACTGCGCTTGATTAGGTAAGTTTTGTATAGTGAAAGTACTTCTTTCAAAAAAATATCTGAGATTACTTCCGACGACTAACTTTCGGAAAGTAACTTTGATTTGTCAAGGTAACAAATTTTTGCGTTTTGCTAAAATACGCGATATTTTACAAATTCGACTTGCCGCAATCCGGCATTCATTAACCATTGGGTAAAGGTTAAAAAATGTCTTCATAGTTGTTATTGTTATTGTTTTTTATGTGTTTTTTTTTAGTCAAAGATTTTTTGAAGAGGTCCGCTAGTAAGGAAAACAATAAGGTTATGGGGATAAAGCGATGGATGCATATACTAATATTGTCAAACAGTTTCCCCAGAAATACCCGCGAAAATTAACTAATTTTTTTATCCGCGAATTAAACTCCCGTGGAGTCAGACTAGCGAAAAAACTGTCGGGCAATAACCCGGCGTCATAAAATATTCGCGAAATGGTGAGGGTCGCCGGTCTGCAATGTGTTAAAAACCACATTATAGCTTTGTTACCTAAGAGGGATTCGAAGGGATTCGACTAAAATTAATAACCTCAGCGAGACAAAGGAGCAGCTGGCAGGATAATGCGGAAGAAGTGATTTATTAAAAAGGCAAAGCACAATATGTTTTTGAACATTCCAGTTTAGATCCGCGAGGCATCGAAGATGTCTCCACTCAGTTATGAACGAAGAGTACTCATCAGAAAGTAATACCAACAAAGATAACTTAGACTTAGATTCACTTCCATCTATTACATTTGAAGACAAGATGGTAAGTTTTTTGTCCAACATTGTTGTTGGAAACAGTGCTAAAAACCAACGAACACTAGGTTTAATGTTGATGGCTGCTGCTGGTGTGTTCCTAACACTTGGAAACAGTTTAGTTCAATATGTTTATCAAAAATCTCATGTGAATTTGTCATCATTTCAAGTCCTGTTTGTTCGAAGTGTTATACAGGCTATTTTTACACTAGCCTTTATGATATATGGAAAGGTGCACCCCTATGGTGAACGAAAAAAGAATGTGATAGCGCTGGTAGCTATGGGCATTGCTGAAGTTATAGCTATCGTATTTGTATACCTTGCGTTAGAAAAAATGCCTGTTGGTGATGCGACAGTGATACAATTTACAGCACCCGTGTTTACTGTCTTGTTCAGTTTCGTATTTTTACGTAAAGGATGTGGATGTTTTGATGCAGTGTGTGGTTTGTTTAGTTTTGTTGGAGTTATATTCATTGCAAAACCAGATTTAATCATTGATACATATCACCATGTTATCCATGTACATCAGCATAATGTCATGCAAAGCATGGAAATACTACCTTGTCAAAAGAAGAGATACAGCACAACCATGACTATCTAATTGGAGGAATATATGCGCTCCTTGCTGCAATGTGTTTAAGTTTGTTTTTTATCCTAAACAAACTCAATGGCATGAAGTTAGATGTCACCTTAACAATTATGTATCCAAGTGTTTTTGGAATAATTGTAGCACCCATTGCAATGCTCATCAACAAAGAAAAATTTATCATAACACAGATGGAGGGAGAATATTGGGGACTCCTTATTGTTGTTGGATTTGTTTCTTTTATTGGGTTGATGTTTATGGCAGAAGCGCTTCAGCTGGAAGATGCTGGTCCAGCAGTGTTGATTCGTAACTGTGATGTCATTTATGCTTATTTGTTGCAATATCTGTTGATGCACCATCCGCCAACTATATCTGCTATTATTGGTACTGTTATTGTGTTAGGTTTCTCAAGTTTAATGGCTTTAAATCGTGTGTTTAATTTGCAACGAAAGTGTTGTGGAGACCGATTTAGGTGTTGCGAGTCGGCAGAAAATGCTGACGAAGATGGTGATGAAGAAGAAACACATTTTATGTTGCGAAAAGGTTACAAAGATGACAATGATGATGAGGATGAAGAATTTAATACATGAGAAACGTGTACTTTTACACAGTGATAGAATAAAAATAATTTTCCTGTTTTGTTATTGAGATTTTTTTTTTTTGGGGGGGGGGATATACAAATTTATATATATATATATATATAATGCACCAACTTAAAATGCAGATTCATCTCTTAAAGATTGTGTTATTATACATTAAATTTATTTCAAAACCTTGGACACATGAAAATAAAACCAATGGAATGTAATCGGTGCATGTGCTTCCTAACCACTAAAATTTGTTTTGTATTGTTTTGTATTTTTCAGTTTATTTTTGTATCCATTTTTTTTTTTTTATCAGTTAACAACAACAAGAATAGTTTAATTGAGAATTATATACCAAAAACAGTAAAAATCTTTTATATATAATCTACAATCTTCCAACACGAAAAAGTTAGTCTCATACAAGGATGGCACAATTCTTCTAATCAATCGATATATCTTATTTTGGGATTATTTGATTTTGACACAATAGGATATATAGCTGCCTTTATACTTATTTATTTTTAAAACCTTTAGAATTAAATTTTGAGGGTATAAAATTTGGTACCTGCAAAATATAATGGCTTGTTTTATATATATAGTAAATATGTAAATGTTATCTATTTTTTTTTTTATAAATTTGTTTCGTTCTTATTTAAGTGCATGTGATTCTTTTATGAGCAACTTAAATTTTAAATTTTAAAAAAACTCTGGTTACCTAATGTTCTAATCGGATGTTAATTTTTTTTAAAAAGCCAAATTTAAACCTTTAATTGTGGTTTATTCTTTGTATAGCTAAAGCTGCTGCTTATAAACATTAAAGTTGCTTATAAAAATTCAGATTGGAGTTTGGTGGACATGTAGAAGGTTGGGGTGAGGGTCTCATTTTTTAATGCCATATAAATTAGACCTCAGGTGCTGAAGATCTAAAGTGAATTCTCAATTCTCTGAGGCCATCAGAAGTTTTCAAACCAAAATCGCTTGGGTAGGACATCTTTGCCCTCCACCCCCACCACCCAATGAATCTTAATAAGATTAAAACGTTGGCAGGATTATTTTTGGTCAAGGGATAAAATCGTATTTTTTTATTTATTATAACAAAATAGTATAAATGCTATTTTTAGGGGAAATTCGACATTCTATTTTTTTGTAGTGTTCTAGTTTTTTGTTTATGTTTAAATTTTCTGTATATTAGAAAAAAATATGCAAAATAAAGATGTGTTGATCAGGAACTATTTGCATTCTTCAAAACTACGTGGACTATGAACAATAGCTTACCTGCTGGTTATTTGATCACTTTTTATTGTGTTGTGTTAGGAGTGTTGGGATATATCAGAAAGTACACGGTACAGATATTAAAGGACGTATCAGGATTTATAAACCACTTTCACGTTAGCAGCAGTACCAAGGAGAACTGAGCTTTTACTTGTTATCTTGTTAACAAAAAGCTTCTTGGTTATTTCCAGGTGCACATATATTTAGAGATCCCTTCATCTCAAAAGTATCGCCCAGAGAAAATTTTTGAAAAGATTTAATCGCAAAAATTTAATCCTTCAAAATATGCTGAAAATTAATGCTCGCGAATTTCAAAAATTTTATAATAAATATTTTTATGAGACAATACATTCTTATTGTGTATACGCATCGCTCAAGATCGCTGGTGTTACACTTAGGCTGAAAAAACTTCCACCAGACTAAAGATGAAAATAGTATTTTAAGAAAAAAAGACAACATGGATACGTATCGAACAAAGTGAATTACTACATAGTTTCCTTCTCTGACTGTGGTCCAATTTTAATAGAATTTGATGACGTCGCAATTGGACAAGTCAAGCCACGAGGTCGTGACTGTGATGAGTGTGATTAGTGACGAAATGGTCCATTATTATAAAGCAATGGATTAGACGTCTACTTGACACGAACAAGCGATATAGAAAAAAATATTGGAGCAAGCAAGAACATTTTGCTTTTCATATGTTTTTTTTATTTAAATACAATTTCGCCACCCTAAAATAAAAAAGTAACTTTTATGCAAAATTCTCATATGTTTTGTTGTTTCCATTCCATCTAACGTTACTTCTGGTCGTCGGAGCTCTGGCGCCCAAATATTTAGACTGCGCCTAAACGACGGCCCGCATTTCCAGACTCGCTTTTTTTTATGATTATGATAATTCGCCTAATCGTTCTTTTTTTGGCAAACGTATTTATTCTTTTGCGAGTAGGAAAATTGTATTTCAGGAGCACTAATATACAAATTTAATTTAAAGTTTTTGAAAAATTTGCGTATTTTGAAAAAATTTCGGAATATGCATTGGTAATTAATTCACTGTATTTTAGTTCAACTTTTGGCTCCTCAGAGAATGTAAACTTACCCAGCGTCTAAAAGCCACTTTTATTTAGGCTCAACGCTGGGTCCCATCCACATCAGAGACGCCACCCCTTTCACCCTGTTTTTATACGTCTTTACGTCGTAAATTCTAGATGCGAATATATTTTAATGACGTTTCAAAGAAAATTCCATGCATATTTGATAGGACAATAGTGTTGTAATGATGTATTACAGACCTAAAAAATGTTTTACGTTAACAAAATTATAGGTCAAAGGTAAAGCGCGCAAAGTGAAAGAACAGTGACCCCACCCCTAACAAGTGAATAAATAAACTGTATAAAATAAAAAGTATTTCACAATTTCACAGAAATTGCACGTAAAAAGCTTGAATTTGCGAATTTCTAACACGCAAAGCTTTGTCTTGCAAAGAATTAATTTCCAGGATTGGCAAAATATTAGTAAGGAAAACGAAAATAACTTTTACTCAGCCTGGCAGCCAAAAAATTTCATTGTGTACACTTTCAAATTTCTAACACGCAAAACTTTGTCTAGCAAAAAAATAATTTCCAGGATTGGCAAAAAATTAGTAAGGAAAACGGCATGGCGACATAAGAGGCTCATCACACGTGGTGTACGTGAATCACTTCTCCACATTGTCATTAGAGAAACCATAGTCATTTTTCTTATCACTATGGTGAAACCAGCTTGGTCGTTTAAACTGGAAACACGTGCTCATTTGTACCCAAAGTAACGCATGGTTTAAAAGTACAAAGTTTTCAAAACTTACCTAGCATATTTCAGACATAACATCATGATTATTTTGCGCCATTTTGTGGAACTATAATCTTTCACAAAACATGACAAAATGTTTTCATTGCAAGTAAGTACGACCAAACTTGACGATGTATCGCCTTCGAAATACAGTTACAGTGATTGTCAAACTGTGTTTATCTTATCGAACTACTCTGTTTAGTATGTGATTGTGAAACTGTGTTTACCTTTCGGATAACGAAGCAATTTCGTCGCAATTACGACCAAACTCGCCGATATATCGCCCTCGAACTACGCTGTTTAGTATGTGATCGTGAAACTGTGTTTACCTTTCACATAACGAAGCAATTTCTTCGCAATTAACCAAACTTGCCGATATATCGCCTTCGAAATACACTGTTTCGTATGTGATTGTGAAACTGTGTTTACCTTTCACATAACGAAGCAATTTCGTCGTAATTACGACCAAACTTGCCGATATATCGCATTCGAACTACGCTATTTAGTATGTGATTGTGAAAGTGTGTTTACCTTTCACATAACGAAGCAATTTCGTCGCAATTACGACCAAACTTGCCGATATATCGCCTTCAAAATACACTGTTTAGTATGTGATTGTGAAAGTGTGTTTACCTTTCACATAACGAAGCAATTTCGTCGCAATTACGACCAAACTTGCCGATATATCGCCTTCAAAATACACTGTTTAGTATGTGATTGTGAAAGTGTGTTTACCTTTCACATAACGAAGCAATTTCGTCGCAATTACGACCAAACTTGCCGATATATCGCCTTTAAAATACACTGTTTAGTATGTGATTGTGAAACTGTGTTTACCTTTCACATAACGAAGCAATTTCGTGGCAATTACGACCAAACTTGCCGATATATCGCCTTCAAACTACGCTGTTTTGTATGTGATTGCGAAACTGTGTTTACCTTTCACATAACGAAGCAATTTCGTCGCAATTACGACCAAACTTGCCGATATATCGCCTTTGAACTACACTATTTAATAGGTGGTTGTGAAACTGTGTTTACCATTCACATAACGAAGCAATTTCGTCGTAATCACGACCGAATTTGCCGATATATCGGCTTACAGTTTAGTATGGGATTGTGAAACTGTGTTTATCTTTCTATTAACGAAGCCATTTCGTCGCAAATACGACCAAACTCGCCAAAATATCGCATTCAAAATACAGTTACTGATTGGGTAACTCGTTAATTTTGACATAACGAACATAATTTTTATATGTGAAATTAAGTATAAAACTCACTCTTTACCAAAGATAATCATTACTTTGAACCTTGGAACCCTTACTTTTTAGTTACCCACAATAGTGGACTAATTTAAGCACGGTTTAATGGTCAATGCTCTGCAGCCAGCAGATTGGAAAGTTGCTACTTTCGCGCACACAAGTAGAGTGTTTGAAGTTTGCTAGTGGCATTCTTTACAGCACCCCGCACATCCATTTTGAAGCCCACAAAGATCGCGCAATTTACAAAAAATAACAATAATGCGCTACTCTAATATGGAAACAACCAATGTGATCACTTGTGGTGGCCAAATACGAAACTAGCCGTCTTGTTTCATTATATTTTGTACATGATTGTAGACTGCACGTTCTGTCACTGGTTGGTTGCTAGTTTAGAAACAACTAATGTAATCACTTGTGGTGTCCTGTTTTATTATATTTTGTCCATGATAGAAGCGTTGCGAAAAGTAAGCAGTTTAAACTCTTATCCCGCTAGACACTTACTTGCAACACTGGGTAAAGGGTTCAAATGGTCCGAAATTTATTCAGGACGTCAAAAAACTCAGGTAGCCCTGACTAAGAGAAGAACAGGTAAAATTAAAGCACAAGTTAAATAACTTATCAAGTACAGACATGTTTTAAAATACAAATTACAATAATAAGTGATATATAGCAGTGGGGGAGCGTGATGGAGAGCAAAAAAATCACTTCAGTATTATTTCAGCCTAACATTCTGTAAGGTAAAACATCGTTAAGGTTGCCAATTAAATTTACTGATTGTGATATAAAGAAAATATATTTAAATAAATTTGCTTTTAAGTGAAACGTTTAAAAAAAGATACTCTAGTGATTTGATCCTTTTAATAGCTCTGAAATTGGGAAAAAATGTCTTTTAAAAAAAAAATAACCCAGTCCATATATAGCAACTCACACTCCATATATAGTAACACACAGTCCATATAAAATAACAGACCATATATAATAACACAGTCCATATATAGTAACACACGGTCCATATATAGTGACACATAGTATATATATATATATATAAATATTGCAACACGCTGTCCATATATACTAACACATAGCCCATATATTAACACACAGTCCATATATAGCAACTCGCACTCCAGATATAGTAAAAAACAGTCTATATATAGTAATACACACTCCATGACAGGTCTACTTTAAAATACAACTGAAACAAATTCTATTTTAATAAAGATTCTACTTCTAATAAAAATTTAAAAATATAAAATTCTAATTGCGCGAGCGAATTTGCGTACCATGTTGGCATATATACGTTATAAATAAAAATAACAGGAAAAAAATTAATAAAGTTTTTACTCCAACAGTTGGGTAAAACTTTACATTAATCTATATACACTATGGGAGTCTTTTGTTTTACTAATCTTCTAAAGAAGTATCAGGCTAAAAATTGAGAATATTGTTGGTACCATGCTAAACCTGAAATACTTTTAAGGAAATTTCCTTTTAAACGAAAATGATGAAATCGCGAGTAATCCTACTTTTTGCATCAACGACTGTTTAATTCTGTTTTAAGTATACAACGAGATGGCTACTGTTGTTTGCACAACATAAATAGAAAAATAACAGACGAAACATCTCTCAACCATTCATCTTAACGGTTCAATCTTTAACACCGTACTGATACCAGTTTGAAGTTTTTTAAGTTCACAACAAATTATGCAGTTCTCGCTTGCTGCTCAACTAATTTAACAGCTTGTTTATTCCCAACTTTTCTCAACACCTCTAGAAATTTTCCAATAGTATACCCTTTCGTGCTCAAAAATTGTACTAAATATGATGTAGGAGAATAAGAATGATTCTCTTTGACTGCTTGTTGACAGTTCGGTATCAGTTTGTGCATGTTGAAATGGTCCGCCACGTGTTTCCAATCTGGCAATGGCACATTGGCAGGAAGTTGAAGCTTTGTTGCAAGTTGATTCAGCTGAGTCTCGTTCAAATTAGAAATCTGCTTAAGATCACAAAATTTGTTTAAAACATTTAAAGCTTGTGATATTTCTTTTACTTCAAAGCACGTCCTAAGGTCTTCTATGCTTCTTTCACCCTCCTTTGACGAGACTAATGTCCGCAAAAACGTCAGTGCGGGGTTCCCACCACCGGCCCTGTGCAATTGTAACTCCACCATTTCCTCCAGCGTAAAGTCACATGCTCGTGCAACCGCGTCTACATTGTGTGGTCGAGGGGCAGAGTCTAACATTTTGCAAAATTCACTCACCTTTAAGCCTAAATAAAATAATGCAGTTTGTGCAGAAGTACTTAAAACTTAAGATGAAATGCCGAAACTTAAAATATATTTCAGAAAAACAAACCAACAAAGCAACAAACAATTAAGTATTAGAAAGCGGGAGCAAATGTTAAAAAAACTGAATGAACCGAGCTGTTAATTACGGATTTCCCAGAAAACAGACACCGGCTGACCATGAGTGGGAGATTTAAGTTCTAAAGCATTTGATGTGACCGAGATTACGCAAGTTAAGTTCGATGACGAATGAGACTAAAAACTTATTAATTTATTTCTTTGTTGTCATTTTTCTAATCATTGAGAGTATTTAGAAAGACAAATAGATGACTGAAATTTAGAGTGCGATAACATCTGACGTTTACTTTTTTTCAATTCGAGTTTAAACCATCCTTAATTATTCCCCAAAAATGTGCATAGTTTGGCTAAACGCGAAATTTAAATAAAATTAAAAATGTGTTATCCGCAAAATTATCGACATAAATTATATTATAATTCTTACCACCTAATGGTTTGTCTAAAAAATCTGCATCTTTCGATTGGCGTTTCTTAGCAGGAGTCTCCTCAAGGGGGGTCATCTCTATAAATGAAAATAAAAAATATGAATGTAAAGGGCTAGCCATCAGATCTTAATATTTTAATTTATCAGAAATTAGAATATTAAAAACTAATAGAATTTCTTAAGAAAAATAAAACTTTGACAGTTAAAAAGTATTTATTTAGTAAAGCTTTTCGTACACTAAGTACATCTTCAGACTATTATTTAGTTTATATATATATATATATATATATATATATATATATATATATATATATATATATATATATATATATATATATATATATATATATATATATATATATATATATATATATATATATATATATATATATATATATATATATATATATATATATATATATATATATATATATATATATATATATAAATATATATATATATATATATTTAAACAAAGAAAACATAATTGAATAATAAGAATATTTTCTGTGCCATGGCAAATTAATGAAATGATAAAAAGGCCTGTGCATGGTAAAAAGGTGTCAAATGTCAATAAACAAAATTTCTAAGAACGAAACTTACTAATTTATTGTTTTTTTTATCATATGTGTTATAATGTGAACAAAAATACTTACTTTCTTATCAAATAAAACACAAAATGAAAAGTAGCAAACATAACAAAAAGAAACTAACCATTTGTTTCATTTGAACTGATTTTGCAAGGATGTGTGTGTCCTACATTTGTTCCATTGTGAGCAGGTTTGTATTCCTTTGGTTTTCCATCAGTCGAACTTTGTGGTTTAGACTTCATATAGTCCTCGTTTGAAGGCTTGACAGTTTGATAATGTGAATGCGTTGCTACAAATAAATATAAAAGAAAATTAAACAAGAAACAGAAATATTAATTTGGTTTGACTTGGTTTGGTTTGGTTATTTTATGGCTTGACAGTAGCCTCGTCCGAAACAATAAACCAAGAAACAATAAGAATATAAGGCCATGTTAAAAGTTTATTTTTTAGTTTAGTTTAGTCTAAACACATACAAAATACTTAGGGCTTTTCTAAATTTTATTCTATTCTTAGAGCATTTTTCTTTCATTTCTTTATACTGTACTTTCCAACAAACTTAATTCTGCATCTTTTAAAACGAAAAAAACATTTTGTCCAAGAATTTTGTAGTTAATTTTCGTACATAATCAAAAAACTGATTTTATAATACAGCAGAAATTTAAAAAAAAGTGAATTTTAGTCAGCAGTTAAGAAATCTTAAACTTCACTGAAATAAAATTTGCAGTTTACAAAACTCTGGTATTTTGGAAGATTTGATTCCAGTTGTTGTTTTTTTAACAAAATTTTAGACAATCAAGTTTTGACTCAGAAAGTCATAATGGATGTACATTTGGAAAAGGTTATAAAATCAAAAAAGTATATCTTATTGCAAAGTAAGTTGGTGTAGTAACTAACTTAGTAAACCAGCAAACTGTGTGTGATGATTGCATACTTTCCCTGCTTGTTTGTAACAATTTAATGTAAGAAAAAAACAAAGTACATTATCTTTTGCAGTAAAGAAATCAGTCCATGTAAATCTGAAAAATTCCAAATCTACATAAATTTTTAAAATCTTTCTTTATTCCCAAAACCAAAAAAAATTCTGCAAAATGTCAACATTTTTTCATTCCCGGAATTGAATCCAAAAGATAAATAAAACATACTTTGTTTAAGGTGTGATATAGCTTTTGATATATTTATTTTATCCAAACATACCTGATTCAAGAAGAGGTGAAGAATCGTTGACGTCGTCTGTTGAAGATTCAACCTCATCTTCCACCCAACTAAAAAAAAGAATGGTAACGATGGTAACCACTTGAGATCCACCTGAATCTAAAGCTTATCTATTTTCAAAACCTAATTACTGTTGTTAACCTAATTGTAGGAAAATCACTTAAAACATATGTATACCACTCTTGTTTTAGAGTAGAATTTTAGAAGATTTGTGGACGCTTGATGATAATTTTGAACCTTTTTGAGAAGATGACAGTATTTTCATAAAAACATGAGGAGATTTGGGGACATTTTCACATTGCTCCTCATTTATTCGATGAGGTTTAAAGGTTAAGTTGTGATGTAGCATTTCTATGCATTTTGAAAAAAAAAACATGCAACAGGTTGTAAAACTAAAATTAAGGAGATCTGTGAACGAAGTTGTTAAAAAATTTAATTTTAGAGAAGATTTGAGGAGTTTTGATGACACTTTTTGAAATTGAGGAGAATTGAGGTGTTTCGAGGAGACTTAGCAACCCTGACTATTTATTTGGTCTTGTGCATGGTTGAATCTTTTATTTGATTTAAGCTGATCCCTGCAACCTTAATTTACTTAAATTCTGCAAACATGTTAATGTCCGCTATTTAAGTGTAGAAACAAAATAAAATATTTTTCACAAACCTTTTGTAAATCAATTTGACATTGTAATCAGTAATGAAGTTGCATATTACTTTAATTGCTGCATGATTTTCTGAAATTTCTTTTGGAAAATTCAATAAGACTAAACATATTTTTTTAAATTGTCCTTTCATATCTTCTAGAGATTTCTTCAGCTCACTATTGGGCGGCTCATTCGGTAAGTTTGCATATCCAGGAGGTCGGTGATCTCTGTCCATAACAGTTAGTGCAACATTATCCTCCTCAGTCAAGTTTTGAATTTCATACCTGTCTTGATTTTCACTATTCCAATCTACGACAACAAAATAGTACACAGGCTCCATCATTAAACCACAGCAAAATTTGTAGTCATCATGTGGACACTCCTCATATGAACAAAAGTTATAGTGGTGAAGAAAATACTTATCATAACTCCTCATCATTTCTAGAACATCCTTCCGAGATAATTCTGGGCAAGTTGTAAAAATACTACTCCAACTGTATACAGTAACTGTTCTATCTTTTACATTTTTCTTTTTGCATATGTTCCAGATTGAATTAAATTGAGAGAAAAAGATTCGGAGGGAACTTCCAATACCACAAAGCGAAAGGTAGGACCACCAATCGCTGTGGATCTTGTGACATTCATCATATCGTTTCTCGTATGTTTTACGATATCCGTCAGAAAAATTAACAATCAACTTTCGGAAATTAACAAAAACACCAACAATGAATAGAAGTAATGCTGAAAGAATTGGACCCCAAAACTTTGACGTAGCTATGAAATTGTCTTTAATAGAATCTATAAAAAAGAAAATAAGAATATTGTGATTATGATTCTTTTGTAAATAAATGTGTATAATATATAACATTTTTGCAGCAAAAGTAATGATGATTATGCAGAGTACAACTGAATGTAATACAGCGAACAATGTTTCATGTCCTGCTTCCCTTGGTTAGTTGGTCAGTTTCAAATCTTGCGCATTATAGATAGGATACAGGCTGGTATTTATTTTCCATCCCAACCACTACCTTTCTTTCTCTCTTGGGGATGCAACTTTCTCATTGTTGCTCAATAGGTATACAGATATTATGTCCACACACTCGGCTGTCAACTCAGTGTATTTGAATAAGACAATGGTACAGTTGGAAACATGCCTAAACTCGTAAAAGTTTATAACAACTGCAGCACCAAAAAATAGGCCTATTGTGAACCACATGTTTAATTGCAACACAAATCATTGACATAATAAAAAAACACAAGCATTACATATTATATAAAGAACCATTTATTATATATTAAAGTTTAAAAGGTTTCATGAGTAATATTTCAAACAGACGCAGGACTTTTGCAGTGGCAGGAATTTTTTACAATATTAAAACCCTTGAATTAAAGGGAACCCAAGGTGTAAAATGATGTTAATCAATTCATCTTTATAATATCTATGCACTGATAAAGTTTCAATGCATATCCCTTAACAGGTCTAATTACTGATGACAGAAAATGTTAAAATTTGTCATTACTTAAATATGACATCATAATATATGCAGTATAACTAAATCTGAAATTCTTTAAATATAAATAT
This sequence comes from Hydractinia echinata, assembly GCA_030067915.1. Classification (NCBI taxonomy): domain Eukaryota; kingdom Metazoa; phylum Cnidaria; class Hydrozoa; order Anthoathecata; family Hydractiniidae; genus Hydractinia; species Hydractinia echinata. Next base: position 483,175 of record JASGCC010000068.1, read on the forward strand.
CTTAGAACAAAGAAAGCTTTCTTAAAAATTTAAAAAGACTTGTTAACCAACTTTTTAAGCTCTATAATATAAGTCCAACATCATTTTACACCTTGGGTTCCCTTTAAGTAATGGCAATAAGTTATAACACCATTCACCTTTGTCACCTTTTTCAATTTGTGGGGTTGTCGTACTAGTGCTTTGTGTATTGTTTATGTTAACCAGTTCTTTTGATGACATGTCCACAGGGATCCCATTAGTTTTACATATTCCATTGAGAAGAAAAACAAATAATACTAGCCAAGTCATCTTAGTGGTAAAAACTAAAATGAAAAATTAACATTTATTTACATGTCAATAAAAATAAAAGGTGTCGTTATTTTTATGAAAATTCTTTGCAATCTTGTGTTGCTACGAAGTTTTGGAAAAAAAAATAATTAAAAATAAAAATACTGCTAAGATCTAGAAAGACAATTTTTATAGAATATGACAAAAAGATAGATTTTAATCTGTATGTTTTATATTATATTATTATATTCAAAGTGGCCTTTAACTTGATTGTGAATCCAAAAAATAATCCAATGATTTTTTTAAATTTTAAATTAATGCACATGTTAGCAAAAAAAAAAAAAAATGTTATCACATCCAGTTTAATGATTTAAAATCATGGTTCTGACAGACATCAAATTTAAAAAAAAAAACATTTTTAAGCTGCTAAACATCACCAGTATCAAGATTGCAACATACCTATCTTGCTTACTAAAAAAACCTAGACTTCAATGCCCAACTTCACATGTTTTGTGTTTCCTAATAAATGTGAATTCTCAGAGCAGAAAAAGACGCATACACTAAAAACAATCTCATTTGCCAAAAAAAAAAAGAAAATGACTCTGACACGTGTTTGTAGTTGAAAAGCCTATCAACTCTCCTAGAAAAACTGACACTATAACAATATTGTTGTTAAATTAAACAAGGATTAAATGATTTAAAAAAAATTATTAAAATCTGTATATTCCTGAAAAAAGGGTTCGAATTAGCAAACACCATCTTTGCAAGTCAACCTACGAAAAAAAGGGTATAATAGCGAATTCCATTTTTGCATAAATCATTTCATTACTTATTTTTATAACACAAAAAAACAACCATTAACAAGGCATAAATGAAAAGTGTCCTACAGTGCTCCTGGGTCATAGCTTTTTCTCTTCTCTATATAGAAAAATTTTGTGAACTGACTTTATTTATAATTCGAATCCTGAAAAATATTTAATATAAAATATTTATAAAAACTAAACCGAACATACAAATGTAGACACAAATGTCCAATAATCACGCTTTCTTCTTGTTTCTAGTTTCCAAAAGTTTTAAAGTTCTAATATAATATAAACTGTTTTGTCTATCTATACAAGAAATATTACCTGAGGTCAAAAGTATAGACTGAGCTTAGAAGGTCGATATGCTGACAGAGGGTAATATTTCTCACAAGAGATAGATAAAACAGTTGATATTGTAGTTATTAACTGATAGCTATTTTGTTTGAGTTTGTAAAAACTAGAGTTTTTATCTAAAGATTTTCATGTGACAATTTTTTAAAAACCAGGTTCTGATAAAGAAAGAAATCGTTTAATTACATGTACTACAAAGTGAAAACAATCATCTAAATAATCATAAATATAGAATCTTTTTTAACTTTTCTTGTACCAAGGTTCATTAAACGCCATTTTGCTTGTTGTATATTGTGCTGATGGATGTTTATATTAGAAAACCAGTATTTATGTGTGCACCATCGAACATGGATTTAAAATTATCAACATTTCCTGATGACGAAATAGATATAGTGTTTGTGATATTTTGCAAAGGACGTTTTTACCAGAGTTGTTGGAGCTGCTTACATTATGGTTGCTAGATGGTTAAAAGTTATACTGTGCTGTATAAAGCCTGTTAAGGCTTTTTAGCCAATCATCACTAAGGATTTTTCATATAAACGGGTTGAAAATAGCTATCAGTTAATAAAGTCAAATATCAACTAGAAAAGCTATATAAAACTAAAATTATACAAAATTAAACAATGGACTTTGTTTGAATTCAATAATTTTTTCAAAATATACCTTTGGCTATATTAGTACTAAGAAGTAATATTGTGAATCTCGAAATGACTGTAAACAGCTTAATTTTGGATATCCACAGAGTAAGTTATTATGCTCATGTAGGAAACCCATGAATTGTTCCATGGGCTAACTAGTATAATATAATAGTATTATTTACCCTGGTGCTTAATCAAGTTATTACGGTAGGTAGAAAAAATTTAAAAATTCCTGTAATATAAACAAACTGTAATTCAAAAAATAAAAATAACTATGCGTTTGCTTGATTATTTACAATGTTTTATAAAATTTGTGTAAATTAAAAAAATGTTGTGCTTTGTAATAACATACATAACAATATAAATGGTATACAAAATCAAAACAAATAACGTAATAATATACATTGTTCTTTCAAGCTTTTTAGTTTTGGATCGCAGTAGTAGATACAATTCAACCAATAACCAATGTGGATGTAACAAGCTTTTGGCCAAAACAAGGCTTTACCACTACACATTAGAACCTGAAGAATATATATCAAGAGCAATGTAACTTCAAATTAAAAAGCATAAAAATCATTTGTTTTTTTTTGAGAAAATAAAACTTAAAGTATATACGTATGGCAAATTTTTAAAGCAATCTTGTCAGGCACCATAAAATACAAACAACGAATGCCATCGCAACAATAAAATATCTAACAAACACTACATGAAGATGTTACAAAGAGCAGTTTTACCCCTCATTTGTTCTTTAAATTTGTTATTACCAGTCAACCCTTTCTAAATGTGCATATTCAAGATTTCATAACATCCTCTTCAACGAAAAACACAACAGCATTTTATGAGTGCAGGTGATTTCTATTTGTACACACCTAGTTCACATTATAACCAACTAGCTAGGAAATCAGACAATATTACTGCAGACAGCTGTAAACATTCAACCAGAGCAAGTAAAATAAAGTGGAAGGAACTTTTTTCAGAAAAAGAATCACACAAATTTCTGAATTTCACAGTTCCTTTTTCCAGTCCTCTTTCTGAAAATCATTAAACTTTCAAAATACTAATAAGAGCTTGAAACTTATTCTTTTCTCCAAAATGAGAGACAAATAAGAATAAAAGGAGACTACTTACCTTTTTGAGATAAGAAACTATTGACGACAGCTTCAATTACATCGTCTCTCTCCAAAAATGTCAACACAGCTTGAATTCTCCACCAAACAACTTCATCCTTCTTTGTTGTGATAATCCATTGTTCCAGAGTTGCCACTATTCTTTCAACAACATCATTCGGTTTATTTAGGAAGTAATTTCGTATTGTCATATAAGGAACCAAGAAATGTAAAACGTATCTACCTTCGTAACCACAGTTCTCTGCAATAGTATGGAAAACGGCAGAACGGCCTTTTCGAGTGTGAAAATCAATATTTGAGTTGCTGGTATCTATGAGTTAACAGAAGATTATTGTCAACATAAAATTATACCAAAGATGATCATGTATGCACGGATGTTACTCCTCTGATAATTGTTGCAAATACAGTCAATTTTGGATAACTCAAACTTCTAATTCTTTTAATTCTTGTTTTCATTTAATTATTCAATAAATTCTTTCTCCTTACTTAAAGATATGCCATAATTCTTAAATAAGCTTCCTGAGTGTGGCTTTGCAGTAACTAATTTGTGGTGGGAAGCTTATACAAGGAGAGGGCTTAATCGAGACGGAAGGCTACAATAGCAGCAGAGTCAAAATACTACTAGCAATACTTTTCATTTTGATACTTGGGGTTCATCAATTAAAGAGACGGTATAATGGGATGTACAGTTTTAAGGTACATGTGAACCTGATTACTTAACACAAGTCAAAAAGGAGAATAAGACATAACACTGAAGTAACCCTTTCTGTTTATTTGGGTAGTTGAGGAATGAATTGAGTTGTTTATTTACTTTGGCTGTGCAAATCTGCCTGCTTAAAGTTCACAAAATTTGCAGAAAATTGAAATTTTTAATGTAGTCTTTGAGGTCTTGTAACATTTTAAGGAATTGTACTAAGATATTTACATTGACAGTTTAAACATTTCTATAAAAACATGAACAAACACTAGAAAAAAAATTTATTATTCTATCTATAATGATGCCCTAAAGCTGTGAATAAAATCGCAAATAAAATTGATTTTTCTATTTCCACATAACAAACTATTAATTTCAAGAAATTTGAAAACTAAAATTATCCTAGTAAAAATATACAGGTTTCAGGACATGGCTACCTTACACCAACTAATAGTCACAGACATTTTAATGATTAATTTTTTCGAGCTCAATTGAGCATAAATCAAAAACTAATTAATTGTAGCTCTAAAAACTCAGAAACTGAAAAAGTCCTAAAATCTGTTTGCTTATAAAATAACCTCTTTTTGAGATGTCTACTGTAGTTAGGAAACTTGTACTTTTCATTCTGCTTAACCACAAGGTTGTTTTTTAAAACCAAGGTCATTAATTAGAAGAAATCAACAACTTAAGCAATAAACCTATAATCGGTAACAAACATTTTTTGCACATAAGCACAAATTTTGAAGTTTAGTTGCCACAAGTAGTAATCTCGGCTATTTCACAATTTGAACTTGTCAATGTTAACAATGGACTTGGGACTTAGGATCTTAGTTCATTTGGTTAAATAGAAACTCCAAGTCTGTGCTTATTGTTGCTGGCATCAGCATGTCTACGCATATACAAAAGTTGCACTTTTACAGCTCGCTGTGGAGTATTGGCGAGTTGATTTGGCACATTTTGCTGTTTGTTTTGATTAAAAATATTTTGTCATTGATTTTAGATATTAATCCCAAAAGGCACTAAATATCTTCAAAAGAAATTGAAAAGCTTGAAAACTTTGTATTATTTTAAGTTAATCAAGATGCCTGCTTTACGTTTACTCAATAAATGACAGTAAGGAAAAAAAAGTGCTATTGATATTAATAAAAAACCTATTAAGGTGTTATTTAAGAAAACAATGAGTTTAATATTTATTATTTTTTGTGTGTAAAATCACCTAGTAGTACATACCTGTTTTTTGTTGTTTTATCTTTCAGAAACTGTTGTCACTTAATCCTCCACGGGGAACTTATTTGAGAGTAAGGCATACTTTCAAAGTGGGTTAATTCAAGAGAAAGGGGCTTATTTGAAGGTGAAGGTTTACTTGATAAATTACAATATAGCCTTTATCATACCAATGTCAATAAAAAGGCCATTATTAATTTCATTCTCTTCAATCTCGTAACCCAATTCAACATTTTTGAAGGCCACATTAACTGAATTAAGCAAGTCTTTTTTTGAGCAGTTATTTTCGAAGGCTTTACTGCAAACACATTCGAGGATAGGATACTCTGTTCGAAGAGTTGTACCAAATATCTGTCCTACTTTAGCATCTGTTAAGCCCAATTGATATGCAAACAGTTGTCTTAACCCATTAGCTTGTACTGCATTCTCCATAAACCATTTGTCTGTTAAGTATGCTATCATGCATTTTTGTATATGCTCTATAACAGAAGCAACTGTAAGTATTATTCCCATATCAACAGATAAGCGTATTATCAACTGCATACAGTACATTTGAAGAAGAACTAAAAAAGCATGTCTTGATCTTAAGGTACGGCACAGAACCGATAAAAAAAATAATAATAATAATTGACTCAGTCATAAATACTTTTACCATCTGGAAGCTGCTTTGGTGATTCCGAGTTGCTGACAGAAGTATTGTCCGTTGCTAAAATATAAACAAAAAAACATGCACTTTTGTATATGTTCTATAACAGAAGTGACTGTAATTTTTTTTTCCCATATCAACACATAAGCGTATTATCAACTGCTTACAATGCATTTGGAGAAGAACTGAAAAAACATGTCCTAATCTTAAGGTATGGCACAGAACGGATAAAAAAATTAATAATAATTATTGACTCAGTCATAAATACTTTTACCATCTGGAAGCTGCTTTGGTGATTCGGAGTTGCTGACAGAAGTATTGTCCGTTGCTAAAATATAAACAAAAAAACATGCACTTTTGTATATGTTCTTTTACAGAGGCGACTGTAATTATTTTTCCCATATCAACATATAAGCGTATTATCAACTGCATACACTGCATTTGGAGAAGAACTGAAAAAACATGTCTTGATCTTAAGGTATGGCACAGAACCGATAAAAAAATTAATAATAATTATTGACTCAGTCATAAATACTTTTACCATCTGGAAGCTGCTTTGGTGATTCGGAGTTGGTGACAGAAGTATTGTCCGTTGCTAAAATATAAACAAAAAATCATGCACTTTTGTATATGTTCTATAACAGAAGTGACTGTAATTTTTTTTCCCATATCAACACATAAGCGTATTATCAACTGCATACAATGCATTTGGAGAAGAACTGAAAAAACACGTCCTAATCTTAACGTATGGCACAGAACGGATAAAAAAATTAATAATAATTATTGACTCAGTCATAAATACTTTTACCATCTGGAAGCTGCTTTGGTGATTCCGAGTTGCTGACAGAAGTATTGTCCGTTGCTAAAATATAAACAAAAAAACATGCACTTTTGTATATATATGTTCTATAACAGAAGCAACTGTAATTATTATGGGAATACACTGCACTTGGAGAAGAACTGAAAAAACATGTCTTGATCTTAAGGTATGGCACATAACCGATAAAAAAAGTAATAATAATTATTGACTCAGTCATAAATACTTTTACCATCTCGAAACTGCTTTGGTGATTCAAAGTTGCTGACAGAAGTATTGTACGTTGCTAAAATTATCAAATTATTATTAGGTGTGATACAGCTTTTGATATATGTATTTATTTTATCCAGACATACCTTGAACTGATGCAAGAAGAGGTGAAGATTCGTTGACGTCGTCTTTTGAAAAATCAACTTGATCTTTCAAACTTTTTACCCAACTGAAAAAAAGAACAATATCCCAATGGCATCTTTTCCGATAGAAATTAAAGTCATATTGTGGTTGTGTATTTAGTTATGTTTTATTTGTAGGCTTTTTAATGAAATTAACAAAAAACTTTTGAAATATAAATATAAATTATTTTAAGAATTTTGTTGGACTTACTTTTTTTTTGTCATGAATGTCCAAATTTAATTATAAAAAAAAGTCATGGTGAATTTTTATTCTTCACTATAATAAAATAGTTAAAATTTCTATTCTGCTTTATTTTATCACATGATTTTGTTCTAGCCAATGAAAAATGTAAATAAAAGTACATATAGTTTTTAGGGGCTGTTTTATAGGTGCTTCATGTAAGGTGACTAGTCGATAAGCCTGTCAAAAAGTCCAGGAATTTTGATGACATCAGTATTGCATATACAAATTTTTTTTTAAACATTTACTAACCAGAACCAGATTAAAATAATGTATAGGATTATACGCTTTAAAAAAATGGTTAATTTTGCTAATGGCAGCAAAACCCACCAATGCATACCAATCTCTTTTTAGAATTTGAAGTGTCAACTTTTAATGTGCATTTGAACACCAGTTAAAGAGATATTGGGATTTCATGATCTTAGTCACCCATGTGGTGAAAAATAACCGACATTACACCTCCTTACCCAGTTATAACCATAATGTTCATTACAGAATGTTATTCATTAACATCATTTGTAATGTCAGAGTTAACAAAAAAGACACTATTTTGGGCTACATTGAAAGAATTTAGACATGTCTACTTTGGCCAGTAGAGATAGACGTATCTCTGTATTATCATAAGAGATTAAATAATATAACATATATCACCTGACCAGCTTTCAATAAGAAGGAATAGAAACAAACAACTAAAAATTTAATACAAACCTTTTGTAAATCAATTTGACATTGTAATCAGTAATGAAGTTGTATATTACTTTAATTGCTGCCTGATTTTCTGAAATTTGTTTTGGAAAATTCAATAAGACTAAACATATTTTTTTAAATTGTCCTTTCATATCTTCTAGAGATTTCTTCAGCTCACTATTGGGCTGCTCATTCGGTAAGTTTGCATACCCAGGAGGTCGGTAGTCTCTGTCCATAACAGTTAGTGCAACATTATCCTCCAAAGTTAAGTTTTGAATTTCATACTTGCCTTGATTTTTACTATTCCAATCTACGACAACAAAATAGTACACAGGCTCCATCATTAGACCACAGAAAGATTTGTAGTCATCATGTGGACACTCCTCATATGAACAAAAGTTATAGTGGTGAAGAAAATACTTATCATAACTCCTCATCATTTCTAGAACATCCTTCCAAGATAATTCTGGGCAAGTTGTAAAAATACTACTCCAACTGGATACAGCAACTGTTCTATTACTTACATTTTTCTTTTTGTATATGTTCCAGATTGAATTAAATTGAGAGAAAAAGATTCTGAGGGCACTTCCAATACCACAAAACGAAAGGTAGGAACAACAATAGCTGTGAATCTTATGACATTCATCATATCGTTTCTTGTATGTTTTACGATATCCGTCAGAAAAATTAACAATCAACTTTCGGAAATTAACAAAAACACCAACAATGAATAGAAGTAATGCTGAAAGAATTGGACCCCAGAACTTTGATGTAGATATGAAATTGTCTTTCATAGAATCTATAAATAGGAGAATGATTTTTTTGTAAACGGTTGTAATGTGTATTAAATTATAACATTATTGTAGTGAAAGGAAATAACAACTGAGAGTAATGGAGTGAACAATGTTTCATGCCCTGCTTTCCTTGGTTAGTTGGACAATTTTGAATCTCGCACAATATAGATATATTGCAGGAATATAGATATATTGCAGGCTTGTCTATCCTTTTCCCACTCACCTACCCAACCACCCACTATCTTGTGCTGGGTGAGTATACGGATATTCTGCCATAGCAATTATATAGTTATAACATCCCTCACCTTTGCCACCTTCTTGAAGTTGTGGTGATGTCGTACTTGAATTAGTTGTACATATTCCATTGAGAAGATAAAAAAATAATACTACCTGAATCATCTTGATGTTAAAAACTAAAGTGCAAAAAAAACATAATAAAATAAACAAAAACACACAAATATTTACTTATAAAGCCTACTTACAAAACCAAATCTAAAAAAGCCAAAAGTTACATAAAAAACAGTAAACAAGATTTCTTTTAATGTGTGGGCCGTTGGATGTTCCCGGGAGTTGTCTAGTAGAGCGCGGCCCTAATTGGGTCTGCGTAGCTCAAAATGAGCATTGAATACTGTAGGACTCTCCATCTAAGCCATGGCCCCTCCTGGAAATAATAGACAGGGTATATCCCTCGATATTTGTGAGGCTAGCCATGTAAAATATGCACATCTATCTATCTATCTTTAATGTTTTCAATTGTTATCATGCTGTTCCAAAATTTTCAAATTATATATATAGCAAGAAACTCATATATATTCTCAAGACAATATGGTAGACAGTTTGGACTGTTTAATTTCACAACTTTAAGATTTATATAACAAATTTAGTTAGGAAAAACCACTAAAGACAGGGTTCTGCTATCACAGTATATATATATACCTTGATTGATAGGGGAAATCAGAAACACGGTCTTCAGTCAACGTCGTCAGGCAATAAGTGTGATTTGATGGAGTACCCTTTGCAGAACAACTTTTTTCCATACTAAATAAGACATTTGACATACCACTTCCTAACCATAAATCTATTCTCTGGTTAATTTGATCCCCAGGAAAGCAATAAGAATATAGTTTTAGTTAATTTTCAAAAACATTTAAAATAAAGGAACATTAAAAAGTAACAGAAATTCAAAAAGTTTTACTTCAAACCTAATGGACTTTGCTATTCAACCACATACAGGGCAGCATTTTGACAAATACTACGATTGTAAGATCTCACACTTTTCCCTGACCAAAATTTGTTTCGTATTATAGCTAGCTAGCTAATTTATTTAAAAAGCCATTAGGATAACAATATTGTTGCACAAAGAAATATTCTGAAAAATACCTTGCTTCATAAATGTTAAAACTAATACACTCAATCATAGTGCCATGTTTTTCCTGCGTGCGCAGAATTGGAGGTAACTTGTCCGCTTGGTTTGCTTACATTTTTACCTCCATTTCTGCACGCGCATCGGGAAATATCGGGACTGTGATTCCATGTATTGGGGATACCACTGAGAAAATGTAAACAAAGAAGTCAACTATTATTGGTCAAAGGGGTTTGAATTTCTGTGTAGACTTGGCACAGAGACAGGGGAGCCCGCCAGCCAGCTACCTATAGCTACCTATAGCGGATAAAGGATATCTAGCTATATAGCTAGATATTTGCACAATTTTATTATAAGGTTGTAATAAAATTGTGCAAATGTAAAAAAACTGTACAAAAAATTGTGTGACCATGTTTCGCCATGGCTAAAAAACACAAAACGAAAGCACAAAATATCTCAGTGCGGCACAGCCAGTAAATCAAAGCCGAAAACGAAACTGAGGGAAGTTTACCCCCTACTTTTCACTAAAAACAGGACCCCGGCCCTCACTTTGAATTTCGTAAGTATCACCAGCGCATGTTGTCTCTTTTTTATATCGGGGACGACGACGGCGACAAAAAAGAGACCACCAACAGTTTTGATTTTAAAATAATGTTCAACATCATTAAATTCTTGTGGAGAACTTCAACCTGCATAGGAAGTACTGTTTTTGATAACATTTTTATTCCTTTTCTATTTTTTTATTACTTCCTATTTTTTTTACTTAAACCCAACCTCGTCCCCCGGGGCTTGATAGGTTTTTTATTCCGCATTTAGCGCGAGTGGGTCGAAATCTCTTTTTTTTTTAAATATAAAAACATTGATTGACTGCGAACACACATATCAATTGCCCGTCATATGTGAAGGAAACTTTTTTTGTTTTAAAGGTGGATTTCCACCACAAAAACGAATTGGTACGGGATAAAAACGGACAATTGTGATTTTTGGAATCTCGTTGGCTGATAAATTTTCCTTTTCCCATCCTTTCGGATCCGAACTAAAAGTTGAAATCTTTCCGACCTTTTTTTGCAAACAGGAACGGAAAGAGTATCTTTAACAAAGTACCAACCCCTGTTTTTATTTGCGTTTGTTACAACTTTCATGTACTCGCATTCCTGCTAATCCAAGAGATATTTATCCCAGTTAGTTAGTTAATGTAGACCTCCTGTTGAGGTTCCATGATAGCTAGCTTACGCCATTCACTGGACACTTAACCATTCAATACATTAACTGCACACAGTTACAAATTTTTGGAAATTTTTGGAAAATTCTACAGAATGTGGAGGTTTCTCAGCTATAAAAAAACCCATACCCTCACCGAGATTCTCTTAAACGACAAACAATACTTCCTGGTTCTGAGATACACCGGAAATAAACTCTATACGGCTGGATAAACATTTAAACATCCCAAATCCATTACATTCGGTCTGTCGAAAGAGTATACTGTGAGAAAGTCATCTTAACTGTTGCAAAAATTAACCCCCATACCTGAATCCATATGCTTATAAGCTAAGAAAAATCACTCAACAAGCTGTTTCTGGAACTATTTTCAATGGTGTTCAAAACTTCAAATTTCTACCTATTTAAGTCCTATTCAAAGACTTATTCGGATAATATAATCCCTCCTTCTTTTCCGAAGAGAACCCCTCTCTTCCTGCTCACAGCACCATATATCACATGTAACACGTAGAACGTTTCTTTCTCATGGCTGCCATTTATATTTACAAACAAAGCAGTCTGAACGAGAATGACTGAAAACTATAGCACACGGGTTGATTTGATGGATTGTATAGAATGTTGAACTCTTACCTTTTCAAGGTATATTAATTAGATTATTTCACGCTTGTTAAAAGAAGAACATTTTACATAATTGCAAATGTATTCTCCCGTGGAAATTTTAAACTTTGTCGTTTCGTCTTTTCTAGAAGATATTTCTGCTCCTACGATCCCTCTTTCGGGTTCAAACAATAAGTCTCCGTTCTTTTTAACAGTTGGCGCTCGTTATGTGGAACCCCGGATAAGTGCCATTTGTCATAATTTATAACATTTATTTATGGTGATACTCCTATCAATGTTGTGTCCCAATACAAGTGTGGAACTTTCACTGGAACCATTTTTCTTCGTCCCTAGGATTTGTCTTATTAAACTCTCTTAATTTCTTCGGAAAACCCGGATAAGTAAAACATTTGCTAAGTGGGACCATTTTTCTGGTCCCTTAAGCCAAATTGCACTATCGTAACCGGACCAAATTCAGGAATTCCAACGTTCGAACGTGTTTTTTTACATTCGAATAATGAATTTTTTAAAATCTTTATAGAGGTATCAAATATCTTCCCAAAGCTATTTAGTATAGCATTTTTAACAAATACAGTCCTCATGTTGTCTTGTCCCACATCAAAACAAACTTTCCATTTTACTGTTACGTATTATATTTCGCAGATCGCAGCGTGTTCAGCGTATCATTCATGGCTTTATATGAAAAATATGTACCGAGAGAAGAAATTATACATATAAGGATACTCACTTTGCTTGAACTGAAAAAATCGTACCACACACAAGAAAAATGAATTTGTGACCTCGAGGAAGTGAGTACCGATTTTTCGTTGTGTCGCTACATATAAGTGTTCGTAGACAAAACAAACAACAAATGTACGTGTGAAAATATATTAACAGAATAAAGGACTAAGATTTTGAAAGGAAAGAGCGTAGCTCCATGACACAAAACAGACATATAACAAGTTTACAACACATTCACAACCATTGACATTTATCAATTTGAGCATTGAAGATGTTATAACAGCAGAAAGATCATTTAGCTGTATGTCTTGGTCGAATTACTGGGTAGGAATCGAACCTACGACCTTGACACTGTTTGATATCACGCTCTACCAACTGAGCTACCAGTGAGGACCAAGACAATCAGCTGACAAATCAAACCGCTTTTTGTGCTCGTCGAGACAAAAGAGAGTGGTCATCTGGACATTACAAACGAATGTACAACCACGGCCGCTTCCCTTCAAATATACAGAAATATACAATGTGTGTGAATTGTTTTTAAAATTGGAAGGAGTCCAAAAGGACAGCATCTTCCTGTAATGTCTGCGATGTTGTGCAGATTGTGTCAAGCATAGCAGCAAGCTTTTGTTTTTCTGCTAGAAGTTTCTTCTTTCCAACAATGCGCCAGCTTTGTGCAAGCTTTCTTTCAATGTTTTTGTCAACTCTAAAACTTTCTTTAACTGTGTCCAATTTAGTAACGGAATTTTGAAGGGACACACTGACATTAGTCTAAAAATGAATGAAAATGACTGTTTTTAACTCTATCCTTGCAAATTTGCCCTTAACGCAAGGCATAAAGTTTCAGTTTACTAAAAAGTATTTTTTGTTGCGGTGACGCCATGCTTATTTATCTCCCCAATGAAAGTTGGAGAAAGCAGCTACATTGTTAACTTACTTTCATGTCAGTCACATTGGCTTTGATACAAGCAATTTCATCTTCTCTCTCATTCAATTCTGCTTCCTTTCCACTGAAGAATCAATTTGAGTGATTCAATTTCTGCAGTTTTCTCTCCAGCAGATCCTTTTGCTTCCAACAGCACAAGCTTTACTTCTTTGTGTCTTTTAATCAACTTTCTCATGGACTTCACAAGAACTGCTTTCTTCTTTTCAATGATGATTTTAGCTCTGTGCAGGCTGTGAAACTTTTGCTTTTTCTTGGTTTTGATCAGAACAACATCTTCACAATACATCACTTCATCCGAGAAACAAACCTTTTTTGCTTTGCTGTCGTTTCTATTTCCCTCTACGACATGGTCCAACTGATCTTCCTGCTTTTGTTGCCTCTTTAGGCAAGATTTTAACTTCTCTTGTTGTTTAACTTTCTCCATAGGTTTGCAATTATCTGTTTGGTTATTCTCCTCCACAGGATTTTCTTTATCTCCTTCTCCTGCTTTGCAATCAACTATTAGCTCAACTTTCCCCACTCGTTTACCTAGAATTCAAAGCTTCTGTTACAGCAAGTTCTTTTTTTTGTTACACATGTAAGTTGGAAGTTACTATTGACTTTTCGTTGACTATATTTATACAAGAACTATTACCTTCACTCAATTCTTTTGCTGCCTTGATATCGGCACGCATTTTAGACATGTCGTCATATTTCATCGTCATATGACGAGATCGTCACTTTTTCTTTCTCGTCAGTTCATCTTCACCAACAGAAACTGTTGGCTGTTGCTTACTTTCAATATATTCGACATACTCAGGCGTGCAATCCGTCTTAATTTTTTTTACAGTGGACTCTCCATAACTCGAACTCTCACGGGGAATCAGAAATCGTTCGAGTTATGGAGCGGTTCGAGTAATGGAGAGTTTGGAAATTTTGCTAAGTACCACAGACGCCATTTTATTCATGAGAATGAGAACTTCAAAACAAGAATATTTGTAAACACACCATTTGACATTCGAACGGCGCGTTCGAATGACTTCGTTGGAATGATCTAAGTGGCCGAACACACGTAGAAAATATTCGAATCAGAAAAAAACTCTGAAATTCTTCAATTTTCAGATTTTTCGAGTTATGAAGAGCGAAAATAGCCTAATATGCTTTCAAGGGACAAAAAATATTGTTCGACTTAAGGAGATTTTCGAGTTATGGAGATTCGAGTAGTAGAGAGTTGATTATGAGAGTTTATTAGGAAATTTTCACGGTGCCTACGAATTCGTTCGAGTTAAGGAGCGGTTCGAGTTAAAGGGTTTCGAGTTATGGAGAGTCCACTGTATTTATATTTTTCTAAGGCGGACTACTTTCTCTGGATATTGACGTCGAATAAAATTTGTAACCAACCTTTACTTGACGTAAAAGTAATTTGACGTCATATATAGTTACGTAATATGATTGGTTCGCGATCAGATTAATTTAGTACACCAGTGCTGTGCAAGAGACTCCTTATATAGAAATTTCAATTTGTCAAGCGTTGCTACGTTACATTGAGTTAAGTTTAGTTATCAGATACAAATAAGTAGATGCTTAAAATAGTTTTTAAGGCATTTCAACATCATTGTTCCACTAAATGTAAACTGGCAGAAGCTGAAAATCGGCCGCTTTTTTCGTCGTTCTCCTTAATACGACTGGTGAGAGTGTTGAGCGATCACAGGCTAGCGTAATGGGGAAAGTGTTGCAAAGACTTGTGATCAAAACAAGGTTAAGTTCTTTGTAGTAAAATATGTTTTAGAGGTTGGTTTTCTTCGCCAAAATGAATTGTCACGCAATAAGATTGGTCCGCGATTGGATTAATTTAGTGTCCAGTACTGTAAAATGTTTAATGAATGTTCGTTCAATCTGTCCAGTCAGTATCAGGTTTACAGGCAATTTAAAATAATCACTGCGCTAAGACTTGTATACTACTAAAACTTTCTCTCCTTGAATATTTTTTGTTTTCTCTGATGTATCTAGTGTCAGAGCTATGTAGTGTGGTACTGTGGAAAGTTATAAGAGTTGTAATCAAAAGCTCGTTCTTTCCACGATTTGTTTAATGGTACGAGTTGCATGTGAAAGGTACGTTTCGTCTGATGTTGTAAAGTGATAAAAACCTGTTATCGATTTACTGAGCAAAGGATAACCGCTGTTGCATGATGTACCATAATCAATTGAAATTTCGCCCTGTCGATATCTTTTCTATAAACAAGTTGGAAACAAGATCGCTCTGGATGTTGGCGCTCAATAATCTTAATCAACATTGTACTAAAGATGTTAACGTTCTCGGAATTTTTATTGGTTGGGACTGTGGTAGAAGGGAAAGAGATACTAATTTTAGGACAAATGAAAAAAAACACATGACATGCATTATACGAGTCGGGTTTTTGGGAACATTTAGGTATGAATTGCAGTTATTTCTTGGCTTCGATTTTACGCTGACGATTGTAGAAACGAACGCCTGCGACTGCAACACAATACGTATTGCAGGTTGCAGTGTATTTAAGTGAAGTTAGCTTTTTGCTATCCACGACCGTAGTTACATTTTCGCGAATTTTTATACCTTTGGAAAATTAAAAATCAGCATAACGCAAACGTTTTTTCACGCTAAGTTATAGATATTTTTTCGAGACGCAAAAGTTTTTTCACTACAACAAATCAAAACACGGGAAAATCTGAAAGTCAGTGATTTATTTTTTCTTTGAATACCAACAAGGCACATCTAAACAGTACATGTATCTACAATAATAGCGTTAATGCATGTACCCTAAAAACAGACAGAATACATCAACACACCCATAACCCATTACATCTTAGTACAATACATCTGTAGACTAAAACACTAAAAGAACAACATATCAATAAACATATCAACACTTCAAAGAAACAGACAAAGCAAAACCCTGAGGTTGCGCGAATAATAATTTTAATAACAACGATATATTTTATGATGAATTATATCCAATGCATTATATTATGACATTGTACTCAAAGCTAAATCGACTTGTTTGTTTGTTTGTTTGTTTGTTTGTTTGTTTGTTTGTTTGTTTGTTTGTTTGTTTGTTTGTTTGTTTGTTTGTTTGTTTGTTTGTTTGATTTTGCTGAAAACTAAGAAGGCATTAGGAACGTATTCACCTTAAATTCCGTAACAGATTATGAGAAAATGAGTCTAGAAACCAAAAAATATATAACTTGCGAAGTTTAAGAACGTATTATTTTTATATATTCAACAACAAGTAACAATTTACCCTTTTTACAATTTTAGATATAGTACAAATAATTTACTCCAGTTTACCTTAGTTCCCATTAAACTTCGTGTGCAAAAATTAAATAAACGCGAGCTGGTTAAATAATAACAAGAAGCCCTGCGGGATAAGGATTTCCGCCATTAGCACTAATCTGAAAAAGTACCGAACTTTGAAGTGGACCTTAAAACCGAGGAAGATAGGGGGAACAACATCATTGAATATTCTAAAATTTTAAAATTAATTCTTGATTATTATTAACTTTAAATCATAGCTAACTTAAGGTGGCAGTAACCCTTTTTTAGCTCTCAAAACAGTTGTATTATTTACTCAGCGTGTTATGTATAAAAAATTTCTTTACTATTTCTTGAAAATATGGTCCTTAAGACATATGAAAATTATTTTGACTTATTATCTAAATTGCTGAGTCAGCAGAAAATTCCAGTTAAAAATGTATTTGCGCAGTGTTTTCTTTCTGAGTTCGTACAAGCAAGACGACAACAGTTACTAGGCATGCTGTGGATCGCCCAGTATTACCAAAAAACATTGAAAACTGAGCATATACGAGGCCAAAATCAGAATTTAACTTTAATTATAACCGAGCACTTTACTGTAATGGAGCAGATTTTTTTTCTTTTATTTCATAAGTAGTTTTAGTTTGATTGCGTCATGATCACTAAAATAGACATTTTTAACCAAGGTCTCGACATTAAAGGTGGGAAACAAGCTCTGATGGATATAGATGTGGTCAATAAGTGAACCTGATATATGAGTTGGAGAGGTTACAACTTGTTTGTATTCAGTGAGGTAATCAAGGAAATAGTTTTCACCACTAAATGCGTTTACATTAAAATCTCCAAGAATAACATCAATGGTTTCGTTTCCCAGAAAATGATGAATAAGATATAGTGATTCGTCTCTATTAAGAGAATTCTTACGATATAGCAGTAAAATGATGCTTATAGGGTTTTCATGAAACGTTCTTTTTGACAGTTTAAATAATATTACGCCTGGAATTTTTACAATACCAAACAACTCTGTTGTTTCTTTATGTCCAACTAAAAGACTAGAAAATCTATCCACATTGTTGTTTGGAATTAACGTAAAGGAGTCTAACTTTGCGTCACAGTGCGAGTTTAATGGTACCTGAGTTTCTGTTAAACACAATACATCACTTTCCATGAGAATACGGTCTGATTTGATATCGTCTTTATGTTTGTTGAAGGATCTTGTATTAAGCAAAGTTAATATAACAGAATTATCACTTATAACGCCAGTATCCTTTAGTATCAATTTTGAATGTTCCCGCATATTATTGTATTGTGCGGTTGCTCGTGTATCTGCTTTAATAGCTGATTTTTTAAATGTTCCTGTTACGTATAATCCCTCTAAGTTTGTGACACGACTTAAGGCAACATAGATCTGCTTAAGCAAATCAAAACAGACAACAATTTTATCAAATGTTTTACCTTGAACCTTGTGGACAGTACACGCCCATGACAGCATTAGTGGAAATTGCAGTCGCTTCATAGAAGGTGAAGATGGATTATACTTGTTAAATTTTATTTCTTTTTCTATTCTATTAACTGGGATGACATTTTCTTGCATAGCATATGCATCTGTTCTCATAGCTTTAAGACCTGCGAGTTTGTCTTCCATTTTTAGATATATTGTATTTACTTTACCCAAGCTATCGGTTTTTATACGATGAACACTCCCAATCTGACCGTTAATAAGTTTATCAATTATATCAATATTTGATGTTAACATGACTTTCGCGTTAAGTTTTAAAATAAGGTTTTGAGCAAGTCCACCTGTTTCCATTTGAGTGCGGTTATAGAGGTTTTGCACTAATTGCGCAGGGATATTTTCTGGAATTTTGTCAATGGCCTCGATATTTATTTCATCTGATGCTAAGCTGTTTAGCATTTCTTGGTTGTGCTCAGAGACAGGTTGGTTTTCAGCAAAGATATGAATAGCATCTTTAGGGTAGTTAGGGTCATTTTGAGAAATAAATTTAGATTTCAGTAAATTTTCGTGGCTCGTTTCTAATTTTCCCACTCTGATATTGTTTAATAATTCAATCAAACATTGATCACCACGCTGCCTCATAACTTCTGTTAGTTCAGCAATTTTAAAATATTTCCAGCAATGTGAAAGATTCAACAGTACATCTTTGTAGTCTGCATAAACTGGTCTTGCTTGGATTGGTGGAAGTTGGTAGAAATCACCACATGCAATAACAGATATCCCTGCAAAGGGAATGTCATCTGAACATCCTAATATTTCGGTTAGCCGTTGGTGAATATGTAAAAGCAACTTGTTTGAAACCATCGAAATTTCGTCTATTACAATAATGCTTAGTTCTGAAAACTTGTTTCGGAGCATGCATCTTCTTTTATCACTCAACTTGGAAACGTTTTTAGCAAAACTTCTATCAGCTGGTATACCTAGGGCTGAATGTATTGTGTTACCTTCTACATTGATGGCAGCCACACCAGTGGGCGCTAGAATGAGAATCTTATCCTTTTCTAAATTCCCTGCACGATAAGAAAGTGCTTTCTTTAGCATGTCTGAAATTGTTGTTATCAAATGGGACTTTCCACAACCGGCACTTCCTGTTAGAAATATGTGAATTGGCTCAATTTTATGCTGTGCGTTACATGCTAAGCTTTTTATGTAATTTCTAACCCAATCATTTACAACTTCAAAGATTTGCCTTTGAGTTTCATTTAAAGTTCGAATTTTTTCATGGAGTTCATCATCGGACATTCCAGGTTCAGTAACAGATGAAAAAGTGTTCCCAATAACTGGAACATTTTCGGTTTCATTTTGAACTTCATCATCGCTATGGTTATTTATATTAATCTCATCGGAAACATCATCGTTTTCTTGTTCGGCGAAGGAATCGAGATTATTTGCATTTGTGTGAAAATTTATCATTGCTTCTTCAACAAGTTGACCGAATGCTTCGCAAGTTCTTTTATTTGTGTTTATAATTTCTAATACACCGTTTTCCAATAATTTCTCTGTGTAAGTACCGGAGTTTTCACTTAACAATTCTGCTTCCTGCCGA
Organism: Hydractinia echinata; assembly: GCA_030067915.1. NCBI lineage: Eukaryota > Metazoa > Cnidaria > Hydrozoa > Anthoathecata > Hydractiniidae > Hydractinia > Hydractinia echinata. The sequence goes on from JASGCC010000068.1 coordinate 503,048, forward strand.
AAAGGATAAAACATAAAGAGCAAATGATGTGCATACCCTTCTGGATTTTAATCTCGACTAGGTACATGGTATCTTAGAACACATTTTTCTTTTCGCAAAGACAACATTTCCTTTGAGGACATCAGAGGCAGAGTTTTTGGATAAGGAGATTCCATTTGAATATCAGCTATGATTTCTTCAAGTACTTCTGGTTGGCTGTCATTTTCATCTTCTGGTTTCGGTTTTATTTTCATAGAGTAGCTTGACAAGAACTCCGCGTAACACATTAGTTCCAACATAGGGTATCTCCCTTTTTTAAATTTTGGATTTGGCCTATCCATGTATCTATCCAACATGTTTCGTTTAAAAATGTCTGTACTGTCTGGTGGCAAACGTAAAATTTCTTCTTCGTTACGACATATTCTGTATCTCTTTTCAGGAATGTTACTGTTTGCAAAAACTACAGCAGGAAATATCTTTCGTAACCATATTTCAGGCATTATAATAGCAACTGCTTCTTGAACTGACATTTCGCGATGATTTCGATACGCATTTGCAATTGACTTCATTTGTACAAATAACGAATCACCAGTTTCTAATGCTTGCGATGCAGCTTTCTTCATCGCTTCTGAAGATTCGTCTTCAGCTTTAGACAAATAAGCACACATGTAAGACACTGCTTTATAATAATCAAGAACAGGCTGAATGTCTATGTTGGCTTCCCATGCCATCATGCCTTCGGTAAAATAATTATTAATAAAACAGGAATCTGGAAGCCTTCGGAAGCGAATCTGAAATCCATTATCAGGTGAAATGCTTAGTGCGTTTTCATATTCTTCTTTATTAATGTCTAAACTTTGAAGTATTTCTTCAATTGTTTTTGGTGGATTGTAATTTGGTTCGTTTGGATGAAGAAAATTATTAATTCTTGGATTCAAATTTGAATCTATGTAAGTCTTTACCTTTTCTAGTATAGTCTTCCTTCCCTTTAACTTTATTGCCCTTTCTTCCTTGGAGATGCTATCAGTCAAAGGTTCAGCAACAATTGTATGGTCAGTAAAAAATTTCCCGAAAGAGTATCGGCAATTCTTATTTTTATATTTGCGGCAAGATTTGGAATGAGAATGTGTTTGATAGGTTGAGACTAGTTTGTGGAGATCTGGATTGCTTTCTTTATCAGGAAGCTCGCATTTAACTATACAATCCACGAAGGCAATGTATTCTTCCTTATTATCACTACGTAAAATTGGTGCATTAACAACCCATAATAAAGAGTGGATATGTGGGCTACCTCTCACCTGAAATTCAACTATGGCGTAGTAGTTTACTTTACCTAACGGTCCGTTGACAACTATGGTTTTAAAAAACGTCTCAACTCTGTATTGAAAATGTCTTGCTAAAAGAACTGGATTGCTATTAAGAATCTCGGTTCGTTGATAGTAATTTAGATTTTCAATTTCTTCTTCGGATATATCATTCCCCTGTAATTTAGTTATAATTTTAACGAGTTCATTCCATCTTAAATCTGCACAAGACAGAGTCATGAAAAACGTTGGAAGTCCTAGCTGTTTTACCATGGCCAAAACCTCAAAGAGAAATCGCTTCCAATACGCAGGAGTTCCTTTCAATGTGTTCATAAACGTGAAAGCGTCATCACTCGCTATAAATGATTTAACTCTTTCTTTAAAGTTTGAAGACATGATTCCGGCTGTAAGGCCGTCAGCTTTAATCTTTTGCATAGCGATATTTATGCGACTATTCAAATTAAGATGTTGAGTTACTGCATGAGCAAAAAAATATATAGTCAGTATCAGAGGCAAACATCTGTCTATAATTCAATAGTCTTTGGTTGAAATACTTGATCGGGGAAAGTGGTACGTTTCTTTCTGTGCGATATCCGAATTTACCTGTTGGAAATAGATAAGGGTGGGACAGTTCTTCGCAATGCTCATCACAAATTATCGGTATCGGAATTTTATTCTCACCTGGAGCAATGACAGTATTTCCGTCGTCAATATGTTCATGTGGAATAGTTGGAACAAAAGACGTTTCTTGACAAGGCAAGCGATGTTCATTTAACGGATTTTCATTCTCTTCTTCACTCTGTTCAGAGCGATCCTTATTTTCAGTCTTTACATCGCCGATATCATCTATCGATTCTACTGTATTTTCACAGACAAAGTCAATGTCCACTTCATTTTCAGTATCTTCAGATTCATGTTCAGAAGTCAAATTTATCCAGGAAGGTGGTATATTTGTGAGGTTAATTTCAATATTTGCATAAAGCGGGTTAATCAGTTTTAGATAATAAAGAACTTCCCGAATAACATCTGGCCTTACAGATTCTAAGTAAACGTTTGATTTGAAATTCATTTTTTTCTTTAACGCAACTTGCACTACACCATTATTGTCCATTCCTCTTGGTAATACATTGCTAATTTCATCGGATTTCATTGGTACGTGACAGATAGCTCCTTTAATTTTAGGACATTGACCCTTAGGCATTATTGCAATTCGTTTAAATAAAATTATTTTGGATATAATAATCTTTTCCAATCGTCGTAACGTACACATCGATTTTGGGAGATCAAATATTTGAAGATTATTAGATACGGCTTGGGAAGGAATTTTGCCTTTTGTAAGCTTTAAATGGCATGTTGCACATATGTATTCTTTGCCGTTAAAACTTTGTTTTCTAAAGCGGAAATGCTCCTCTGAAATTGTCGTATAATTCTCATAATGAAACAATTTAATTGACCGTTTATACAAGGAGCGATTACATATAACACAAATATAAAATGGACCATTCTCAATGCATTTTTTAAATTCGCTTATTTTTGATGTAAAGTCAGGCGACACAGTATCACGCTTACATTTTTTTGCTTTACCTTCTTCAGACGCGTGGCGTTTCCTTGCGTTTTTTGCTTTTGTTGACCCTGCTCTGTTTTTCGATATTTACCTGTCGATTCTCTTTGCTTTGCTTGACCCTGTTCTGTTTTCTTATATTTTCCTATCGACTCCTTTTGTCTTAATTGGCCCTGTTCCGTTTTTTTATATTTGGCTCGCGACTCTCTCTGCTTCGCTCGGCCTACTTCGGATTCCCGATACTTTCTGTTTTGGTCTACTTTCCTTTTTTTACGAATGGATGACATAATATTACTAGTTATTTGATTAGTTGTTAGTATTCTAAAATACTGAGTTTCAAGACACCTTCCTTGTCCAGGGGATACATATATTTCGCGTATGTAGTTTTCGACTTGTTGCAATGAACCAAATTTCAAAAGGACTGATGTACCACATTCTGTAATTTGTCCCGAACTGTTCCGGCTATGAGGAGCAAATAAATAAATTTGCGAATCACACCAAATTAGAGCGAAACTCGCCACCAATGATGCCTAACATTCCGTGTCCTTTATCAGAAAGTGACGAATCATGAAATGTACGTAAAGTGGCGCTATTATCTGTTACAATATGAGAAACATTTTCTAAGCTTTGTATTTGTATGACCTCATTTTCAACAGTTAAACTATTTGGGAGCTCACCCACACTTAAGTACTCGTTCGTGTAACCTAAGCTTGTGTATAATTTTGTTCCTTCGTAGAGGACATGATCAAGATCACCTGTTTTCCAGATAGAAACCTTTTTAAGGACAGACCAAACAATCGCAAACAGAGAATTACACATGCACTGTCTGGAATCTCCTTGATTAAATGATCCCAGTACTGACTTTAAAATAGAGTAAGGCCCAGGATTTATTTCAACATCACCCGATAGTAAAAGTACCATGCGGCGGCAGTTTCTATACGCGGGGTTCACAATAGGAGTGGCAATGTGTGACATCTTTAAAGAAAAACAACCTTTAACAACACGATCAAACACTAGCAACATTTATTAAAGACACCGTTAATTTCACCGATTCAATAATTTCACTAATTCAATAAGTTCACTGATTCAATAATTTCAAATTTCACTAGTTCACTGATATCTCAGCTTTTATACTCTGTCGAGTTTTTCTGCGCAAGCGCAGATGGTCGTCGATGGCGAACCTAAAAAAGGAAAGAAAATTGGTTAAAACCTAAAAAAACGACTCAAAAAGCAATTATGGAGAATTATTATAAGATGAAGAATTTGTGTTGTAATCTTTTTTGAAAGCACTTTGAGACAATCATTGAAACCAAAATAAAACGTTACGTTAGATACGTTGTATTTTCTATTGGAAATCCGGCTTTAGATTTAAACGTTTTTGTCAGGTCGTGTAAAAGTACCTTCTTCGTACTAAATTTAACGGATTAAAAAATTTGTTTGTGCACGAAGTTTAGCACGAAATCACGAGCAAAACGTTCCAAGCGAAAATTAATACTTGCAAAAATATACTTTTTTTTCAAGAATTAGAACTGATTGCTAGGTGTTTTAAGCATCAATTCATTTTTTTTTTTTTTTGCTTTTACTTTTTCATGATTAAACAAAACATTTGAAACCAGCTATAAACAGCCGAATTTCACAATTTACATATAAAAGAAACACATCTGTATTTTGTTTTTTAGAACAATTGTAAAAAAGTCATACTAATAAGCATATTTTTGAGCCGAAAAATAAGCATACTGAGCCTGTTTTCAAATGTTCATATGCTTATTAAAAAAACAATATGCTTATTAAAAAAACATGTACACGCAAAATTAGTACGAATAAGGTATTCAAATATTACATGTTCGATAGGAACTGGAATACACTTCACTTTACAATCAGCAGAGACACCATTCGAATGTAACTTTCTAAGATACCGTAAAATTACGGGATGAGTATTTTAAGCCTTTTGTCGGATTCTGTAATTACAGGATCGCGTAGTTAGGGGACATCGACATCGATTTTTTTTAACGGCCTTAGGCTGTCAACGCTCAACCCCCTCCCTCTTTAGCTCTTACAAATTCATCATTTTCAACATAAATGAAAGAAGAAATTACAAGTTCTCTACACCATCACCAACATCTTTAAATCACACCAGATGGCATATATGCACTATACTTAGTTTCGACTGACAACTTGCAGTTTTTAATTTCCTTATTTACTCGTCATGCCCATTTAGAGACACACTTAGGCCGTTCCCGGAATTATCCTCAGTTCGCGTCCTTTTCCACGGTCCTGAAATAAGTCGGTCGTCAGCCTCAAAAAGGTGGGTTTTTTTTAAACTTTGATTCAATATGGGTCAAAAACACGCAATTTTTTTAGGGCTGTTTATGTACTGGGAGCAAGGCTGAATATTTTGACGTAAACCGCCACGACACACCATTTTGTTTTAAAAGGTGGAGGGTTTTGGTTTAAATAACCCCCTGTTTTTTTACTCTTCTGTGACCATTAACATGCATTTCGCTGGTAGCAATTGTAGCACCATTTTGTAAAGACAGGGAAAAAATCATCGTTTTTTGCAAGGTCATTGCTAGAATTTTGTAATTTGCGGATTCACTGACTGTAATATTCTAAGATTTTCTCAAATTTTCAACGGTCGGTCGGAGGACGTGAACCGAGGATATTTCCGGGAACAGCGTTACATATAAACCATGAGTTGAGAGTAGTGAAAAGAAGTTAAAAACGAAAAAAAACATGAGAAAATGCTTTTGAAGCAAAAACAGAAAAAAACAGACCCATACAGATTTTTATATTTTTCTGACGGCTTACCTCCCACTCCCAAATAAGGTACCTCCTGTGACAATTTTTTTTATCTAAATCGACTCAATATTTGTTCAGATTTAACAACATCTTTTTTTATATAATTCGTACTTACTTGAGATATAAGACAAAGTTTGTCTGTTTTTAGAATGTTTCTTGTTCGCTCAATCGGCACATTAAATTGAGCTAACTTTCGGAAGGTCAGCCTTCTAATTTCAGAAATATTTGCTTTGGCAAATAATTGCCGAAGTAGCACCATAATTTTAAGAATTTACTTCGGCAGTGCTTTGGCAAAAAAAATAATAGTCAAATTCACTAACAAGCCTCGGCAATGACTTCGGCATTATTTTAGTTTCCAAAAAATCGTATACGAGGCCAAGTTACGTTGAATATATAGATGCACCACGGTCATCACCATTAAATGAATTCCCTTGTTTGTGTTTCGTGTTTTTCTAAAGTCGTGTTTTGTCAATAGCCTCTGGCCACTCTGCCATTTTGAACTATGGACTTACTACAACATCAAGGTTTCTAACGGGATCATGTTGTCTACCTGGTTTCTATAGAGCGAGCCAATATTTCTGATCAGTGGAAAAGCACAACATTAAGCTTAAAAATTTAAAAAATATGTGCCATGTTTTTTTATTTATAAATAAGTGAAAACAAAACAAAATGTATGGCAATATATATAATTTATGGATAATGAAAAAAGTTGACGCAGAAACCAGGGTTTGGAAATTCACAAATAGACCGCATCATTCATACAACAGAAGAAAATCATCTGGGGCATTGAGACAACAATATTTTTGTATTCTTCATGGTTGTCGAAAGTAAAATATTTGTCATTGGGTATCTGTTTGGTGAAAGTAAATATTATGGAATTATGAAACATTTATATATATATCACATAGGGCGATTAAGTTTATGCTTCAGCAATTTTTTTTTCGAAGTGAATCCCTTGTAATTGAATATACTTCAGCAATTGCTAAAAAAAATTAATTTGGTCATACTGAAATCAAAAGATCGCTTTTTCTCAGTTCTGATAAAATATGTCCTACTAAATAACCTATTATGGGTCAGAATTATCAAATCATAGCCATAAGAATCAATTTTGGTTCTATTTTATTGACATAATATATCAATATAATAAATCTCTTCTACGTAATACTCCACTATGTCACTCGGCATGAAACTCAATTCTGTAAGCCAATATTGTAGACCGGTTGGGCTGCTCATTATCACAACTTTGAGGGGACTGATCAGGCAATTAGGAAGTTTTGGACAAAATAAATATTATTTTCCTAATTAGCACATTAATGTGACATCTCACATTTAGATCAACTTTTTTGTTTCACAGGAGGCAAGCTTTAAGCTCATACATTCATAACATATCGAACAAAAAAGTATTCGTTTCGCAAATACGTATCGTAAATACAAGAAATTTAACCTTAAAGATTTGCTTTTCCACACTTCGGTCACTTCACTTCCGGCATGTCGAATTCAAACTTATTTCGGATTTACTGATTTTTGACGTTCATTACGTTGCTCAGGGGTGTGCAACTTATATCAGTGGGTGAGTTATAGGGGTTTTGCAGCCACTGTACCCCCGTTTATACTTCCAGCGGCTTAAATTCGGATAAAGCAATGAATCCAATGTCAAAACCCAAAATTTTACTGACGTTGATATTTACAAAAAAAATTCTGTAACCCCCCATTAAAATTTGCCTGGATTTTTGCTAGGATTTGCTTTGAAGTAGCTTGCTTCACCTTGTTTATTTTATCTTGGTACTCTCTTATAAATGAAAATCAAGCAAAAAGAGAGATATTTTCTTAAATAGTAATGTTATACGAGTGTTTTGAGATTAAGTTGTTTTGAAGTGGGAGGTAAGCTTTACTGGGTATTCCTGGCTGAACTAACCGCTTAAAACGCAGAAAGCCATCTATGGACATGCTCATAGAAACAAAAAAATATAAACAACAAACGCATTCAACGATTCTACTTTTTGGAGCCATCTAGCTAAAAAGCTAGCAGGTAGGTGGTTAGCTGGGTAGCTATGTCGTTTGTCGCACAGCCCCTCTTAACGGCGCTATCCCTGACTGACCGCTCAAAACAAAGAAAGCTGTCTATGGATAACAAAAAATATAAACAAACTTATTCAACAATTCTACTTCTAGCTAGCTAAAAGGAGGCAGGCAGGTAGCTATAGCTCTAGAAAATTAGCCAGTCAAAAATATTTGTTAGCTACCTGAGCAGTTGACGACCTTTAGGATACGATTTCTGCAAACCAACAACGAACAAGTTGATAAGTTGATAAGTTGATATGTTAACGAGTACATAATTCTCTAAATTTCAGCAGACAACAACCACAGCGAATATAAATATGCTAAACGTAACGTGGAAGAACTTTCCAGCCAGCAATATACCAGCAAGGAACTTTACTTTCTGGCCCTGAAAAAGGGCGTACGGGCTGAGCCATAGAAATATATTTGATTGATTTATTGATATTCTATTGTTAAAAATACATGTGGCTTAGTTCCCAGGACCTTTTCATGAAAATAGATCTAGGAACGAGTTATTAGCCTGGATACCAACAATCCTGCGGTGTCAAGGCTCTGCGCTGTCTCTCTCTATCTATCTCCCGTCAGGCGATTTTAAAGATTCCGCCTCGCGTGGCGCCGGCGGAAATCAATAAAAGCACATGCTTTTTGTCACTCCAATCTAGCCTCTTTTCTAGGGCTTTTACTGCACAATTTAGGGTAAAGGAGAAAAGAAACCTGATTTGAAGAAAAAATCTGGAATCGTCGATAATCTTGATATAACTAGTCGTTAGCCCGTGGAAAAATCCACGGGTTCGCCCGTCCTTTTTATACCGCATTGCGTGCGTCTCGCTACTTGCGCAGCTAAGCTACCGTTTTGCGTGACGGACAGACGTATACGGGTATTTTAATATAGATGTTTGAACTGTTACCATTATGTAATTTTTGGCATGGGCATTGTACTTTTTCTTTGTTCAATAAACAATAATTACTACATACACAATATCATAATCATTTACTCGCCATTGACCACATTTACAATTAATCTTTACTCCACTGAGAGCGAGACTCTTTGTCATGGGAGACTCTGAGAGACTATCAATTGAAGTGATGACTCAAGAAGATCCTGTAGCTATGCCTGTGTACGTGGTAATCTGGCTTCTATAAGAAAACTAGTAAATTCGAGATACTGGTGGGACAGGCAATGCAATTTAGGATCAAAATTTGGTACTTCCAACAAAATGTTGCAAGAGCAATTTATATTTTGAGCAGAAATTTCTTATCAGCAATAAATTCATAACCACAACAGATATATCAACAATAGACATGTATGTTAACAATACATCCAGCTAGATCAGATCAACATTATATTGTCAGCGTGAAGCTGATATATACATCAACAGAACATTCACTATACACTATCAATGCATACATACCTTACGACAGATGCATCGATCCATACCTCATAAAGTACAGGAAGGGAGGAAGGATGATAATGGTATTTTTTAAAACAAATTGTGTTCGAATCATCAACTAAGCTAAAGAAATGAATGCAATAAAACATGCTGCTTAATAGAGACTGCGACAGGTAATGCTATAAAAACCTACCGTTTTGATGGTACTGAAGGTACTAATGTCAATCGGTATGTAAGGAAGTGTAAAAAAGGTTTACGTAAGGTTAAAAAGGAAGAACACACAGTCGCCCTCATTGTAATATTACAATTGAAAAAATTAGACCCAGCTACAGGTAAATACAAATATGACAACCATTATCTTCGTAAATGCAAAATAAAATATTTACATGACGATCAATTTGATGATATTTTTGAGAAATTGGTACGTCAAGTTCTCAATAAACTGAAAAGACTAAGTGATTCTAACAGATCTGGTTAGATATTGCGAAGGAAAATAGGCATTGATGTGGAAATTGATGTATTTAAATCACTAAGAGGATCAACTTATATCTATCACAAAAATTAAAAGCAACCAAGGATAATAAATGTTACAAACGATGACTATGTTTTATGTACGCAATACTATCAGCGCTTCATCCACAACCCAAGAACCCGCAAAAACTACCTCAATGATCTAAACTTTAACAAAATCGAATCTCCTGTAACTAACAAAGACATAAATAAATTTGAGGAACAGAACAATATAAAAATAAACGTGTTCGGTTATGAAAAACCAATCTACGTCATACCACCTGCAGATCATGAAGAAGCAATCGACCTGATGTCCAACGAGGAAATCAGTCATTATTAATGGCTTATAAACCGTTTAGCCGGCCGCTACGGGAAAATAGCGAGCGAGGTTGTGACGTCATGAACCGAACGCAGCGAGGTCCATGCAAACAACCGAGGTTGCTGTTTTACCATGTAGCGCCCGGCTAAACGGTTTATAAGTCATTTATAATGTCTATGGTTTCCCCGTTGTTTCCTCGTCTGAATATAATAATCTGATAGAATACAGACGAACGTTTTTTATAAGCATAACGTTTATATGCATACAGACTCAGATGTAGTGAAAAAATATGCACATAGTAAGCATATCATCGAGCTATCCCCAGTTGCACCAAATTGTCATTTCTGTCCTGACGATCGTGCATGCAGCAAGAAACAACCAGATAACAAGTCGGGTGGCCAAAATGTACTCGGTTAATTTTTTTTGACATAAGCATATCGCAAGCATAATCTGAGCCTTTTTAAAAATTAAGATTAAGCATATATAAGCTTGATTTTAAAAATTATGTATGCGTTATGAAAAAACAAACATGTATTTCATTTAAGGGTCAACCAGTCCGTTCAATATGCGTAAGAAATGACAATGTGATATATAACGACACAGACACTTCAATAGTAAAAAGGAAAGTATACTACTCGACAAAAAACTGTTACATATTCAACAAACCAGTAAACAATCCAAGAGTAATGGACCACGATCACATCACAGGAAGAATTCATGGCCACTATGGTGCTCCACATATACTTCTGGGATGTTGGCATCCAACAGTATTCCTATTGATGTCTTTCTCACTGAATGATTCGTTACTTTTCCATCGAGGCCATTACTTTCTGCTTAGAAATCGTACTGTTAAAAGCTTTGGTCAGTTACCTTACTTAAGGGCAGTAATTTTTGCGAGAAATAATTTATGCCAGACATTTTTTGAAAATAAAATGTAATTTTTACAAGAAATAAATTTCGTGAAGTTGGCAAAAATAAAACTTGATGATGTTTTGTTTGTCAATTTATACTGTTTTTCAACTGGTGAAGTTGAAATTAACATATATATTACATTGCTCTCGGTAAATCAGAAGAAAAAAGCAAATTGCTCGAATAGCGAGTTTCTTAATAATTTTTACGTGAACAATTTTTTTCTAAAGATAGTTTAAAATTTGGATTTTCTTTATACGTTTTATAGCGTTCAATTTTTTTACAAAAGTTTTCTTTTTTTGTTTACATTTTAGCCGTCACTACAGAAAAAACATCGTCTGGTCACGTGATCGATATAAATATATATAGACATTACACTTCCATGTATCAAAAGTTGTTTTAGATGTTATGTAAAACAAAAAGTTAAAAAAAAGTTTTTACCAAATTTAATGGCGCCATATATAGGTAGGTAGAAGCATATATCAAATGACATATAGTGTGTTAAAGCAAGGTTGATAGGACACAACAGAATTAAGAACTACTCGATGATAGAAAGTAGCCAAGTACATGAGGTCAGCGAAAACAAAGTAATAAAACCAGGAAAATACTGACAACGTTACAAAAATGCTACAAAATATTTTACAAATATTCTTGATGATATTTTTAAAAATTGACTAAATGTTAGATAAAGCATCAAATAAAGCATGCGTAGAGAATGGATAATCACATTTCCAAAATTTCTTTTTGTTTAATTAGCTTCTTGTCTGCAACATAATTTCTTCATAAGAAGGGCGGATATCATGCTCCAGCAAACGATCAAGATCAGTGGCTTCTTCATACCGCGGCGGAGGAGTAATAGGTGTGTGGGCTATTTCATCATAGTTAGGTGGTGGGTTGTTAATATCAGTACTGATTAAAGTGTCTCTATCAGACACCTCTTTTTCTATAACAAACTCCTTTTCTCGCAGTCCACAAATGATGTATTTATATCGCAACGGCCAGTGTAAAAAGCAGATTGGGATTAATATGAAACTCCAATAAGAGAATGGCAATGCTGATTTGTTTCCAGAGTAAAAAGCGCGATCCTTGAAACCAGGTGTATATAGTTTAAACTTGCACCTGGATTGTTCATCATGAGGATAGTGATTTCTCTCCAAGTTAAATAAATATTCTTGAAATCTTTCCTCGCTATTGTCTTCAATCCAAACAATATTCTCGGTCACCTTCCAGACAGCAGGTTCTTGGAAAGCACACACTTTATCTCTATGTTTCCACGATGCAATCGGAACATCTATTACCTCCGAGATTGTTCCATTTAAACCTTCTTCATTATTTGGAACACGAGAAGAAGATATTTTTACTTTTAACTTTGGCTTGACCTTTGCCATATCTTCACAAAATCTAACAACGCCTTCAGAAAGTGTATCTAAGTATTTTCTCGTCTTTCTGATGTTGATGTACTGCTCTATTAACAGTATACAGTAAAGTATAACGAGAAACAGTACTGTTGAAATGGTTCCGCTGTTACTATTTAAAAGGACTCGAGGTATTACCATCGCGCCTGATATTCCAAGTCCACCTAAAACAAATTATAAAAAGATTTTTAATGAAATAACATACGTGTTTGACGGGGAAGGCGGCTTCCTAACAATGGCTCAGGAGTCAAAAGACCCTGGGGACGAGGATGTATTTCGGCCTCATACTGCAATAGCATCAATAATAATATGAACTTCAAACATTAAATTAAAAGGAGATTGATCAAGAAGCGATTGTAAAATACTCTCCATGTGTGTCTACTTTGAAAACTACACTTGGTTGTAGGAGATAAGTATAAATGAAATTTTTAATGTAATCTCTCTCCTATACAACAAATGTATGAAATCTTTTACATTCAGCTTACTACGAACCGGTTAAAATGCTCACATTCCGTATATCTTGCGCACATATTAAAAATCCGGCAAACGCGTTTTGCTTAATGAACAGACCAGCGCACTTTGCTCGCTGGTTCAATATTTATTTTCCAAAAGTATATTACAAAGAAATATTTCAGCGAGACTCATTCTGGATGAAAACATGACCAAGGCTGGAGAAGATAAAAATTCTAGATATATCTATATGTTCGAGTCTGTAAATTACATACATGCCGGAAAAATAGCCAGTTTGTTTTTCGCCGCCATCAGCTCGACTTTCGTGTAAGTCACTAAAGTCGAAAACCAACAGCCGTCCCGTAGCCCCTTTAAACAGATATGGGATCTGGAAATAAAAGTGAAAAAACGTAAATGTATACCTAGAAACATCGGCTTCACAAGATTTATCGGATACTCGCAAATAAGTGTATTTATAAACACAGACAGGAAGACGCTAAAGTAACCCATTGAGTCCAACACCACAGCATGTGTGTGTTCAACAGTGGATGTATGTGTCCATAGCTGGATACATACCCATGTGAAGCCATCTAAAAAAAAATTCTATGTCACGAGAAGCTAACAAATATCCAGAACTCAGCATGTTAATGGTTAGGGTTTGATTTTTGCACTTTTTAAACAGGAGAAAGAGAAAACTCAAGCAACAATTAAGCAACAAGGCCGACTCAAATAAAATCTAGCGGAGCCACATCATAGGCAACACGTAAGAAATACCTTAATAAATAAATTATTACGAATTAATTTTCGAGAATTTCGTGACTTTTTTCTTTCATTTGTGAAAAATTATCCTGAAAGGTTATACAAAAATCCAACTATTTACGAAATTTGTGATTTGTAAAAAAAGTAATTCTTTCCTATGACGCGCTTATTTTTAATATATTGTAAAATTTTATACACCACTATTAGATTCTTTGCAAAACTCTCCACAATCTTGTAAAAATTATTTGAAATTTAGTAAAAATTATTCTTCGCGAAATGTCGTAAGAATTAGTTAACACCAGTTGCCAGTGAGACTCATTGGTGAGAACATAGTGAACGAGTGAGGATATAGTGAGAGAGTGAGAATATAGTGAGAGAGTAAGAATATAGTGAGAGAATAAGAATATAGTGAGAGAGTGAGGATATAGTGAGAGAGTGAGGATATAGTGAGAGAGTGAGAATATAGTGAGAGAGTGAGGATATAGTGAGAGAGTGAGAATATAGTGAGAGAATAAGAATATAGTGAGAGAGTGAGGATATAGTGAGAGAGTGAGAATATAGTGAGAGAATAAGAATATAGTGAGAGACCGAGGATATAGCGACAGAGTGAGAATATAGTGAGAGAGTGAGGATATAGCGAGAGAGTGAGAATATAGTGAGAGAGTGAGGATATAGTGAGAGAGTGAGAATATAGTGAGAGAGTGAGGATATAGTGAGAGAGTGAGAATATAGTGAGAGTGTGAGAATATAGTGAGAGAGTGAGGATATAATGAGAGAGTGAGAATATAGTGAGAGAGTGAGAATATAATGAGAGAGTGAGAATATAATGAGGGAGTGAGAATATAATGAGAGAGTGAGAATATAATGAGAGAGTGAGAATATAGTGAGAGAGTGAGAATATAGCGAGAGAGTGAGAACACAAAAGCATACTCACATAAACTCGAAGTTGTAGAATACATGAGAATCCATTTACTGTCAATTCTTGATACATTTAAACACAAAACCAAGCCAAGAAAACAAAGCAGAAACAGTAAAATTGATCCAGTCGACACGATAACATAAAACAATTTTCTTGAAGAAAAATATTTACAATTTCCATTGATTTTCCATTTGAAATTAGCACCACAAGTCATTGGGAAAAAGACAGGTTTGGTATCATCATTAAGATTGCCACAGAAGTATGAAGCTACACTATATCGATCCGTATTCACTATCAGACCTTCGTGTCCATCTGGTAAAGCGCAACCATGAGATTTTTGATCACAATATTTTCCTTTATAACCAAAGTAACAGGAACAGGTGTGATATACATAATGCTTAACTTTAAAACTTTGGCACTCACCATATTTGCAACGAGAACATTTGGATATTTGTGAACCACAGAAGAATGTGAACGATACGCTGACGGAAGAAAAAAATACCTCCCAGCTTGATGTGATAAATTCAGGACGTAAAGCAAAATCTTTGTATTTTGTCTTGTATAAAAAGGCTTCCCTTGTAAGAGACGCTATAACCCATCTTTCTGTTGAAACATGGTAAGAAAGCTCAGTTTCTTTTGGTGGATCATAATGTTCGAATATAGCCCTGTCGGCTATACGCACAACCTTACCTTTGACTTTTTCATGTAAAGCAACTATATTGCCACGATTTAATAGGAACACATCTCCACCATTGCATGCAACAGTATCATTTCTCATACAAACAGGTGTCAAAGTGTAATCTAATTTCAACCGTTTTGAATTTCCATATACTAGGTAACATTCGCTAAATATATCTGCGAATGGATTTGTTTCATTTGTATGGTGCATCCAACGTCCTGAATGTATTTCAATTCTAGTTATGCGTAAAGAACAACGTAGGCCTGGAGCTGAAGCATCGCCTTGACGAACATGAAATCCTACAGAGTGAACAGAACTCATATATGTAAATATCACGTGTGCCTGCATGTGCTTATAAACTGGAAAAACCTCATATTGGGATTCAATTCTTTTATAAATACCATTTAATATATTTACAAATGGAAATGTCTTTTCTGATGGATGTTTGAAATATATTCGGTCACACAGTTTACCATATGCCATCCAATCAGTCACTGGTGCAATGAGGAGAAATATCAGCACTCTCATGTTATCTGAATATTTTGTTCTTCTTTTTTCTTTATTTACCTAAAAAGAATAGTTATCCATTGAGAGTTAATATTCTCACCTGCAGAGCTCTTTTAGAACATGATAACATCTTTACTACAAATAGTTATCAGTTTAATGAACGCTCTATGTCAGGTTATTTTTACTTTGAAAAAATTAAAAAATTAACAAAATTACATGCTCGCGATGCAATTCGGGCCAGACGCGCCGATATCTGATCACTAGAATTTAAAGAACATGAAAGAAAAAATGCAGCGGTGGCTATTCACATGGCTTCATGTCAACATTCCCTTTCGATGGATAACGTCATCGTTTTAACATCGAAGTCAAAATCAGTGAACCATCAATGACCCTTGTGGTTTTACATGTCAATGAATAACGTCAACAACTAAACACTAGAGAAGAATGTAAAAGTCGGACCTTAGTAAAAAAGTTTTACTTAATTTTTGTTCTTTTTTTAGATGCTGTCCCGTGGGCCTTGCTTCTGACTTTTATTTTACTGTAGAGATGCATGTAAATATTTTATCATGGATTTTTATTCTTGTTTTATTTGTATTTTAGACCTATAGATGATCAAATTACAGATATATTACCAGAATAAGAATGCTCATGGTTTATACGTTAGTTGATACAACATTAATGTCACGATGTTTCACTAAAAGATATATGGGCTTGGTAATATACTTTTTTCAATACTGTTGATAATTCATGAAACTCTATTGACCGATTTAACCCTAATTTTTAAAAAACATGGTTTTATTTTAGTGTAAAAAGAAATGAAAACCAAATTTGTTGGAAATATTCATTAGCTGTATAAATAATAAAATAAAAGAGAATTTTTTCTTCACCTAAAAAAGTTAAAATAATATCGTTGCAAACCTGAGTTCATCTCTCCTTTTTCCCTCTTTAAAGCACTGACTGACTGTTTTTCTATAAACTTAATTGAATTAAGTTTATAGAAAAACAGAAGTTTATAGAAAAAAGAGCCATCATAAAACACGCAAAGATGATAAACTTTATTAATTTTATTTATATTTCCCTCTGCTTAAGTGAGAAAACTTTAAGTATTTATAACTTTCCTCTGCACTTTTTCCTGTTTTCTTTCTTCTTCTCTTCCTTCAGATTAGAAATTTTAAACGTCGTTTCTTTTCAATTTCGATTTGTATAATTTATCAAAGAATATCTTCTTTGAAATACGCAAATATAGGTAAAATACCTTTTAATCTGGACGTCATAAGCGGAACTTGACTAAATGTTTTGACAAATATTAACGCTCGTTTAAATGGCAAATGGGCTTCGCTTGCGCAAATCTTGCTTTGCTTGCTCAGCAAAAAAAACAAAAACAAACACCATTGTGAAATACGAATATAAAATGTTAACCATAAAAAAACTTACCAATCTTACGTGATATTGGTTATACTGTGAGTTATAAAATACTTGTTTGCGGAGAATTCAATGTTTGATTCAAAGAACATACTTTATTTTTTGACAGTGGTTTGTTAACCTCGACCTCGTTTGTTGATCAAGAGTAGATAACTCATTTGATCATACCGCGAATAAAACAAATGTCAATAAGTCTATTGTTTATATTTGACAACTTGAACAAGGTTAATTCTTTAATGGCTTTTCCACTTTGACCTTTTACATAATTACATGTGTGTTGGTGAGGAAATTCAAAACTTTCAATTACTGAGTTTTATATCGCGCAGGTCTGGGCACTAGCGAAGCACTTGTGGGTTAAATTTTGATGCCCTCACAGAGCGTAAGTCATTTCCTAAGAAAAACATGAAGCACGCTGAGACAATTAGTCAGTTTGATCTTTGATTTTATGATAATTTGATACTCAGTACTGACATAAGAGTGTATATTATGAAGGTTTAAGACCTAAACTTGGTTATTAATTGCTTCTAGCTGTGGTTACACTCATCATGAAAATATAGCTACTTGCACAGCAAAAATAATGTAGCTCATTTTAAAAATACCTATAATATTAAAGAACAATTTCAAAAGCTTTTATTTTGTGTTTGCTAGAAAAACATATTTTAATTAACCAGGGCTAGGCTACCTACATTTTTTATACGGCAAATTAAAAATAGTCAAAGCTAGCTGTGTCTGGCTTTTCTGTATTATTTATCATAGGTGAAGAAATTTATTTTTAAGTCTAAATGTAGTTTTTTTAGCTAAGTGTCACTGGGTCGCTTGCATATATTGATTTTTGATTTTTTAGCGTCATTTGTCGGTAATTGGGTAGGTGGGTAAGTGCCTATGATGTTAAAAATAGGATCACAAAAAACACTGCTTTTTTAATATTATTTAATTTGTTTAGATTTGAATATAATATATACAAGAGAAGATTCAAGAAACACAAAACAGTGGAGTTCGAAATCTAACTCTACTTTGCTACGCCTTCATGTTGCATTGGAACAATTCTAATCTGTAAAATACAAAGTTTTAGCCGTTGTGAAAACAAAACGAAACAATATATATATATTGTGGTTAAAATACACAAATAAATGGAAATAATCAACCTTGCCAAAACTCCTCTTGCAGTCTCCAATATTTATATAATAAAATTAAGAAAATTTTAAGAACTAAAAAAGTTTTAACAGCAAAATACAGTGTAACATATAGATGAATTCCTTTATTTAAATTTTCAGCGATTTCTGTGAGAAGAAATACACAGGAAAAGACCTCTCTTCACCAAATGCTAGCATCTTTTTTCCTGCAATGCAAATGCCAGAGCCAAAGAGCTTACCGCTGAATACTGAACAAATAACTTTCATCTATATATCCTTGATAGCTATGTAATATATATAATAGTAATTTCCACAAAAAAAGGTAACTTTAGAGGTAAAGTTAAGCATGTAATGAAAGTTCAGTCACAGGATGTCATTATAATGTCATTTGAGTGTGTATTTTATTTTCAATTGATTTCATCTGTGCTCTTTTTTATATAGCTGGCTATAACCCACACAGGTAAGAGACAACGAGCTGTGTGGACTTGTTAACAGAGTTGATACACTTCCAAAACGGGTTTCGATATTAGATAATCACTTTTTATCAGATGTTTGCTCTTTTTTATATAGCTGCAAATAAATTCTTTACTAAATGCTCTACCACGTTAATCCATGTCAAACTTGATGGTAGCTAATAGACATAGCTTACATTAGAAAAGCTTGCCTTTCAAGTCTTTCTAGCTATAATTTTTAATTGTTCTTGTCATAGTGCACTGATAATGATAGAATAGTGTTTCTTTTCAACCATTACTTTAGTCCTCACAACACAACATGAATGGTACATGTAGCTACTGCTAGATATCTCCTAACATCAACATCAACAATGTCTTCTCTTTCCTCTCTGTATAAGTCAGTTTTCTTCGGTTCCAACATCTTATCCATGTCAATATACCACAAAAAGGGCTAGCAATAACATCTAAAGCTTACCTCCCACTTTAAAAAAATTCGAATCAAAATTCGAAATAATAAAGCAAATATAAACCTACATTTTCTTGTGTTTACAACATGTTCCCTCATCGAAAGCCGTCATTTTGTGGTAATTTTCTTTCGGATTAAACCCAGTTTGACGTCATCTTTCCGGATAGCAAAAAAATTATTACAACTAAGTTTTGTCTTTTTGTGCTATACCTTTTTGCAATAAGAATAATAAAAGTAGCGCTAGAAAGCATTCTTTTTTCAGCCTTTCAAACAGGTAAGAAACAACGAGCTGCGTGGACTCATTAACAAATTCAATACACTTCCAAAACGGGTTTCTATATTAGATAAGTACTTTTTATCAGATCTTTTGATCAACCTACAACAACACAGACCCTGCGCAAATTCTGGATAAGTGCGAGCTCTTCTTTTACGTTACGTTGTACCTAGGACTTCTCTTTCATATTGGTACGATGCAGGAATTTGCGGGCTTCTATTTTGCTCTGTACGCTGGCTAGCTAGCTAGCCACATAAATGCTTAGCAAGGTCATTATTTTGAAGAGTTATTCATATAGCTAGGTAGCTATGCATAACATAACGTAGAACACTTGATTTTATCACACAAAAATGGAGAAAATATAACATAATATTTTTGTATTTTTGTTGGAAAAAGAATATGTTTGCATCTTGTTTTGTTATGTACTTAAACTTAAATTCTGTGTCATTTAAAACTGATGCCAAATTTGTATAAAAACAGCCCTCAAAATCATGGCAGCAAAACATCGCTTATTTATCCATAGTGGCATTTATGACAACAAAAAATAAATGTAAACAATAATCTGCTATTGTTTTTTCTTCATGTATATATCACTGCTACTTACAATGAAATGGTTGTATTCGTAGCTGTATATTTATAAAAAAAACATATTGAAGGCAGAAGATGTACAATTACGTTTAAACGTAATCAAAAGCCAGTAACATTTTTTTTACAAATTTTCATTCCTCAATCTCTTGCTTGCATATAATGCTGTATATATGGAGGACGCATTGCGCTCTCCTTTGAGCTGCCTAACATAAAAGATAATTACTATATATATATTTATATCTAGTACAGTCTTGCCCCTCTTGGGACTGTCGTCTCCATGCCGTAGTGTTGACATTATACATCGGAGGAAGAATTTTGAGTTTTGTGTTGTACCGTTAGTTTATGTTGTTCATGGTAGTCGTGGTGTGTGGTTTATAAAAAGTGATTTAGCAAGTTTGTGTATGTTGTTTTCTCTCAGTTTTAAGTCCTATGTATAATGCGCGCATCTCTTCTACTGTGCGTTTTAACAGTTTTTAAGCCTCTCTATGTGTTTTTAGTTGAGTTTTTATTCTACTCGGTCCTTCTTTATAAGTTTCTATGTGTGTTTTTAGTTCTTGTTCTTATAATTGTCTATGTTGAACATCGAGTAAATCGAGATGGTGGTTGTTTCTTGTTTCTTGTTCCGATGTCCCAGCCACAATAGTAAATCACTTCCACGACGCCAGCCTTACAACTCCGTACAGCACTAGTATGTCGTGTATAACCGAAAGTAGGATTCGTTCAAAGACTGAAAAAGGAAAGGTTTTCGAGTTAAACATAAACCAGTCGCCTTAAAAGAAGAAAATCCGCGCAAAACTGAGAAAATGCGAATCACTTTTGATTAATGAAATTTCAGCAGAGACCAGTAAGGAAGTGGAAAGCTTGGACAAGTTGTTTTCCGAATTTATAAAATTCCACGCCAAATGTCTGATGCTACTTATGAGGATGACAATTTTCACCAATTAGTTTCGGACAAGTTCGTCGACAAGTTAAACAGAGACATTCACGTACTGAAAAGTAGATACTAAGGAAGTCGGCGAAGGAAATCTTCGACGTAATTCGTAGTTACGAGGTACCAGAAGTAGAAAATCTGAAACACTCGCAATCGACTACGTCATCTGTAAGGGAAGCAGCCTTAAAAAGAAAGGGCCAGGATGGCGGAGTTGGAGATTAAGGTCAAGTACATCAAGCAACAAGAAGCAAGCATCCTAGAGCAAAAAGAAGTCATTCATAAACAGAAATTCCCAACCCAGCAATTAGAGGTCCAGAAGGAAAAGGCAAGGCTTCACATCTACGAAGAAGAAGAAGAAGAAAAACGAAGCAGAAGATCTAAAGCATCATCAGCATCATCAGTACCACCAAGTTTCGCTAAAAGTAAAACTGAGTTATTCGAAGAGTACATAAAGACTTACTTCGATCAAGGTATCAAATATCATAATAAAAGTGTCAACAAGGCGGCACAAGTCGGAAGAGTAACCCAACGCCTTCGACAAGAAATTTAAAATCAGAGACTAGTTGTCATCAAATTCCCATAGTCGATCCTAAGTTTAATTCACTGCAACTACCAGAAGTGGATGCAGACTTGTTCACCAGCAACACCCTGGAATTTCGATTTTTCATGGCTACCTTTGCTGAACTGGTTGAGACGGAAACGCAAAGCTAGAAAAGGATGTCTGTACGGTTTCTTAAATATTTCTTAGGCGAACCAAGACAGCTAGTTCAAGGGTGAAGTTACCAACCACTGCTATGACTCTGCAAAGTTGCTTTTGTTACATCACTATGGAGACCGTTCCAAAATACTAAGCGAATATAAACCAGAGTTGTATTCTTGGTCCTTTAAACCATTCAATAACATTGAAAATAAACATCAATGCACATTCATTCAATTCGATATTGAAGAATTTTACCCATCAATATCGAAGTCGTTGCTTATAGAATCTATGCGACATGCAATGAATTACACCAACATACCAGAATCCACAAAGCAAGTCATACTAAATTCTAGAAAATCGTTACTCTTTACAAGCGATGAGTTTTGGATAAAAAAGAACGGTGATCATGATTTTGATGTAACAATGGGGAGTTTCGACGGAGCGGAGTTATGCGAGTTAGTGGGACTTTATGTACTCTATACATTAAGCCAAAAATACGGAGGAAATGTCACCGGTTTATATCGAGATGATGGTCTTTGCTCTTTCCACAATATCAATGGCCGTACCTCTGATCGAATTAGAAAGGAAATGGTTAAATTATTTAAAGAAAAATTCGACTTGAAAATCACGATCCAAACGAATTTGAAAGTTGTCAACTTTCTTGACGTAACTTATCTAATGGAACGTATCAGCCATATTCAAAACCAAACAGTCAGCCTGTTTATATCAATGTTCACTCTAACCACACTCCTAATATCATCAAACGCATTCCAGGCATGATCTCTGACCGAATTAATAGAATATCGTCAAACAAAGCTATTTTTGAAAGAGCAGCTCCGTATTATAATGATGCTCTGCGTTCGAGTGGTTATAAAGAAAAAATACAGTATAACGATAGCCTCCAACATCACCAAAGACAGCGAACAAGAAATGTGATATGTACCCTATTCGATTAACGTAAACACCGATGTTGCCAGAAAGTTTCTGAAACTTGTGGATAAACACTTTCCGAATCACAAGCTGCGTAAGTTATTCAACCGGAACACGTTGAAAGTAAGCTACAGCTGCTTACCTAACATCTCGAGCATAATTTCAACGCATAACAAGAAGGTTCTTTCAGACAGCGTGACTCATAACAACAACGCAACCTGCAACTGCAGATGAAGAGATGCGTGCCCTCTAGACGGAAAATGTCAGGATAAGCACGTAATTTATCTATGCAACGTGTCCACAATTAACAACGAAGAAGATGCAAACTACATAGGCTTGACGGAAAATACATTCAAGTCCCGTTACAACCAACATATACACACATTTAGATACAAAAACAAGGCAAACTCCACAGAACTGCCTAAACACGTGTGGCATTTGAAGAAAAAAGGTATAGAACCGATATTTTCTTGGCGAATAATCAACCATGCCTCTCCTTATAAAAATGGTGGAAACACATGCAACTTTTGTCTTACGGAAAAGTAACATATCATCACATTTAACTTGAAACTATTAAATAAAGGAACGGAACTGGTTTCTACTTGCCGTCACGTAAACAAGTATTTCTTGAAAAACATTAAAACGATGCCACCGGACTTGACTTGACTTAATTACATTTTATTTTATTCTTTCGTATAAGACATTGATATAGTTTTTTAAGTTAGTGTACGTCTGTTGATCGCTCAGCGTGAAACTCGGAGTTATGTACATATTTTAATAATTATCTTGTAAATAAACAAATTAATAATTTCTAAAGGCCAACACGGGGAGGTAGTGACAAGAAATAACGATACGGGGTCTATATAGGCTTCGCAATTGGAATGAGTACAATTTAAATCCTTTAACGAGGATCAATTGGAGGGCAAGTCTGGTGCCAGCAGCCGCGGTAATTCCAGCTCCAATAGCGTATATTAAAGTTGTTGCAGTTAAAAAGCTCGTAGTTAGATTTCGGAATGGGCCAGTTGGTCCGCCGCAAGGTGTGTACTGACTGGTTTGTTCTTCTTCGCAAAGACTGCGTGTGCTCTTTATTGAGTGTGCGTAGGATTTACGACGTTTACTTTTGAAAAAATTAGAGTGTTCAAAGCAGGCTATCGCTTGAATACATTAGGATGGTATAATGGAATAGGGCTTTGGTCCTATTTTGTTGGTTTCTAGGACCGAAGTAATGATTAAGAGGGACAATCCGTATTTCGTTGTCAGAGGTGAAATTCTTGGATTTACGCAAAAAACGTTTCTGCCTTTAAAGTATAGTGAATTTTTACTCTAAAGCGAAACAGAACAAATCGAATCGAACAATTGTGATTTCTAAAAATTAATTGATTAATAAATTTTCCGTTCCGATCCGAACTAAAAGTTAAAATCATTTAAATTTTTCTTGCAGACAGGAATAAAGATTTTTTTAAGGGAATAATTAGTATTTTTTTTAACCATGCTGCGGCAGAATAAATTTGGGAAGTGTCTATTAAACATCTTTGCAAACCAGAAAAACAAAACAAAAAACTAAAGCTTTCGCTTGAAACCTTTGTGGCAATTAAACATCCCTTCAAAATGTTATTGTTATTTGTAGAGGATATAATATTTTCACATCCATGTTCCCAGCGTTTGTTTCAAAATGATTGAGGTTGATATTTTTACCTTGTTTTTAAAGGAATGTTCGTTTTCAGTAAGAGATTTATTA
This sequence comes from Hydractinia echinata, assembly GCA_030067915.1. Lineage (NCBI taxonomy): Eukaryota > Metazoa > Cnidaria > Hydrozoa > Anthoathecata > Hydractiniidae > Hydractinia > Hydractinia echinata. The sequence goes on from JASGCC010000068.1 coordinate 527,241, forward strand.
ATTTTTTATTAAACTATTCCAAATAACTGGACCATGACATGAAGTTAAAAACCACTGCCCTTAGTTTTCCTGTTTAACGGGACCAAAAGACTTGTAACCCCAAAAAAATATATTGGAAAAGAGGGTCAAATCTCGTACGCCATTATATGCACTATTTTTTATATAGAACAAGCGCCATTTGAATTTGTGGAAGCGCACTTTTTCAACGTTCACAACGGACTAAGGACTCAGAATCTTAATCTTTGGTTAGATCCAAATTGTTGAACATTACAAACTTCTGTTGACGTCAGCAGGCCTCGTTTTTTTTCGATTTTGTTGACTAGAACTGACCGTGGCGTAGGTTATTAAAAAATGCAGACACAATAACACAATGCAGACATTCAGAAACTGCGATTAGCACATTTTGAACGTTCTTTACCTGATATACAGACCAGATGATGCTGTTTAAAAATTTTGAATACAACAGCCACTAAATCAGATGGCTATTCTCATGAATATTATATGAGGGCTGTGGTTGTAGATTCAATTTTGTGCAATTAAAAGATGTTGGAGGGATCTATTTATTTTTTTTAGTTGCTCTGGAAAATGATTTAATGTTAAAAATATTTCAGTGTAATTTACACTCTGATTAATGTTATGTAAGACACAATAGTTTCAAATGATCACAATTAATAACATTTCTATTGATAGTAACTTCTAATACTTTCAAAAAGGAATTAAAACAACCACATGGCATGCATTATACGAGTCACTGCGCAAATTATGCATGAATTATGTTGGCAATGCTGTATGTAAAATATTATTGGTTATCACAAACATCATTACCACCAACATGATATTTTTAACATTCTGCTTTCTCATGGTAATTCAAGAGAAAGAGAGAGCAGAAAATATTTTACAAAAGTTTTTAAAATCAAACGCTCCACAAATATTCCAAATTTTTAAATTCAACGGTACAGATTATAACATTAAGTAAAACAGGACATCAACAAAATATGAGACATTCTTGTATTTACGTGTTTTACTATTTTGTATTTATTTATTTAGATTTTCATAGCTTCATCAATTAAGGCACTTCTGTGGAAACATAATTTATTGGTGCAATTACATTACTTTCTCACCGCATGTTGAATGTAAGATTGCCTCCTCGAGTAATTTACTTGGGTGTTAATCTTTAACAGTATCTCATTAGCATATCCTTTGTTTACTAATTAAACCATTAATTACATTAATTACACTCGTTATTGACATATGCTATTAAACATTTAATTACTATAAATATATTTACTACTGACTCGACAAAATTCGTATATCCGTCTAGGTAGCTAGTAGCTGCATGCTAAGACATCAAATGGCAAAGAATGTTGGAATTAACTTTTATAAGTTCTGAAAGTATCGAAGACTAGCGTGCAACTTCAGAAACCGTCTGTATTAAGCAGGAGTTAAAAGTTCTTCGTGTATATTCCTTTGGAATATCAGGTGTGGCTAAGCTAAGCAATATTTGATCTACTACAGTCGAATTAAGACGTGTAAATTTTGAACAAAATTCTTCCTATTTAAAACATCTTAGGTGAATATAGCAACAGTAAAAGTTTTATGTGGAATATATATTTGTATATATTTATTATTTTCTTAATTAATTATATAGATGGAAATATATAAAATGCACGAGTTGATGTTTTTGGTGGTGCTTTTTGCAATGGCGATCACTTTCGGTATGTATTCTCCTTTAAACATTCTCGTAGAGTAATATCTGTAGACTAGCTGTAATGTTGATTATAAAGCCATGACAAGAGATTAGGTTCACGTATACTCTTTAAACTTTATCACGGAAACTCGGCATTAAGGTAATGCGCTTTAAGACAGAGCATTTATCAATAGTTTATTTTTAAAACTGAAAAGCTATTTGCTTATTTTGCATTTTTGAATATTATTACCTTTCTTTTTTTTACAAATTAAAACAAACTGTTAATTTTTATAGCAAATGACTAGAAAGTTAAACATATGTGATCCCCTTTTGCGACTAATTGGAACCAAAAACAGGTGTTACAAACCTGATTTGCATCACTTTAATATTTTAATTTTTTTTTTCCTCAACAAATTGTGTAGGAATTTCTACAAAAATCTTCTGTTACATAACACAGCTATTTTCTTTCTTATGTAACAAGCATGCCACATAATTGCAATGTTTATGGTAATTGCACGCTGCATTAATAAAAGACGTAAGCTGCGATGGTTAGATAAAAAACAAATATTTATAAACAACATGCCACAATGAAATGATAACAAAGTAACCACGAAGCTACTCAAGAAAAGAGACTCTACCATAACGTTCATTGTCTATACACTCATTCATGGCATTTAAGATTTTGAACAATAATTTTTTTGATGATATATTTATTTCTAATAAATTAAAAAAATTAAATATTTTTATCTCTCTATTTCTAAAAAAAAATTTGTGCTTGATAGCGAGAATGGCGACTTTCATCGAGTGTAAATTTTTTTGGCGAATTTGACCTTTTCGTGAAATTTTAAGAATTTTGCCGATGATCAATATTCGTGTAGGGGTTGACGATCTTTAACACGTGCTTTGGAACGTAATTTTTCGGCGAACAATGCTTTTGATAATGGTTCCTCTGCACAAACACGATTCAACTTAGGAAAGCGTGGAAAGTTCATCATCTCTACAACACGTCAATATGCTCTCTCTTTATTATCTTACTCGTGGTCGTATAGCCCCACTTAACTTCTGTGGGAAGTCATAGTAACATATTATCAACCGGTTAAACACACATTTAATATAGTAGTAAAATATGAAATCGCCAAACTTTAAGGCTGAAATACACTGTCATTTTTCAATGATCATTTTCCAATTATCATTGAAAAATGACAGTGTATACAGGAAAAAATGTCATTTTTTACACTCTCATTTCCAATGATCCTTAAAAATTAAAAGTTGAACATGTTCAACTTTTAATTTTTCAATGACATTTTTTTCTATTGTTTTAAATCGAAACCATTGTTTTCGCACACGTATTTGTTGCACGCGATATAGGTTTAGGCGTAAACATAGTTGAAAACAAAGATTTGAACAAGCTCATTAAAAATATTAGGCGGCATTCTTAAAAATCGCGTATACTCTGCAATTTTCTCCACGCGCAGTTCATACATGACAGTATTGTAGATGCCAAGTTCAGCTGCCTATTTAACCACGGCTTCACCCATACATTTCTTTGCTTTCTTTTCCTACGTTCGGCGCTCTTTTTTGATAACATATATACAGCAACAGCAGCTGCTATTTCTTCTTCAGAATCCATGTTGCTAAGAAAAACATGCTCAAGTTTCATGTTTTTAATGACAGTGTATTCGCGCCAAAATTTGTCATTTTTGATGCCATTGGAATGTATCATTGAAAAATGAACATTGAAAAATGATAGTGTATTTCAGCCTTTAGATACAATGAAAAATATATTATCATAAGCATGTGTTAAGTCACGCCACGCATCAAAACTTTATTTCGAAGTTTACAATTCAGAAAATCGCAAGAAGGACGTTAAATAGTACAATTTATAAACATGTTAATAGACGCATGTATTATCAACTTAACGTCGGACCATAAAAGTGTACCTTAATTAATCGCAGATACGAATGCATAAAAAAGTCTACCTTTGCTATGCATAATAGCTTAACCTAACCTAAGAGCATAGAGAGATCTAACACAAAGAGGCAATCCAATTTAAAAGTTCCTAATTTATTCTTTTATCTTATATTGATATGTTTATCTTAATATTACACTGCCATTCTGTTAGTTTTATTTCGAAGTTTACATTTCAGAAAAATGCAACAAATGACGTAAAAAAGTACTTCGTCTTTGAACAATTTATAGACATGGTAATAGACACATATATTATCATTTTAACGTCAGACTATACCTGAGACATATTTCTGAAACAATGTTAAATGCAAATAAAAATAAACCGTTATGTAATCGGAAATTTGTTTGTTTTCTCGGCGGCGTGTTGAGTATAAAGGGTCTGTGTTTATCCATTATCCTGTTTACTCTAGATATAATTAATAATCGATCAATATATATTATCTGCAATTAGATTGAATAAGTTGATCAAAATAGAATGGCTAACAATATAACAAAACAAATTTTTATTTGGCTACATAACAAATAGTGAATACACAGAATATTATAGCGCAGTTAACGATGCCTATGAAAATTATGAGAGCATGACGAAAAAATTCAATAGGACAATCACCTGACATTAACTCCCTTTCTTATGCTAGAAGATTACATTTGTATTGTAAATGATAATTGTTGCTACGATTAAATTTTTTTTATTCATCTGTTTATTTGTAAGAATGTCAATGGTGAAAGGAAAACATAGAAGGGTAAGGAAAACATAGAGCAAATGCGAAATTTGTTGGCAATGTGAGCGAGTAAATTATTGCATAGTAAAATATATTAATGACAAAAATTAAAGGACTGGACACTCATATTAAGTTCAATTAAAATTATGCAAGTTAGCTTATAAACTCATTTTGAACCGTACCTTGCAAAATAAAAAATTAAACGAATTACGTGTGTTAAAATAGATAAATATAATATAAAAACTAGAAAGAAAAAATAAAACGAAAAAAAAAATCTTTTTGTGATTTAAGTCGTAGCAACGAATTTTGTTTTGTACTTTTGGGTTGACTATATAATTGAAAAAACAATAAAAAAGAAAAAGAAAAAGAAAAATTAATTTATCTAAAAACTTTTCCAAAATCTAAAAAAAACCTGTCTGCGTTAATTTTTGATTTCAAAGAATGGGTTAAATAGTAAAATTGGTGTGAATGAGAAGTCTCGAAATGTCAACACGAAGCCCTCGCTAGTTCAAAAGTTATTAATAAAATCTGGAATAATTGACAACAGGAAAAATTGGTATTTTTACTTATAATCAGATAGGTTGTTAAATGATATTATGGAGTCATTCATTTCATCTTTGATTGCATGGACCTTAAAACCCAAACAGCATGCATTAACAAAAGAGGATCAAGATGATCAAGAAAATTAGTCTGGCCATCAGGATGACATTTTAGCACACGTCGCTTGTTCAACAGTTTGTAATTAAAACGAAAAAAAATAAAACTAATATGATAAAGCCCGCAAAAAATGTAAAAAATTAATGTGGTTAAGCAATTTTCTTTTTCAACTTATGTTTCTCTTATTTTCTTGCAGCGAACGGACTTCCTATGCTTGGGTTAAGGATTCTCGTCCCATATGACAAGTCCAGCTACACTGTTGGTGCCAATGGTAACCACGGAGGTGTTGTTATCCGCACCGGAACTGCTCAAGCTTTCAGAATGGTTAGAGGTAAATAATTAATTTCCGAAAAACAATATTTATGTTTATTTGTATTTATTTGCATTTATGTTTATTTTACCTCACGGCAAGAGCTAGGATTTTAAAGAGGAATTTGTTGTCAAAGATCTCTTAAAAAACACAGGAACGGAAGTAGATTTCTATTCTCGAATAAACAGAGAAAGAAAGGTTTTTGAAAGGCAATAATATTTAGACCTTACCAATGCCCTAAAATAATAGAACAGACAAAATTGACTCTAAATTGAATGATTCTGATAAAAAGTGTGTTATAGATATATTGACGCCTCTGGTCCTCGTTTTTCTCTTTTGTGTTATCTCTACAATTCCTTTCAAACCGTATTTCAGGACTTGATGGACATTTTGACACTGTGTCATTCCAATCTCTTGTCAATAATAACCAATACATTAGATGTAACAACAACACAGTTTATCTTGAGAATGCAGATAATAGTATCCAGTTCAAACGCGATGCATCGTTCTTTGTGAGACAGAATAAATACTTTGTTTGGTATTCCGCCATTGAATCTGCAAAGCAGCCTGGTCACTTTTTACGTCATTCGAATGAAAAATTAGTTCTCCATGTTGATGACGGTACAGACAAGTTCAAAAAAGAAGCAAGCTACTTGTTAGCACCCTATGGTAAGACCGCTTTACGTCAAATGTATGTTTTGCTCTATTTGAACAATACAAACTCATCGAGTCAAAAATATTGGAAATATTAAATATTGGAAAGTTGTCTATGAATCTTTTTTTTTCCGGACATTGTTTTGAAATTTACGTTGCGTAGTCCTGCCTTCCACATGTGCATATAAATAATATTGCAATAGACGCAACTCATATGTAAGGTTAGGTTGATTTGTTAACGGTACAGAAAAATGACCAGCATATATCAAACTTTAAAAAGGGTCGCAATACCATAAAAACATAAAGGATTTCAGATTGTATTTCACAAACTTTCAGATGTAATGCAATACAGAGATTCGTTAACATCTACGTAATGTCACGGAGACTGTATTTGATCTTCATTATGATTAAATGATCAGAAATTACTGAAACGAGTATCTTTATGTTCATTTTTAGAACCGCGTACAGGAAAAAATTGGCAGAGAATACAAGGGGAGGTAGATGTTATTACCACTGGTCAGTCAGGAGTATGGGCTATCAGTCAAAATGGACAAGTCATTGTACGAGAAGGAACATATAATTACGGGATTATATCGCCTAAACCTTCACCGGGATTTTCATGGAGCAGTGTTCGTAAGTAAAAATTTTTAGTTTATTTCTGACTGGTGTAGTTTTGTGGTACATTATATGCTTCCAGCGCGGAATGTTCTGATTTCAATCGTCGGTTAGGTAATGCTAAAAGCTATAAGTGTAAATCAATTGTTGCATATGACTAGTTGCTGGGCCAGTCCGTTTTAGAGAGGTCAGTTCTTGATTGTAATGTAAATTGGGACCATGAAATGACGTTCGCTATACAGAGGTGTATATTATAAACTGTCCGCTACATAGAGGTTTTATTATGAGAGATTTAAGCCCATTCCTAAGAAAAGTGCGGAGAGCTATACGCTATAAAGAATGTTCGCTATAAGAAGGCTTTACTGTATTAAAGTTAGACTTGTTTTGCTATTAAGGAAACAACTTTTTAAAATATTATATTCACATGATACTTCCTGTTCTTTAGCTGGTGTAAAGTTGCGTGATATCAGCTCTGGATTCAACATTGTTTGGGGGACTGACTACTCTAACAAAGTATATGTTCGAAGAGGTGAGTTTTAGTATTGTGATGACGAACGTATTCTTTTTATACTGGATCAAATTCTTGTTAGGCGAAGGAGTTAATTTTTGAATTCTCTAAGTAGGGGGGAGGTGGCTTTACGCAACAGGGGACTATTTAAGATGTATATGAATAGGATGTCAAAGGACACCTTTCCATTAAAAAGTGTTTATAATGTTGTATATTCGACTCATGGTTGGAAATATTTTTATTATTAAAGGTATAAATGGTTCTAATCCTTCTGGAACACATTGGCAGCAGGTTATGGGAATAATGAAACGGATTTCGGTAAATCCAAGAACAAATGAAGTATGGTCGTTGACGTCCTTTGGATACATATTTCGACGTGAAGGCGTTCCTAGAATCGAAATGGAAGGTGACGCAGCAGGTATGATTTTTCGTTGTCGTTGTTGTTGTTGTCGTTGTTGTTGTTGTTGTTGTTGTTGTTGTTGTTGTTGTTGTTGTTGTTGTTGTTGTTGTTGTTATTGTCGTTGCTATTGTTATTGTTGCGTTATTATGTCGTTGCTGTGCGCTATTCACAATTAATTGGAAAATAATCAACTTATTTAAAAAAAACCTCACCCTTAGATGCTTAAGGTTTTCTAGGAACACTCAAAACTTTAGCACTTTTTGCCGACAATCTTATGTCACCGAACACGATTTTCTGATCCCCTACTGCTTTAACGTTGACAGATAGGAAATATTTCTCTTTCATTCAATATTCCAGTGGTAACAAGTTAAATGATTACGAGTTATGGCTAACAGATTGCACATCGGTACTTTGGTCCTGCTCTAAAGGCGGGTTTCCCATTGAAGAAATGTGCTTAAATCGATCGACGTCGATTGATTCGACGTCCAAGGGTTAAAAAAATAGCAATATTGAAAAATTGTTTTTTTTATTAAAGGAAAACGTTGGCGATGGATTCCTGGGCGCCTAAAGTTCATATCATGTGGTGATGTTGGTGTCTGGGGGTTGGATTTTGCCGGACGTGTGATGTATCGTACCGGAACGAGGATTGGATACGGACCAGGTAACTTCATTACGTCTTATTGGTTAGGACGGACAACTTGTTAAGAAGTGAATAAAGGTCGATATGTAGTGATAAATCATACCCTTTTACAGAGGCCAAATTGCATTCTCAGAATTTTTTTGGATCATTTTACGCCCTACTGATAGCAAAAAGAAGTGAAAACATCGAAGTTTGGATAATTTCATCATTTCTTTTCTAAACATGTGATAAATTATATATTTTTCAGGACGTACCTGGCAATTGGTGGAAGGGAAAATATTAAAGCAACTTCATACAGGAGATGATATAGTATGGGGCGTAGACAATAACAACAAAATCCATGTTCGACTAGGTAAGTGTTACGAATATACCGTATCGAAGTAAATGCAAACAGAGTGTATTAAAGTAAATACGAACAAGGCGTATTAAATTAAACTACCGACTGTTTGTAAAATAATTTGACAGCTTAGTCACTAGGGCCAGATCAGGATTCACAGAATTTCTTTAAAATGGTCCTGGAAATTATGTTAAATTATATACCTTTTTACAATCTGAGAAAAGAAAGCATATAATATATTTTATTTTTAGGAATAAGTGATAGTTCTCCCACCGGAACTCACTGGTTGCGCATCGGCGGTAACCTGAAATACGTAGCGGTAAATAACATCGATAACTCGGTGTGGGGCATTGGTCCGTTTAATCACCACAACCTAATCTTCTTCCGTAAAGATGCTAGATTAGTAAACACAGGATTTTCACCGTGGACAAATTTCGGGCAATGTGATAACAAGTTTGGTTATAGGACGAGACTTCGTTATTGTATTGAAGAAGCGCCAGGTTATCCAAAAGTAAACTGTATTGGTCCGACTACTGATTTTCTGGAATGTAATCTTTACGCTTGTGCAAAAGCATGAGCAGGCTGTGTAAAATATTGTATGTTTAGTTGTAAATAAACTTTTAAAAAAACCTTTATGGTTATGATCTGTGTTTAATCCTGGTATTTGCTGCCACCTTAAAAGATATTTTCCAAGTTGTTTTTCAGAGAAAAAGAGAAAATCGATAAATTTTCAGCCTTGCCGTTGTTCTTATTTTGTTTTTATTATTCATCAATTTTCAGGTTTATTATTTTTTTTTTAAATTGTTCTTATAGAGAAAAGAAGTTTATGTAACTTAAGTTAGCTATGATTTACAGTTACAATAATAATCAAAAATTGAATTTTAAAATTTTAGAATATTCAATGATTTTGTTTCCCCCATATTACTCAGTCCTCTTCAAAGTTCAGTACTTTTTCAGATTATTGTTAATGGCGGAAATCTTTAAGCCGCAGGGCTTCTTGTTCTTTATAGAATATCAGGCTGGGATTTTATGGTTAAAACAAAAGTTCTTTTGTTTAGAGCAATAGAAAAATAAGAATAATGACCAACAATTTATTCTTATAAAAAAAGAAATGCCTCAAACGGAATACCACAATATATTTTTACCTAAAGTATATGGTCCAATCACATAAAATTTTTGGAGAGTTATTAATTACTAAAAACACTTGATCTTTTTCTTGATTGGGAGCCAGATGTCATTTATTCACCCTTTTCTCCAGGAATTTTTATATTTTAAAAGGCAAAAATCCCTCGGGACGAGGGTGGTCATTTATTCAAAAACATAAGTTATCAAAATCCAGGTCAATCAATATTACGGACCAGATTTGGGTCTGAGAATTTTTTGAGTTCATGGAAGAGAAGTGTTTTTTCACTTTGGAAGAAAAGTGTTTTAAACGGAAGAGAAGAATGCAGAGAAAAGAGAAGTGTTTTTATTAAGAAGAAAAGTGAGCCAGAGGGGCCATCGTACAACCAACCTCGATCCCAGGGCTGTTTTATCAAAAAGAGAAAAAAAGCCCCTGGGATTGAGGTTGATCGTACAACATGGCTTTCGTTCTTACAAACTTGGCGCTCAATTCAGAAATAAACGGCGCGCCATGGCCATAAACTTATTTTGTCTTGCGAAATACATTAGTTACAATTGTCTTTTTGTAAAAATAAGATTGGTTCAGCGAGTTCTTCTATATTTTGTTCGTAAAATTATTTCGAGAAAGATGCTAGGAAAAGAGAAGTGGTTGGCCTTTCGAGGAGAGTTATACCTTGTCAATTGTTTTCAGGTGGTTTGGAGTATTTAAAGCTTACATTTGAACTACAGAAATCTCTGATATTTATATCTCAACTAGCTAGCTATAGCCAGTAAGAGATAACAGCATTTTAGACCATAAAGTGGAGCGTTCACTAACAACAACTCAACTGAGCTACACCAATCATTGCATTGTTAGTTATTTAGCAACCTAGCTCCGCCTGACTATATAGTCAATCAGTATATAGTCAATCAGTATATAGTCGATGCTTCAATTAAACTTCCCTCCTTTTTTAGACGTCTCTCTCAATTTAGAGAAGAGGGTGCCGAGACTCGCCGAAAGCGCCGTATATGTGAGGGTGGTTGCGTGCGATTTTTCGGGCATTTTTTAAGGTTTTCGTCTGTAACCGCCCGGAAAAGCCTGGGCCTGTCCGAAACCTCCCGAAATGCAACGCACACGAGCTCATTGTTCTCATTTTAATTTTGTCGAGAAGAAGGAAGGTACTATTTTGTCGTTGTACTCTCAGTTTATTATTTGTGGGATTTTATTACAGCTATTTATAGAATAAATGATATAAAAAACAGTTTTTTCAGAACCCTTTTCACTACCACTGCTCGACATTAAAAGAATAAATTATACATGGTAATAAATGTTTGAAGAAATATTGTTTCATGTCGAGTTGGGTTTCTCCGGGCGAAATTTTAATTTTTTTTTAAACGCTGGAGTCGTCTGACAGCCTGATGGTTATTGTGCCGTTACCGGCGAGTTGTCACCCTCGTTCAATTAGTCTTCCCTTTCAATGATTTTTTTTTAATATACGCCCCATAACATAAACACCCCCTTTTTCAAAACATAATGCAAATGTTGAGACTTACCGATAACAATCTTCATAAATGCACAGAAAAACCACTAAACGCGGAATACATCTGTCCAAATGGAGCCCTGGAAGTGGTAGCTAGAGGTAGAAAAATCCATCAAGTTTGAAATAAAAGTTGTGAGTTTCTTATTTAAAAGTAAAAATACACCCCCTGTTTAAAACGCCTATTATTTGAAGCATTTTGATATAGCTAGCCTGTTTGTATATAAATGGATATAGCATATGCTAGCTGCCGACCTTTAGGTCAGAAGCCCGTTACAAGTCTTGTTTGTAATAAATCTATCATTAACTGTGACCACTATTATAGTTTAAAAGTGCGTTATTGCCTTTGTGGACTTGATTTACAAGGGCAAAGGAATATCTGAAACGACAAACGAATCACTTTAAACAATGTATAATTAAGAAATTAAAATTTGGCTTGTTAAAGAACTTTTTAAGCTCTAAAGTTTAACATTATTTTATCCTTTATCACTTAGCATGAATCTTCAAGGCTATATTTTGCACAGGTTTGGATGCTCATTTTCTCAATTTGAGGGAACTGTGGCAAAGTTGTAAATTTTTTATATACAAATATTTCTTCACAATTATCACACTAATGTGAGTGGATTTAGATCTAACCATTTCATTACCTATTTCACTGGTACCAAAACTGGTGTAATTTATGAAATAGGAGCTGTTGTGTAATGTAACTTGTACATACACAATAGTTATCACCACAGGAGCTTTTAATAGCACCAAAACTTTCATTGTTATTGTTGACCTATTGTTAAATATATATGTGAGCTTTTTTTTGCATGTTGAAAACAATAGAGTTCATGTCTTGCACACAAACTTTAATTAGCTCATGTAAACTTTGTGAAACCTATTGCTATATTTGACTATTATATATAGCAAAATATGACCATTGGATCATCAATGGTCATATTTAAAAAAAGAAAACATTGTACCAAGCTGATAACCACCATATTTTGTTCTGAAACGATAAGATAACAACCCTTATGAAGCTTGAAAATCACTATATTTTGTCCCGAAAGGATTAGAAAACGACTTAACGCTTAAAAACTGGCATCTTGTTTCTAAGATGAAAACGATCCTATGAGGCTTAGAAAATTGCCATACTCTGTTTTAGAATAACAAGAAAATGACTGTACAAACACCCCTGTATGAAACTTGACTTGACGTATTTCGTTCTAAAATGATGAGAGAATGTCTCATCATACTTAAAAGTTGCTGTATTTTTTCCTGTAAAACAGTGAGAATATCTCCCAATGTAGCTTAAAAATAGCTGTATTTAATTTTTAAATGATAACAAACAATCTGTTGACAGCTTAAAAATTGCTGTATTTTGTTATAAAATATAGTAATCTGAACTACTTTTTTTGTTTGCGATAAAAAAGTATCAAACGCAGTTCTTTTAAAAATATATACTTTACTACCTTGATCATTAGCGCTTTTTAAACTGTAGCTTGCATGTTGCATGTGGAAACATAAGGCTTCATCATTATTGTTTTGCTTCACGTACGATGATAACAATAGAAAGCAATTTAGTTGATGTGTAAACAAAAGATTTGCAAAGATCAGTATGCAAGGTCGTAAAACTTGCTTACATGTAAAGTTACATTCAAGCAGTACTGGAGCTCACCAATAAGAAAATTTGTGCATGGTGGAGCATGACATTCTAATCTATTGTTCTCGTTTGAAGCAAACCTATATTATTATAAACTAAACAGGCTGGAAAATGTTTTTTAGAAAACAAATTTACGTGTGCTGTCCTCCACAGATCCCCTTAGTTAATTCGCCTTACTAAGATTTTTCCAATAATGTTTTTGGAAAAAGATAAATAGTGAAGTTAGAAGCAACCATTAGCTACACATGGGGCAAGTCAGCAAGTATTGCAACCATTTCAATCATAAAATAGGCTTTGAAGAGAGAGAGATATGCATATTTTACATGGCTAGCCTCACAAATATCGAGGGATATACCCTGTCTATTATTTCCAGGAGGGGCCATGGCTTTGATGGGGTGTCCTGGAGTATTTAATGCTCTCTTTGAGCTATGCCAACTCAATTAGGGTCAGCGCTCTGGCAGACAACTCCCTGCAACATCCAATGGCCCACACAGTGCACCATCTCCCCGATTTTTCTCACATGGCTTGGGTTATGGCTTGGGTATCATATTAAAATAAATTCATTGCAGGATTGAGATGTTAATATGGGAGTGGAACGTTTTAGCCAATTTTCTTTTTGCCCAACCCTGCACAATTACTTAGTCTCTTCACCAGCATTTTTACCAAGTGACTTTTTCAGATGCTCTTGGTTAATACAACTAAATTAAAAATATAAATCTGGTAACTTTATAACAAATCGTTTTAGTGAGACTGTTAATTACCTGATGAATGAGAGATTTATCCCTTCAAGTATGTTGATGAAATTTGCTGGAGATGCCATATCTTAGAGGCAGCAGCTCAGGATTATCAGTTAAGTCAAAAGGCACAACTAGCATCAATTCTGTTCATCCAGAAGAACTACCTGATCAAGCTAAAGAAAGGACAGTGTGTTCGCAATATTTATTTTGCACTGAAGTATCTAAAGCAAAAAAGTCATTTTTTATAGAAGTTTCATCGGGCCGAACCATCTATGTACAACAGTATGCCCAAAAGGAAGTGCATTTGTTGGACGAAAACAACCAAATTAAAAACGATTCCTCAGTTGTTTTGTTTTTAATTCATGGTGTTGGAGGATCCTCTGATATGTGGGATGCACAGATCCACTACTTTCTCAATGAAGGTTACGAAATTGTTTCACTTGATTTACTAGGACATGGAAAAAGTTCCAAACCGAGTATTAATGCAGCTTACTTATTTGACAAATTAGCCAATGATGTTTTATATGTTTTTGATATGTTTTGTAAGCGTAGAAATGTAGTGATTGGACATTCCTATGGAAGTTCATTTTGCACGTTTCTTTCAAAAGAAAGAGGACACAGTATTACTAAAATGGTTTTAATTAGCGGAGGTGGTCCGACAACATTAATGCCTGACCGCTGTAGTGCATTCTGCCTTCCGATGCCAATGTTTTACCTACTTAGGCCAGCACTAGTGAAGATGTTTAGAAGGTATACTTTTGTTTATGTTTGTGCTTATTTTGATATGTTTACATGCAGTTCATATTTTTGTTGGAAGAGCATTATGGTTGGTGGGACTGAATTAAGGCTTGGTAAATATAGTGACTTTTGGAGAACGGACAAACAAACTTAACAGAATGTGTTAGAAGCTACACTAGTTGTGAAACAAAATATTATATAACCTAAACTACTTTTTTATAGAATGGCATTTCATGTGAACACAAATGAAAGAATTCGAAATAAGATCACAACATTTGGAATATCCTCGCATGTACTGAAAGCTGTTATGCAAGGACAGGTAGGACTTTCTTGTATTCTTGTATTCTTGTGTTGATTTTTTGTTTTTTTATAAAGGTATATGTTCTTTTTATTTGTTTACTTGTTTATTGACCTTCCTATTCTTTATTTAAAGCACTGGTCTGAGGCTGACGAACAATATCATGCTGACTTGCTGGTACCAGTTTTGTTAGTTTATGGAAAAGGAGACCAGTTTGTTTCATATGAAGATGAAGTATGGATGAACGAGGTAAGTTTTTTTCATCTACATAAGATATATATATTTTTTTGCTCTTATTTTGTTTGTAGGAGTATTGATAAAAGCATGATAAAGTGTCTTGCAAATAGTCATTTACTGTTATAGTCGTTAGCCCATGGTAAAATAGGTTTGCTCATGGTATATATTCTGGTCATTATATTTTTACTCGTTATACAAATCCTGATCATCAATATTTCATGTATTTTTAGAACAAAATAGTGATTTTGCTACCATTTTGAAAAAATATGAGTATTAGTAAAGGAGATGCTTCAATAGAAAAAACTTTTTATGAAGAAATTCCTTCAAGCATCATTGTTTATAAAATTCTGGAAAAAAATTTTCACAATAGAAATGATCTTTACAATTACTGAAAATAAAATTTCACAAACAGGCATTTTTCTCATATTTCAAAAATGCTTCCTAAACTTCACTAACTTAATAAAGTTTCTTCCTTTTAAAGTATGTTATAAGAAAGATAAAGACTGTTGTAGACAAACATTTTGTTTTAGACTTTGTATGGTTCAGAGCTGGAAATTATAGAGAATGCTGGACATATGGTCATGGTTGAAGCGCCTACTATGTATGCAGATAATTTGTTACTTTTATAGATTACTCACTATCATGTTACTGTTTTAGGGAGAATATACATTTTCTTAATCTGTGTAAAATTAAGAAAATATATTTTTTATAACATATATACATAATAATTCAGATATATTTTTAAGGAATTTGACTTTAGAACTTGTTTTAGAACTTAGACTACTATATCTTCGTAATCGTGTATTTACCCCAAACTACATTCTACTTGAATTTTTTTTTCTTTTGCCTTTTTCTATTCCGTTAAAATTCAATCAAAAAGTTCATAGTTTAAAGCATCTGTATTCTTTAGTCAACGAAAGTGCTCTACCATTTTGAATTATTAAATATAATAAGCATAGCTTCATTAGAAAATAAAAACATATTAAAAACTGTGAGTTTAATTCTTCAGTTTTAGAATTTAGCTTTCTTTACATTTAAGAGTCAACATTGTCATCCATAAATTTCTAAATCGAGATGTTAGCACGCGGCTGGGCCATGTTCAAACACTTGAAGGTGACGAAGATGAAAAACAAGCAGGAAGTCGCTTTAGCCGATCAAAATCTTCTTTTCATTCTCGCGATGGTCACGTGCGTGAGCGGGAAGATTCTAAGACGTCTGTACAAGTGAGACCAATGAGTGCATTCTCATTGCACGGATATGAAAAAGCTGGCAAGGAATCGTCATGTTGGGAGTCCTCTCCTTCTGCTCCTCCACGTGCTGCATCTCGTTTGTCCCAGATGTCATCCACCAGAAGCATTCGTCATCGAAGAAAAACAATGTTGTAACGTACATCTTCAGGACGATCTTCTCATACACAAGAAAGTGGACATTTCAGTCAAGGAGAAATTGTGCCTGATAATTAATTGGAGAATTTTAATTATTTCGCTCTGAACTAAATGGAAATCCTACTTAGACACTCGTTGTTTGTAAGAAAACACGACATTTTAAAAGCGTGATGTATGGGGTCTGTGATACACATGTACCGTTAGCAATATGTCTCAAATGAGAGAATCTAGTTTTTTTTACCTACATTGTTTTCTGCTGGTCATATCATAAAATACGTTTACTTCAATTCAACAGCACGAGGCATCACCCATATCTTTTGGTTTTAAAAGAGAAATAAAAGCAATAAATAAGTGAGTTGCCCTGCTCAACGAATTACCACAGAGCGTTTTTAGCCGTAAAGTGTTTTTTTCTATAAGGGAACAACAAGGGATTACTCAACGAATTACCAAAGAGCGTTTTTAGCCGTAAAGTGTTTTTTTCTATAAGGGAACAACAAGGGATTACTCAACGAATTACCAAAGAGCGTTTTTAGCCGTAAAGTGTTTTTTTCTATAAGGGAACAACAAGGGATATCGAAAATGACTTACCGTACTATGTTCTTATGCTAAAGCAGCTAAATAGATTTTATAGTGTTATCATTGTAAAAAAATATACAAAGAACTGGTCCTGGTTGCAGTTCCAGAAATTTTTGAAAGGTATATATTATATGTACAATAGATTAATTTATTTTTATTGTTTAACAACAACGCATATGTATGAAGTTGTTTTTATTGTATATAATATTCTTCTTAAAACTAACTCGGTTTGTTTTGTCTCTTTTTGACATAATTAAGGTGGCAGTAACCCTTTTAAAAATTGGAATTTTTTTTGCCACTTTAAGGAAAGGACCGGAAAAGTCAAAGTCGGGAAGTATGAAGATAAGGGTTGTTTTTAAAACTCAACTACAAGGAACAATATGTAACAGCTTGTTGAAATTCCTTGCGCAAAAGACTTAAACTGGAGAAAAAAAGTTATAACAGGACTTAAAATTACCAAATAAATATATAAAAGAACTTAGTAAAGGAAGTAAAAATTAACTTGACATTGGTTCGGTACTCCGAGTTTCGTGTTATACACTCATCAGCCAAATTATACAAGTGAAAAAAGTAAACAAAAAATTCGTATCTATCTATTTGACAAGATAAATTCCTAAGAGACATCATTAAATGCGTGGTGTTATAAACATGTGAATAGATAATTGGCTAAGTAATTATCAGTCCTTAGATTTATAATTAGCCAAAAGAAACTTATTTGTGTGACGACATTTAGCAATGAGTTCACTGCGTTTGTTTAAAAGTTCACTTTTGTCTTTGTAAAAGAGGATTTCAAATTTTTCTTGAAGGCAAAGAGGACAATTTCGTGAATTGTTAGTGTAGCTTTGTACTTGCTTGATGGTCGACCATTTGAGCGTCGGGGTGACATTGCTTTTCTCTTTCAAGTCCCAAACGTATGATGAAAGTGACGTGCTGTTCTTGTACTTTTTGTTGCTAAGAGACTGTTTGTGGCCATTGAATCTTGTCTTAAACGATTTCTCAGTCAGACCAATGTAGACTTTCTTTTGGTGAGCGGGTGCTGTAACTTCGCATTTGTATATGACAGACGTCACTTGGCAGTTTCCTTCCAATGGGCATTCGGGTTTTCTTCTGCAATTGCAGCTTGCTGTAACTGGTGTGTCGGATTTCGAGACTTTCGAATTATGCGATTTGATGATGGTGGCCATGTTTTCCATGCAGCTGTAGCTGACCTTTATGTTGTTTTTGTTGAACAGCATCTTCAGGTATCCGGAATGGAAGTGTTTGTTGATAAGAGATAAGAACTTCCTCGCTACGTTTGTTGATACATTTTTATTGTACGGGGGGTTAAACCATATTACATTTCTCGTACGATTCTTCTTCCTTCTTCGGGTTTTCTCTTTTGTAAACGTCAGATTGATGTTCTTATATCCGCTTTTTTTCAATGAATCTTCGTAGTCGACTTTCGCTTTCTCGAAAATTGCTTCATTTGAAGAGTTTTTAGATAAACGATCAGCTATTGCAATTGGCAACTGCTTTAGTATCTGTTGTGGATGATTTGAAGAAGTGTGTATGTACTGCATGGTGTCGTTTGGTTTTTTGTAAGGTTGGTATGTGCCGTGTTTCAAGTTGAAGGTTACGTCAAGAAAGTCTACAGAATAGAGCCCTGTGACTATTTCTATCTGGAATCCTATCGATTTGAACAGTTTTATAATGTCTTTTCTCATCTTATCAACACTGCGCCCTTTCATATTGCGTAGAACCATTAAACCATCGTCCCTATACAAGCCTGCGTCTGATTTGTTAATTAGAGATGAAAGCTTATTCAATATGAAGAGTCCCACAAGTTCACATATTTCTGCACCATCATAACTACCCATAGTCACGTCAAAACAGTCATTGGTCAATTTCTTGGTCCAAGCTTCCTTGTTGAAAAATAGGAGTGATTTTCTGCAGTGGTTGATTGTTCTTAATTCCTTATCTGAGATCGTTGTGTAGATTTTTGCAAACTCAAGTGCTTCGTTCAAAATCTCTTTAGTTATGGTGGGGTAGAATTCCTTTATATCGAGTTGTATGAATGAACATGCATCTTTGTTTTCGATAGAATCAAACCACGAAATCGCTTCGTCTGTATTTTTCCATTGGTTCACTTGAATTGAATTTCTGATGTCTGAGTTGATTCGATCTAAGATAGATTTGCTTACTTTCCCCAAGTTGCTCTTGCATGGATTGATTAATCTACATGGGAGCTTGGTTTGGAAGTTTTCCTTATGGTCTTTGAGGGTGATAAAAGCAGGGCTGCTTGCGAGGGATTCGGCTCTCTTGTCAATGTTGTACGAACTGGCGATGTGTTGCGCTTCTAGGTTGGTCGCTCTTTCGAGGTTCTTTGGCGCTTTTTTGTAGGTCTTTGTGACGTTGTCTTTGAGTAGCTTCGAATGTTCTTCTGGTGTTAAGGTGTATATGTTTGTGGTTTTGTCTGCAAATACAAGCATATTGTTTGAAGATTTGATTTTCTTGATGTCATCTTTCAGTTTGGACTGGAAATCGTCACTTTGGTTGCGGAATTTTATCGAGGCAACCATATCAAGTAAGTCGTTTTCGAATTTATCGAGCTCTTGATGCGGTGGTGGCGTGTTTCTGCTTTTAAATCCGAAGTTTTCTTTTGTATGTTCGTTTTGGTCATAGTTGTTCTCGTTATGGTACCAAAATAGCTTCCAGCGCATTCTCTTGATTACTGCTTCGGTTTTATCAATCAATTTCAAGATATAATTATTCTTGTTTGGTGTAGGTATATTTTTCAACGAGTAGTCAAAGTTGATTCTTTCCATGATTGGTAACAAAATCAAAGTGCTCAACCAAAATCGATATTCCAGGAGCTTTCGTACAAAACTGTCGTGCAGTTAGCCAATAACAGTGCTCAATAAACATACAAGTTTAGAGCTTATTAGTAAAGGAAGTAAAAATTAACTTGACATTGGTTCGGTACTCCGAGTTTCGTGTTATACACTCATCAGCCAAATTATACAAGTGAAAAAAGTAAACAAAAAATTCGTATCTATCTATTTGACAAGATAAATTCCTAAGAGACATCATTAAATGCGTGGTGTTATAAACATGTGAATAGATAATTGGCTAAGTAATTATCAGTCCTTAGAATTTACTTAGCCAATTATCTATTCACATGTTTATAACACCACGCATTTAATGATGTCTCTTAGGAATTTATCTTGTCAAATAGATAGATACGAATTTTTTGTTTACTTTTTTCACTTGTATAATTTGGCTGATGAGTGTATAACACGAAACTCGGAGTACCGAACCAATGTCAAGTTAATTTTTACTTCCTTTACTAATAAGCTCTAAACTTGTATGTTTATTGAGCACTGTTATTGGCTAACTGCACGACAGTTTCGTACGAAAGCTCCTGGAATATCGATTTTGGTTGAGCACTTTGATTTTGTTACCAATCATGGAAAGAATCAACTTTGACTACTCGTTGAAAAATATACCTACACCAAACAAGAATAATTATATCTTGAAATTGATTGATAAAACCGAAGCAGTAATCAAGAGAATGCGCTGGAAGCTATTTTGGTACCATAACGAGAACAACTATGACCAAAACGAACATACAAAAGAAAACTTCGGATTTAAAAGCAGAAACACGCCACCACCGCATCAAGAGCTCGATAAATTCGAAAACGACTTACTTGATATGGTTGCCTCGATAAAATTCCGCAACCAAAGTGACGATTTCCAGTCCAAACTGAAAGATGACATCAAGAAAATCAAATCTTCAAACAATATGCTTGTATTTGCAGACAAAACCACAAACATATACACCTTAACACCAGAAGAACATTCGAAGCTACTCAAAGACAACGTCACAAAGACCTACAAAAAAGCGCCAAAGAACCTCGAAAGAGCGACCAACCTAGAAGCGCAACACATCGCCAGTTCGTACAACATTGACAAGAGAGCCGAATCCCTCGCAAGCAGCCCTGCTTTTATCACCCTCAAAGACCATAAGGAAAACTTCCAAACCAAGCTCCCATGTAGATTAATCAATCCATGCAAGAGCAACTTGGGGAAAGTAAGCAAATCTATCTTAGATCGAATCAACTCAGACATCAGAAATTCAATTCAAGTGAACCAATGGAAAAATACAGACGAAGCGATTTCGTGGTTTGATTCTATCGAAAACAAAGATGCATGTTCATTCATACAACTCGATATAAAGGAATTCTACCCCACCATAACTAAAGAGATTTTGAACGAAGCACTTGAGTTTGCAAAAATCTACACAACGATCTCAGATAAGGAATTAAGAACAATCAACCACTGCAGAAAATCACTCCTATTTTTCAACAAGGAAGCTTGGACCAAGAAATTGACCAATGACTGTTTTGACGTGACTATGGGTAGTTATGATGGTGCAGAAATATGTGAACTTGTGGGACTCTTCATATTGAATAAGCTTTCATCTCTAATTAACAAATCAGACGCAGGCTTGTATAGGGACGATGGTTTAATGGTTCTACGCAATATGAAAGGGCGCAGTGTTGATAAGATGAGAAAAGACATTATAAAACTGTTCAAATCGATAGGATTCCAGATAGAAATAGTCACAGGGCTCTATTCTGTAGACTTTCTTGACGTAACCTTCAACTTGAAACACGGCACATACCAACCTTACAAAAAACCAAACGACACCATGCAGTACATACACACTTCTTCAAATCATCCACAACAGATACTAAAGCAGTTGCCAATTGCAATAGCTGATCGTTTATCTAAAAACTCTTCAAATGAAGCAATTTTCGAGAAAGCGAAAGTCGACTACGAAGATTCATTGAAAAAAAGCGGATATAAGAACATCAATCTGACGTTTACAAAAGAGAAAACCCGAAGAAGGAAGAAGAAACGTACGAGAAATGTAATATGGTTTAACCCCCCGTACAATAAAAATGTATCAACAAACGTAGCGAGGAAGTTCTTATCTCTTATCAACAAACACTTCCATTCCGGATACCTGAAGATGCTGTTCAACAAAAACAACATAAAGGTCAGCTACAGCTGCATGGAAAACATGGCCACCATCATCAAATCGCATAATTCGAAAGTCTCGAAATCCGACACACCAGTTACAGCAAGCTGCAATTGCAGAAGAAAACCCGAATGCCCATTGGAAGGAAACTGCCAAGTGACGTCTGTCATATACAAATGCGAAGTTACAGCACCCGCTCACCAAAAGAAAGTCTACATTGGTCTGACTGAGAAATCGTTTAAGACAAGATTCAATGGCCACAAACAGTCTCTTAGCAACAAAAAGTACAAGAACAGCACGTCACTTTCATCATACGTTTGGGACTTGAAAGAGAAAAGCAATGTCACCCCGACGCTCAAATGGTCGACCATCAAGCAAGTACAAAGCTACACTAACAATTCACGAAATTGTCCTCTTTGCCTTCAAGAAAAATTTGAAATCCTCTTTTACAAAGACAAAAGTGAACTTTTAAACAAACGCAGTGAACTCATTGCTAAATGTCGTCACACAAATAAGTTTCTTTTGGCTAATTATAAATCTAAGGACTGATAATTACTTAGCCAATTATCTATTCACATGTTTATAACACCACGCATTTAATGATGTCTCTTAGGAATTTATCTTGTCAAATAGATAGATACGAATTTTTTGTTTACTTTTTTCACTTGTATAATTTGGCTGATGAGTGTATAACACGAAACTCGGAGTACCGAACCAATGTCAAGTTAATTTTTACTTCCTTTACTAATAAGCTCTAAACTTGTATGTTTATTGAGCACTGTTATTGGCTAACTGCACGACAGTTTTGTATAAAAGAACTTAAACTTACCGAAATAATTGCGGACTTAAACTTTCCGAAAAACATACAAGAGGACTTCCGAAAAATTATGAAAGAGCTTAATTTGAACTTACCCACTATTCCTTTCCCATCAATCTTGATTTGAGTTTTACCTGCGAAATAAACTTCACTTTTTATATTTAAATATTTTTAAATGTTATTAACCTTTTTCTATTTATGACCAAAAATGATTTACTTAATTATTGGTAAAACGACAATTTGGACCGTTAGCCCAGCCAACTATAAATTAAGTGCTGAGTGGGGAAGTGTATATTTTCTGGAAGAAGTCCAAAATAAATAAGCATGCAAGCAGAAAGCTTAATTACGGTTTTCTCCTGGACTGAAGTTTCCACGTTCTTGTGTATGATGGAATCCCCACATTGACTTTAACCTTTAACATCTAAAATTACGAACTCATTACCGTAAATGACGGATTAGGCGCCCCTGCCAAATTAGCGCCCCTGTCAATATTAAATTTTTAATTAAGCGCCCCGGGCGCTTAATCCGTCATTTACGGTAAATTGCAATGATTCAATAAGATTATGCAAGAAGACCGCGAATTAAAAAATTAAGATATTATTTTCTACCACTAAAAGGGGTGAAATGGGGTTGAAGAACACAGGTAAAAAAGCCTATGAAATAATAGATTTGCTTCTCGAATTTAAGTTTAATGGAACTTTTAAAACTAAATAACTAAATTAAAAACATCCAATACGTTAGGTTTCTTATAAAAAAGTATAAATTAATGATCGTTACAAGTCCAACCTCGATCCCATGGCCTGTGGCGTTTTTTGATAGGAAGATTTCATCCTCATATCAAAAAACGCTACAGAACCTGAGATCGAGTTTGTTACAAGACACTTGTATATATCCAATTATATTCGTACATTATAAATAACAAATTTTAGTTTTTGTTTCATCTTTCTATGTACTATGGTTACTACGGTACCAAAAGAATTAATATTTTATATTTAAAAACACAATGAGATGAATTTACGAATTGCTCGTTGATGTCAATTGATGTCAATTGATGTTTGATGTTGTTCTATTAGTCCTAACAACATTGAACATCCATTCAATCATCTGATTAAAAGAACTAAAATACTAGATTTTTTTCTTCCATTTCGAAGTTGTACGGTGAACAAAATACATACAGTATACACGTTTTTTTTTTATATAAATGTATTCTATAAGTATTTTTAAGATGAAATTACACAGAGAGTTAAGGATATCCTAAGAATATACTCATCTTGAAATTTGGTTTGCATCCTAAGTGGAATATAAGTAAGAAACGTTTCGTTTGAAGTATTTCTCCTTACAAAATCTAGTTTTCTATCAGTTAAAACAGGTTGCTTAAACAACAGCGCCCTAAGGCTGATTTATACACCAGTTTGCGTTATCACATCTTTCAATCTTAACTGTTCTACGAATATGCTAAAAACATATCAGTATGATTTTTGCCTAAAGCTTCGGGGACACGGAAACATTTTTCATGCAATAGCAACAGAAAGATATTTGTTTCAAGCACATGATTTTTCCCCCATGTCGCATGGGTGCTAGTTTATGAAACAAATTTGTATGTAGCTACGAAGAAAGATAAAAGTAAAAAAAAACGTGGTAATAACATCAATAGCGCTTCTTCTTCATGAAGGAAAAATATCGAAAAGACAAACAGGACACTCTATTTGGACAAGTCCATGGTTGCTTCGTCGACAAATTGGTGAAAGTTACCATAAATTTGGTTAAAGCGCTAAGAGAAGATTCAGAAGATTATTTGAGAATGGACGTTAATCACCAGAATGCTTTGTGATCTTTATAAAAGTTGATAAGGCTAGATTTTTCTTTATCAGAAAGCTTTTGCTTTGGTTGCACGTTTTGACTTTCCGGCATATTACTTTTGATGCTTCTTTGTTATAAAATGTTTGTTTTGTTTTGATTTGTATGAACGAATTTGATTGGCTAAAAACAAAAGGTTGCAAAAATTTCACTCAGGTGCCACTCACGAGAGGTTTTTACTTTAGAAATATGTTTCTACTTTCTTCTACTAGTAATTATTGCAACAAATCGTATTTTTGTTCCAATTGCTTGAAAATTTGTTTCCGTGTCCCCGAAGCTTAAAAGTTGTGAATATTCATGTGGAAACATAAAAATTCTATTAAAAGAAACTTGTAGGTGTTCTTCAAATACATTCTCGTTTTGTTTTTGCTCAATTTAGGTTTCCAAAAAAGTATCAAGCTTTGGTAGACACTTAGAATAATTTTTAGATATATATTTCGTTTCAGCCATGTGTCTGTTATTATGGATGCTATTTTCACTGGATGCAGTTGAGACATTTCAAAACAGACAAGGAGGTGCATCAAATGTTGCAGAAAATATTAGTAGTGAGTAAACATTGCTGTTGTCATGGCAACTAACTGAAATTCTGACCAATTGCTAATAAGCAAAATTCTCAGCGACTGTTTACCAATCCAACATACGAAATTTAGATATTATTTTTTTTCTATTATTTTGATGCTCTTTTACGCAAATCATTTTCAAACCGTGATTTAAGCTAATTTGCTGTGTTGTACACAAATGTGGCCCCAGCACTTTTTGAACTACCAGAGAGCGCAGCGCGGTTAAGAAGCAAATAAGTTTGAATACCAGCTTGTATGCGAAAGTAAGTAACATTTAAGGATGCAAGTAAAACCACCTGAAATAAGTGTGTGAAAAAAAATTAGGGGTAAATATTCTTAGGGGTATTGCCAATGGAGTATGTTCCAAATGTCATTATTCTTGATCGAGTTAATATTAAAGAGATGCTCGACCTTAATGTGTGAAATTTAAAAAAAATAATATTTTTTGGAGAGTTATAAAGGTTAATGATTCAAAAATCAATTTAAAACAATAAAAAATAAGCAAATCAATTAAAAAAATTTGCAACACCAATGGGTAGAAGGTGTCCAATTAACATATCATTTTATCATGAATCTAAATGTCAGATTGTTCAAAAAACTGTCGTAAAGAGTTTCTCATGATCAGGGGGGTCTTCGCAAAACAGGTGCTCTGCCTTCTCAATCCTTATTACAGACGATTTCCATCACTAATGGAGGGTTTCCACGTCTAATAAGACTCCTATAATCCTAATTTTTATGGAACATCTATTTGTCAAATTCAAATGAATTTTCTTTTGTGTAATATAAGTACAGCATATTTATATTCTACATAGCGTGCTCCATTATTTCTGAAAGACACAACCTGTGGTCCCCAGCCTTGGCCCCAGGGTTCTTTTTTTCTTTCTGACAGTCGCTCGGACGGGAGATTGTTAGAAGGAGAATGAGAGCCCTGAGGACGAGTTTGAGGGCCCCAATTGACAGAATAAAGGATAGACACATACGCTCAAAAAGAACAAAACAATAGAAAGGCTGTAGGCGCAGAGTTGGTTGCTGTGACAGTTAATATGGTGTTCACACGTGCACTGACGATGACGAGGAAGAGATGGCTTATAAGCACTAAACTACGATAATTTGATCTTAATAAGCAAAAAATATGAAATTCAGCCAGGTCACGAAAAACCACGACAAAATAAAACAAAGGCGGGCTTCTCCACCGGTGGAATTGTGAATGGCGAATTAGCTGCGATAAAAAGCTCCGATTTAAGTCCGATCTGGTTTCGGAAATTATTTTTAGTGAAAACGAAAGCGAAAGTACTACACCACGCTGCGGCTTGGTTGCCGCCATTTTCCATGAAAATTTGAAACAGGTTTGCCTCGCCTAAGATAAATAAAACACTGTTTTTACAAATCGAAAGGGCATAGAAGAAGAAGAAGAAGCAGGACTCTCTAGTAAAAACATTTATTTATGTACAAGGAATTAATTTAATCAAAACAATTTGAGAGCGTAAATATGCAGAGGTTGCTTTTGATATACGATTAGCTAACAGGCAGATGAACAAAAAAATAATAATGTCCATGTTGACCACAGTGGACACAATTTTCCTGGTCCAAGTCATGGTGCAGATAAGCAAAATGAAGCTAATGCTTCCATATCTATAGATGACCCCAGGTCTAGGAGAAGATAAGATCCAGGTGTTCATCAGCAGAAAGTTCTAACTGCAGTCACATAGAATCTAGCTCTTCTACAAAAAGGCCTGGTAAAAAAGATGATACTGTCGTAAGTACATTAGTATCCAACCAATTGTATGATTGATTAATGAATGAATTGCTGGGGAAAGAGGAAAACCAGGTGGAGGAAAATTCCTTCTGCACTCCTAGCTTCTAGGATCAAAATGAACGGCAAAAGAATTTTCCCTAGTGATGCTATTAAATATCTTGGCATTTTCTTGGACTCTAACATGAGTTGGAAATCTCAGATCAGTGCTGCTGCTATAAAACTCAAAAGGGCAAATGGAGCACTCTCTATCCTTCGGCATTATGCTCCCCGGAGTATACTTGTATCTGTTTACTACGCAATCTTTGGCAGTTATATTCAATACTGCAGTGAAATCTGGGGCCAGCCTATTAGCTCTCTCATTAATCGTATTTATATCCTCCAACGACGCGCAGTCAGAACCTTTGGACAATTTGTTGCACCAACTAACCCTCTCTTCAACAGTCTTGGCATACTGAAATTCTCTGATATGGTACACCTTAAAAATGTATTATTTCTTCACAATCTGTACCACAAAGACCTCCCAGATGCCCTTCTAAGTACCTTCACGTTTGACTTCACTCATACTTATAGTACATGTGGGTCCACCCTTGGCCTTATAAACATTCCCTTGCAGCATACAAAAGCTTTTGGTTCTGATTCAATACGGTACCAGTGCATCTCTTCATGGAATATCCTTCAACTTTCCTCTCCTGATAGCCTATTTATCACCCTCAGTTGTTCTGAGCTCAAAAAGTACTTGACTAAATTTTTTTTCACATTGTACACATGATTTTTGATTTGTTTTTTTGTTTTGTTTTTGTGTTCGCATGCCTCTGGTATTGCATCTCCTTGTATTATTTTTGTACTGACGGGTGGTCACCATCTTTGTCATAACTTTTAGCTAATAATGGCGGTCTCCCAACAGTAGGATCACTTGACATCTGTATAACTATTTTTTGTATATATTATGTGATTACTACTGTTAAATAAATATCTCTCTCTCTCTCATAGTAGCCACGAGAAACGTCAATTTCACGTTTGTGGTGGGTGGGTAGGTTTTCAAGTTTGAAATTTCTTGCGTGGCAATTTGATTTTCAGGAACCATTTAAGAAAAAATGAAAAGCTACAATAAAACTTTTCTGATGCTTTCTTCTTGTGTTTGTAAATTTCATATTCGTTTTAAATAATTTTAAGCAATGCAGCAAGTAAAATTTTTTAATTAATCCTTTGTTTTTATTATTAAAACAATGTTTAAAGCTCCCATTTGAGCTACAAAAATAATACCAACTATCTAGACAGTTGCGTGCTGATGGGATTGAACCCACAGCCTTTTACAGCAGAGTTAAGTGCTCTATTAATTGAGTTACCAATCCCTAGACAGAGAGTAAACCAAGTCAATTACTCCAAGCATATACACACAGCGTTGGAACTCAACAGTAACATTCAGTAATGTCGTTGTGATTGCCATGTTGGGTTAACAACGCAAAAAATTGGCAATGTGAAAAAACATGAATTTCTTTTGTTTCTTTCCCAGTTCACAATGAATTAATCATTTGAACGTAAAAATGTAGTAAAGGTATATCTATTTGAAGAAAATTTTTGTTTTAGAACGACCAGCCCATTTCAATGATTAACTAATTTTTTAAAGAGTGTTTTCAGTGTGAAATTTTAGAGTGTATTTCCTTTCTTTTATCGATATAGGGCCAGGTAATATGTTGAAGTAGTATCAATTTTTAAAAAAGCTTCAAAAGGAGAGAGAGCGGGGTGTACAAAGAATGTTAATATATGGAATGCCAGAAATAATAAAAATATAGAAGGCATCACTGGAGCAATCGATAGAACTCACATTCCGATTATTGACAACAACTAAACAATTAAAAAGATTTTATTTCACTGTAGTGCTGTGGGACCCATGGTTTTGCTATGAATCTCACAGTCTCATGGTTGGTATAATTTGCATGGTTTTTCTAAGAAAAAATAAAAGGATCAAATTTGATATTACATAGTTCTATTCACTTAGGACTTTCTTTGCCGTTTTCCAAATGGTAGTTTTGTTGCAGGGTTGGTCAGCAGATTTTTTTACCTTTTTGCCAGACAAAAAATATCGTTTTACTGTCCATTAGGGTCTTCTTGCGAGCATTGCTTTACTGTATTCCACTGGGTCTATTTGTATCTCTGGGACATATGCATTACAATCGTTACACCTCAGATCTCCTGTTTGTTGTTGTTTTTAGTATGGTTGTACATCAAAATAGATGACCAATGTTCATAGACCAACAAGAATGCAGTTTTTTTAGGTTCTTAAAACAAGTCCACATATCGTGACATGCTAATTTTAATATCTTGAAAATTTTGTTCTTTGTCAAGATTTATTAGCAATAATAGTTTTTAAAATACACCATAGACCAAAGTTCCTAAAGCTGAGCACTCCAAAACAGTCACAGGAAACAAAGGTGTCATCTTTACTAACTTGAAACTCGTCAGCATAAATACATACAGTACCAATACATGTAAACAAATATGGTAGCTGTTTGAAGTGCGGCGTATTCTGTTATTTTGATGGTTCATTTGCCTAGCGATTTGTTTTCTACACTACTTATATGTCATAAAAAATCAATAAATTGATACAGTTTAACTCTTTTTGGGTTGGAAATTAGCAAAATGCAGAGAATAAAAGAATGATGTAAAATTCCGACCCAACCTTTTTGAAATCAATAAGAAATGCATCACATTGTGATGTCCAGCAGAAAAAACAAGTTAAACATGCTTTTTTCTGGGAATTCCATGAGGTGAGTGGGGTTGCTTGTCCACGTGCCCACACACAAGCAGTAGCTGTCTAGGTGTATGATTTATTGCACATGTCAAACAATTTTTTTGCTTATGTAAAAGATAAAAATATAACAAAAATGTAGGTAAAAAATTTGTCTGTCAAACATTTTAAGCTTCGACTGCATCATCATAGTTAAATTTAAAAAACAAAAAATCTAACGTATATATTTAATTAAATGCCATTTTTTCTACCTGCGGTTAAATTTATTTCTTGATCATTAATAATTGTTTAAAGTGATCTAATGTTTTTATTGCATATTATTTTATTTTTTTATTTATTTTAAACAAATATTTTTTTTTTGGATAGGAAAGTTTGTTCACTTTTCTGCTTTTAGGGGATATTTAAAAAAATTCTGAACATTACATACACTAAGACATTATTTAAACATTATTTTTATGTGATTTATCTCAATTTTATAGTGAAAAATTAAAGTGAAGAATTAAGAATTAAATAAATTTTAAGCCTTGTTGTCCTTCAACTTTTTTCAAAACTAAAAACAGATGCACATGCAAAACTTTGAAACTCTATTTATGCGTGCAATTCACAGCAGGCATGTAGTTTTTCTTCTGGAAATCCCTGTTTTAAAATCCTTTAATAAGAAAGGTACATATCCACTTTGCCTGTTACAGACAGAACGGTTTACTGTGTCTATATTATAATACTTGCTGTCTGTTTGCGAGCCAATTTAAAAAAGGGGGTTTTGTAATTAAAAATACCATTATAATCACACATATTATCATAATAATAACGTCTATCCAAGTAAATTTTATTCCTATATGTGAACAGGCTGCCCGCCTGTGCATTTCCTGCATTAGGCTGCCGGCCTAATGCACGAAATAACCATGCAGGAAATCAACGATGCACCATGGAATTTTCCACAGATTACCAACTAGTTTTTGTATAAGACTAGTATAAGACTAGCACTAGTATAAGACTAGCATGGAGAAATCTACTTCAGCAGAACGATAATGTTGATCAAGAAAATGTATAGGATTCTTGACAAACAATTGAAGGAATATTAAGGTTTAAATGTTTTCTGATGACTTTATCAGCCTGTCTGATCGAAACGAGTCGGTTGGCCAGGCTTTAAGAATTTCCTATTTTGCTTGCAGTTTATTGTGGTAAAAAATAACTGACATCACTATCTCGTTTCAAAGTTATTTGCCTTCAAACATAATGTGTAATGCAATGACTTTTTCTAATATAAAGATTGCTTTTGATGTCAGTCTAAATGGCATTCACGTCATAATATAACATAAATCTATATAGTAATATGAAACTAGCGTGTGTCTGTCTGTGACTTTTGCAAAGTTGATTAATTTTTTTATAATTTTATTTAACCAAGGCTATAAAACATTACCTATAAAATTGTTCTGTAATTTACAAAACTGTTACGTTAAAACAATATTTACGTCAAAGAAAAGTATAGTAAGATTAGTTAAGCCATTGCATTGCACTTTTAAGTTTGAGGTTAAATAATTTTAAAGAATTTTAGCCTCTTTCAAATTAAATCCATGCAAGTGAAAATCATTATTAGTGGAATACCATTAGTAGTTCATATAAGCTTGTTTGCTTGATTGTTTTAGAAACGCATGATGAACTTGGATGGAAACTTCTAGGGCATCATTGGTATTTCCATTTTAAAGTGCGACTTCCATGGCATGAATCACGTAAATTTTGTCAAATGTACAGAGCAGATTTGGCCACTTTTCCAGATGATAAAGAATCTGACATTTTAAAGGAGTTCCCCAGTAATATGTGGATAGGGGCTTCACAAAACAGTTCAGGTCACTGGAACTGGCTTCATACTAGCTCAGTGGACGAAGCTGTTAGTAGCTCTTGTGGATTGTTGGTATTTGCAGAAAGTACTTACTTTAGCAATAACTGCCAGGAACCACAAGAATTTGTCTGTCAAAAACTGAAAGGTATGGTACTTCTTCAAAAAATGTTATTTCTTCTAGAAGTATGAACAATTAGAGTTGAACATTGTCAAATAAGAATATTTTTCAAATGATATACATATTTTACGGTAGTTTTGGATTCACAAGCAAAAAGTGCAAAAAAATAGAAAATAAATATTGCAATTTATTTTTAAAATTTATTTATAAAATTTTAACCTGAAATTTGTTAATAATAACACATATTTTTTACATAAACTAATTTCCAGGTTTTAGCAGACACTACCTTTAACAAACATTTAATATTTAAAATATTGGCAAATATTTTTCCATGCACGTCTATCTTAACGTTATGATTTAGTGCGCTGCCTCAAAAAATTGTGTATATATAGATAATTCATATCCTAAAACTGCAAATTAAAACTGGAAGGTTAGAATATCTGTACCTGTAAGTTCGAACCATAGTTTGTATGAGATAAATCCATTCCAAATTTAAATAATTTTAACCAAATTTGTATTTTCAGTGTATTTTTCGTTTCCAAATTTAATTTTAATTCATGTAAAATTTAACAACTAATAAAAATTTCTAAAACTCTTCATTCTATCGCCTAATACAGTTGCCGTTCGATAAGTGGAAATTTCAAAGAAAAAGGTTGCAAAAAGTTCCAGAAGGGGTAAAATAGGACAAAGTGAGATCAATTTATGAGAGTTACTTTTATCTAATACTTCATAAGTAGCTGATTTGATTCTTTTTCGTTGTAATTCATTTAAAAACCGAAAGAAGATATCAATCTTCCAAAGACTCACAAGTGTGATATATTATTTACCATAATAAATGATTTTGATGCAAGGAATCTATAACCAAAAAATGTTTTAGTGCACATTAAGGTGGCAGTAACCCCTTTTAAAAATCGGAATTTTTTTTTTACATAAGGCGACTCCAATTTAATTAGTTGTTCTACGGGCCCGACCGACCCTAATTTTCACGAAAACAAAAAAATAATAATATCAAGCAAAAAGTTTTACAGAAAAAATTTTTGAAAAAAAAACACATTTTCTCATCCCATCTCATGAAAATATAATGAGCTTAGAAGATAATCAATGTTGTTATATTTTGTTGGTTGAATATCAATCTACAATTATATATTAAACAAAAGGCCACTTGTAGTTGATTCTTTGTTCATGGTAATTTGTTGCGATGAAACTAAAATCTGCGATGCACTAATTTTGTAATCACAAAAATAGTTATGTGATTAAACAAAGTTTAAATTTTTATGTGATTTATAACAAAAATTAGCTACTTTTGCTAAAATATTTATAACACAAGTGTAAAACAAGACAGATTATTATTGTCATTCGTTCATTCGTTATGCTTATTATATATGTTTGAAATTACGCTATCTAAAATGTAATACTGCAAGACTTTTAGACGATACGATTCAGGAAAAATAATAAAAACAAGATGGAATACGCTTGTCGTAACACCCTCCTCTGTTATAAATTTTAATAAATAATTTTAATGAAGACTTTAAATATTGTCAACTAAACTATAGCCCGTAAAAAGATTCTGCACTTAAATTTAGATTTTCTTAAAGACTGCACAAAAACCATTAAAAGAACACAACATTTTTTATCAAAATCAACTTTTCTGTTTTTTTTATTATTTTAAGTGGGAGAAGAATAACTTGCTGTGTAAATTTTGAAATAGCGCAAATATAACTTGCTGTATAACTTTCAAAACATCACAAGTATATTCTGTATAACTTTCAAAACAGCACAAGAAATATTCTTGCTGCATAACTTTTAAAAACATGTTTTTGAGCATGCAAGTATTTTAATCTTTTCACCTTGACAGCTAGTTATTTTAAAAATTCAAAACAAGAGAACAAATTTATCCAAACATTTTTTATAGTGAGACAAATTATTATTATTTTTCCTTCGCAACAAAAAAATATTAACTGCGTGCGTGATGCGAAAATACATAGAAAAATATGCTTGTCGTAACACCCTCCTCCGTTTTTGTTGTTCCGACCATACATTCTCAATAAAATTATTTTTATTTCGTCGACCGACTGACTGTAAACTACCGTCCATTTCGCCCGTAGAACAACTAATTAAGTTGGAGTCGCCTAATTAGTTACGAAAGGTTATTTTCAGACTATATATCTATATTTTTTCTGTTATAACACACGATTTTATAGCTAAAATACTATTATCTTTCACCAAAAATATTCAGTCTCAACAATTCCTCTTTGAAATAAAATTCATGAATAATTAATTAGTTCTGCCGAATATAGTTTAAGTCTACGCGCTTGCGAAACTGTACAGAAAGAAATGACGTAATTATTAAAGAACAAAGATGGCGCATTATGTAGAAATTTAAGACAATCTTCATTATGCTACACTGCACAAGCTTTAACTTTCGATAGCATTTTCGTTTTACTTTAAAATTTTCAGACATGCTTGGTGAACCATGCAGCCATGATACGGTGTGCAGAAATCTTTTTATTCGGAATATTTTTCTTTTAACAGCGTTCGATGCAGCAGGGGTTGCTAACAAAGAATATTTTGAAACAAACAGGCTATTGTTAAGAAAATATGAATGAACAAAAAAACTCCGCACACCGTTTTAACAGGGTTAACCCAAGTTTCATTTAAAAACAGAAGGTGATGAAAATAACGAGTAAAAAGTTTGAGCTCGTAGAAGCCAATTTTTTTCTTGTTTAAGATACATTTTTAAATAGAAATTTCTGCTGACTCAGCAATTTTGGTGTTAAATTAAAATCATATTATTATGTATTAAGGCCTATATTTTTAGGAAATAGTAAAAAAAAATGTTATAAATAAAACACTGAGTAAATAATTTAGCTATTTGGACAGCTAAAAAAGGGTTACTGCCACCTTAAATGGAATTTATCTTTTGCACATGATAAATCAATTCAAGTCAGTTATCAGCATATAGAGGCAAAAATTATAAACATTGATCAAAAGCTGATAATTTGGAAGAGTATTTGGGTGAGTTTGTAATAAACATGCTGAGTTGTTTGAAGTTTAAATTGCTTTTTTTTAGAAACATTTTATAAAGATATGGCAGATGGAAGATTTTATAACGGCTCTTATAGTTATTCAAAGTATAAGTTTGTCCCTTATAAAGTACCATGGGTTTATGCAAGAGTGATATGTCAAGCTATGGTTGGCGACCTTGTGGTTATTACAAATCCTTGCTCCAATCGATATGTAAGATCATATCATGACACAGAAGATATTTGGATTGGATTGCATCGATC
Organism: Hydractinia echinata; assembly: GCA_030067915.1. Lineage (NCBI taxonomy): Eukaryota > Metazoa > Cnidaria > Hydrozoa > Anthoathecata > Hydractiniidae > Hydractinia > Hydractinia echinata. The sequence continues at coordinate 562,001 of JASGCC010000068.1, forward strand.
AGCTTCCAATAATCATGAACCTACGTGGGTGAATGAAGATGTCCTTAAAAATTATAGATATAATAACTATAGTGAAGAAACGAATAGATCTGAAAGGTTTGTATAATAATAATCTAGTTTTTACATGATAAAATTTACTACTAATGAAATGGCCCAGGGAAAAATCTAATTGTTTGCTAGGGAAGCAAACAATCATGGAGATATAATTGTGACTCTTTCACCCATTTTTTTACAGTGGATTTTCATATAGCATTTTATAACATACTTTATTAAGTGATTTTGCAGATTTTTATTGGGTACTGTAAAAAAACAATCCTGCAGAAAATACCCATTTTTTCATTCATCACATTTATATGCTTGTTGAAAAACAGAGCACAAAAACTGCATTACGAACAAGAAAACATTATTATTTTTGAAAAATAATAATTTTTTGTTGCTATTTTTTTTACAGTCATAGCTATATAAACTACATTTCATACATGGATGCAAATGGAACTTGGTTAGAGGAGAAACTCAACGTGGAAAATGCAAATACGGTAGAAAAAATGTTTGTGTGTCAACTTAGACGACGTGAGTGATCTTAAATGTTATGTTGGACTTTTTTGTATTTTACATCTGTGTTTATAGGATCAACATAAGCAGTCGAGGGGGTATATTGTATGTTATGATGTAACAGTTTTTACTCTCTTATTCCCACTGCAGAATTCCCATTGCAGAAATCCTGCTACAGGATTACATTTTAATCTCAGAAATAAAAGTGGGTTTACTGGACAGCCAGAATTGTTTAAAGAATAAAAACAAGATTAATATTATTTTAATGAAAAAAATTCAGCAAAAAATCATAAAACTCAACACAACTTTGTTCCATGCAACGGAAAATGCAACTTTTACATTAAATTGAAATTCTAACATAAATGCATTCAAAAGATCATGCTCATGTGTTGTGTATGTTGAAAAATTAAAGTATGGTACAAATTTAATAGGATTATTGCAAAAGGTGGGATTATTTTTTCGACCCATGCCAGAAATGTTTACCAGAGAGGCGGTAAGAATAAATATGGTATACATCTTCAGGGTAGAGTATTATGTATTATATAGCACAGTAGTAATAGAACGGCAGTAAAACAACAGTGTTTTTAACTTAAACTAAGCAGCATATATGCTGCCATATGGAACCAGTGACATTGGGTGTGCCCTATACTTTTATGTCAATCAAGCTGTCAGTCCAACAATGAGCCAAGTTTGCAATGCATTTCCTTAGAATGGCAGTAGCTTGTGTGTTGTTGGAAATATGTTTCCTAATTATTCAGATAAGTGTAAAAAAATACGGAATCTGCCACAGCACACCTTCATTAAAAATTATGACACACCTTCATGACCAAGCCTACACAGTAATTTTGTTTAGTTTAAAATATAACATGCAGAGTAGCAAGGTGGACAAAGCAATATTTAAAACAAACTTCATAAGCGCAAAGAAAATGGTTGACAGAAGTACCGTGTGGACTACAAAGATGTTGCGTTTAGAAACTGGAAAGCAAAGTGGGAAGATTTTGTAATAGTAACCAGCATGAACAAGAGCCAGTGATATATCAACATGCCAATTGACGCTATATATATATATATATGTAATCAGATATACAAAACAATAAATGTTTTTACAATTAAATAGATGTTATAAGAAAAATTGGGCTACTTGCTACTGGCGTAATAAATGATACTTTAGAAATGACACCTAGAAGTTGGATAAAATCTTAATGATGATGACAGAGATTAACAATAACAGAGATTAGGAAGTTGATTAGGAACTGTATTTACTGTGATGATTGATATAAAGAATGAGGTATTCAAGATAGCAAAGCAAATGAAGAAGACTAATCAAGATGTTGTAGGTGAGAAGTGTATACGTAATGATGAAGGTGTTTTGGCTAGCACAGAGGAGGAGAAAAGGGTAGCTTGGAAGAATTATTATCAGAGGTTGCTTAACACTGAGTTTGATTGGGATGAGGATAATTTGTCTGATGATGATGTTGTAGAAGGGCCAGCTATGCAGATCAAGACAGAATGGGTAGTGGAGGCTATTAGGAAATTGAAGATTGGCAAGGCTGCAGGAGTATCAGGTATTGTTGCAGAGATGGTAAAAGCATCTGGATATATTGGAGTTGAGCTTATTACAAGTCTTGCTAATCAGATTATAAAGGATGGTGCTATTCCGAGTGAGTGGCAGTCGAGTGTAATAGTGAATTGTTTCAAGGGCAAGGGTGATGCATTAGAAAGAGGTAACTATAGAGGTTTGAAGTTGGTTGATCAAGTAATGAAAGTTATTGAAAGAGTGATTGGTAAGTTACTTAGAGAAAGAATTGATATAGATAAGATGCAATTTGGTTTTGTTCCAGGGCGTGGCACTACAGATGCAATATTTTTACTCAGACAGCTTCAGGAAAAGTATTTAGGAAAGAGAAAGAATCTCTATTTTGCGTTTGTAGATTTAGAGAAAGCTTTTGATAGAGTGCCACGTAAAGTTATTTGGTGGGCTATGAGAAAATTAGATGTGGATGAATGGCTAGTTACGATGGTACAGTCTATGTACAGCAATGCTAGAAGTCGTGTCAGGATTAACGATTCACTTAGTGATGAATTTAGTGTAAATGTTGGTGTACATCAGGGTTCTGTACTTAGTCCTTTGTTGTTTGTTCTAGTCTTAGAAGCGCTGTCGATGGAGTTCAGAACAGGTTGTCCATGGGAGTTATTGTATGCAGATGATTTGGTTCTCATAGCAGAGTCGATGGAAGAATTAGTTGAAAAGTTTGAGAAGTGGAAGAAAGGACTAGAAGAGAAAGGGCTAAGGGTGAACACAGCAAAGTCTAAAGTCATGATTAGTAGCATTGCAGCCAAGTGTGACCTTGTAGTTGGAAAGTGGCCTTGTGGAGTTTGCAGGAAAGGGGTTGGTAGTAACTCAATTTTTTGTCAGACTTGCAAGCATTGGGTACATAAGAAGTGCAGTAGTATTGGTGGAAGGTTAAGAGCTGACATTCAGTTTGTATGCAAGCGTTGCAAAGGTGAGATTATAGAGAATGAAGTATTTCCAGCTTTAATGATGTACAACAGTGGCTCGTTAGAGATAGTTGAGAACTTCTGTTACTTAGGTGATATGTTGGGCAGTGAAGGGGGTGTTGGAAGAAGTGTTACTTGCAGGATAGGTTCTGCTTGGAAAAAGTTCAGAGAGTTACTTCCTTTGTTGACTAGCAGAGTCTTGTCAATTGAGGTAAAAGGTAGGTTGTATGAGGCCTGTGTAAGAAGTGTTATGTTGTACGGTAGTGAGACATGGGCAGTGAAGCAGGAAGATCTTGACCGTTTAGAAAGGAATGATATGAGAATGGTTAGGTGGATGTGTAACGCCAGTCTGAGAGACAGAAAGAGTTCAGATGAGCTAAGAAGCAGGCTAAGTATCCGTAGAATTAAAGATGTTATCCAGATAAGAAGATTGAATTGGCTGGGGCACTTGGAAATAATGGAGGAGGATAATTGGGTAAGAAAGTGTAGAGACTTGATAGTTCCTGGGGCAAAGCCCAGAGGCAGACCGAGAAAGACTTGGCAGGAGGTTATAAGGACAGACTTGATACAGAGGAAGTTGAGTTTAGATCTAACACAGTCTAGATCAGATTGGAAGAGGGTCATTAATATACCCCGTCCAACCCATGCTAGCATGGAAAACGGACGTTAAGCGGAGAATGATGATGATGATGAAAGAAGCTACTATCAGAACAAAAATCAACAATGAAAAAATGTTGGAGACAGTTGTCTTGCAATAGAGAAAGCCACTAAGGGTAATATTGAGGACACAGTCAATCATGAAAAAAGAACATATATCATTCAATACTAAAGATGGCACATAACAATCAATTTAACAGTGTGTAATATAACACCATACCACATTACTGCACCGTAACCCATTGTAATGAAACAATAGCAAAATTAGGGGATGAATGTCTTGTAATGCTAAAGTTAGATAGGCAGTTGCTTTTTGAAAAATAGCCATCATTTAGCAACCTTCATCGCACAAATCAATCGATTCTGTCCAACCATAGGCCCAGTCGGAATAAATTCCATGCAGCAAATGTTTAACAAACTTATGGATGCCATCATCGTGGAGGCTTGTTAAGCACATGTATTTTTTGTTTTGTTTCTCTGACCACCCTGTTTGTTTACATTTAAAGACAAATAAATTTTGTTGCTATATGAATCGCATAATTATGCACATTTCATATCAATTACCGTAGTCTGTTGTGACAAAAATTGTAAAATGACTGTACTGGCAGCAACTGTTGTCTCACTGTAAAGGGAAGGAAATTTTATGTGTACCATCAGTACCTTTGATACCTTACCTCCTGACGAGTGGTAATATTATCTAACTGTCAGTACCATAAACGATTCAGAACAGTGTTTCTTGAGAGTACTGGAGGTACTGGTAGCCATATTTTGACATAAAAAATGGGTCCTATGTCAGACACAAAGAGATTCCTTCATGGTTAGAAGTCAGACAAGAAGATGGTAAAAAATGTAAAAGTTATATTAGGGAAAAATGGGTTTGCTAGCATAGGTTGCTGGTTTGTGATATTATTTTTAAGAGTGTTAAAGAAGTTAAGAAAAAGTACAGGCTCCATCTGAAAGTCTGAAAGCTGAATGAAGAGGTTGTAGCAAGACAGTTTAGGGCAAAAGTTTAGCAATTGGCTTACAATCATCAATGTGATAATAAATATGTTGAAAGTACTAGGACAACTTTGAAGAATTGTCTTCAAACTTTTGATGATATCTGTGACTGGACAAAAAGACCAGCTAGATCAACTAGAATGATGCGGTTGACCAGTTAAAAACGGAAAGAAGGAAACTTTGAAAAGTGTGGAAGTCAAGTGGTAGTAAAAACATCTACTTGAACCTAAGCTCCTGTGTTTGTACAGCATTGTATACGGCAAAGTCAGAAGCAGAGATAAAAAGCAGATTTGAAGACGCTTCAAAAAGTTAAGAAGGGAAGGTCAGTGTAAAGAGGTGTTCAAGATAGCAAGGCTAATAAAGAAAATGCATTAAGGTTTTGGAGAGAAGTGTATGAAGATTGGGAAAATGAAGATTGGCAAGGCTGAAAAAATGTGAATATACTGGAGTTGATCTTATTAGTTCATACAATCTAGCAGAAGCTTGTGGGAAGTAGCTGGATCATGATACAATAAATGATGTGAAAAGAAATGCTAATATGAACATGCAGCTCATAAAGGAAAAAAAAGCAAGTTCAGAATCCAACAAAGTTACTACCGACCCTTGATAAAGCACTAGACAAAAACCATGATAGATCAATGCCAACCATCGAAGGATGCACTGCAAACAGTGCTACTGCCAACTAAAACAGGGCAAAAATGGATTGGATCCTTTTGCCATCAACAAATGACATAATAATCACTGACTATCACAATTATGGTTATTTAAATTAAAAATGCCATTGATGCGACAAAAAGCATTTGCTTTTTAAGTACAAAGGTTTCAAATAGGATGGAGAGTTTAAACACTTCCCAGTCTTGATGCCCTCAGAAAGTTTAAAAGAAGCATCAATAAAGATTGAGAGTAGACTGGGTTGCATGGTGGTTGAGCTATCCTTCGAATCTAAAAGGTAACAAGATGCAGAAGCTGCATAAACTATCTCACTATCAAAAAGGTGCAACTAAAATACATTCACAATAGTGACACACACAATTCTGTTGTCTAATTTACATTTAAGACCATAGCAAACCATGCTACTAGGTTTTGAAGCCTCTTAATTACTCTGGTAAGTTGCTAAAAGAACATTTTAGACACAATAAAAACTTAAGACGTCTAGATGTAGTCACTAAGTTTGCGCAAATTTAAAGCAGCTAAATGGGGGACAAGCAATATTTAAAAAAAAAAATTTTTTTGAGGAAACAATTTTAAAAATGTCATGGTTAACGGTACACACACTTTTTTTATAAGAATATCAAAATTTAAACCAGGTCTGGCCATTATTTTATTTCTCTGTTGTTTTTTATTTCTCTGTTTTTTCTAAACAATAGGCCTATTTTTTAACCTGAAATACCAACAAACAAACCAGATTCTTATAAAAGCGTGATACAACATAACCAAAATAAGCATAGGGGCGGTGGTGGTTATCCGGATGAGTGTTAAGGGTTGCTAAAAAAAAGCAAAATGAGGAAAATAGTTGGGTAGGAAAACTTTAAATAAAGTGAGAATAGTGTACACCTACATGCCTTTTTTTTATAAGAACATGCTTTATAAGAATACCAGGCTGGAATTTTAGGTTAAACACAATTGATCTATTGTTTAAACAACAGAGAATAAGAATAATGATCAGCTTGGTTAGAATTTTGATATTCTTATACATAAAGACATTTAAGACTTTAATGGTCAATAACCTGGACGTTGTGTTCAGTATTTTTAAGAAAAAATTAACACTTTGCGCTCGCGAAGTGTTAATCCACATGAGAAAGAATTGTCCGTTGTCAGACACCGCGATCATTAATCCATGTTGTTAAGGTATTTTTTTTACAATTAGGTAAAAATACCAAAGTAATGCTAATGTATACTTTCAGAAGCTTGTAATCCATTCACGGAAACTTTTGCACCACAAGCAATAATATTTATCAAATTGATACGTTTTAAAATAAGTTCTGCACATTAAATTAATTGTCTTTGGGCTAATCTGCCCAAATCGTTGTTTCTGTTGTCTGCTCAACAGAATCGTCATACCTTTTTTATTTTGAACACGCTGAGATGGGCGAATATGCAACCGGACAGTACTTAGAATGCTTTTCAATTGCCTATATATTATGAAAAAAAAAATGCATGGGTTTTGCTCCGCTCATAAACGAAAGAAAATTCCCTGATTCTTCCCCCCCCCCCCCCCCCCTCCACCTTTATCAAAAATGTCATACTACGAAGATGTATGGCTGGCTGGCTGGCTGGCTGGCTGGCTGGCTGGCTGGCTGGCTGGCTGGCTGGCTGGCTGGCTGGCTGGCTGGCTGGCTGGCTGGCTGGCTGGCTGGCTGGCTGGCTGGCTGGCTGGCTGGCTGGCTGGCTGGCTGGTATTTCGATAAAAGGAAAACACAGCAAAGGTTTGCATAATTTAAACAAGACCAAATTGTTGTACTACAGGTCCATGTAACTAATGAATGGTGAAAACTGGAAAAGATCATCACAGAAGCTGCACTTCACTCACTTTGTTTTAACAATAGAACCACTTTGTTCCAGACACACAGTGTATTTAGCCATTATTTCAACTGCCAACTGAACACAATAATTTAATTGAGCGATAGCAATAAAGATGCAAAAAAATTAACAAGTGAGGGAAGGAAGGTGATGACACTATCCATTAATAAGAGGATCATAATGAGCAACAAGATCATGACACTACAACACACCCTAGCCACATATGCAAAAGGCTAGCATAATCAATTCACCCATTAGATTATGGTACAGACAAAACATCTGACATCAGAAGCCCCACAGACTTATGATAATTATAAGAACTCATTAACAAACATAATACTTCTTAGTATTTTTAATATATGTTAATTTTTGAAAATAGATTTTATAACAGGGTATATCAACTATCAGATTGGGCATGATTAGTGGCTGCAATTTGGACGGCAATTGATAATGTGATTAGATTAGAATGTCAAGATGTTTCTGATAAGATTTACACTTATACCTACTTATTGTTTTAGCGTACTAATTTAAACTTTTTCTATTTTATAGTTTACTTTATGTCATATATGGATGACAAAAATGGAACTTGGGAAGATTCAGTTGAATTTTGTGAAAGATCTGACCGTCAATTGGTAACCATAAAAAATGAGCATGAGTACACGCATCTGTCAAGAGGAAAAAATTCTTTTTGGATTGGTGGCAGTTATTCTGAAGATGACGAAAAGTTTGTGTGGATTGATGGTAATTTTTTCTGGGATGTTTTGGGTTTTTTATAATTAAAAAATGTTACAAAGAGGGTTATTTGGATTCTTAGGCGAGGGACAGAAAACTATTTTGGTTATGCAGGTTGCCCTAGCTCTTACCCAGATGAAAGAAAATCTAGTAGATTGGTTCTTGAAAATCCAAATGTCAACATTATATATTATATCTCATCCTTAGGGAAAGGAATTTTTGGCAGAAATTTGTTAGCCCTTTGTCACTATTGTACATAATTGAAACACTAATATAAATAATGTCTAGAATCATGTGGTTTTGATCAGCGGTTAAGAAAGTATCATGCTTTTAATATCTTGTTGACATATATTTTTATAGTTGGTCATTTACATTTTGACTATTTAAATACACATTTTCTTGATCATCGTTTCAATTATGTACAAAAAAAAAAAAAAAAAAAAAAATCCTATGTTGTTTTATCTTTATTCTAATGGCCTCCTTCACTTCTTTTGTTTGGATAATAATTAAACTCTGTAATTTCATCATTAAAGTAACTTCTAAAACTTGTTATTTTGTGTTACAATCTTTAGGGCAGTCATTAGCAACCTATCTTGAAATAATTGGTTGCCTCTAGTCACCCACAAACGTGAAAAAAATTAACAGACAGTTGAAATTTTTTGGCTTTTCCTAAAGATGGCAATTTAGCGTTATTTCTAAAGCTGAAAACCCAGCAGTCAGTAGTCACTAATCACAGACAGTGCATTATAATATGCATGTATTTGAAATATTATAGCCTACATGTTAGGGATTCTGGCCTAATGCCCCCAGACCAGTTTAGGTAACAACGCAAGACTAGTCTTAAGAACTTTTTAATACAAACATTTAGTATTTCTGAGTCACTGTAGTTTCTCTTTTTATGCGCGTTTTGTTTAGGGATCACATGTTAGAGATATGATTTCTTTATTTTATAGGTGAGCCATTAGATTCATCAAATGCAATTACAAGGATTAGTGCTGAAAACAACTGTCTTTTAATGAATATCACAGGGGAATGGGTACCGCATAATTGCAGTGCAGTTGAATCTTTTGTTTGTAAAGTCAAATTCCAAGGTTTGTTTTTTAGGTGTTTTCAGTTCTGAAAAATACTTTGAAAGTCAGTCAATTTTTGCTTGATTGTACCAGAATGTTTACTGGTATGGATGATGCCAAGGTGGTACCAGTGCCTTAGTTGTAAAAAGCAAACATAGATAAAAGGATATGATACAGAATTTTTTATGCATTTCTTAAGAAATTCTTTACTGTACTTTTCTACAGAGTTAATGAAAGTGAAACAGAAAAACAATCAAGGAGAGAAAGGAAAGACTCTAAAAACCACTGACTTGATAAATATTTTTGACTGACTATTCAAATGTGATAGGAAATAAATTTTATGGTATTTTTTTTAGATGTGTGGCAATTTGACCCATCAAAAACAAGTAAATATATTTTCTAGTAGAGTATTTGGTTATAGATTCTTTCAATAAGTTCTTAAGCAGTTTGATTTAGTTGATTGGATGAGTTAACCCCTTAGTGCCTGTTTTTTTGGTATTTCCAGAAAAAAAGCACCATTTTCAGAAATCAACTTGTGCTTCCAACACTGTTAGGGTTATTAAGGCAAGTGTAGACTTGTTTAAGGGGTAATTTTTAGGTGTATTATTGTATTATTGTAATATTTGTCATGTTAAAAACTTTTAAGGTTGGAAAAAAATTGACATTTTTTTTTGTTGCAATATATTCATATGTCACAAAAGGTTGGCGTATCATGACCTGTCTATAATTTGTTTAGTTACTTCAACAGACCAAAGTGCACGTTTCTTGTTTTCCGTAGTTGTTTCTCTTACTTACGCAACAAAACTTATTTCTTGTTGATAACTAATACACCAAGTAAACTCAAATATATTTGTGGGCATAGTGGTATGTAAGATCCGTTTGGTTGACTAAAATTACTGAAAAGAACTGCCATCAACACTCCCTTAATAAATAAAATAAGGAAGAGGTAAAAATAAGCAATATTTTCCCAGTCGTTATATGTATGATATTTTCTTATTTTCCAACTTTATTGTTAAATGAGATGTGTTTAGCATTCCACTTCCAACTATTTTGTTACATTTAATATTTAACTTGATATCTAATTCTACATCTAAGTCTCCATTGCAAGGCTTATAATCAACTCCAATTCGGTTCGCCTGTATTTGTCAATACTACAAAGTCATTGCGTGGTTTAATTTAACTGTGCTCTGACAAAATTTGTTTATCTTCTACCATTGTTTTTAATAAGTTTAAGTTGCATAAAAATATTAGTGTGTTTGAGTTTAATCACAAAAAATAATTTCACACATTTATCTTTATTTTAGATGGTCCTTGCATGTCTCCATCCTTACAAAATGGACAAAATTGCTATACTGTAGGCTCTGCTCCTAAATCTATCCGTGATGCACGATTATGGTGTGAGCATCGACAGTCCACTTTAACATCAATTCGTGATGAAGTTGAAAATGATTATATTGCTTCCTTGCTTCCTTCAGAAGAATTCTGGATCGGTAAAATAACATCTTGGTTTGATGGTATGTATCTATTAAGTAATACACTACTTCTGTGTATCTGTCTGTCTAATAACTAGCCTATATTAGCACTGCAATACTCCGATGTGTGACAGAAAAAGTGAATATATTCTTAACAGGCAGTATTTTAATGTCAACAAAAAAAATTTGTTTTGATGTTAATAGCAGAATAATTTTTCTTATTGAAAAAATGCCTAATCCTGTAACAATATGCTTCCATTCAAAACAAATAGAGGCCAATAATACAATAGTGAGTGCATTTTTTACTTTCTTGAAAAGAGTAACTTCACTTTCACAAAAGCAGATTAGATAAGAAGTACAGTACAGAAATTTATAATTATAAAATGTTGTAAAGTATTTTGTTTAAATTAAAAGTAATTGCAAACTTTAATTTGATTTGGGTTTTTTTAAAGGTAATACATGGAACTACACAAATTATAAAAGTGTTGTTACTGAAAATACTGGCTGTAGTGTCATGGATAGTACAACGCGTAAATGGGACATTATGTCTTGTTCATTAAATCGCAAGTTCGTTTGTAAGAAATGGATTCCAGGTATAATTTTTGCGTTCTTTTAATAAAAAACAATTTATAAAGAGCTCAAAAGTTAAAATAACCTTTACTAGTGCATCTTATTTCTCTCCATTAAAAGATTATGTACTGCCCTCATATCACACTCCTTCCTCCATATTTTTAAAGAGTTCACAATAATTTGTGGCTATTCATAACTTGTTTGTAAAATACATAACACTTCAACTAAAAATAAAAAATTGATGATTATCCCTGAATTCCTAGGAAACCACATAAAAAACATTTTGTGCTAAAATCCCAAAAAGAAACCTAGGCTACTAGGCCTTGTGCATAGTCAAATCAATGCGTCATGTTTTTGTTGTTGTTTGCTTTGTAAAATACAATTTAGACAGCTTTCTATTGTCATACCTCTAGAAACATAAACTTGGCCATTTATGTTGAAGTGTGACATTCAGCGTCAGGTGAAAGGGAACGTTTTAGGTCTATGAAGGTAGTAGACAAAAAATACTTAATCACAATTTTTTCTAATTTAAAAACAAAGCTGGTTAATATTTCTTATGTTTCCATGTTATTGTGGGATAATTTTATGTCTACATCTAGATCTGAAAATGTGTTTTGTTATACAAGCATACAGCTAGTTATTATTATTTTAGGTGTTGATGATAACCATTGTTGGTACCCTAGGACATTGAGAGATAACAATTGTTACTTGGTAAATAAAACCCGAAAGACCTGGAGTGAGGCTAATGTTTCATGTGTTGATGATATAATGGAGTTAGTTTCAATCAAAAATGCTGCTGAAACCGATGCTGTTAAAAGTCTCTATCCTTATTCAAATTTATTTTGGATTGGAGCTTATCAGTCCGATGGGACCTGGGAATGGATTGATGGTAAGTTTAAAAATTCAAATTTAAAAACTAAGGTGGCCTTTACAGGGACCCGACATGAGATTTACCAGAAATGAGATTTCAAACTGCAGGGAAATTTTTTGTTATGTTTTTGTTATGGTTTTCCTAAATTCTCTTAGAATAAAGTATTATATATAATTCTGTTATTCCTTCTAAGGTGTCCTGGTTTTCCTAAATTCTCTTAGAATAAAGTATTATATATAAGTCTGTTTTGAACTAGCATTGTATTGTATTTCGTGATCCTGGGATCTTAATATCTTTATTTTAAAAGAAATAAAACAACACAACTTGATTAACAACACAACTGCACAATAACTTAGGGTCTATAAAGATATCAGGTTTATCAATAAAAAAAGGGTATGGGAGATCTTTTAGTCTCGAGTTGGGTGAGTTTCGAGTTGTGGTCAGTGAGTTGCTTTTTTCACAGTACCGAATCATTTTTACGAACTTGAAACAATAAAGTTATTTCTGTAAACTTTTCTAAAAAAATAGGATCTCTGCATAACAAGTTCCAAAATAAAACTCTTCTTTAAATTAAATCATACACAATTTGTCTCTTCGCAAATTCAATATGGCTACAATTCCCCTTTGTTGCTGCCATGCCACTGATTGTTGGCAAGGGTCAAGGTCAATTTCACCTTATGCACCATAGTGATCAGAAACCCTGCAAGTACTACAAAGCGATTGTCTGTGAGTTATAATTTAATAATAAATAATTCAAAATATTTATCTGCCATCTTATAGCTATATGACATGTTTAAAAATTTCACTTGTGGCGCAAACTAACTTACGCATGATTTATATTGAATTTAAATTTTGAACTTTGTTCCCTTCCAAATCATGATTTAATGCGATGGACAAAAACGTTTTCACCAAGTTTAAAAATTCTTATCGATAAGATCAAGAATTGTATTTTTCCCATTTCTTTTTTGTTTTTGAGTATATAAAAATGTTACCTGTCAGACTGTAAATTTTAATCGTTTATAAGAAACTCCAGTGGTGGAGACTTCGCGCTCTGGTCTACGACAAGCAAAGTTATTTTTCCAGAAATCGATTACCATAAAATGAGGCAAATCACTAACTCGGCACCTCATAACTACCAAATCACAGAACTCACAACTTGAAGATTACCAATACCCTAAAAAAACACCCACATGATACATCGCGCACCCCAAGCTTTAATAATTTTGTTTTGCGCAAGTGATCCTGATATATAGAAATTATGAATATTCAAAAAAGTGAAGTGACAAAATGTTTTTGCCCCTGTACACCACACATAGGTCTGCTGTTTTGGTATGGGAAAGGAGTGTGGTACAAATTCCAGCAATGTTAACGGTCAGGAATTTCAATCCAGACATCAAAAAGTTGTGAGTTGAGTCATTAATTATACTTTGGGACTACTTGTGAGACAAACAATATTTATATGTAAATCAAATTACGGTTGAAGGATGGCTAATAATGACAATGATAAAGATGGGTCATGAAAATCATTACTTAAAGCACTTCAAATGACGTTTTCAAACCTGACAATTGTAAGATTGTAACTTTAAAAATTCCGGCATTTATACTTTCCTAAAAAACGTAATGATCATCCACACAAAGAATAATAAGCATTTTTGTTCTATTATGAAGAAATTAACCAACCGAAGTCTATTTAAAGTCAACGTGTACATTCTAGCTAATCTATTGACTCCTGACGCAAGTAAAGAATTACATAGACTAAGATCTAAGATATCATCAGCATGGTCCCTTCAAAGTTGATAACTGTGGATTACAGCTTATACCTAGCCTTGCGATCTTTAACTGGTTCGAAGAAGAATGCAGATGAGACACGGATGAAACAAGCATAATTGCACTTACAAGTAAAACAGGCAATATCTCGTTGGCATTATTCCATTAAAAATTATTTTTTAATTCTGAAACTAGAATATGTCCTGTGTTAATCTCAATGAAAAAACGAACTATATGAAAAACAAATTCAGATTACCAAGTTTAGAAATCAAAATTGTTCAGCTAGCCAAACTTTTTTTAAAACTGGTGGAGCAGTTAATGACTTAGCTGTTATCCCATTTCTCAGAATTTGGCGTGTCTTCGTGTACATGAGAGCAATGATTCATCCCTGATTGATAGGCCTGAGACATGGAATATTACTATAAACATTAGGAATTTCAGTAAATAACAAAAATTTATTAAAATTGAAAAATTGGAATTGTGCATGCTGAAAGGGTAGTTTTTTATTAAAAATATAAAATCATCTCTAAAACAAACAGTTGTGGGACATGAATTGTTATGTCCACTTAGAAAGATTTTTACTTTTGAGAAGTCTGATACAAAATTTTCCTAATTAGACCTCTCAGGTTGGTCAGTCTGTTGGTTTGTCTAATAACAGCATTAAAAGCAGAATGGAAACATTTCTATGAATACATTAATATGTGAAATATCAACTGTTTATTTCATGCAACATCCAAGAATATTGACTGATACCAAAGTATTGCCAGAGTATGTAAGGGAAATATTTGACAGATATGGCCCGAAATAAACAGTTTATTACCCAGGTTTGCTTCACTCTGCAAAGCGAAATAGAACAGTAGCTAACAGGGTATAGAAACCATTTCTTGGTATAACTCATTTCCTTTGTGGAACAAATGAGATTCAGACGAAAATGTAAATCGAATACTTTGCCAACATTATCATGTTATCATTTAAGGATAGTTTTGTTAAAAATACAGTAGCTACTGTTCACTTCTGTTTTGTCTTTGTGACATTCTTCATGTTTTTTTACAATGTTACCATATTTAATTCCTATGGTGGCAGGCAATACCAGAGAATATTGCCCCCTAAGACATAACTTCCTGCCAATTACTTTGCACAATTTTCAAAAATATCAATGCTGCCTCCTTATCCTGATAATTTCTTTCACATGGATAACCAATTTTTTTAAAGAAACTAATAGTACTTAATAGTACTTAATTTTGTCTTTCACAAATCATTTCTTACTTTTCACCAACTAAGGTTGGGCAAAAGGCAAAGGTAAAAATGAAGCAGAAACCATCATTTTGAGACATTTTTGCTCAAACATTTCCCCTGGACCTGCTGGAATGACTTTATTTCTTAGTACTTAATCCAGGCATAGCAATTTTAAACAACAATATAAAATACCCCTTACCTTCCTTACCCATCGTTAACAGTGTCTACACACAACGAAAAATTGTTTTATCAAGCTGGCAAATTTTTTTCCACAAATATTTGATCTTGTTTTTATTGGAAGAAAAAGTCACTTAAATATGCTAAGTACACAAAAGTCAAAATATCATTAAAACTTAATAGCCGTATCTCCACCATTATGCATTTTCAGTCACACAATTTCTCTCTTTTTTTCCCAATCGAAAGTATAAAGAACGTGGATGAATTATATTTTGATGCTATTGTTATTTTAAAGCCTTTTTTGCAACTTTTACATGAAAAATTGGAATTATTTAGAGTTAAAAATACAAAAATACAAAAATGCTCAGCAAACAGGGATTTGTGAGAATATTTTGCCACTATTTTAGGTAATAACTGGCAATTTACGCAGTGGGAAAATCCACCTGATAAAGATTGTATTGCTGTTAATAGTTCAACTGGTGTATGGCAAGGTGATGAGTGTGACAATGCGAACAGTTTTATTTGCATGAAGAGATTTGTGGGTAAGCGAGACATCATCGATAGTTTGTTTACTTCTACTTTTTTTAAACTTGCCATTATATAAACCTAAATAATTTTTACTATTTTTAGATAGGGTCATATCTGTTCCAGTTAGAAAAGAAGAGACACCATTGACACCATGTATGTTTTATCATTTTATGCTGTACTGTTAGTCCCTGTTTTCTAATTTTTTATTTATTTATTTATTAACATAAAGTTCAAGTGGAAGCTTATGATCCACGCACAGTTTCATTTCACTGCTTAAATTTATTTTATAGTTATACATAAGCCAACCTGGTTTTAATGCAAATGATGTCTTCTTGTCATATCAATGTTTGTCACATCCCTTCCAAATCACCTCTTTGGGTAACTCAAGAAAGAAATAGAATAAAAATTCTTTCTGCAAACTTTATTCTTTTTCTAATATTGAATAGAGAAAAGTAGAATCTTTCAGAATATGTGGGTTATATGTGAAAATAACTGACATCATCTGTGTAGGCAACTAGGCACCACTTGACCAAAATTGTGCCAATTCCCCAAAGTTGGACCAACTCATTTTAGAATTGACACATCAACACATTTTAAATCCTGATATCTTTATTGGTGGCTCGTTGTGAGCAGGATAATCCTTAACATAGTACTTAATTTTGTCTTTCACAAACCATTTCTCACTTTTGTAAATTTCTAAAATATATTTTGAATATGGATGGTTTAAAACGTCATCAAAGTAAATCTCTGTCACTGTTTGCTTTTCCAATCAAGTGTATATTTCATTGGCAATTTAACTAGGTGAATTAATAATTGTTTCAGAACAGCATCTTTTATTTTCAGCACTTTCATAAAATGTTAGACCACTAACCTAAGCTTCAGGTAACCTGCCTTCACCCCAAAGCAAATTTAAATAAATTGTTCAGCAGTTTAAATTTCTTTTGTCTTAACTACACTTGTAATACAACCTATACGTCAAATGCAGATTCAGTAATATTTGCAGCACTCACACATTCACTAAGTACACATACAAAAATTGTAATCAATAAACATAAAGAAATTGAGTAAAATGAGTAAATCTATACACATAATCTATACATATATACAAAGATGAAAAGTAAATACATATAATATAAATTACCAACTAGTCAAATATACTAATGAAATTGAACTTTGGCAAGACAAAAAACTTCACTTGGAAGTGCATTGACTTGAGTAAAACTTTGACCTGAGACTAATACAAAAACTGACATAGACATTGATTTTAAGTTATAGCTTGAAACTTTGGACTATATATAAATAGAACTGGCATGTACCAAAGCCTACATGCAAGTAAGTGGTTATCCTTGATGACTAAACTACATTATATAAATCATCTAATTAATAAGTAAATAAATAAAACATTGTCAACTCTCCACAATCAAGATATGTGACATGATGGGACTAAAACTAAAACACAGAAATAACATAAAAAAATTGACTTAAAATGTAAAGTCCATCTAAATGAATGTTGCTTTGAACATGAATTCGTAATGAATTTGTTATAAATAGTGTCTATTACCTCCTTAGATAAAGCTGAGTATTGGATTTACCGCAAAAACAAAGAGTATTATATCTTGAGTGAAAACGTTACATTTAACGAAGCAGTTTCGTATTGCACAGCACTTGGTGGTTGGTTAATCACTGATACAACTGCAGCAAAACACTTTGTGAAGTATGAATCCAAATTTTGGGTTGATCTGAAATTTAATGGGAACAAATGGTACATAGACAACAAAAAGGTGTCTCCAACATGGGCTGAATTTTATTATGATACATATTCATGTGGTTATTTGCATAAATGTGGGTGGAAACAGCAACCTTGTGATGATAAAATAAAAGCCATATGCGAAAGAAATTGTAAGTAGACATGTTATGTTCTCTATCAAGCATGATACTAGTGTAAAGTAGTATAACAGGTGTACATGATTTGCACTGCTTAACATGTCATAAATTATTCACAGACATTTGCTAGAAAAAACGACAAAATACGTTAACAATACAGTACACATTTGCAAATTTGCTATTACGTCATGTCTATATCATACAGTTTTTTTTGTTTTGCTTGTTCAAAAAATAACAAATCTGTCAGTTCTCCTGTTTATGTGGAGTGTTAGGCGATTTGTTTGTTTACCCTTTGTTTGCAATGGCCCATTTTTATTACACTTGTAAATCAAGTGTAATAAAAATGGGCCATTTAATGGGCCGTTTAATTATTAGCGATGTGAATATATTTTGTGCACAAATGCAGTAAGTTGTTACTGGTTTCTAATATGTATTATTTAGTTGAGAGCTCTCCGTATGATGGGATAATACTGTTTATCAAGAACCCCAAACATGACGACTGAGGATCTGAACTAGCAACTTTCTCAGTCTTACATTGTCTCTGATAGTTGAAATAATACTGTACTGGCTTTTAATATCATTGGCAGTGGTGATATCAATGACATCATCATCATCATTCTCGGCTTAACGTCCGTTTTCCATGCTAGCATGGGTTGGACGGGGTATATTAATGACCCTCTTCCAATCTGATCTAGACTGTGTTAGATCTAAACTCAACTTCCTCTGTATCAAGTCTGTCCTTATAACCTCCTGCCAAGTCTTTCTCGGTCTGCCTCTGATACGATACAATACAATACGATGCAGATATTATGTCGAAAATATCTATTCTAATGGCAAGAGAAAAGAGATACAAAGTTTGTTAAACACACCATTTTTAGAATGCCCCTGTTGAATGTACATCCTCTAAAAATTAAAAAAAGTGTAATCTAATGATATTTTACTGTTATACAATTTTTAGTGCTCCCAGCAACTCCATCAACTAACAACAATCAAGCAACAACTATGAGCGCAAGTACAACTTCCTTGGATATAACCACAACCACTGATGCGTCCACCACAACCACTGGTGCGTCCACCACAACCACAACCACTGACACTTCCACCACAACCACTGACGCCTCCATCACAACCACTGATGCATCCACCACAACCACTAGTGCTTCCACCACAACCACTGGTGCGTCCACCACAACCACTGACGTTCCCACCACCACTGGTGCGTCCACCACAACCAGTGGTTCGTCCACTACAACCACTGACGCGTCCGCCACAACAACTGATGCGCCCACCACAACCACTGATGCATCTGCTTCGACCACCAGTGTATTAACCACAGCCACTGATGTGTCCACCACAACCACTGACGCGTCCACCACAACCACTGATGCGCCCACCACAACCACTGACGTGTCAACCACAACCACTGATGCGTCCACCACAACCACTGATGTGTCCACCACAACCACTGATGCATCTACCTCAACCACGGGTGTATTAACCACAGCCAATGATGTGTCCACCACAACTGCAACCACTGATGTATCAAAGACAGTGTCTACCACTGGTGCATCAACAACATTTATTGGTATGTTACCTACAACCACCTCATGTATCGAACTTTAAATTCTTATCTATCTTTTGAATTTGCAATATTATATAGTGCTTCTCTGATATTAAAGTGTGCATCACATGATAACTGTTGATGAATTTACATCTAAAACCTCCATTTTCATAATAATCTGAAGGGCAAAACGAATAGGTTTTAGTTGGTTTAGAAAAAGTTTTTAAATTTGCTTTGGTATCTCAGCAATTTTTTTGATGCTTTTTTATTATATTTATCTTAAGTAACCACAGTGAAAGTTCTGCAGCATTCAGAAAAAAATCATAGTAAGAACAACTCGTTTTTGGAAAAGATTGGAAAAAGTGTGTTTTATGGATTTCACTATACCTTGAAATATATTACAACTTATTAATAATAATAACTAGTTGATGGCCCGTGGAAAAAATCCACGTAATGCCGTCTTTTTTTTACCGCATTACGCATGTCTCGCTACTTGCGTGACAGACGTATACAGGTATTATAATATAGATAATAATGTCATTGTTGACACAAACATTTTTGCGATGTTTAGTTGTGTTAATAATTACTAAATATACCATTTAGACTTGAATGTGAATATGTTAAAATGTTGACTTTTTTGTACTCTAAAAAGGTTTAACCATATTTTGAAATAAAAGAAATAATGAAAATTAGAATAAAAATGCTAAAATTATCTCAACTAAAATCTCTCTCAATCTAAACTTCCTTGTCTTTAATACCGAAAATGCTTAGTTGTTGGAAATAAAGAGAGAAATACACTTGTCAAAAAGTCTTTTACATCTTTTTTTATTTATTAACAAATATTTAATCACTTCAAAATTACAGTTGATGTTATTTTTAATTTCTATTTTTTGTGCGTTATTTGTTACTTTTGTAAAACAGCCTGTGATTTGGGAATCGTTAAGCCTTGTTACACTGTTAATAAAAGTTTACTGTACTACATTGCACTTAGGCCATGTTTATTGCATAAGAAAAACATAACATTATTCCTTTCTGTAGCACATTGGACAAAATGGACGGACTGGATACCTTGTGATGTTGTTTGTGGAAATGGTAGCCAATCACGTTCAAGGCGCTGCATAAATACAGGGCATGGAAATTGTCAAGGTCACTCAATCCAAAAAAGTCGTTGTTTGGGAAAAGGTGACTGCAGCAAGTTTTCTCTTGTTGGAGGGAGCTGTAAAGACTACTGTAACACATTTGGTATGAAATAAGTGTTTTTTAATTTTTTTTTATCTTACAAATCTAGGAAAGCTAGTAATGGCAGGTTAATAATGGCATTGGAATGTCCTAGATGTTTGAGTTTTATTATATTGTCCTCACATACTGCAGCATCTTAAGCACCTAATGAAAAAATATTATTTACCTGCTTTAATGCCCTAAGTCACCAAGTGTCAGATTCATCATATATATCAAGAATTTTTTAATATCTAGGGCAAATTTGCGACCCTCTTATGCAGACTGGTGAAAGTATTGCACCGTTTAAAGTAGTTGGTTTTCAATGCTCAAATGACACAGCTAAAGGCAACTGGAATAATACTTATTCTCCCTACTTCAACAGCGAAACGAAAGAATGTGTTGGTTATAAAAACCTCCCAAAGCAAATAAATTGCAATGCTGAGCCGCCTCAGTCAACATATCTGCGACTATGCCAGTGTTTTGCAGAAGGTAAAACATCAATATTTATTTTTATGCTATTATCCATCCACTTAGGGTTATAAAGGTTTGACAATGATTGTGTTTTCATCTTCTTTTGAGGTTTACCCAGAAAAATAAATTTTTACCTTCTTATGAATTATAATTTATATGTGGTCACGTTGGAGCAAGACAGAAGTCTTTTTTGTTATCAAAATATTTTTTTTGTTATCTTCTCAGTTTATTTTGTTTTGATTTTAATTGACATTGTGAACAATATAGATGATCTCTTTATGACGACATGGTCACCTTGGAGTGAATGTTCATCATCTTGCCATGGAACACGCAACAGAAGAAGATACTGCTCTGTTGGTGGTTTTTCAACTTTTTCCAACAATAGATACGAAGTTGAAGATTGCAATGTTGATGTGATTTGTCCTGGTGTGTGTTTGTTTTATTCTAAACCATTTTATATCATGTTTGCTGTAAATAGTCAAATGTTAAATTGATTTGGATGTATTCATAATCCATATCCTTTGTATAACATTAAGGGTGTATTATTTGTTCTGAACCTGTCAACCTTACTAAAACCTCTTGTTTCACTAACAAATACATTTTACGGAAGGTTAAGAGGAAACAACACGCATGTTTAATGTTACTTCAATGCAATGTTTTAGTTATGTTTAATGACATTCTTAGCCAACTAAAAGGTCGAAAAAGTAGAAAAGTAGTGACTTATGGAGATGAGAAAAAAATCATTGTACAAATACAATACCCCTCATATTCCTTTTGTAATTGTAACACATTAATCATAACATGTGCTGAAACCTGTTTTTGCAACATATTGTTGTATCTGCTATAGTAATAGTAATAATAACTTTTTCCCCTTTAAAATATCGGTTTTGTTGTTTACATTTATGATTGACGTCAACAAACCATGTGATAAAAATAATGCAATTTAATTTGATAAAATGGTCCTAACGTCACGCTTCTGAACAGGGTAACCTATGATGATCCAAAAAATGTCAAAAATTTTAGTTCTGGTTAGAAATCTGAGTATGTGTTTTTTCTTATTTAACTTTAAAGAGCATTTACTTTTTATGCTGTGAATGCCTTGTTTTATGAACAGATTCTAAAGGAAGAAGTAAAAAGTTGTTCTGAGTTTTGAAGAAGAAGTGCCAAAATTATATAACATTCTCTAACATTGTTCAACCCAAGAAAGAGCTGTTTGTGTTTGTTTACAAATTTTGGATGATCTGTGAATAAAGCCAGATAAGCCAGAACTAACTTTTCCGCCTTTTCTTATTTTTTATATTTAAAAATATAATATATTAATACTGCATTTCCTCTAATTAGCGCAACCCTCTAATTAGCGCCACCCTCCAATCAGCACCGCACCTGAAGTTTAAAGTTCGTAATAAGCGCCGCCCTCTAATTAGCGCCGCCCTCTAATTAGCCCCGCCCTCTAATTAGCGCCGCACTTGATTATTTAAATTCTACTCTTTTCTTAGCAACAACATCTTCTACATTTAGTTCAAGATAAGAACATTTCTTTTTCTTTTTCTCCAGTTCTTCATGAAGGACTTTTAAAAGTCTTTTATTCATCGTGAAGCATTTAAATTAAGCTGGAAGTACAAGTCCAAGCTCTCTCTTCCTCTTTCCAGTTACATTTGCTATCACTGAATTAGAATTGTCTGCTTGGAGGAAAGTTCTAGGTAAGTGCCCAACAAGAAGTTCTTGTTTTTCTCCACCATCGCTCTCTCTTTTTTTATAAACACCGATCGCGTAGTCGTCATACTCTTTTGTCAGGTTTGCATTTAAGTTTTTTCCTACAGTTGGCACCCAAATATCCTTGTAAACGTGGTGGCCCCTGATATTCGTTTGGAATTCAACTTTAAAAACAAAATCAAAGTTTTTAGGAGTTGCTCTTGCCATCTTGAAGTTTTCTGAAGTAGTGAAGAAGTGAAGTCCTTGTATTGTGTTGATTTCAAACAAGTTGCGAATTCGTGAGCGAATGATGCTCTTTCATAGCATTGAAGTTTGTAGACATAGCAGCGTGTCATTTGTGTGTTGATAAAGGTAGTGTGCAACACACGAACAACATGGCTTCGACCGAAAATTTCACATAAAGGGGGAAAGATAAGATCTTTTTCCTTGGATTTTATAAAATGAGTTGTTAAATATGCCATGAGCAATTCAAATCGAGAGGCTGCAAGAAAACAGGACGTCGACGAGAGAAGTGGCACTCAAAATTTAAAGAAATAACTACAAAACACATGGAGAAAGGAGGCTCGAAACGGAAAAGACTTGCAGGACCAGGTAAAAAAATTACAACACCGACCTTGAGGATGAACTTGTTGAATGAATTCATGAACGAAGGGCTGCTATACTTAGAGTTTCCCGGAAATTGATGATAAAAAAGGCCAAATCCCTCATGATGAAAGCACTAATGATCCGGCAGACAAAGAGAAGTTTGTGGCAAGTTGCGGGTGGCTTGAAAAGTTTATGAAGAGAAATGGACTTTCTCTTAGGAGACGCACAACAATCGCTCAAAAAAAGTTCAAGTTCTATGACTGATAAACTTGTGATTTTAAAGCTCTTTTGATATCCGAATACGATACATGGCTGAGCTCTGGAATTCACCAGTGCACCAAGACAGGAAATATGAAAGCCCCTCCAAGAAGAAAAATTGTTGAACGGGTCCTTGAAGCATGGAACAAAATTTCCAAAGAGCTAATTATTAAATCTTTTAAAACTGTGCCCTAGACTTAGAGATCGAAGGCAGTGAAGACAAATTGATTCACTGCTTCAAAAAGGAAAAAGCTTGTCTGAGCGAAGACGCCAGAGTTAAGGAAGCTTTGCAAATAATTTCCGACAAGGATTCACAAGAGAACCCTTTTAAATAGATTTCTGATTAGGATAAGGATCACGATGGCAATAGCGACGATGGTCTTAATGTCTGATCTGGTCTGATTCATTCCATGGATTCGTATTTCAGAAATAAATACTGTAAACGTAAAATGAATTGTCTTTTCTGTGATATTTTAATACTTACTCTCTAAACCTTCAAAAACTAAAAATATTGAACTTTGAAATAAGCGCTGCCCTCTAATTAGCGCCGCCCTTCTAATAAGCGCTCATTTAAAATCTTAAAAATTTAATTAATGATGCTAATTTGAGGAATAACGGTACACCTATTGGATCACATGCTTTCAACAAACCTTAAGGAGATTACCTGCAAAAGTACTAAAAAAAATTGTAAATGTAAATGTCAATCTGATATATTAACGTTGTGACGTAAGTTTTTTTGTCAATTAGAAAAAAAGTGAATGTCACCATTGCCCCTTACAAACACAGATTCAGCGTGGAAAACAGTTAAAAATTACTGACACAATCCCCTGTGTAGGACTGCTTGGGACCAAATTGGGACCAATTTCCTAAAGCTGGGTCAACCACATGTTTTGGAAGAGATGATGTCATCAAAAAACCTTTAAACCCAATATTCGTTTGTTAAAAGCACACCGTCCTATACATTTTCTCAATCAGTGTTTCAAGCCTTATGCAATAGAAGCAAACGAATTTCTGGAAAAAAAAATTGTGTATCCACAGCTCATTGCTGACAAAAATTCAATTGACAGTTCTCTTTCACTTTTTAGCATAGGCTCCTTGACTTGTTGTTATTATTGCATTTCATTGCGCATTGATAATTTTTAGTAAATTAAAAGCGCTGTTAAAGATTTACCTTTATCTATTTCATTAGTTACTATGTAATTTGTTATATTTTTTTGTCAGTGCATGGTCAATATACTGTTTGGACGCAGTGGTCTCAATGCTCAGCAACCTGTGGAGGAAGTATGCAAACAAGAAACAGAACATGTACAAATCCAACTCCAAGATTTGGTGGATTCGGTTGTATTGGTGCAAGTGTTGAATCAAGGCAATGTGGTTATAAGAAATGCCCAAGTAAATCTTCCTTATTTGATTTTTTGTGTAATAATTTTCCATTACGAAACTCTTTTAATTTCATGCTTATCCATAACTACTGGTAAGCCTGTGAAAATTTTTTCAGAAATTCAACTGTTAGAAACATCATCATCATCATCATTCTCGGCTTAATGTCCATTTTCCATGCTAGCATGGGTTGGACGGGGTATATTAATGACCTTCTTCCAATCTGATCTAGACTGTGTTAGATCTAAACTCAACTTCCTCTGTATCAAGTCTGTCCTTATAACCTCCTGCCAAGTCTTTCTCGGTCTGCCTCTGGGCTTTGCCCCAGGAACTATCAAGTCTCTACACTTTCTTACCCAATTATCCTCCTCCATTCTTTCCAAACAAGAAACAACCATAGGAATTTGCCAGTCTCACTTCCAATTACCTTGTTTGGCTTACAAACAACAGGCATTATTATAATGCCTTGTTTACTTTTTTTTATTTGTCCAATTATTCTAAAAGATTCAGCAGTCAAAGAAAGGTGGTTTTATATTTTTTGTGTTAAAAACAAAACTTCAAATGGGGACAATATTTACTGAAGAATTCGCAAAAGCATTTTTCTGGTGTTTTTTGCTGTAGGAAATTTCTTGATTCCATGTTTGTAGTTAACCCTTTTAATTATTATGAAAAGTATATATACGTCATAATTACATTTTCAGGATCTGTTTTATTTTATCAGCCTTTATGTGGATCCTGTAAATACAGCTCAAAGTCAGTGTTTCACAGCGTATATATACGTCCGAAGAGCACCGAGTTAAGCTTTCACGATGCAAAAACTTTGCAAGAGAGCTTAGATTTTGGGAACCTTTTGTAGTGGAATAATAGCCTATGATGGGATTTGAGGGTGAGGAAGCTATGTGCACAAAAACAAACAGAGTGAAAAAATTGTTTACCATAACATATTACTGTTACGGTACTTAGAATAACTTTAAAATAATTTTTTTAACATAATAATTTAATGGAGAATTGTCCATGTTTACAATCAATACAATACGTTAATTTTTAATTAATTTGATGTTTAGTAAATGGAGAGTGGAGTGGTTGGTCTTCATATTCAGGTTGCACGAAACCTTGTAATGGTGGTGTGCGTGTGAAGAGAAGATACTGCACTAGTCCTGCACCATTGTATGGAGGAAGACCATGTCATGGAGCATGGAATCATACTGTGCCTTGTAACCAAAGACTTTGTCCAGGTATGAATTTTAAAAGTCTGTACACATAACAGAATATTGGTATAAATAACCCTGCACATTATCTTCCCAAGTGCTGCAAAGATGATGGATCGAGTGGGACTTGAACCCACGAGCTCTCGCTTGCCGGGCGATTGCTCTACCGACTGTGCTATCGATCCGATGCTATCTCTCTAGCACATTTAGTAGATGAGGCGAGGATACTACCTCCTTGCGACATACCACGAGGGCGAGGCGTATGTCCTCCTTGCGACATACCTTTCTACTAACACATACCAACGAGATATCACCGAATGATTCACAATCGGAGCTCAAGTGCCAACCGACCAATCCAATTTGCCGCACTTGTTAAGCTCTTAGCACCCGGGAGAGGCACTTGCCCAACGGAGCCCGGTTTCAGAACTAAGTCCATCATCATAACAGAATATGTTTTCCTTTTTATTAAGTCATCCCTTATTTAAGTAAATTTATGGCTGTATCGTTTTTTGTATATTTGTCAATTTAATTGTTAAATTTTAGCTGCTTATGTCAATGTTACTTGTAAATTCGACGTACCCTATCATCCAAACTTAGAATTTGTTTCTGGAGAACGGTGGAATCAACTTGAAACAATGATATATCAACAGGTTGATTTTTCTCATTTGTTATTATGTTTTTTTATTGAAAGGTGTAGAATTGTCTGTTTCATATTGTTAGATATATTTTTTTTAGATATTGGATTCTTATAGTGAAGGTTTTAAAGATGCAGTCACTGGAGTAATATTAAACGATGCAAGGTAATGTAAGAACAAACGTTGAATCAACGTCTTTTGCCTTTAAAATAGTTTTGTTTTACAAATTTTGTGATATTTTTATGTAAATTGTTTATTTGTTAGACGGGGAAGTATCCTGGCATCTTTCACAGTTTTTTTCTCTTATTTTGATTCCTCTCAACTGGTTTACTTGCAAGATAGTATACAGAATGAAAGCTCAATTGCAAAACTTCCTGTAGTTCCTAACAGTCCCTCATCATTTATCACTGGATCAGGTCAGTTTGTGTTTCAGTGTTGATAACAAATGATGTGTAATTTATATTTATATGTGTTTATATTAAATTATAAGTTACAAATTCGTAGTTATCAATGAAAAAGCAGGATTGTTTAAGCTGGGGCTTTAGTTAAGAAAAAGAACATGATGCATAAGAGTTTAGATCTTGGAGCTGTTTTGCTTAGTCATTAAGGAATTTGCCTTGTAATTGTAATCCTGTTCAATCCTGGCTCTAACCAACTTAGGTACAATTAGCACAGGTGGGGTAATCTAATCTGTGTCAAAAGGGAATAGCGTCTCTTATGATAAATCATTTCAACTACCTACTTTATGATATGCTGACACATTTTTCGTATCAATAGCGTTTTGAAAAAGGTAATTATAACATTTAGTTCCAACTGCTCCCCCATCCAACATACATGTTGTATCTACTTCTCCAACATCTTTAAATGTATCTTGGGGTGACGTTGACATCACTTTACAAAATGGAAACATTCAGGGTTACCTGTTGTTTTATCGCGAAAAGTTTAAACCTTCTGATCCTTATGAAGTGTATGGTTCTGTTGGATATTGGGCTGAAATAACTGGATTGAAACCTGGTACAGTGTATGTCTTCAGGCTGTTGGCATTTACTGCTGCAGGTAATGGAGTGGCATCTAATCTGATGGGTGTTAAAACAGTGGAAACAGGTAAATTAATATATGTGCTTACAAGAAATGTTCTAATTATTGCGAATTGTTCTCCCTGTAATTTTTACAAATGTATGTAAATTATAACTTAGTCTTTTTTTAACTGCTTAAGAATACGTGGTAAGCGTATTTTGCCAGTTTTAACTAGTGTAGGTTTTACTTTGTTTATATGTAATACAGGTATCGTGAAAATTACTTCAAAGTTGAAGTTTGGTTGTTCTGACAAAATTTGTTTTTTAACGGTTTTACACACTGTATTTATTTATTTATTTGTTTGTTTTTAAGAATTAAGTGTTGTGTGTGGCAAATTACATTTTATAATGTCATGTTTGGGTAGATTTGCTTATTGGATTTGGAAAGCCAATTTGGAAATCTCTAAAAATCATGCATTAATATCTCTCCGTTCAGCTCCATCTGCACCACCGACATCTTTGACTGGTTTTGCAATTGATGCAGCATCCATATATGTGCAATGGTCTGGTGTTGATATGGATGATATGAATGGTGATCCACTTGGATACAATGTGTATTTTAATGATGGGTACAACACTAACAAGACAATTTCACTTTTCTCTCCACCGAACATTATACTAAATGGTTTGCATCCAGTCACTACATATGTTATTAATGTGTGTGCTTACAATGCAGTTGGAGAAGGACCATGTGAAGCAACTGAAGTCACAACGAAATTGTCAGGTATTGCTTTGCTAAAAGTCATATTGTATGCTTTGTTTTTAAACTCAAAGGCTTAATTACACTACTAGGAGTAAAAAAAAAATTAGCTGTTTTTGAAATTTACTAAGGGGCTATTACCTGAGATTCAAATCCGTGTGGCTTAACTGCTCCAAACGTAGGCTTAGGTTTCTTGCGTAATTATGAAATCAAAGTAGATTTAACTTAACCTATATTCTGCAAGGTATCTAATTTAGTTTATATTTTTAACATAATTAGGTTGTAGCCCCTGTTCTTTTTTAATTAATACAAATTATTCAAAATGTTTTTTTTACTGCATAAGTTTATCAACAAACAAAACTGTGACCAAAGAGATGGGTTTTCAGAGCAAGAAGGCGTTGACCACAGCAGGTCCAATCATTAATTACGAGTGCTCTAATTCTTTAAGTGAACTGTTCCTTTAGAAGTTCATCCAGATTTGATTCTGACTGATTCTGATTACCAAAGAAATGGTAACTAGAGTATTTGGAGCATTTAGATCCTAATCTTGGTACCAAATAAATAGCCCTTGTAAAATTTTCATGAAAACAGCGTAGCCTCCAGTTATTGGCCTTTAATGACACTTAATAAAATAAAATACAAATATTTTATGGGTTGACTTATTCAAATAAGACTTTTTAGGGTGTATTTGTTTCAACTATTCCAAGTCAAATCTTCATAAATTGTATATTCAATTGTTTATTCAACAAAGCAAGCAAGACTTATATCATTGGCTAACTTTACTAAAACCATATAGTGAGTTTGTGGGCAGGGCTATATTATTATGCATGCATCCACATTATAATATAATTATGCAGAAAATGTAAACAAATGAAAAACAAAACAAAAATAAAGGTGTTAAAGAAGACATCTTGTTTATAATTTTTATAATTTGTATAATTTGTATAATTTACGTAAATTATACAAATAAATTAAATTTGACAGCTTTTGAGAAGGTTGAGAAGGCTAAAACAAATAGACAGAAACATGGCGTGAACTTTTCCTTCCAAACATTCTGATCAGTTGGGAAAATGTTTGGAAGGTCTTCTCGGAAAGTTTAGTAGAGCTGAAATAAATGAAAACGATTGGTTAAGCATGTTTAGAAGGCTCAAAGGTACTTACTTCCAATAATTAGTTTCACATAATTAGGTGCATTTTTTTCTCACTGTTTTAGCCCCAAGAGTCCCTCCACTCAACCTTATGGTTTATAGAAAGCTTCATAACACTTTATGGATAAAATGGAATTCAATAAATTCAAGCAGTGAGATAGTGGATGCATATCACATTCAATATTACATGATTGAGAGAGGTGGAAAGCCTGTACAAAAGGCTGAAATAAAAGAAGTGGTAGTGGTACCTTCCTTTTTAACTTACGAGCTAAAATTCTTGTCCTCAAATTCGAAATACATGATCAAAGTTTCTGGTGTTAATATTATTGGGAATGGAGATCCAGCGGTTATTGTTGGAGGTAAAATCAGTCTTTAGTGTGTGAAAAATCTAATGTTTATGCATTAAAGTTGACATTTGGATTATGCTAGAATGCTCAAACTATAAGTATGCAGCAAAATTTTGTTTGAGTAAATGAGCTGGAATAAAGTTTTGAACGTTTTAATTAGGCCTAAGGTGTACAATAGCTTCTAAGATTACCCATGCTGTTTTTGACACATTTGAAATAATTAGTGAAAAAGGTGCATTTCTGATAAAATATTGGAATTGATAATACAAAGTATTGAAAACTAGATTTTCTTTGATAAGTTTAATTTTCTTTTTTATAAGTGAGCGCCAATCTTCCAATTCGTAATATCTTAGGTATTCAAATGAAGTTTCATTATATTTAGAAACATGTAAATGTCCTCCTTACGTTCATGCAAACTATTTCTCAATGCCACCCTACGCTACGTACACATCTGATGATAAACTTACTGGTGTTTTTCCTAACATTATTCAAGATATGGTCACCTTTGCATGTGGATTATGTCCTCATCGGTCAAACCATCCAGGGACAACCATAGACTTATTGTTTAATGGAAAATCAGGATTTTCACGAAAGTCAAACATTGATCGAATGGTAGAAGACATTGATGAATATACAGAGTTAACTTTTCCTCTTTCTTTCAATCCATCTAAAAACGATACCTTAAATGCAAGATATGTGCCAATTATATCATACCCAGGTGCCGTTTTGATCATTAAGGATGTTGATGTTTCCACTTATGTCAAAAAAATGATCTATGAACTTCTTCAGACTTGGCCAATCTTCATGTTCAACTTCTTCTTCATCATGATATCAGGGACAGTTTTATGGTTTTTAGTATGTCTTTTTATCTTTTATTCATCATGTTCTTAGTGTTTTTTTGTTTTCATTTTTTGTTTTTGATTCTTTTTTTTGGTAAAGATTTGATTGTATATTTTAAAGGAAATATACTTCAATGAAAGTACAACTGATTTTTCAACATCAATGAAATATTTAATGGGCTGGCGTCAAGCATGGTACTGGGCATACATAACTCAAACTACTCTGGGGTAAGTTGAGTTTATTTTAAAGTTCGTTTGCTTTTGTCCATCTTCTGATTTCAGCACAGGGGTGAAAAACAAATAAATGTTTCTTTACAGACAGGATTTTTGAATGAATGAAATTTTTAATAGGTGAAAAATTCTTGGGTGTGCATATTTCAATCTAAATGCATCAAATGCACTGGAAACTAGTTTGTAAATTTAATGCACCCCTTGAGCAAAATTCGCTTAGCATATAAACACTCAGAATTATTCCTTAAATTTATGTAAAAAAAGCCCAGTAATCCAACTAATAAACTGATATTTTGCAGGATGTGTAGTGTTAAAAAATCTCTTAAAATAACAAGCTACTTCCGTCTGTGTGTGTGACTTTTTCAAGGAAAATGTTTTTATGTCTTATTTGTTAGTCGACAAGTTAGCTCATTTTAGTTTGACATCAATATCTTAATTGTAATTAGTGAGCCCAGTGCAAAGCACTTGAAAGTTTAAGGCCAAGTAACATTGAAGCAAATAAAATAATTGGTGTCATCTCCCATGTGGGTAACTAAAAGCCACCTGAGACCTAATCGGGTCAGTTCCTAAAAGCGGAGTCACCCGTTTTAATGGGTGAGTTTATGATGTCATCAAAGAACCATAATGTCTTAATATCTTCTAAACTGTTTGTCAAAAGCATGTGAAGTTATTTTGATTAGTGTTTCGAGCTTTACACAATAGAAGCAGTGGCTAAACACTTTTTTAAAATACTTTGTTGTGTATATATGTATGTATATGGACGGGTCATTAGGGCGTCATCAACAGCTCAATAAAATTATGTGAAACTATCATTGCGATAAGTATATCAAGCTGTGTGATAGTGGCAACAGGCTAACCAAATCATATAAGGATGCGATTATATTATTTATTTTTGTAAACATTTTTTACTAAATACAAGTGGATTTTTTTGCAGGCATTTGAACTAGTATGTAATAATTTATTAGAAAACGTTAAACTATATTCTTAAGCTATGCATAAAAGTATTTGTCTGTTTTTTTGTTACAGGAACAGTTGTAGCATTTAGGCCTAAATCTCAGGAACTAAAAACTATTTTTATAATTTATATTATACATGTCAATGTTTTTTATTCAGTTATGGAGATTTTGTTGCCAAAGGAAAAGCTTCAAGATCATTTGCTGTAATATGGATATTCATAAGCCTTGTTATGACTTCCTTATTATTGGGTGCATTGACAACTGCTTTCACAGCTGTCCAAACATCAAAGACAACATCAATATATGGCTTAAAAGTAAGTTCATTTTTTTTAGAAATACACAACTTTTATAAGTAACTAAATTGCTGAGGGATAAGTGAAGATTTGCTAAAAACCACTTTTCAAAAGATTGAGCTTAATATAAAAAAACCTTATAAAAAAACTGTGTAGTAAAATTTGTCGTGTTTGTCTGCATGTTTACAAACTTTTGTTGTTTCATGCATTCCTATTCATGTATCTTTAGCACTAAGTAGCAATTTAGTAGCAATTTAGTGCCATCTTGAACAAAAAACGATTATTAATGTGAGAAAATGGTAAAGAATGTTAAAAAAAGCTTTTAGGTTTTTAAACATTTTACGTTACTCTTTACATTAAGTTGAAAATTAAACACAATTTTGAGCTAGCTTGTTAAAACTTTTATTATTATTGTAATTAACCTGTGTAAAAATCCATTTAGGCAGAAAAACAATGAAAATGAGAACTATCACTTTAATTTTGATGACGTCATCAAGGAACTGTCAATACACAAATTTTTTTTGAGATTTTTTTATCTGTTGCTTATAGTGTAGAGCTTGAAACGCTGATTTAAATGATGTCAATTTTTTTTAAGATTTAATTACCTGTTCCTTATATAGTGTAGAGCTTGAAATGCTGATCTGAATAATGTATAGGATCATATGTTTTCGACAAACGCCTAAGGAGATATCAGGGTTTGAAGCCTTGTTGATGACGTCATCGATCTGTCGGTTCCGAAACGGGTGGATTAACCCAGGCTTGGGAAATTGGTCTCAGGTGGTCCCTAGTTTCCCATGCAGGAAATGACATTAATTATTCCCACTTGTTTCCAAGTTATTAAGCGTTAAACATAAAAGGGCAATGCAATGGCTTCACTAATGTCAAGTTAATGTATTAACGACAACAAAGTAAAAAAATGAGACAAGAAACATCCCATTTGCAAGAGTCACAGATGGACAGACACACGGAAGCTTCTTATTATTATATAGATTGTGGTATATATTAATATTATTTATTTTCTTCAGGTTGCTGTTCTTTCTGGTTCATTTGAAGAACGACTGGCAATTTTGAGGAATGGTAAAATTGATAAAGGTGAGTTTTGTTTTAAATTTTGGTATAAGGGACTTTGGAAAGCAGTTGGTTAACAAGAGCTTCAATGGCCTGTTTATTGCATAGTAAGTCATGGGAACTAGTTTATCAGCTGATAGAAATAATAATAAAAACCTTTTTATTAATTTTAATTCATATATTTTTAGGTAGTAAATATACAAGAGTAGCCGAGTTAGCAAGAGCACTAAAATCTGAAAAAGTTGAAGGTATTCTTGTAGACGCATACACAGCAGGGCATTACAAGGATGAATTAGATGATCCTGCTTTTATTGCTGCTAGTTTGATTGAATATCCCAGAACATTTGGTGTTGTCTTGAGCGGCTCTCTTGCAAATGTAGAGAAAAATGTTGCAGATTATGTTGAATCAAACCAAGCAAGAATACTTGACATTTTAGAAAATTTCACTGAGAAGATGGAGGTGTGGAACATAAACTTTTATTATTATTTCTTAATTATTGTTGAAATTGTCCAAGAATTACTTAGAACAAAGTTTTATTATCGTGATATAAAAGTTTTGGAGAACTTTAACTTTGTCCTCAATAATTGGTTGATTTTGACGTATTTGTATGTTTTAAGCACTTTATGACTCCTATTATCTATCCTAGTTAATTTTTAAAAAGTCGTTAAATGCATATAGTTGATGCAACTTAGTTGTTCTAAATTTTTTTTAACTTGATTCTAAAATTTAGCCTAAAGAACCAGCAGAAGTAAAGTCTCTGTTTGACCCATCATCTGAATCATTAAGAAGCACGTTGAAAATACTTGCTATCTTGTTATTGCTCTTCTGCATTTTTGGCTATGCAATATGGTGGATTTGCTGTGTGAAGAAGAAGTCTGCAGTTGTAAAGCCAGATAATGGTAAGTCTTTTTGTACATAATAATCTGATCTAGACGGTTTTGTTAATGTCAAAATATTATAATTTTGCTAACGTCAGCATGGATTATGTCCTTGTCTTTGCTACTTTTTCATGTCTTTTTGTCTTATTTCTTGTTTAGTAAAATTGATCACAAAGTAATAACATATATACTGAAAAGCAAAATATTATTTATTATTAACGCTTTTGGACTTTAGAAAAAGATTTATGCCTTCCACTCTTTTATGATTATTCTTTAATTATAGTGGAGCCATCTAGAACAGAAAAACTTGCTGCTGTTCAAAAACTGATAGATGAATTTCGCACAGACTTTAGTTCTAAAATTACCAAATTATCAGAACGTATCGATACAGAAAGACTTAAACTCTTTAAGGATCGTGGATCCAGCAGCTTAAGAAACCAGAAAAAACATAATCCACGTTATTCAAGAATGTCGCGAGATTCTCAGAGCACACCATCTTCATTTGTTTCCCTATATAGTGATCAGCCATTGACAAGTATTCAAACAGTTAGTGTACAAGATATTGAAGATGTGTCACATGATATAGAGGGTCTCCCACAACATATTGAAGATATGCCGCAACATATTGAAGACATCCCACAAGACATTGCAAATGTCCCACAAGTCATAGAAGACAGTCTACAAAATATTGAAGACATCCCACAAAATATTGAAGTCATCCCACAAAATATTGAAGACATTCCACAAAACATTGAAGACATCCCACAAAATATCGAAGACATCCCACAAAACATTGAAGACATCCCACAAAACATCGAAGACGTCCCACAAGATATTGAAGACGTCCCACAAGATATTGAAGACGTCCCACAAGATATTGAAGACGTCCCACAAGATATTGAAGACGTCCCACAAGATATTGAAGACGTCCCACAAGATATTGAAGACATCTCCAAAGATATATACACAATCAAAAGAGAAGACAATTTTGAACAAACTGAAGTGTAATTCATGCTATGTAATGTGAGTACTAATGGCTGATCTAAATGTGTCTTGATGTAATGGAAATTGAAATATTACTGTACATAAACTTAAGGAGTGCTTTATAAGAATGATATAAATTTAAAATGTAAAAAATATATCAAGTAAATAATAATGTAATTATCTACTGTTAGCTTTATGCATCTTTTGCACTGTATACTTTTAAAATAAATTTGAAAAATTGACTAAACAAATATATACTTCTTAAAAATTAAAACATAAAATCTTAATGAAAAGTAAATGTCAAAAAATGCTTATTTGAACTTAGAAACTTGAATTCCATACCCACTGGTTTATTTTAATGTTCATACATCAACCTCTTCTAAATGGATTTATGCACTTTCTCCCAAAATTGATCTACTAAACAAAATGCCCTTCGGGATAAAATCCATGCTTTAAAAATAACCCAAAGTAAAATTTATTGATATTAAAATAAACACCTGCATTATTTAATTAGTAATTTACAACCTGTTAAATTTCATGTTGAAAAGTAAAGTTGAAGATCTGTTTATACCACTTCTCAAAGAGAGCATAGGTTACTTTTGTTAAAACTTATTATCAACATGTCTGAAGGCAGATCTCTTGTTTTTCGCAGAAGAAAAAAACGGATGCTCAGAATGATCTTAATTAAGGCCGTTGTGTATTTGTTTCCTACCTAAATTTGTGGCTTCATTTTTGCGAGACAAGAATTTCAATTACTGTACTGTATCCTTAATATAAAATTTTGATTCAGTGTGGTAATTAAATCATAGTATAGAAAACACATTTCTGATTTAAAATGCAATATTGATTTTTAGAATTTTGGGAACAGTCTTCGTTTATTCCTTAAATCAGAAAAGGATATAATAAAAACAGCAACAAAGCTCAAAACCTCTTCTTGAAAGCACAAATATTAAAATCTATATTTTTGGCATTTTACTTAAAGCACATGACACGTTCTGCATAACGTGGACATAAATACTTTATATATGTGTAAATTACATTATATATCTTTGTAAATATAATATCTCGAATATAATGCAAATATTAAACGTTGTTAATTCCTCAAGATATATGTTTATTAGTATTTACTCTATTATTCCTGCCTTTCCAATATTCCAGCTGCTCCAGTAAACCTCCTTTTATATTTCAGGTTGAAACGCTAATCCCACAGCAGGAATAATAGAGTAATACAGTTTGTTATAATTTTTTAAACTTCCTCTGTAGTAGCTGTGTTTTAAATGTTGATTTCCAATAAAGTTTGATGTGTGGCTGTCATACTACAATCATACCACAATCTGACAACACATTGGAAACACTTGTCATGCAATATTTTTTGGTTCCAAAAAAATGCCGTAGAGATGAAAAAATTTATGCTGCACGACACATTTTCTTTGATTTGGAGACTACTTGCATATCTCTCAATTTAATCATAAGTTTATTCTATTTAATAGAAGTAAACATTATTTTATTCTTCTTGAAAAACAGGAAAAATATACTGGTACATGAAATTTGCATCAGTGTCATCTAAACCTAGAAATTGAAAACTCTACACAAACAATATTCTATTGATTTTATGGAACATTAGTTAATAAACAATAAAATACTTTATCGTCAAGAACTTTGATGTCAAAAACGTATTGAAAAAAATTCAAAAGTTTGTTTTTATCTATATTCCGCTTTCTTGTTTACGTGACTTTTTGCAATTTGAGGGAAAGAACTTGTTTTAATATTTTTTTACCTTTTTTCATACTTTACCTACAACCTAAAAAAATGTAATCTCATTTCTCTTCTAAAATAATTTTCAGTGATACAAATTGACATCTTTGTCTCTTGCCAAATTTTATACCGTCAAAAAATAAATGAGTTTTAATAGTGACAAGGTCTAGGATGTCCTCTTCCTAAAGGACTTTG
The DNA here is from genome assembly GCA_030067915.1 of Hydractinia echinata. Taxonomy (NCBI): domain Eukaryota; kingdom Metazoa; phylum Cnidaria; class Hydrozoa; order Anthoathecata; family Hydractiniidae; genus Hydractinia; species Hydractinia echinata. Next base: position 599,035 of record JASGCC010000068.1, read on the forward strand.
GTTTTCAAAAAATGATAGATATGCTTTAAAAATTTTTAAGAGGTTTAATAACACCAACTAAAAATATGTTTAACTGAAATGTTTTAATGTTTTAAAATGTGTTATTCAGATAAAGATTTGAAACTCTTTCTTTCTCCCTGAAAACGCTTTCACCAATCCCATAAGTCATAAAAAAGGTTGTACATTTTGTTTTGGTCTGAAAAACATTGTTATGGTAAGACATGTATCGAAAAAAATTCTAAACTTGTATATTTTATAATGATTTACCAGCAGTTTGTGCACTTAACAAAAATAAATAGATCCCAGTGATAATGATCTTGCAGCAAGAAAGAAAGTGAAATGATATGAACACCAGTATGAATTGTGTAACTTAATAACATAATGAACAAAGTCCTAAAGATTAGCATTGGAACAATTGCTGATTCGAATGCCAAATTGTTAAGTAATTTTATAGAGGTTGAAGATAAATTTTGTAAAATCATGTGGCTTAATCTATTTTTTTAATACGTTTGGTCAAGCATCCTAAAAAAAATTTTAACTATTATTTATTTAGGTTCCAGTTTAACCCTTTTAATCCAGTATAAATATGTCGTGATGCCTGTATACGTTACAATTACATTTTCAGGCTCTGTGTTTATATCTTTCATAACTTCAGGTTATATAAGTTTCAAGGCACCTACAATCAAAGCAGAGTTCTTTTCAATGCACAACACCAGGCACTAAGCTAAGTCTTCCATGATGTATACATATATATTTTTATCTTAAGGGAGCCAATTATGGTGGAATAAAAACATATATAGTCTGCAGGATAAAAAGTTATGTCAACACAAAATTGAGGTCTGGCTACCAAGATTTTAAGTTTTTTCTTTATTAAACTGCAAGCGTAATATAATAAACGTGAATTTATAAAGAATAAAAAGAAAAGGTGTTGTATTAAAATTATCATTATTTTAGTATATTTTGTATATTTTGGAGAGCATCTGTATCCATTATAATATAAATTTATTCTTAACTTAAAAGGGGCCTTTCTATGTCTTTTTTGTTACCCTAACGGTAGTAATTTTCGTGAGTATTTAAATGTTGAAAAAGTACATTTCACGGGTTTCAATGTTTACAGAATGGTTCGCAAAAAGTTGCTGCAGGAATAGCCTTTTCCTTTGAAAACATTAATACAGCTACATTTTTGATGATCTTTTCTATGATTTAGCTGACAACGATTTCTTCAGGGATAGCATTTACACTTTTTTATGAATTCGCCTACAATCCCTGATTTCTTTTTAACAATCTAAGTAAATTAAACTGAGCTAACCATCAAACATACAAAAAATAATTTTCGGTCGATTCTGAGGATTTTTTCTGAGTGAGTTACATGGTTTCTTAAACCAATAGTTCTCAAATAATTGAGAACATAATGCTCCTTTTCCTACTGATTCAGTTATAAATAATTGCTATCAGGGAAATGTAATCAAGTCTGATAAAACTGAAGATAACGCATAATGAGTAGTTTTAATTTATTATGGTCGTTTAACATCAGTTTTAAGACTTTAATCATAGCCAGGCTAAATCACAATTGTTACTTTACCTAACCATCGCCATGAAGTTAATAAACAAAGATTTGAAAAAAAACACTGAAAATAGAGTGGCAATATATAGAAGAAACATTACCAAGACGACTATTTAGTTTTTTGTGGCGTTGCCTGTACAATAATTTATGACAAAGTAGTCATAGCAAAGGATCTTGCGGTTTAAAACACATATCAGTAAATTTACATGAGCATACAATAAAATTTCCAGCAAGGAAATTGCTTTATTTTTTGTGTTAAGAAAATATTGTGCTTTAAATATTTTTCATAACGATTTTAATTAAGATTTGTGAAAACCCGTCAACTCTGAAACAAGTGCATAGGCCTAACCCCTTGTTTAATTTTGGTCCTATTTGGCCCCTAATTACCCATGTGGAAGTTGATGTCAATTATTTTAGGTTGTTTTCCGTTAGTTGACCTTAAACTTATAAGTGCAATGCAATTTATATACTAATTTTAAAGGAGCTAATAAATGGTTCAAATAAGATTACCAACATAGATGTTTCTCTCCATCTTTACTTGTTCTACGTCTGTAAAATATATTACATATTAGTAAAATCGAAAGTTTGTTTTGATGAGGAAGCAAAGACAACACGAGGGGCTTTATTGGGCAAAAAATACTATACTATTACCTTTAAGAAGGTAATAGTATAGTAAGGTAATAAAGATTCTAAAGTCAGTGTGGTTTCCTTGACCGGCCATTATGTGCAATAATCTTGTATGTTTCTACGCAAAATTTCAAAGAACATGGCTACCCAGCTAGTTCAAAAATGTTTTAAGTTTATTTCATCAGAAGGCTTGAAAAAGGCAATTGCGTATATTGAATAGATTATAGACGTCTATTACATGTACGGAACTTTTATGTGGTATTCAGTTATAGTAGGATGTCCACTGTGATATTTCAGATGATTGTAGATGTTGTTTTGCTTGTAACTTTGATTGCCTGGACTAAAGTAAAAATTCAATAACCCATTCTGTAGCCCCTTTAATAATACTATTAACGTCAATCTTTGTAATGACGTAAGATCTTTTGTAGTTCCAGTTTGGAAACTCAAATTTTGATCTGGTTTGATTTTCTCAATCACAGACACAGTTAGCACACTAATGAAAGAGAATATGCAGAAAGTTTACTTAAAAAATAATAGAAAATGATTTTGAAGTATGTAAAGGGATTGAATAACATACTTTAAATGTAATTTTTGAGCCATCAAAAATCTTCAAGCTCAACTGTAATAAATTTTTTGTTCTTCTTTTTTTTATTAAACGTAAAATTGCTGGGCAAATCCATTGAATCTATGTTTAGTGTATGTTTTACGAGTACAGCAACATAATAAATTCATGAAAACAGTACAATGATCGTAACTGTAAGTTTTCAAAATATTTATTTATTGCTATGGTTACGGTTAAATACAGAAACATTCAGTTTTAGTGTGTGGTTATCCTTGTATTAAAATTCAAACTTAAAAACTCATGACCTGAGGAAAAAATAGATTATCCAATTTATCAGAATTTAACTGTTTTGAAACAGGATCAAGTAACAAGTGAATTGTTTAATTTGAATTTTTAAATTCTCATTAAAAGTGCCTTTGTAAAGTTAGTTTTTTTTCGTTAAGTTAACTTGACTAAATTTACACTTTGAAACATTGACGAAAGTCAAGTAAACAATGTTAATATTTGTTATAGGTGAAATGTGTTTTGTAATGTACTTTTAAAAAAAGTTTATTGTTTTCACTTAATGTTTTTTGCTTTACTGAGGATTATAATTTTGTACAGAATAGTTGACCTCTGAGAAAATAAAGTTACGCCATTCAGAAGTAGATAATGCATATTTCTTTTAATTATTAAAATAATAGAGTTTACATAATATACATTTTCTTCAGGTGAAGGTATATACGAATTGTGAATATGATGTAATAATTTCTGTTAAATTCAGATTATTCATTTATTCATGTAATTCCTCTTAAAAAGTCATGAATCTTAAATGACAAGAAAGTAAAAAGTTCAAAAAAAAATTGTTAAATTTTTTTTTCATTTGTTTTTTGATTGTTGATTTTTTTGCGTGTCATTGTTTAATAAAATCAATAAAACCTTGTCGATAGATCACCTTTAACACTTATCAAATCTGAATTATAATTACGTATTTGATTGTTTTTTGTTTAGATGAAGACATTTAAACTTGATAGAAAATTGGGTTTTTTCTTGCTTTTGTTGAAACTGATACCCATTGTAGTAAAAGGTGAACTTATGTTATATATCTTACCAACTAGAAACTTACCATGTTGATATCGTCTCCTTGACATGCATGTAATACAATTTTTTTTTAGGTTCTGTACAAGAGTATGGTTGGCATTTAATTGAGGAGAATTGGTACTTTTATGTTGAATCACCACTTTCCTGGAGCAATGCCTCTTCTTTGTGCACACTGCTAAATTCTCAACTGGTAGTGTATGCGACCAGGGATGAAAAGAATGCAGTGGTTGATGAATTCGGTGACAAAACAAATTTTTGGGTTGGCATGAGCCAGATAGATGGTAATTGGCAGTGGCTTGAAGAAAGTTCTGTCGATGGACCTGCCTCAAATAGTGATTTCATGCAATGTGGATGTATGTCTATCACAAAAAAAGCTATATATGCTGAATCTTGCTTTACGGAGAAGAATTTCATGTGTAAAAAAAAATCAGGTTATACTTATTGTCTTTGATTGGGGTCAGGGCCTGTTTAATATCTATGTAATACCCACAGTTTTTTCACATGGTGATGAACAGAAATGGTAAATCTTCTACATACTTAACTAATACTAATGGGGTGTCTCTTCTTAAATTAGCATCTATTCTTTCATCTAATAAACGCTGGAGGGAGAAGTGAGGGGGTTGGGTCTTTCTTGTGATCATTTGGAAATGCTGCAAGGAGCTAGTTGGAAGAGTCTTTTTGTTGGAATATTTTTATTTAGTAAGTGGCTGCACTAAGTGCTGCTTATAGGACTCCAGGTTTTTTTCACAATCTTTTTTCACAATCTTTTTTTCATGTTCTGTTTTTTACCTTTTGCTTTTCGCAATCTTCTTTTCGCAATCTTCTTTTTCTGATCTCCTTATCACAATCTGCGTTTCACAATCTGTTTTTTTAAGATCTGCTTTTCTCAATCTGTTTCTTTACGATCTATTTTTTAAATCTGCTTTTTATTGAACGGTATTTTACTTTATTTTAACTTAGTAGTAAATTGATTTGTTTAAAAGACTCTATCTGAATTCTCCTAATTAGATAGCAATTGTTGATAGCCTAATTCCCTCTCCATGAACATGTTGTAAAATATACAAAAAAATATTTTTTTTGTATATTTTAAGAGTCCAACTAAATTTTACAAATATAAATTTAGTGTAGTGAATAGTACAGCAACTGTTTTGTGAGATATAATTAATGTATGCAACATATTTGAACATTAGTTTTTAACCTTAGGAACCCTTTACGCTGATATTATGGAGAAAACAAATTGGCAAATTAGGGGAGATTTAAAATACAAAGCCATACCCTATCTAATGACATGGACATACAGCAGGGTTATTTGTGGTGCAATGGGTGCAGATCTTTCAGTGATCAGGTCTGCGTGTGAAAATAACTTCGTTAATTCACTACTCCAATTTCAAGAAGCATGGATTGGACTTCATCGCTCTGTAATTAATAATCACACTTTAAAGCGGGTTGATGGTAGAAGATCTAAAATTTTTCATTATTATCTCAGTACGGTTGACCTAACACAAAGGTATTGCATTTTTGTAGTTTGATATAGTGGGCTCAATAGTTATTAAAATAAAAGTTGTTTTTATAGATAAAAAAAATTGATACGGGCTTGATTGAATATCTCATCAAAAATATTATAGAAAAGACTAGGGAAAATTGCTAACCAGCACTTAAAAACAATACATTTCAGAGCAAATTGTGCCTGAGTTAAACCAAAATTTAAGGGCTTTGAGAAATGGATTACAAAACTTATTGCTTATCTATGGTGGAGCAGTTTAGCAGGGTTAATACGTTAATACTTTTTAATTCTCTTCCAAAAGTAGCAGTAGTTCAGAACTGTTTTAATTAAATCTCCTTAAATTGCTTACTTTATTTAAGCTTCAGGAACTTTTGGCATTCGCCAGAGTTGGGGTATTTTCCCATACTTCTAAATTTTTTTGTAAAATATCTACATCTTGACAACTTTCCTGTGATCTTTTCAAAAATTGATTAAAGATTCTTCTTAAATTTTCCCCTAAAGAATGAATGTTTTTACTGTTTTCTTATGCATTTTTTTAGGGATAACAAGACCAACTATATTTCTTACATGGGTGCCGATGGCATGTGGTTGGAAGAAAAAATGAACAAAGATAATGCCCATTTAATCAAAAAACCTTTTGTTTGTCAAAATGTAGCTGGTAAGAATTTATCAAAACATAAATAGCATTTTTTTAATAAAGGGTTTGCATAGTCCGGGAAACTTCATAAAGTTTTTGCATGAGATCGTGTCAGAAAGGGAACAATAAGTTTGATAATGACACTTTTAACTAGGAGACTATTTTGGATTCTTATATTTTTGTTTCTTAAAAAAAAGATTTATTAGATTTATTGTGTAACTGGACCACACAACAAACTTCAATGTGACAGCAAAGAATGAAGAAGGTAAAAGCTAAGCAGCTTATGTTTGTTATTTAGACATAAATAAAACATTTTCGTGAACACTTTATGTACAGGATATTAAATTATAAAATTATCGAAAAAAAAACATAATAAAGAGGTAACATTCTTCCTAATACGAACCTTGTTACGCTCTGTCATATTTATTTTTGTTTTTTATTTTATTTAAAGAAATTATAAAGCCAAAGCAATTTAATTCGCTGTTTTAACCATTCTTGACTGCCACGGAGGGTTTACTATACTCTCCTTCAAGTGTTGTTTAAAAATATGAATTTAAAAATGTGAGTCTTTAAAAAGAAGAATTTTGGCTTGCCAAAGCTAGCTGAACAAAAATGAAACCACTTTCACTTTGTTGCGTCTGACTGATTGAAGATGATAAACAGTAATCTTGCCAGCAGATAAAAGTTGAAGATGTAGACTGAAAAAAAAAATATGTAGAAAGTAAAATTAAAAAAGGTAATACTTTGTTAAATATGTACAGGCCTACAGATTAAAAAAGTTCTTATACTCTTCAATTTGCTAGAACTTTTTCTCACTATCAATTTGTTGTAACTATTTAACACCGCTTTTTGGTAGGTTCCATATATTTCTTTACAACATCAACAATAACAAAAAGTGCCTTCTGATGTCTTTGAAATGTCTTTGAAATGTCTTTGAAATGTCTTTGAAATGTCTTTGAAATGTCTTTGAAATGTCTTTGAAATGTCTTTGAAATGTCTTTGAAATGTCTTTGAAATGTCTTTGAACAAAAATTATGTAACATGAAGGAGGTAAAAATTGCAACTGAAATTTAAATTTGAAAATACGGGTTGCAAAAGAAGGCATTTCACAAGTATTTTTGGGAAAGTAGCGAATCAATGACAAGGACAAAAAAGGCATTGCTCATATGCTTATTTAACAATCATTTGAAATGCAAAATTTAAACAAAAATACATTTAAATACAATATTTTTTTTATTTTGTTTAAATTTTATTTGTTTTTTTTATGCTTATTACCTTATAACATCATCAATGATGATGTCATACAATCAGAATGAAAATTTTTTGAAGGTAATATCTTAAGAACAAGATTTTAATTTTTGTAAACAATTGTTTAGTCTCTACTTTTTTTAGCAAATTGTTGCAGATTTTTTTTTTAATTTTGTCAGTTATTAAATATGTTTCGTACAGCATAGCAGTAGAGATGTTAGTAAATTTAAGTGTATACCTGCATTATGAATGATGATAGCAATAGACAGGTCTTACCATTTGGTTTCTGTTTTCATGTCATGAATACTTTTGCCAACTCAGTTGGAACTTTGAGTAGCTAAGTTTATATGACATTGACGGATTAAAAAATTACTGTAAATATTCTACTAATAAAACAGGGGATTATTTGTCAGAAATAATTTTAAGGATAGGGCTGAATAAATTTTCCAAGCCTATCATTCAAACGTTTTTAATGAAGCAAAACAATAACTTATAGACATTTTAATATATTGTAAAAAAAATTCAACACAAAATATATTTGAAAGGAGAAACTTCTTTTTAAAAGGTGTAGTTTTTTCCATTTGATATATTGTTAAACAGAATGGTTGAAAGTCAGCATCATCAGAGAATTTTTTCTTTAAAAGAAAATTCAAGTACACTCACATGAGGGCATTTTCAAAGATAAGACTTAAGATGAAAAGATCAGACCTATTTGATGATAGTTTTATTAAAAGATGGGACTTATCGAAGATTGGACTTATTCAAAGATTGGACTTAAGATGGGCTTTATTCAAAGATGTGACTTTTTTGAAGATGGGACTAATTTGAAGATGGGACGTATTCGAAGATGGGACTTATTCGAAGATGGGACTTATTTGAAGATGGGACTAAAATTTGAAGATTTTACTTATTTGAAGACAGAACTTATTCAAAAATGTGACTTATTCGAAGATGGGACTTATTCGAAAATGGGACTTATTTGAAGATGGGACTTTTTGAAGATGGGACTTATTTGAAGACGGAACTTATTCAAAAATGGGACTTATTCAATGTTCGCACTTTTTGAAGATGGTACTTGGGGCGTATTTGTTCCAGAGCGTTTTTTTTTTTTGTATTTTTCAAAGTTTACTTTCTTTTTTAATTTAGAACTTTTTCTGGAGCTACAAGGTACATCGTGGAGTGCAAGTAATAGAACATGCGCTAATAGAAGCATGCAACTCCTTACTATAAAAAGCACGGAAAAAGCCAAATACATTGAGGAAATGTATACTTCAAAGACATTTTGGCTGGGGTTACAATATTCACCGAATGCTAAAAATTACCAATGGCTTGACGGTAAGTTAAAGCAATGAAGTCTGCTGGAATATTAAAATTTTATATAACCTAACTTACTTTTAACCTAAGTAGGCAGGTAAATAACATATCTTGTCAGCAATATTTACAAACATGAAAATAATTGATTAGAAAGACGTATCTAGGGTTAATATTATAACAAAGAAGATGTATTATAAACCTACTTTAACTACTTTTTAAATCTACCTGGTACAAGTGAGGTCCTATAGAATGACCTGTGTCTGTCTGTTGTGCATCTATCCGTTACCAGCTTTTTTTAGGCATGGATCCCTAGTTTTTTATGATTTTTTGTACAATGATAGGGAAAATTTAGACCCTTAAATGTAAGGAAGTCATTTTTTTGCAAAAGAATCTTATCAGCTCCAAGTTTCATGCGCAAAATCAGCCAAAAAGGTTTAATAGTGTTGAGAGCATTTATCAGGATTGTATCATTATTGGTCACAAAATGATGGATTTTATGCACAAAATCAGCCAAAACAATTGGAAAAAATACAGTGTTTAGGGCATTTATCAGGATTGTGTCAGTCAAAACAGTCCGAAAGTATCAACAGACCCTAAGATAATACCAGTTTTTTGTGAAAAAGCATAAGTTATATAATTCCAGTTAAGATAAGGACCAGTATACCCTCTGATAATGGAGTTAGTATTTGAGAGAGAAAAATTCATCAGCCACATAATGATGGATACCTAATCTTCAATGTGTTTTCCATGCCATGAATTGATTAATAAATCCTGGTAGGTCCATTGAAATTTCGCTTGTTTAACTATTTGTCAACTTAAACTCAGTTTCACTACCTCTGTTTTTAGTTGTCTCTTAAGATTGGAAGGAAACCAATGGATTTTTCCATCAGCTGTCTGCCTGTTTGTTTGTGTGTCAAAATTGTACAGAAGTTTCGTATCTCCTTTAATTCTTGACGCTGGGCTGGCAAAAAAAAGCGGGGTTCAATTACTAGAAATCTGTATTTCATGTGGCATTTTGAATACAAACTTTTATCATATTTCCTTTAAAGAGTACAACATCAAGTTCTAGCCTGGACATTGTGAGTAGTGGTAGTTATTTTAGTGGGTTTTTTAAATCCTTTTTCTGCTTTTCAGTCACACACGATAGCTAAGTAATGAATAAGGGTCTGTTTGTATGTCATAGCTTTTCCGCTCCTTTTTTTTGGATTTTTTTGCACAAAGTGACTTATTAATAAATGCTAGAAAGTAACACTTTTTAAATGTTTGAAAAAGAAACATAAGGGTGCCATTTGGGGCAAAAAAGATATACAAATTTGGCCCAAAAATAGGTTTTTTTGAGATTTTCTTAAACAATTATCATTACTTTTTTTTTTTCTTTTAATGATCAATGACCGAGAACTTCCAAAATTAACTGAAAATAGTTATTTTTCCCATCCTTATCTATGTTCGTCACTGCTTTTCTCCGGATTGTTTAAATAGATTATTTTGCACAAAGCTACTTATCTATAAATGCTGGAAAACAACTTTTTGGATTATTTTGAAAAAAGTTATAATAGCACTATTTTGGACAAAAAACCCACAATTGAGCCCAAGAATATATGGTTTTTGAGTTATTTTTAAAAAATTCATTAATAAAATGTGTATTATTTTTATCTTTATTTAAGAAAAGGATTTTGTCTACTTATATTTGTTTTGTTTTATTTATGATTTTTATGTTTTTGTAAGTTGGGGTTAATATTTTATCATGTTTTTAGCTATGCGTAAATCTTAAACCAATTTTAAGATTGTGGTCAAAAGCTAGCTAGATGTATTCATTCTGTTCTGCTAGGATTTTTTTCAGTTTGGTATCAGTGATATATATTCCAGCTAATATTATTGTGTTTTTTTGTGCTATTCACAAGTGAAATTTATAGCCACATACAAATTATGTCACTTAATGTTTTAATTTTTTTTTTATTTCTAGGAACTGATCTCTCATCAACATATTCTGGTCTTAAGGAAATTGAAATTAATCAATGTGTTCAACTAAAAAAGTCAGATAAATGGGAGGAAAGTAAATGTGATGCATTTGCTGATGTTAATCTGTGTGAATTTACTCCAGGTATATGTTCTGCAGAAGAAAAAAATTTTTTTTTTTGCAGTTTACAAATATTAATTTTACATGCGTCAGTTATATATTATATTTAAATATATTTACAACAGAAGCGAGAAATTATTTTTTCGATACTTTTCCAAGGCAGCAAAACCGAATGGGTAAAGAGAAAAAATGTCTTGTGGATTGGCTGTCAGTTATAATATAATAATATTTTTGCAGGTAAAATTAAAGACAGCGAGAACGCATTTTGCTTTATTTCTTATAAAACGACCCTTTAGACATTGTGGGATTAATACATAAGTATGGTTTTAAATATGGTTTTACAGGTTTGTATGTCCAGAAAAACTGGTTGTATTGCTGGTTGTGAAGTGTAAATTTTATGATTATTAACTAGGCATTATCAAAATCTTTTCTGTAATTATGTTCAATCAAAACATTCTTAAGTAGTTATGGTGAGTTATTTGAATTTTAGGAAGAAATCTCAGTTTGTTTACATGTTCAGCTAATTCAGTCTATTAACATATTTGATCATTTTCATAACAATCTCTTTGATTTGATAACTTTTTACTAATATATTGAACACCCCCAACCAAACTTGACCCTAACAACTGCACATCAATTTTATTAAAATTTAAATTTTTTTCTACAAGGGTGTTGTGCGAAAATACTGTATTTCCATTTTGTCAAAGTTTGCCGATTAAGTCCATACTAAATTCAAATTGTTTGACCTTCTGGCAAACTAAATCGATGCAACCCATTGACACAGTGCTTTCCTGTTTTTCTAATCTAGAAGATTAGAAAACCCGAAAAAATTTATAAATTTGCTAAAATGTTCTGAAAAGGCTGGTGCATAACAAACGCAACCAATCTTAACTAATACGGTTGGATTTTAGTAAAATTTGGCTTTGCTAGTTTAGTTGCCTGTGAGCTGGAAGAGTATCAGAAAAAAAGATTATAAAAGTATCAGAGAAAAAAATTATAAAATTAGGAAAGTATCAGGGACAAATCAGCGATATTCAGCAAACACACAGAGTATGTTTTGAGTCAAATTCCTGCTCGTCTAATAAAACCAACACCAAATTTGTTTTTTTGATTTACAGAATTTAATCTTTGCCAAAAATCCTGTTTTAGCCAATCACCAAATTAAATTGTTGACAACTTTTCACCTAACATTTGAATTGTGCATTTTAAAACTGTTTTTATACAACAAATTCTAAGTCCCTTTAAAGAGAATTTCTGGGGAATGTCTTCTTAGAATTTTCTTGCTTCACCTCGATTTTTTCTCTTTAAAACTTTTGGGAACCCTGGTATAAAAGTGTATTTTGTAGTTAGAACTTAAAAATATATTTCGACGCTATGAAGTCCTATAAGAATTAGAGCGAAAATGAGGTAAGTCTCCTTAATAAATTTTTTCTAATGTTGATGTTACTTTTAGATCCATGGAAAGACGATCCTTCAAACACAGGTATAATAAGTTTATTTTATTTAGGAATAGGAATTTTAAAATTATTGTCAAAAAATGGCAGGACAATGTCTAGTTTTCAATTAGGAACAGATTTTAAATCTGTTCCTAAAAAATAAAATTTTTTTGCAATCTATTTATCACTATGCTTGTATTAAATTTACATTTTTCAGCATAAACCAACGTTCCCATAGAATAATATTTCCTGGTCTAAGATTTTATTTTATTTTGTATTTTTAATTTTTGCTATGGTAACATGAAAGCAGTAGTGACTTAGTGGTAGATCAGGAGTCCAGATTTGAATACTGCTCAATGGTTAACCTGTTGGTTAAAACAATCACCTCTCCTGACATACTGATGATAGCTTAATCCTCACGAGAATGCTGTGCGAGATCAGTTTGGGGAGATTTCACTTAATCTGGGACTGTGACTTATGTAAAATAAGAATAACAGTTTAATCAGAAAAGGGACTGTTATTAATAGCTGTTTAAACTTTTACAGGTGGTAATTGTGAATTGGTGATGAGTCATCGGTGCTTTGTGGAAATTAATTCAGCTATGTCATGGGATGTTGCAAAACGTACCTGTCAGAAAAGGGATTCACATTTAGCTTCTATATTAAGTAAAGAAGAGAATGATGCAATTAATGTGACGTTTGACAGAACAGATTACTGGCTGGGTGGAATTTACAATTCAGAAAATTCTGAATATATCTGGGTGGACGGTGAGTTATTGCTTCAGTTATTTTGTTTTTTGTTAATTTATTGTGACAATTATGTATTGTTTTTGGAGTAACAGAATTACCAAAACCATAATGGATTTCACTTAATTTGTTTACAATTTAAAATTAAATTGAGCTTTTTTAATAACTAATTTTGTGTTTTTGGAAATGTAAATAATCTAATAACTTCTCCTGGATCAGTATTCTGCAACATAAATATAACGTTTTTACTGTCATATGTTTCCCTTTCCCTTTCAACCAACTCATTTTTATTCACTGCTCTAATTTACTTTCACTGACTTGTCAAGGAAACAAATAACAGGGCAGCTGGAACGTTTAAGGGAAACTCAACACAATTTATTTTTGATGCAGCAACACCATTTTTTTAGGATACTGAGTTATAATAATGAACATCACGTCAATGTGTGCAAAAAATAACAAACAAATATACTGAAGACCTTTTTTTAATTGGAACGTTTTTACAGTGGCGCGTGGCCTTGTGGTTATGGAGTTCGCTTCGTAATCACAAGGTCCGTGGTTCGGTCCACAGCGCGGGCATGTTTAGCAAGTGTCTTTACCACAGCTACGGGTCAACCCATGCCATGTGAGGGAAATTGGGTAGGTAATGCCGATGTATAGTTGATGTATACATTCAGAACACAGGACCCACGTTGATAACAGTGTTTCCAACACTGAAGTGGCTATATCCTGTATAAATATTCGGAATAATAATAATAATAACTGGTCTTGGCTAGACTTTTCAACATGCGATTGATAAAAAATGCTGATGGAAATAGCCTTTTTTAAGCAAGAGAAATTTAACAAAACATTTTCTTATGATTGGTCTTAGAGGATTCGTTTTTGGTTATAGTTATTGTATTAAAAGGACTTCAAGGTGTTTCAAAGTTATAAATATTCTTGTAAAACAACAAAACGCTGAAAAAACTTTGTGCACTATCCTAAAAATGTTTTGGAAAGTATGTAGCCTAAAGGTTGATTTGTGCTTCACTTTATTCTACTGTAATAGCAATATTAAACTGAAAAAGTTAAGTTCTTTTATCAAACATTAAGACATCGTTTAGGACAAGTTAAAGATATAATTACAGGTTATTTAAGGTTATCTATTCAAAAAATTTGTTCCAATTAGGACTGATAATTTATCATAATCATAATTGTGATTATCCTAGCTCTCATCCAGCTCTCATCCTTCGGCGGATCAGGTTGCTAATTATAACAAAAACGTTTAATTGTCAATTTTTTCCCTCACTGCTTGTGTGTGAAACTCTCTACCACGTAGTTGGTTTCTTTTCGAATGTATTCTCTAGGCTTTTAAGTGTAATGTCAATCGTCATCTTCCTCTTTATTTAGCTTTCTGCCTAGTAGTGGCTTTGGCATTGCAGGAACCTATGTAAAACAAAAAAAGCGTAAATGTATTGTACATGTACAAAGTTGTTTTAAAATGTTTTTTTAGGGAATGATTTCATTTACAAGAACTATTACACAGGTGAACCAGTATCACAATGTGTCTACATGCATGGAGACAAATGGAAGACAGGCGATTGTTTAAGGCTGATGCCCTTTCTTTGTGTCAAATCGTTGCAAGGTAAACTACAAAATCAAAAAAATGAAAAAAAAATGCAATTAATCTTGTAGTTCTGATACAGTTTTGTACTTAAGACTGTAATGCTTGATCTTGTGTAGTCTCTTTGATATATTAACACCCAACTTTTTTCTCAAAACATGTTTGATAGTGATATAATAATGCCAGCTTTCATAGTAAAAATTACATACGAAAGGTATCTTTACAAAAGGATTTAAAATTTTGTTTTAATTTGGGAATTTTTAAATTAGAGGTTTGAATTATGGAAAGGAAAAAACAAAAACCTTCTTAACGTTGCATGAAACACTTCATTTGTTATTTTTGTTACATTTTTGATTTTTATATTAATGAAAGCTTTTAAATAATATAAATTTAAATAAAATATAAATTTTTGCCAGAAAAAGAATGAAAAGAGGAAATTGAGAGGAAAAGAGGAAAACAACAAACAAATTTTTGTTTTCTTTATGGATCTCTGTTGAGCTGGCAGAACTTTGCTGCTCTTTTTACTACCATGACTATTAAAGTACGAAGCATTAGAGAAATTATTAGTATTAAAAACAGAACTTCCATGTTGCAGTACGGAAACCTATTATCTTTTATAAATAAATCATTTCTTCTTCTTATCATTATTTTGTGTTCAGTTGATTTCACCAATACCAACTACAATGGTCGGTTGTTAACGATGTTAACTGCTTGTTAGGTTTTAAGTACAGCTAGAATTTTTATTACTAATAAGATTTTTAACTAGCTGAAACTAAGTTAAAAAGGTTGTGTTTATTAATGTTTTATAAAGCATTATTTACAAGCTAGAACTCATTTATTTACCCTTAATAATCTTTTTCATATGTTGCTTTGCTAGTTGTTGAAAATAACTAAACTAAAACATTTCGTATTTTCAGTTAGTTTAGTCCCAGCATACATTTCTTTGTTTACATTGAACATTCCTGCACCCGCTCCCAGGAAAACCGCTAAAATGTCTGATTTTCGGTTTGCTTTTATTATTATTATTATTATTATTATTATTATTATTATTATTATTAAAAGAATATTAATACAGGTATAAAAACTTCAGCTACGTATAAAATACATACACACAACTGTTATCAATGTTTCTCCTGTACAGTGATTGGTTTCTCAAAGCAGCTGATATAAAGTGAAATCATTTGTGAAAACTACTCTAGTGTAATAATTATCACAGAGTAGAAGCAAAAAAGTACAACAGAGAAGCACGAAAATAACTTTTTTTAAATACATTTATAATAGACCATAAAAAGCAAAACTGAGATACTGTTTTAGTACCCAAGTGGTGAAGATTTAAATGGTGTGATTTTTATGTGATAAGCTGAAATGCCTATACCATTTAGGCTCAAAAGTCGGCAACTTAAAAAACGGTTATTTCTATGACTTTCTAGTTTATTATTTTGCAAGTCGTTTGCTCGTGCAATATTCCACAGGGGATTCCTGTCACATACTTCCCATATCGTTGTTTCATGCATCTTTACCTGCCTGTTAACATGAAGTAACGAAATTTGCTTGAACGGACATTACTATAATGATTTTTGGTGCGATAATAATGGTGTTTTCAATTAAAACAACCTTTCCTTTTGGGACGAAATAAAAAAATTATTTTTGTTTCTAATCTTTGTCTTTGTGAATATTTACATGTAAAACTCGTGTAAAATGTTATTGTATCTTTGACATGCGTTTCATCAAAGATTACGAAGATTTTCAATTTAAGTAGTAATCTCGAACAGCAAAATAATTATTAACTAAGTAAGTTCCATTCTGACAGAATAGAAGAAACATTTTACTTGGCATTTTCTTCGTGATGCTGGTAAAAATATTAACTTATTTCTGGATGACAATTTTAAAATAAAAAAACCCAGAGCATTGTGTCACATGGAAATGGTAAAGCCAATCATTCGGCAACTTTTTATTTTTCATCATTTGGCTTTCTAATTGCCAATCTTTTTATAGATTAAACGATGAAAGATTTTGTTTGTTTTTTAATAAAAACCAGTTTCTTTTGTGATAAAACTTTATACGCTATTTCTTCTCCCTAAGGAACTTTGTAAAAGCAGTGGTACACAATGAAATATTTCTTATTTTTATGTGTTTCTTTAACCTATTACTTAATCATGTATATTGCAATTTTTTAACTACTTTTGTGAATTTTAAACAATTTAAATGAGGTCCACATGAATTTCACAAACAAGAGAAAACAAGAGAAAACCGCTTGATTTCAAGTAAAAAAGTCACAAAAAATAGTATGCACTAAACTATACCCGATTCTTGCTTGATTCGTACAAAAATTTATAAATTCAAAATTACCCTCACAATATTGCTGGGAAATACTTGGTCGTAGTCATATTTTATTTACCATATTTCTCCATGCATAAGCCCTCGCCCCCAGCATTGTTGAAATATTGACTAACTACTGTCAAAAATTCTGAACATAGACCTTAATTTTTTATGTTTATAAGGGGGAATTTTTTAAATTCTAAAACCAATGGGTTTGTAAACATCTTTATTTTTCATAAAAAGTTGTTTAACTTTTCATTTTTTTAAATGTTTTGAAATGCGCTCTCACTTGCAAATGACATTATTTTTGTTCTAAACTGTATTCTTGCTCTTATTGAAAAAAGACTAAGTTGGCTGATTAAACTCAGAAGAAATTATTTATCCACAGCCTTGTGTACAAAGACTTTTGTCAGGCCTACCCTTAGTTTAGGAATATTTTATAAGAAAGTAATTTCTGTGTCATAGCTAAGTGTCATTTGTATTTAACTGAAGCTCCACTCACTCAAATTTAGTCCCTAAAACGTCTCGTAACGCTGTGATAGATTTTCTTAAAAAACAATGCCATAATGTTTCAGCAAAAGAACTCTTCAACTTGTTGTTCAACCTTTTAGGTTCTCTTTTTTTTGTATTGTTTTATTTTATATGAAAAGGTGGAATTTAATAAAATTGAATCTATTATGATGTTTTCCTTAATGATGTTACTTCTTTAATTTTAAAACTTTATAGGTTTTAGTTTCTAACAAAGCATTTAAAACTTGCACTTTCCCATTACGCTTTTACCTATAAAAGTAATTGTTTTTGTATCTACTTACTGCACTAAATTACTTTTGGTTTAAGTTCTGTTCTTAGAACTTAATTAGTTGTGTTCACAAGTAAAGGTACATTTTATAAGTAAATTCATAAACATTGTTTCAAAGTTATGCATGTGTGATGAGAAAAAAAGTGAGGAAAGGTTACTGTAATTTGGCTATAAAGCTTTTATTCCTAGAATAAGTGGGCATTGGGAAATGTTTTGTTTGTATTTTGTTCAATTATGTTTGACTTAAAAGTATCAATCCCATATAGTAAGTATTTTTGAATGGATTTGGCCCTGAAATGTTATTAATCTAAAGTCAGTTTCCATATTTTTAGGTAAGGGTTTAAAAACAGTGCCCTGTATATTAAATAATATCAGATTTTTTGCAATGTTATGAAAAAAAGCTTGGTGTGCGTTTAATCTGCTTTTACTGTTGTTACATATGATTGCAGTTTATGAGCAATGACTAAATTGTTTAGACATTATTGTACTTTCGATTATAACAATGTTGCATGTTTAGATGCGGGGCCAGGAGCACCTGAAGCATCTGAAGGAAGTTTAGGTGAGAAAGTATAACTTGATTGTATAACGTTTTTTAGGACACATGAAACACTCAAATCATTATTATTTTTATTTTTCCTAATGTTATATGATAGGGAAGCTGTACTTTTGATTTTAATAACGTTGCATGTTTAGATGCGGGGCCCAGAGCACCTGCAAGACCCAGAGCACCTGCAAGACCTGCAGCAAGAGCAAAATCAATCAGCCGAGGTTAGGAAGTAGAATTTGATTGTATAACGTTTTTAAAGACACATGAAACATTCAAACCATTATTATTTTAATTTTTCCTAATGTTATATAATGGGGAAGCTTCTAATTCTTAAAATATAACATGCATAGCTAGATTGCAAGCAAGATCTTTGTAAACTTTGTAAGCTGACTATTAAACTTATGTACGATAGATATATTTCACATGCAAAATTATATTATGGTGACTTATGTAACAAATTAAAACCTTTATTCGATTTCTTTTTACTGTTTTGGCAAGTTTTTTGTTTACTGTTCTCCAGCTCTGGAAAATATTCACCATTTTTTAATTTGATACTGTTGTCGTGTGACATTGTTTGTTGCAGGATCCCCATTGCTGACATAAGCGTGGCAGCAACTGTAAATCTAATGTCGTATTAAGGCGGGTTTATATTTTTAATGCATGAAAATTCAACAAGTTTTAAAAGGTCACCGAATTTTGATGTATAAATAATATGAAAACAAGAATAGGTTTAACACAAATCTGTTCTGTATAATAAAAATGCAACTTTCACAACTTTTGTTTCATATTCTAATGTGTACAATCCTTTCTGGTGACGCCAACAATCATGTCATCATCAATGATTTTGTTGATTTTTGACTTTGCACTATGCAGGTATGGTACAAATTTGATGAGTAATCTCACATGAGAGCATTATTAGGGTGGGAGGATTATTTTTTCAACAAGAAGGCAGGTTTACTAGAAACACAGGACTAATAAAAATGTGGGAAGAATAAAGTAAATTCAGTATTTGTTTATACATTATCTTAAATCTAATTTTGTGTTCATCTTTAATAAGTATGCGCCAATGAAAATGTCTAACATAATATGTGTTGTTTAATTAAAATCTAGAATATTCAGAACCTAGTAGCTATCTCTGCAGTACAAAATGTACTCTAGCTTATTTTCCATGCATGGCGTATCTACAAACAATCATGGGCACCTTATGCGCGGACGTTTAAATAAAAATCATTTTTCAACTATAATGTCCTCAAAAAGCGTTCTGGGGATTAGAGTGAAGTCCAGTTTTTTAGTATCTTGCAATGCTGGCAAGGTCAAGATGCACAAAGTTTAAATAGTAAAAGCAAACCTTAAAATAGTATTCATGCTCTATATTTTTAGATAACTGGCAAAGATATAACCAAATTGAGTATTTGACGACGCAGTCACTTTTTCCCTTCAAAGAAGCATCTTCAACTTGTTTATCCAAGGGTGGTGTACTATTCAATGACACATCCCCATATTACTCTCTCGGATATAGTGAAATATGGATAGATTTAAAATATAATGGAAGTGTGTGGTTATTAGGCAGTAAAAATGCATCATTGATTGAAGTTGCAGAAGAATTTCCTGACCCACCTATTTCGAATTGTAGTAGTATCACAAGATGTGGAAAGAAACAAGTATCATGTGATACTAAGCTAAAAGTCTTGTGCCAACGACCTAGTAAGTTTATTCCATGATCAGTATTTAGTTTGCTGGTTATATAGTACCTTGAGAAAATATGATTTAAACAGTTGGCACTTCATATAGAAGATATATTCAATCAATTTAGCCATGACTTTTAGAGTGAAAGTAAAGTCTTTTCTTTGTAACAATATGTTAGTTAGCATACGAAATGAAAACCAAGTGTTGGCGAGGTTTTTATTGGTTTTAAGATACGTTTCTGAACCAATGTAACAAGTGGCTGATTGTTGTTTTATAAAGTTTGGCTCTGCTTTTCAGTTCCAACAACAACCACTAAGGAATCAACAACCACTACGGAATCAACAACCACTAAGGAATCAACAACCACTAGGAAACCAACAACAACACCAATAACCACAGAATCCACAACAACACCCGAGCCAACAACTTCTGCTACAACATTCTCTTCTTCAACAAATAATTCAACGGCAGCAACAACTGGTAAGCTTTCTTGGAATCCTTACCAAAAAAATTAAAAAAAGATTCTCCTGTTATAGTTTCTAGAATGACTGATTTATCTAACTGCACATTACTTTACAACAAGTTGAACTATAAAAAAACTACTGATAACTTTTTTTTGGTGTTTTTTTGTCAGTTTTTTTGGGGCAAGAAAAATTTTTTTTTGTCTTACTAACTCCTCTTGTGATTTTTTTTTAATTTAGCAGAAGACAGTACTACACCAACATCTACTTTCATTCCCCTACCAAGAGGTAACAAGCAAAATAAAACTAATATAATAATAATATTTTTATTATTGTTCATTTTAGAGACTTGCAACTCCACATGTTGTATGCATTGAATGTTTCATATCAGGACTTCTTATTAGGAATAAGTTACTTATTTTAACCCTATTCGTACCGGGGTTTTTCGAACATATTTTGACCAAAAGGGAGGGGAGGGGGGAGTCATCTGCATTTTTTTTGTAGTCGTTACTGTTATTGTACGTACATTTAGTATCCATTTTATTTTTCATTGTGTTGACAGTACAACATCAGTACAACTAACTTTGATGCATAATACAGTTAATCCTTTTCTTTTTTACCTTTCTGTATTTTTATATTTTTTTCCTAAACTTTAGGTCAATCATTTTCTAACCAATACATATCTATGGTAAAGGACAATATTAGCTACCATTGTGGTGTTAAAGCATATGCAAAAATGGAACCAATTGGTTGGGAGTATTTTAACCTTCCCAGATTCTCATACAGTAACATAACCGGACACCTGCTAATGGATACTGGAGCTGGGGGGAAATTATGTTTAACCTTAAGTGGTGTATATGATTGGAAGAACGAAAACAAAATTTGGAATGTTATTGGCCTTGGAGCTGAGATTGTAACAGGTAAACAGGTTTTGCTTTTCTATTTGGAGTTGTTAGGACAAAATGATTGACATTTGTTTTGTTTTGTTTTAATATTAAAAAGAACTAAACCTTGCACACTTACTCAAATCTTTCTATTATTTTCCTTTAAGGTTCTGCATCAACTGGTTCTGAATGCATGATTTTGAACTACAGTTATGGAACATTCAATGTGGAACTTGGAACTGAAAACATGAGAATGTGCTTTGTCTTTGATAACAAAAAATTGAAACTGGGGAAAAATTGTCTGTATTCTTTACACCTGTCAAGTAATCCTCCAGGTATGTAAAATCACATTAAAATAGCGGTGATAAATCATACATTTTTTTTCAGTTTTTTCCTACAGGTTTGTGAAAATTGGTTATAATCTTACTTGTCAAAAACCTTTAATAATACGTTCATGAGGGTTTTAGATTGAATTTGAAGTTTGCTAACACTCAGAAATTCTTTTTGATGAATATAAGAAGGATTGGAAGAGTATCTCCATGTAAACTACTCTCCAAATTTATTTTTTCTAGCGCATTGGTCAAAGTGGTCTGATTGGCAACCTTGCGATGTTCTTTGTGGCAATGGTACACAGACCCGATCCAGACACTGTATAAATAAAGCTCAGGGTAGTTGTGTTGGTAAGAAGGATGCCATGAAAACTTGTAATGGTTCAGGAGACTGCTCTGAATATTATGTTCCATCAACAGGAAAAAGCTGTTCAGAGTCATGCCTTTTAAAAGGTGAGTGATAAATTAGGTGTCTTCTAGCACGCTTGATCTGGTTTCATTTCAAAGGTGCTAGTATCCTAGCACTGTTATGCTTGGAATTAATTCCTCGGATGTTTATTATTATATTTATATTATTTTTAACGGGTAGGGCGTTTGTTCAAGGGGTCGAAGAGGGTGGGTGTTTTATAGAGGTGGGCGTTCACTAATTTTTTTTCTATTGCTAATCGAATACAAAATTTTCACATAATATTTCTATCATTATTATTATCATCATCAGTGATACTGAAGCTTGGTAAGGAATGACCATATCTTCTTCCTTTATTTATTTATTTATTTATTTATTTATTTATTTATTTATTTATTTATTTATTTATTTATTTATTTATTTATTTATTTATTTATTTATTTATTTATTTATTTATTTATTTATTTATTTATTTATTTATTTATTTATTTATTTATTTATTATTTATTTATTTATTTATTTATTTATTTATTTATTTATTTATTTATTTATTTATTTATTTATTTATTTATTTATTTATTTATTTATTTATTTATTTATTTATTTATTTATTTATTTATTTATTTATTTATTTATTTATTTATTTATTTATTTATTTATTTATTTATTTATTTATTTATTTATTTATTTATTTATTTATTTATTTATTTATTTATTTATTTATTTATTTATTTATTTATTTATTTATTTATTTATTTATTTATTTATTTCATATCATTTATTTATTTATTTATTTATTTATTTCATATCATTTATTTATTTATTTATTTATTTATTTCATATCATTTATTTATTTATTTATTTATTTATTTCATATCATTTATTTATTTATTTATTTATTTCATATCATTTATTTATTAATTTATTTATTTCATATCATTTATTTATTTATTTATTTATTTCATATCATTTATTTATTTATTTATTTATTTCATATCATTTATTTATTTATTTATTTATTTCATATCATTTATTTATTTATTTATTTATTTCATATCATTTATTTATTTATTTATTTATTTCATATCATTTATTTATTTATTTATTTATTTCATATCATTTATTTATTTCATATCATTTATTTATTTCATATCATTTATTTATTTCATATCATTTATTTCATATCATTTATTTATTTCATATCATTTATTTAAATTAACACTCATTTAAGAAAGGTGTGTTTAAAGGAAGGCAAGAATCTATTAAAGAGGGTCTTATATTTAAACAAATTCTTGAGGGTTTATTTGAAGTATTAAGGTATATATATCAAAATATGATATGGGTTTGAAGCTAATACAGTGTATGGTATCATCTGTACTTTAAATGTTTTGTTATATGAGACATGAAAGAACACAAATATAAAAACTAGTATGTGTTTTATTACGGGAACATTTCCAAACCAAAATGTTTCTTATTTTCTCGTAAGCATCAGTGAGAAATGGATGAAAAAAAGTTGGGAATATGTTATCTCACTTTTGTATATTTGCTTTAGGAAAAAGATGTGACCACTTTCTGGTAACAGGTGAAAGCACTGTATTGTTTGAAAGTTTCGGATATCATTGTAGCAAGAATGTTTCTCAAAGAAAATGGCAGAATATTTATGCACCTTTTTATAATCTGGATACCAAACAATGCGTTGGATATCAGGAGATGCCGAAAGAAATGGATTGCGATGCTGTGCCACCAAGTAAAAGATACCTGCGATTATGCAAATGCATCGAAAATGGTAAAAAATTATACCCACGTTTTTTTTGGTTATATATTAAAATTCGGTAAATGTAAATCTCCTGAATTTTCCCTCTTGTCCTTTACCTTTCAAGTTTTAAGGTATGAACGTTATCAATTTGGACTAATTTTTATTTTTTTGAAGAAAAGCACAGGCAAAAAAATCCCAATGGACACAAATCACTTGATTTTTTATTGATATAAAAGCATGTAGTTATGTTTTGTGCAAATGTTTTGTGCGACCTGTCTCTTTATAGCATTTATTGTTTTTGGTGCAGGAGTTTCAAAAGTTATTTTCAAAATTTATTGTCAAAGATTTACTCTACTATTTTTCTAGATAGTGCCGATACAACAGCTTGGTCACCTTGGAGTGAATGTTCACAGAGTTGTAATGGAGTTCGATCGAGAAAAAGATTTTGTGCCTTGACTTCCGACAATCATTGTGCATCGAATAGGTTTGAAACGGAATCTTGCAATACTGACGTTTTATGTCCAGGTCAGTTCTTGTTTTTGTGATTAAACTGTAAACAAATCATTTGGAGTATATTGAAATTAATGGGTTTCGAAAATTTGTGATATGATTTTCATGGGACATGGATATGTATACATGGGAATACAGGTTTAATTTTCTCTATATTTCATGAAGGCACAAGAAAACATTTTCATGGGGTAGTAACAATTTTATGTTAATTCTTCATTCTTTGAATGATACAGATATATATTTCTAATGCTTTCTTCCTCGTCAAATAATATTCGAGCCGTACTGATAAGCTGTAAAGTTTGGTTTTGATGTTATTATTATGCTTGTACAGGGAAATACTTTATTTATTGTAAATTTCGTGATTATAATGAAATAAAAGTAAGAACTACAACAACTGACTCTTTATGTTAGACAGTTTAAGGTAAATTTTAGGCATGTTTAAGACTCCTACCGAAATTGGTGAGGTTGACTGCCCTGAGGCTCTGACCATTAGGTTTTCAAACAATCCTGCATTTTTTGCAAACGAATAGGACAAGATAATTCCATATGGCAATTTAAATAAATTGTGTTTTCAATGATATAAATATATTTTCTTTGTCCAAAATAGTTTTTAATAAACAAAGATTGAGAAGCCCTTTCTCTACGATTTTAACCTTAAAAAATCAATGATTTAAGAATTCAATACATATCAACACTGTTTTTATTTAATTTTAATTTTTTTCGTCAAAACATTTAGTGCATGGTGGTTTCACACAGTGGACACAATGGTTCAAGTGCTCTGTATCCTGCGGTTTGGGACATCAAGTGAGGAATAGAAGTTGTACGCATCCGTCCCCACAAGATGGCGGATTTGACTGTGCGGGTGCATATACTGAGCAACAATCTTGTGCTGCTCGAAAATGTCCAAGTAGGTCTTTTCGTGATATGGTTTGTATGAAAAATGAATATTGCTGGAACATCATGGTGCAGCGTGTTATTAGACTCTCGAAAAAAAATGTTTTGAAAAAGTGAAAAAAATCCTAAAAATTAAAGTAAAATGCCTAAAATCTTTGGAATTATTAACGCTATTTTCCACTTCAAAAAAATCTTCCGCAGAACGAAACAGAAAAGCTTTTGAGCATGCGTACTTGAATACCTGTATTAAAATGTGTGCAATGTTATAAAGTAAAAATTACCAGCAAATGTTCTGTTATGTTCTGCACTTGTCCATTCCATTCCGCGGAAAATATTCTCGAAGTGGAAAACATCCTTTGATGAGGTAATATGAGGAATGGATAAATTTTAATCTATTTCTTAAGTGAGGTAATCAATTAACTCAATAATAAAATTATTACAGTCATTTAACTTTGTTATTTTACTTTGTTAGTAAATGGAGAGTGGGGTAGTTGGTCTTCCTATTCCGGTTGCACGAAACCTTGTAATGGTGGTGTGCGTGTTAAGAGAAGATACTGCACCAGTCCTGCACCAATGTATGGAGGAAAACCATGTCAAGGAGCATGGAATCATACTGTGCCTTGTAACCAAAGCCCTTGTCCTGGTATGTGTATACTTTTTGATATATCGACTGAACAACTTACATTGTGTCATATTTGCAAGAAAATTCCGTATTGATTCAAATGTTTCTGCAAATGAACGCCTTCTTCCTTATTTCTTAAAGTGTTTCTTTTTTAAATGAATAAGCAGTCACTTATCTTTATGCAAAACTGATTTTAAACTAAATGCATCTTTTGAAAAAACGCCCATTTAGATAAAAGATTTTTGTACATTTGGGTATATAAGAGAAAAATTACAACATATGTCTCACCACGTAAAGGGCTCTTCTCCTAAATGAGCACAATCAAACTTTTATTTGCTTTTTGTCCAGTCATGTTATGTCCTGATTTATTGGCTACACGTAAAAAACACCTCGATTATCAATGAGTTTCTTCTTTTAGCAATCTATATTAACGTGACCTGCAAATTCGATTTGAAGTATACACCGACATTAGGAGAGAAACAAGGATTGCAATGGCGCGGCTTTGAGAATGCTATATTATCAGAGGTAGGAAGATATTTCTCCTGTTGTATAAACATTCTTACTCGAAATAAAAGGGTTTTCGGCCATTTTTCAAAATTCCAAACAGCGCCAATTGATATGCATAAGCATAAATAAAGTAAACGTCCCTTGTTGGATTACCAGAATTGTAAAAGGCTTGCAAGCATGAAAATTATTTATACAGTCATGATTAGTACTGTTTATTCTAATCTAACTAAGTAAGTTAAGATGCATAGTCCATCTGTAAAATCAGAAAGTAATAATTGACAAGCTTGCAATGCATATAACAAAGGTGATTGCTTGTGCGTACGGTCTTCGCAATTTAAGCCTTAAAAAATCAATAGCAGTATAGTTGAAAGTACCATAGACATACAACCTTGGTTAAAATATTGGTAGAAAAAAATAGTGAATCTCGAACTTTAACTTAGATTCGCGCATTTTAAACTTGTTAATGTTTAGAGCGCGCGCATTTGGAACTTCCAATAGTTCAATTGCTTGAACTTCCCATAGTTCAATTGCCGATGTCAAGTATTTTAGGTGATTGGGTTAGATTCAGACTCTTAAAATGCGCTAAATGGTATTGACGTCAACATGTGTCACCTTTTCCCTTGATTTTCCCAGCCTCTCCAACGTGAATTATTTCATAACTAGTCGATAAGGCCCGTGGAAAAATCCACTTAGGCAAAAGGCCATTAAAAAAATAGGTTGCTTTAGATGTTTTGCTGATGTCAGCAGTGCATATACAAAAAAAATATTCTTAAAATCTTACACAAAATGTCAAATGTCAAATCTTACACAAAATAAAAAAGGAACAGCTTGCAAGGTGCAAAATCTAGTTGATAAAAAGTTACAACAACGACACTCACAACATCGACACTCACAACACCAATACTCACAAAACCGACAGTAAGAACACCGACAGTTACAACACCGACAGTCACAACATGGATAATAACAATGTCAGAAATAACGTATCTCAAATATGTACATCTTACAAGTGATTATGTTGAAAACTCTCAGTATTTTATTCTGAAATGTCAAAAAGTTGGCCTGCAAGAGTAGCACAAATCAACAAAAATAAGTTCTTTACACATTTTAAATATTGTCTTTCCCTTAAAAGCTTATACAAAAATATGAAAAAGCCATAGTTTAGAAAACATCAAATTTAAATCTGCAAAAATCAGTCATTTAAGTTGCATACCATTCTCTCCCACAAAAATTTACACAAAATGTTTTAGTATGATGATCCGTACTGCCCTTTACCAACAATTTTGAACCTAAATGTCAAAAAATCAATAAGCAAAGAATAAACTTGAATAAAAAAAGATCATTATTTTGGAAACATTGTATATATACGGTTCATAAACAAAAGTTTACACAAAATGTAAAACAGATTGGTTTTTGAGAAACACATCTAAATCAACAAAAATAATTTCATCCAACATGTCGTATATTGCCATTACCCATCAATCTTCCACAAAAAGGTTATGAAACACATCAAAACTTAGTCATTTCAGTGCATACAGTATCGCCCATTAGATTACAAAATCAGAAACAAAACAATAAAAAATAACTTAATACACACACTTTAAATTCTATAAAATTCGTTCCACTTGTCATATTGCATGTGGTCCCCCTTGTAAAGTTCACAGGTAATGTGAAAAAAATTATACTCTACGGGCATAAAAATACATCCTACTATCCTGCAAAAGTTCAAGTCTTTGAAAGATTTTGTAGGTAGCTAGCTAGCTTGTTACATCATAATTCGTGCTCATAAAAGAAGCGAAGTTTGGACACTATAGTAGCTAGCTATAGATAATTAAAAAAGAGGAATAACAACAGAAGTCATAGGTTAGAGCTAGCCATGGGATGGGAAGCTGGACTTGGAGGCTAACATTAGCTAGCTAACAGTAGCTAAGACACCCAGTTAAATATACTTAAACTGGGAACACTTAGCTAAAACTAAAGCTAGCTATTTATGCTTAGTAAAACACATATAAAGAGAAACAATAGTAATGTAAAAATAATAACATTACAGTGAGCAGTGAGTTCAACAAACCAAAGTTTTCCGTTTGTTAGTCAGCTAACAGCTTTATGTAGCATTTTGAATTTTAGGACAATACATTAGTTACGCGCCAGGGCATCATGAATTATGCAACAAAACGTAAACAAATATGGCTACATACGCGGTAAAATATAAAACTGTGGCTTTTCCTGGAAAATGCGAGTCTGCTTGCTCCAGCGACAAAAACCAAACGTCTAAAAATATCAAAGTTCTTACTATTTGTGATTTCAAATCCACTTCAAACTCTAGCCTTTGTTTTCTACTTCTAACTTTACTTCACATCTGCTCCACTTCTCACTTCACTTTTCTACTTCTTCACTTGGTCTCTTTTCTTTTTAAATATATAGCTATGCTTTTTTGAACCACTTTTTTTCCTTTTTAAAGGGATCGTTCTTCTGTGCTTTTTCTTGGTGGCCTTTATTTTCTACTTCTAACTTTACTTTACTTCTAGCTCCACGTAGCTCCACTTCTGACTTCCAACTTCACTTTTCTTCTTCTTCACTTGGACTTTTTTCTTTTTAAATATGCTTTTTTGAACCACTTATTTTACTTTTTTCAAGATCGTTCTTTTGTGGGTTTTTTTGGTGGCGAGAGGACACCATTTTTCGAAAGATAGCCGTTAAAATTATTTCAGCAAATCAAATTGAGTCGTTTTCATCACGTGATGTAAACAAAGTAAACCCGCTAGCAAAATGGACTTAATTTTTTCGGCGACTTCAAAGAGAATTTCGGCGACATCAAAGGAAAATGACGATATCCACTATGACCGTCACATACACTCCGTATTATTATATAAGATGCTGGAATGCTATACAGTGCAACTAGCTGATTTTAACGGATTCCCACCACGTCTACATATGCAGGCTGCAGACAATTGACCATTTAATGATTTCGGCCATATTAATAGAACAGTAAAAACCACATTTGTCTACAAACTTTCGTCAAAAATTTCAGGTTGTGCTGTATGTACTTCTTTGTAGCCTGTTTTGTATTATAATATTCGTCTAATGTTGTAGAAGTATTGTGCTCAGTCACTCTAGAAATGCTAATGCTTATGTTTTTCGCATTTCACGTAAGCAGTGTTATCGCACAAAAAGTAAGATGAAGTTGATTGTTATCTGTTTGTTACCTGTGTTACCTGATTGTTTCTTTTAGACTAAATTCATGTACGAAGATGCATTTGGTGATGTTGTATCTAGTCTCAAACTTTCAGACGTTAGGTTTGTAAATTTACGTTTAAGATTTATTTTGAAAATTTACCTAGTCCAATTAGATGCCGTTTAGTAGTAGTTAAGAATATATTTAAATGGAGGAAAGTTGCAATTTGTTCCCCAAGGTATCCAGTCTCGGGTACCGGCACCAGGGTATTTGGTCTCGGAAATCGCCTGCGATATAGAGATCCAACTTAACATTGATTATATCATATTAAATAGCGACTTTTCAATTTGTTGATTATTTTCTGTTTAGTTAAAAATGTCTAAGAAACGTTTCTGAGATCTTTTTTTTACTGTTGATTTTAGGCGTGGAAGTATCCTGGCGTCTTTTTCAATCAATTTTCATCAATTCGATTCTTACCAACTTGTATATCTACAAGATAGTTTACAGAATGAGAATGCGATTGGTAAACTACCAATTGTGGATGGTAGTCCTTCTGCAATTCTCACTGATTCTGGTATGTGCCATGGGACTGGCTAGCAGCTTTACTTGCAAATCAATTATATGTATGAATAGACTGATAAAGAAATACAATAACATTTTAAATCTTGTCCCATTTATTCTTAAGTTGAACCTCACTGCAATTTTATGTAATAAGTTAAATGAACAGTAATTATACATTCAAGATACGCGAAACAATTAATCTATATACACTTAAATCGTACATGTTTTTTGCTGCTTTGAGTATGCATATATAATAATTGTTATGCTTATCTCAAGTGTATAACTTTTAATAATTTAATTTTTCAAAAAAATATGCTTATAAGTTTTACCTTGAAAATGGATGGGTTGTTGCTTTTACGCACGAAACCATTTAACTTACGTTGACCAATGTCCCTTAAATGTTTTACATCACCCATAACAACTGCTTTATATCCCTACAAAATATTTTTATTTATTTCAGTTCCAACTGGTCCACCATCCAACATACATGTTGTATCTACTTCTCCAACATCTTTAAATGTATCGTGGAGTGAAGTTGACATCACATTACAAAATGGAAACATTCAGGGTTACCTGTTGTTTTATCGTGAAAAGTTTAAACCTTCGGATCCTTATGAAGTGTATGGCTCTGTTGGATATTGGGCTGTAATAACTGGATTGGAACCTGGTACAGTGTATGTCATCAGGTTGTTGGCATTTACTGCTGCAGGTAATGGAGTGGCATCTAATCTGATGGGTGTTAAAACTTTAGAAGCAGGTATTTCCATTTAGTCTATTTATTATGTTTGGAAAAACAGTCGGTTTTTAATTGAGTAGGTTTCATAATTGCAATAATAATTCTTTACCTTGGGCAATATCAAAATTGGGTTGATATTGATTAAAATGCTGCAGAAACTTAAAATATTGTTCGATCATGGAAAGAAAGGATAGGGAAGGGTTTACCCAGAAATTCCTAATGTTGAATGTGTATGGAAGCTTGGTGTATTACAAGCACACAGGATACAGTAATTACTTTAAAATTTCACATCTTTATGACAATATCAGTAAAATTAAAATTACAGTATGGACTTTGGTAATGATTTAATCGCTTTACCAAACCTAATTGAAATCTACCTGCCTGTACTACATGGATTATTTTTTGATTTTTTTAAGACACCCAGGGTGTTCTCATTCCCGAAAGAAAAGTAAACTCGATTTAGCAAAAATGTCTTAAAATTAAACTTTTATCACTTTAAATTCATTTTTTAAATTATTTTTGCTACGTAAATACATTTCTAAACATTTTAAAAACGGTTTTTTATCAAATGAGCTACCCGGGGAACGATAGCATTTGTTTAGCTTGTTGAAAAAGTTGGAAGCAGATTTCACACAGTTACCACGTTTTAATTTAAAAAAGTTTAACTTAAAGAGTCTGCTCGAATCACCGTTTTCAATTGATCTACACAGTCAATTTTAAAATTTTCCTCTCCCTTGGACCAACCCTTGGGTGGACAATATATCATATGTCACTCTTATTCCGCCAAAAAACGATTTTGCTTCCTTCAAGCCAGCATACGAAACAATAGGAAATTTATTTTGAGAAACTTATACGAACTTCCTAATCTGTTTTTAATCATTCACCAATAAATCAAATATTCTCTGTTCAGCTCCATCTGCACCACCAACATCTTTGACTGGTTTTGCAATTGATGCAACATCCATATATGTGCAATGGTCTGGTGTTGATATGGATGATATGAATGGCGATCCACTTGGATACAATGTGTATTTTAATGATGGGTACAACATTAACAAGACAATTTCACCTTTCTCTCCACCGAACATTATATTAAATGGTTTACATCCAGTCACTACATATGTCATTGATGTGTGTGCTTACAATGCAGTTGGAGAGGGACCATGTGAAGCAACTGAACTCACAACGAAATTGTCAGGTGAGAAAAAATACTTGATGAATGTTTGACGATTCTCCTTCCACGAACCAGGTGCAGATTTTACTTCTTTTTCTTCAACTTTTTGCTAATTTGCAGATATTTGTGTGCTTCCAGTGCTGATTCTTTCTTTCTTTTGATTTTCAAGACTGGTCTGTGAACGATGTGCCGTATTTGCTTCAATCCTCTTTAGTTAACCTGACTTCTTGGGCATGGGTTTAAAAAATAATCCCACATGCGGCATGTTTTTATTTTAAAAATTATAAAGCTTGTAATTTCCATTGCACTAAACAGATTTCTATATAGTGAAGTGGAAACCTTGCACCTGTTTCACATTTTTAAAAAGCACATCATGAAGCGATATGACTCAAACCGGTTTGGGTTCACTGCAGGTCTCATGCAGACATTTCTCAGTAAAATAGGGGGTGTCTGCTGGATCTTAAAAACCTTGAAAACTTCAACGTATCTGTATATTTATGAAACATTGCTCGATAGGTTTGCACGTCCCATAGATTCTAGTGTATTCTAAAATACATCACTGTCGCACCTAATTATTATTATTATTGAAATTATTTACACATGATAGCTTCTTCAGTTCCTATTGGTACAGCTATCTGCTATAAACGAGGGTCCTGCAAAGGGGGTCCAAGCGCATTTAAAGCTCCCATTTGAGCTACGAAGGTCGTTCAAGCACAGCAATCGCTCAACTAGACAAAGTTTTTTTTATTTGTCTGTGCTTCGAAACCTTTAATTTATATTTATAATTTGAACACCTAGAAAGTGGCAAAAAAGCTTGAAAACGTTAATTTTTTTAAATAATGGCAAAACAATAATGTTAAAACATATTTTCTTTTAGCTCCAAGGATTCCTCCAGGCAACCTATTCGTCTACTTTAAACTTCACGATAGTTTAGCTGTCAAATGGGATCATATAAGCTCAGAAGTGATAGGCGCATATAGAATTCAATACTATATGATAGAAACGGGGAGAGTTGCTGTGGAGAAACCTGATATAAAAGAAGTATTATTGGTACCTTCATTTCAAACGTACAATTTGAAGTTTTTGTCACCAAATTCTAAATATGTGATCAAAGTTTGTGGTGTGAATGGTGCAGGAGATGGTGTCTCGTCTGTTGTTATCGCAGGTGATGATGTTTTTGTTTTATACCGATAATATTCTTTGAAAGATTCGCTAATAGTGAGATTGTTTGAACTTTTGTTAAATTTCAATTGAAGATAACTGATTTAAAGCTAAGAATTTTATCGGTTAATTCAGTGTCGTGAATTTTAGTTTTTTAATTCTACGGGACGTGTCACATAAGTGTGACTAAATACCAAGCAATTACACTATTATTTTACGAATCTCAAATTTAAGCTATTTTTTCTCCGTTTCCGAAAATTTGATGACGTCATTGGCCGAAATGTCATATCATTGGCCTGGGCAACACGTTTGGTCAATTTCGTGTCGAATGAACAATAACTTTAGAAATTAGATGGGGAGGTCGAATTAACCCCCCTCCCCAACATAAGGAGCCCCCAATTAGGAATATTGTTTCTTGTAACTTGTGGTTGAATTTGTATTATTATGAACATTTTTTTCCTTCTGTAGAAACTTGCAAATGTCCAGCTACTGTCCACAGTAACTTCTATGTCAATTCACCTTACACACAGCGAAATGACAAAAACCACCTAGGGGGAGTGTTTTATAACATCCTTCCAGATATGATCAAAGCTGCTTGTGGCAAGTGCAACCATAGAATGTCCAAAGAAACGGTTGTCGACTTCATTTATAATGGAAAATTTGGTTTCTCATTTAAACCTAATATGGATCGTGTGGCCGAGGATATAGATGAATTTACTGATTTATCATTTCCCTTGTCGGTAAATCCGGCCAAAAACGATTCGCTGAATTCCAAATATGTTCCACTGCTCTCCTACCCGGGTGCAGTTTTTATTATCAAGAACTTAGATGCATCAAGTCACGTGAAAAAAATGATTGGTGATGTGCTGGCCACGTGGCCAATATTTTTGCTGAATTTTTTCTTCACTCTTATATCCGGTGCCTTGGTGTGGTTTCTGGTAAGTTTAAGGTTTTTTGAAACTTCATGTGATTTTGGAGCAATATCAGGACTGAAGGTCGAATGTCGATTCCCTAGCAGCTTTATTCAAGTTATCTTGTGTAGCTTAGTTCCGTTTATACGTACATACCCTGGAAAAATATACGCAGAAAAAGATGAATACCATTAGATATAATCTAAAAACGGAAGGATTGTGAGAAGGTAGTTTTTTAAGTTTTCGAGGATGACTGGCCAACTGCCCAACTTAGTTCACCTTGAAGATTCTCTTTATGGAATAACGTAAACTTAATATTTCTTTTGGCGTATTGAAATGTTATATTTTTTAGGAGGCGATAATCTGTGAACTCTTTTCTTAACACTATTTCGTGTTATCTCTAGGAAATATATTTCATTCAAAAACCAGAAGCCACCTTTTCACCATCTTTAAAAAATTTGATTGGTTTACGCCAAGGGTGGTACTGGGCGTACATCACACAGACAACTTTAGGGTAAGTGGGTGTTTATTGGCAAAATTGAAGAACTGAAAGTCCTTTAAACCAAAAAAATTTCCTGTTCTTTAGATTGACTTCATAACCTCTCTTTAACTTCTGATATTAGGGCATCACCCCTCCATAGATTGTGATTTTAGAGATTCCTCTCCATAGCTCCGATTTTCAGGGATTGCCACTTTCTAGCTTCCGATTTTTATGGATCACCACTTTCTAGATTCCTATTTTTGGTAATCACACCTCCATAACTTCCGATTTTCAGGGAACTCCCCATTTTAAGTACCGATTGTCAGGGATCACAATTTTTTAGCTTGCGATTGGACAAGCATTAGGTATTATGAATTGGCAGTTTTTTCATTAGCGTTTTCGATGAACAATGACGTCATCGAAACTTTGAAAAATGCCAAAAAATCCCCTTTTTTGCTGAACTTAAAATGGAAACCTAAATTTGCACGCTTTCCGTTTTTCAGTAATGCTTATCTAAGTCTAAAATCAATGAAAATAAAGTTACAAACAAAACCAACAGTCCCCCCCCCCCCCACCACCACCTGGCCAAATAATATATATTGCATTACTTGAAGCCGAATAGTACTCAAAATTACTCCAATGTTGCTAGGTTACGACGGAATTTTTTTAATCATCATTTCTAGGTACGGTGATTTCGCACCAGTAGGAAAAGCGTCACGTTGTTTAGCCGTTATTTGGATTTTCACAAGTTTGGTGATGTCGTCTTTACTCCTCGGAGCGTTGACGACGGCATTTACCGCCGTTCAGACGACAAAAACAACATCGATGTACGGCGTGAAGGTATGACGAAAAAAATTAGTGGAAAAACAAGGAGGAAAAATAATTTGTATTTTGACTTATGTTTACAACAATTTTGTATTTAACCACGTGACATATGTTTACAACAATTTTGTATTTAACCACGTGACTTATGTGTACAACAATTTTGTATTTAGCCACATAACTTATGTTTACAGCAATTTTGTATTTAACCACGTGACTTATGTTTACAATAACTTTGTATTTAACCACGTGACTTATGTTTACAATAACTTTGTATTTTTTAACCACGCCACTTTATTTTTAAACTTGAACTTTTGTATTCACATTTTTAGGTAGCTGCACTCACTGACTCTTTTGAAGAGCGGCTGGCAATATTAAGAAATGGTCAAATTGATAAAGGTGAGAGTTGGTTTAGAATTAATTTCTCCGTCATTGGATGGAAAGTCTTTATCTTTGTTTTATTTAAGTACTAATTCGCGTTAATTGTTGTGTAAAAATGTTCTAAAGGGTGTTGTAAGGGTGGGTGAATAGTTAAAGGTGGTGTAACCGCTCTAGCCTTATTGTGAAACGCCTTTACTGTTTAAACCGTGTGCTCTATCACAGCGTTAAAACGTAAAAGATTCTTGATGGTATAACCACTTTTCTCGATCGACTCTCGAAAATTAATGTTTGATTTGCGAGGAAACGCGAAAACAATAACAAAAGATCAAGTTAATAGACTTATTCGCTTCACCATTCACAAAAAGACGCTGAAGATAAATCCTCTTAAAAATTAATCCCTTTTGTTCCTTTTTAGAAAAATCTTATACTACTGTATCTGGGTTGACACAAGCGTTGTACAACGACCATGTTTTCGGTATACTTATTGACGCGTACACAGCCGGAAGTAATCGAGACATCCTTGACGACCCGCTACTTCATGTGGCCAGTTTGATTGAATATCCGCGTTCGTTTGGTATTGTTCTCAGTGGAGGATTAGCGAATGTTGACAAAGAGGTTTTAGATTATGTCAAGACAAACGAGGGGAATATTTTGGAAGTGTTGGAAAGGTTTACACAAAAGTTAAAGGTATTTACGCATTATGGTTCAATACGTTTAATCCTGAACTTTCGACCGCGTAATTTTGAGTGTTCATTCAGTTTTGTGCAAAAAAATACGCAGGGAACTACCATTAACCATTTTTTATAACATTTTCACTACAATCTATCAATCAGTGACCCGTTTAGATTTGACGACTCCAAAAATAGGTCAAAATAAGTCCCCCACATCCTCATTGTTGCTATTACTGGGATATTGAAGAGAGCAGGTAGCAACAGACATTACCTTGAATTAGTAAAGGCGTTTTTTAAAAAAAATTAGTTTTTAGTTTGACCAATATATTTTTTTGTTTTGAATATACGATTATTTTTGTTTCAATTTAGCCTCAAAGCGCTGCTAAAGAAGTATCATTATTTGATGCAAAATCTACTGCGTTGAGAACAGGGATAACCGTCCTCTCTGTTTTGTTGTGTCTAACGCTATTGTTAGGGTTTGTGGTATCGCAGCTATGCAAGAAGAGAAGCAAAATGAAAGTGAAACCGGTGGAGAGAGGTATGAGGTTCTTTTGCAAATTAAAAATCAAGTTTAATTCTCATCATTTCAATGTGGAATGCAAAAATCAATACTAAACCCTCGCGTAAAATTTGTATTCACTAATAATGGCGTCATGTTTACGTC
The DNA here is from genome assembly GCA_030067915.1 of Hydractinia echinata. Lineage (NCBI taxonomy): Eukaryota > Metazoa > Cnidaria > Hydrozoa > Anthoathecata > Hydractiniidae > Hydractinia > Hydractinia echinata. Next base: position 635,887 of record JASGCC010000068.1, read on the forward strand.
AAATCTTTACATAATTCGTATAAACAGTATTTGTGGTTCTCGGTTCGGCATAAGAAACCCCTGATAAACCAACTTTTTTTGTTTTATATTAAACGTGTCTAATTCTTATAGCAACCAAGGAAGCAGACGAAGAGGAAGCCATATGTGACTTACAATGTTGTATCAAAACGTTCTATGAACAAATTCATGAGAACATCAACACATTATCTTCCCGTATTAATACTGAACGCGTGAAATTGTATTTTGATCGTGGTTCAAGTAGCTTAAGAATGCATCCACGCCTCCGTAGAAGAGCATTAAGACGTCCTACAAGTTCTGCAAGAGATGATAGAGTAAGTGAAGCTGGAAGTGATATAGTAGCTGAACATCCTGAGAGCTCTGCAAGAAGTGAAAGTCGTAGTGGAGAACCTGATACAAGACCGGAAGTTGAGAGTGACGTGGACACAACGACACTAAGTGACTGAATAAAGGACCTTGTTATAGTTTGAAGCAAAGTCGACTTTGACTGTTGTGTGGACTGTTTCTATCTCGAACTCGTCTGTTCTAGGATAAGAAATGTGGAGCAAAAAGGGAGAAAATAAGCTTGAAAGCCATACAATATTTCTAAGTACAGAGGGTTCACTGTAATTTATTTTTAATATGGCACTTGTTAAAAAAATTAAGCGTTTATACAGCGGGCTGTGTTTGGTGGTAGGACCCAATGTTGTAGTGGGACAAACGTCTTCTTGAAGTACTCGTATTTGAGAAAACTCGCTTAACTAAACCTGTTGAGTATAGGACTGTTTTTTTTTATATTCCCTCTGTAAATAAACATGCGTATGTTGCTACCATTCAAAGACATTTATTTATGTCAGAGCAAGACAGAATCTGTAAATATGTATTATGATTTTGTTGCTGTTGTTTCTATATCACATTTTTTACACATTTATACCTAACTCACATTTATAGAGATTATTTGTAATTTTATTTACTACACTTAAAAAGGTTATATTAATACCATTAATGTCCCTGAAAAAAATAAATTATTGACAAAACAGATGTTGTTACGTTGTGGAAAATGCATCTTCGTTACCAGGATCTTTTAATGAGAGTCGTGGCGTCAAGCCCACCCTAAGGACAAAATGACCAGGGAACGGAGTTGAGTTGCTTGATGGAAAATTACTACCTCGCCCTCTAGCCTAGGCTTAAGGTTTCGTAAATCAACAGATGCCTTGGAAATGTTATCTGTTGTTTTTAACACTGAGAAAACAATATAAATAAAATGGTCGTTCGCATCCACATTGACATAAGTAAATTGTATGAATCACTTTCTTCACCCCGTCTACTCTGTTTTAGCTTCACTCTCAACAAATTTTTTACGCCTTTCTTAGAGCCTAGTCTCCAGATACAAAATGGTAACTCAGCATGTCGGATTGTTAGTTGGAAAAAAAAAGATTTTAATCTGGATACCAAACAAATAGCAGCCAAAATATTGCGCTTAGCAGAAGAGGCTCAAATTCAACCTCGTCCCCAGGTTTTTGTGGCCCTTGAGCCGTTAATACGGAGTGGAACGAGGTTGACTTAAATTAAAATTTTCTTCTCGGCAACTCAAGCTGGAATAAATCGGACATCGAACCCACATTTTTTTGGAGAAAATGATCACAAATAGTTTTTTTGTTCAAGAACGAAATACAAAGTTTCAGTTTAAAAGATTTGTAAAACATAAAAAAGGATTTTCGGCAGTCGAAAAAAATAATTCCACAAATTAAAACTGTAGACATTCGCAAAATGCAACAACAAAATGTAAATTAACCTACTTTGGACCCAGCTTTAATTAACAAGGTATGAAGTAACGTATCCTGGACCAACCCAGAAAATTACAAGACAGCCTACTTTGGACCAACTTTTATCCAAAAACAGTACAAGGTAACCTACTTTGGACTTTCGCGTATAAGTACATTTAATTAATCTTCGCATCATAAAATTAATTTTTACAAAAAACGCGAAATATTATTCGCCAAATATTCTCCAATAAAGAATAATTACTACTGCAACATTCATGAATTCCTCCGCACAGAAACAAACACGAATTGTTTTAATATTTGATTTATTGTTTTAAAATAATATAAAATTTAAAAATACAACAAAATTTACAACTGTAAAATTTACAAACATCACCCTTCACTGTGTTTGATTGGCTTTGAGATAGCGCGCTTAGCACATAGTTTATTATTGGTCCAATTTAAATCTGTTCTTTTTATCTTCCAGTGAATGAAACACGAAACGAAAACTCAACTCCAGTATCGACATATATACACACAGGCATATAGAACATTATAACAACAGAGCGTAACAGCACTGGCGATAAACTTCACAGCAGGCTAACTCTTGAAGTGCTTTTCTACCTCCTTCACCCATTCTTTCAATGTTGTCTTTCACAAATTTCTGTTCAGTGCACTCGTCACAAAATATTATCCAAGGACATGTTTACATTCATTCGGTTGTGCGCCTAAAATATTATGAAAGAAAAATTATTTACCGCCATCGTTATAGTTCGTACTTCGTTGATAAACTCACGGAGATTTAGTCGTCATACATATTTTGGGTATCGCTATTTTGTTCAGTACCAAAGAAGTCAATTGGAACAGAATAACAATACTTGTACTATACAAGCATTATCACTTAAGAGCTGTCTGACTGACATCCCACAGCTAGTCTAGTATAACAAAGCCCACAGCTGGTCAATTCTTACAAACACCATCGTGCACAATGCAGACTTTTCCATGTATCATACAGAAACCGTGCGAGTCAACGCCTTTTCATCGCAATTAATTCAAAACAGCAATATAAAAAGCTACATCGGGCAAATTTCTTGTGTACGCTTGTACCATTCTGAAAATTGAAAGCCATTTAACCTCAAAATCTGACCTTGCCACATTTAATGCGCCCTGACGCTCTTACGTTTGTTTACGCGTAGATTCCACCATCCTTTCGTACAGTTATTCCTTATACATTGTAAAGAGAAGAAAAGAACAATTTCCGAACCTAGAACACAACGTAAAAAACACAACAACATACCCGCCTAAACTCGTCTATAATTTGCGAATAATACGTATAATTTCGAACAGCTCGTGCAGTGTTTGTTAAATCGAATGGTTCTAGAAAAACAGTTATATTTACTCTACAAGTAACAAAGCGCTAATGCGGTTGTGAGACACGGTGTACAAGTGGTGAAGAGATGAACTTTACGTTGCTACATAAGGTACCAAATAAGAAAAGATTATCATGATTATTATACGTCGTAGAATAGAAACAACAAAACCTTTAGCTTCCGTAAAGAAGCCAGGCGGACCAAATTTTAAAGTTAATAAATATTCAAACAAACTGAAAACGAGCTAGCGTGTGTCTAAAGAAGTTGATGCATGTTTAAAATAATGGTGTATGTTTACTTGAAAAGGTTATTTTGAGAATACTAGTCGGTAGCCCGTGGAAAAATCCATGGGTTCGCCCGTTCTTTTTATACCGCATCGCTTGGGTCTCGCTACTTTGCGTGACAGACAGACAGACGTATACGGGTATTATGATATAGATAGTCTGCGCTGTAATTTTACACATATAAAAGGGCTTATCTCATAAAAGCTTAAAACATTTTGTATCTACCTTCTATACATATCCATTTCCCTCTCCAGGCTGGAAGCGACGACCTCGGTAATTTACGTCCCAACCGAACACTCATAATGGTGGTTTCGTAACTAAAACAAATACATGATTAGTAAATGCAGGACAAGATTGATGTTAAAAACAACAAACTCTCCCAAGGATGTGAGAAAAATGCATACTTACACGTAGATACGAGGTAGACAGATACATATATTTACACGAAGATATGAGGTAGAAAGATTCGTATACTTACACGAAGATATCAGGTAGACAGATACATATACTTACACGAAGATACGAGGTAGACAGATACATATATATATACACGTAGATACGAGGTAGACAGATACGTATACTTACACGAAGATACGAGGTAGACAGATACATATATATACACGAAGATATGAGGTAGACAGATACATATATTTACACGTAGATACGAGGTAGACAGATACGTATACTTAAACGAAGATATGAGGTAGACAGACCCATAAACTTACACGTAGATATGAGGTAGACAGATAAATATACTTACACGAAGATATGAGGTAGACAGATACATGTACTTAAACGAAGATATGAGGTAGACAGACACATATACTTACACGAAGATATGAGGTAGACATACAGATACGTATACTGACAAAATAATATTATGAAAAAAAATACTCACTCAAAAATATTTGTGTAGTAATTGAAGAAACCTTTTAACAGCTCGCCAACACTTTGTTTATTCCGAGATCTAAAATGGGAGATATTTTGCGATCTTATATACAAATTTTTTCATTAATGCTCATACTTAACTCTAAATCTAGAAATTTTGAAAACAAATTGTTACTTTTCAGGAATTTAAATTAAAATGGTTATTTTTCAAGATTTTCCAGGACAATACTGGCGTCAAAATGAAAATGCAACACTTATTAAACAAACATTTTACATAAGTCTGAACTTCAGTCATGTTGTGTATGTCATGTCACACCACCACCGGGACAAAGCTGGTCGTATTACACACTTTTACGCAATATCTGGTGGTGATTTGTAAAAATCTCCAGTGATTTGCATGTCTGGTGATTTGCACAAACGTCTGTGCAGATCACCAGAAATTTGTGCAAATCACCTGACATTTTTGCTAACCAGACATTTGCGCAAATCCCGGGCATTTGCCAAAAGACATTTGTTTATATCACCGGATATTTGTTTCAATCACCGGATATTTGTTTAAATCACCGTTAGCCTAAATTTCCGGGCATTTGCACAGAATAAATGTGTATTTTTACATTTAGGTAAGCGGTTATTAAATAATTTGCCTCACTTCGCAACTTCAGAACATGGGAAAAAACTATTGCGCAGCACAAAGTTACAGTAAAGACATTTTAAAAGTTTGATAGTTATTTACAAAGCTTACTAACTTTGGCATCAAAGTTGCAAAAGCAAAAAGATTCTATAATCCACAAACCATAAAACAATAACTATATACCATAACTACTTTTAAAAGAAAGATAAAAAAAATTACAAGCTGAGAATAATGACTTGCTAAAGATGAGAGTACCTGTTGCATTGTATCAAATCTGCTGGTTCAAACATGGGAAGTTCATCCACATTCTTGGTTGGATTAAAAAAATCCTATGTATCAAAAAACAACAATAAATAATACATGTTTTTTTATAAGCAAGTGAGAATTTAAATCAGGCTTCGATATGCTTGTGTGAAGGTTAGGTTATGCTTATTGGAAATTTATTAAAAACGCAACTTATGGGATAAGATGGAATAGTCACGCTTTTACCTTTAAAAATGAACGACAAAACTAAAGGCATAATTATTAAACCTTCTTGTGTATAAGGAATTAGAAAAGTCTTTTTCTAATTAAAGTACCCATAAAACAAGAAAAAACACACATCAGAAGGATTCAGCGAGGCTGAGAAATGTGCTTAACATATGCTTACAAAAATCACTGATACCAGCCTAAATATGCTTAAAAGCGCTATGCTCATAAAAAAAACATGTAGCCCTTAACTTTTGAGTGCTAATTTTCCTTTGTGTTATTAAAACAGATTTAAACATACATAAAAAAAACAAGTGAGTTTACCGGATAGAGCATTTGTAAAGAATTTAAAACTGGAGGATCACAGCCACCTAAAAAAAGGGATCAAACTGTCAACATATGGTTAGCAAGATTGTGGGAATGATTTGTCTAATATAAAAGGCAAGTTTTATCTAGTATTCCCTGCGTTTCACCTAAAATTTAAAGTGAAATCCTAAATAACATGAAAGATAAAAGGACAAACCACTAGTAATAATAATGACTTTATTATCATTTTTTCTTTTAAATATACAATATTTAATCCAAAAGTTTGAAACAGTGACCGTTGGATTTTTAAGAAGGATATTTGCATCCAAATATACAAAAAGCAAAATTATGATTAACCTAAAAATATTGCAAATCATTCTTCCTGGATTTCATGATTTTTTAAAACAGCACATAATCAAACTATAAAGACGAAGGTTTACCAAAAAACTCACTTTGAAGATAATTTAAGACCATTAAAACGATGGAATAGCTGGATAGTGTGCCAACACTAGCATCATTTATATCACGTGCTTTTGCCCACCTCTTAACTATCATTACCATTGGTCGAACACGATCGTCAACTAAAAAGCAATATTTTTTTAAGAAAATGCGAGATACCTTATACCTTGATAGTATATACTCGAATTTTTGCGGCTATTAATTTTGGCACTTTTTGCAGCTTATCGTCAAAATCACGAAATTAAGTATGCGTGAAATATTCTCGACATAGTGAAAATTAATACCTGCGAAAAAAAATTGGGAAATATTACGCCAGAGTGACACCTGTCACTCCGGCATAATATTTTACCAAAGTACAATAAAATTTTCAGTCCAAAAAATAATTTCTAATACAGAGCTGTGTAATTATTCACAGATTAATTTTATAACATTTTCATTAACATACGTCATTTGCGAATATTACTAACCGCAATTACTTTTGCAAAAGATCATTCGCAAAAATTGATACACATGAATTTTTTTTTTTGACCAACAAATATATAAAATAATGCGAAAATTAGTATTATTACCATTAAGGCACCTTCTGCAAACTAAAATCTCTTTAAATTAGAAATTTGAAATTTAATCAGATGGACTACCATCTTGAACAAAAACATAAGCACAATAAGTTCTTTGCTATTCTTTAAAATGGGCATACATTCCTGCACAGATTACAAAACAATATTACAAACTTTGAAGAACTTGAAATTTGCAGAAACAAATTATACTTCCACAAATATTATGTCTAAAAGATGCCAATACCTTTGGAGTATGTTCTCATCAAGTGGGTATTTCGTATTCCCTATGAAAATTAAAGGCATAAAGCATAAAGGCGAATAATTCAGTGCACTAAGAGAATGTTAGTCAACTAAGCCCAGTTCCACTATAATGCTAATATAACAGAACCAAAATTAGTGCAAGTGAAGACCAAAGGTGATATAAAATTCATTAATAATTACAAAGTCACAAGGTTTTCTACAAATTATCCACCCAATTCCAAACACAACAACATTTACGAAGTATTTTAAGTTTTCCAGGTTGTTGGAAACTCTGTGCTAAAAATACTTACTGTTGGATTGTTTATATTCAAGTCACACTCACATCCACTGAAATTAAAAGCAAATTATATAATACAGTAAACTGTGAATGTTTGTTTACAATATGAAATATACAAACACGATATAAACACAGAATACGAATTATATGATAAAAATATGTTAGTTGGTGATTGGAATAAAAACAATCTTTGAAATTGAAAAAACTGTCGAAGTAGAATATTTTAGAAATTTTGACCAATTTGGTGCAACATTGAGAGTGCAGGTTCCACCCTAATCCTGAAATATAGCTTTGGTGTATAGTTAAAAGAAACTTAAAAAGATGTGTCAAACCTCGCAATAAATCTTAATCACTCTGGGAAGACCAAGAAGTGAGTACCTTCACAAGTCCTGTTGACCTATGTACGCCGTGTCATGTCACAAATGAACAAAATATGTACAAACCAAGTTGGCTTTTGTTTGATAATGACGGCGACCATTAATGTAATTATCGTTTTTGGGGGACAAAATGTTGACATAAAAAATTTCAAGGTTGAGCAAGCACACTAAAAGATGTTGCTAGAGGGTATTTTTTTTACAATAGCGTTTTTCCAATAAAAATGATGTTCACAGGAGAAAAAAAGGTTAAAAATCTGCATTAAAGAGGATAACAATGATGCTAGAAATTAAAAACCAGCCTTAAATATAAGAAAAAATAGAAAAGATAAAGGAAATCAAGTTTTTGTGGCATGGACAGCATTAACTTTGACAGTACTCATTGGACATGCGTTACATGTGTGACAATTTACAATTACCTGATAGAATCTTCAAACTTTAAAATGGGCACTGTTGCTCGTATCAGCTGAATATGCTTGATGGAAGCTGAAATTAAAAAATCTTAGTGACAGGGCATTCATTGCGTCAGCAGGTCTGAAATTTCAGACTTTTTCTTGCCAATTCCAATAAAAAAATAACAATGTTTGCTGATATAAAACTACACCACATAGTATGACCCCCTGTGTGCCTTTCTCTCCCCAATTTTGAAATCTTTATCCTGCCCATCCCATATTTAAAATTAGGAATCAGAAAATAAAATCAGGTTTTGAAAGATTTTTTGGTTTGTTTATTCGGCCATGTGTTTTACACAGCACAAGCTTGTACTGTACCAACAAATTTAACAAAAAATATCATAGCAACTTATTAAGTAATATGTTTTTAGACCTATAAATTTCCTACGTTTTTGACATATGATTAAATTTTACCCATTTTTTCCTATTTTTCCCTGACCTGGACATTTTTTCCGGACTTTTTAACATAATATAATAATCCTAAATTTAAAAAATCCTCGAAAATTTGCCAAAATTTTAAACAGTCTTCATCATCATCATTCATCATTCTCGGCTTAACGTCCGTTTTCCATGCTAGCATGGGTTGGACGGGGTATATTAATGACCCTCTTCCAATCTGATCTAGACTGTGTTAGATCTAAACTCAACTTCCTCTGTATCAAGTCTGTCCTTATAACCTCCTGCCAAGTCTTTCTCGGTCTGCCTCTGGGCTTTGCCCCAGGAACTATCAAGTCTCTACACTTTCTTACCCAATTATCCTCCTCCATTCTTTCCAAGTGCCCCAGCCAATTCAATCTTCTTATCTGGATAACATCTTTAATTCTACGGAGACTTAGCCTGCTTCTTAGCTCATCTGAACTCTTTCTGTCTCTCAGACTGGCGTTACACATCCACCTAACCATTCTCATATCATTCCTTTCTAAACGGTCAAGATCTTCCTGCTTCACTGCCCATGTCTCACTAACGTACAACATAACACTTCTTACACAGGCCTCATACAACCTACCTTTTACCTCAATTGACAGGACTCTGCTAGTCAACAAAGGAAGTAACTCTCTGAGCTTTTTCCAAGCAGAACCTATCCTGCAAGTAACACTTCTTCCAACACCCCCTTCACTGCCCAACATATCACCTAAGTAACAGAAGTTCTCAACTATCTCTAACGAGCCACTGTTGTACATCATTAAAGCTGGAAGTACTTCATTCTCTATAATCTCACCTTTGCAACGCTTGCATACAAACTGAATGTCAGCTCTTAACCTTCCACTAATACTACTGCACTTCTTATGTACCCAATGCTTGTTTTGAAAAAAAACTGAATTATTATTAAACAATTAATTGTAAATAAAATAAAAAGTGCTATAAAATATACCAAAAATAAACAAACAATATTTGGGGTGAAGTGCAAAAAACAATTGCTAATAAAAAAAGAAGAAATACTGCAAAGAATTTAAATAAACTTACATATTGTACGGAATGCTCTTTGAATATGTTGAAGATACATGCATGCTTCATATCTCTGGTCGACCTAAAATGTCAAAACAACAGAATTTAATTATCAAAAATTGAACAAACAATTAACAAACCCAACCCATTTCAGAAAAAAACATGGAAAATTATTACAAAGAAAATCAACACTTTTTCTCATGGAAAAAATTTCCCAGTCAGATTGAAAGTTACTCTTGTGCAATAATGCAGCTTTATCAGATAAAAATTTTGATATGATAAATAGCTAGTTTTATTACTTATGAAGAAATAAATAACAAGGTGATGTTCAAAAAATAATTCAGTTTTTTTTCACAAAAACATTGCAGACAAGAAAAACAAAACAATCTAGACCGTACCTTTCTCTCTTGAGTAAACATCACACAGAAATCTGCATCAGATGAATCAGTTGCAAAGCCATTGCAAGACGAACCAACAAGATGCAAACTTGCAGCTAATGATAAGGGTTATGTTGAGCAATTTCTGAGTGCAAGTACAATTTTAGAACAGTACTTTACAACTATGACCTACTTGGATAGTCTGTTCTGATAAGAGTCAACAAAGCAGAGCGTAAATGCAATTTCTTTTGAAGCATTTTATCAGACTGTTTGTGCGTTTCAGAATAATTTATTATCTCTTCTGTGAGCTATAAAAGAAAAAGGTTATGCATAATTAAAAAAATTGCTCCAATTTTTCAAATAAAGCAACAACGAACCTGATCATTTTGCATTAAAAGTGACAATTTTGAAAAGGTCTCTAGGAGACATCTCTGTTAAGGGCATAAACATACTTTAGACAATTCAAAGAAATCAAAAACCATAAAAGTTTTAAAAGTACATTAGAAGTACATTATTACACAGCAATACAATTTCAATTGTTTATGATGTATACATACCTAAGTTTACAAAAGTCTGAAATATGTCAATGTTCAAAATATTTAAAATACAGATAAATCAATTCTGATACCACAAAACAACAAACTTACCTGTTCAAATTTTACATTTGTTTTACGTGATTGATTAACTTCTGTTGATAACGGTTTCCTTCGTTTATTTGGAGAGCTATCACTTCCTGAAAAAGTTATCTGTGTATTGTCTTGGCGTCTTTTTCTACTGAACACATTACTTTGTTGTTGTGGAACCACCTAACCAAAAACAAAAACAAATATTTGAGAAAGAGTGAAATGTTGGAGTGAGGAGTTAAGCATGTAAATCCTTCTGGGTGTTTAAACTATCATAACACAGTTATGTTACAATACTTATAAAAACTGACCTTATCAATCGTTTGTAGATTGTTCCTAATAAAATTAAGGTACTAGTTGCATACACATTGCATGTGTAAACAAACGATAACATTTTATTTTGTTGAAAATTAACACAATTACATGCATTTTTAGATTATGCATGTTAACAAATCCGGGTTCATAGCGGTTATTCAGAAACACTTTCTAAATTACTCTGACCATTTTACCTTAAATAGTTAATTTTTCTGGATATATACAAATATTTTAATGAAAGCAGAATTTTAAAGTTATATGATTGTTTGAGTCTGAATTAGAACAATATTTCATTTATTGAAATACCCAACTTTCCCTGACCTCACAAACAAATTAAATTAGCCAGGAATGTTACTTCCTGACTTTTGAGATGCTATGAACCCTGCGAATGTCTGTGCATAAAGAAAAAAAAGTTCAGTAATGAAAAAGTGTGCAATGAAAAGTTCACTAAAAATAAATGTAAATATGCATATGTGTGACACTTACTTGCATCGGCCCTCGCATTTGAAAAGAAACTGGTATAATTTGATTTGGAACTTGCATATGAATAGGACTTCTTAAGACTGGAGGTGCAAACAAACTTTGTTGCAAAGTGCGTAGTTGTGACGTCACAATTGGATATGGACGAGTATATTTGCGAGTTTTCTCCTCAATAGTTTCCTTTTCAAAAAATTTTCTTCCATGGTAAGCCATAACACCAGTGTTTATTCACAATACTGAAATACAATGTTCAAGTACGCTGTTATGAATTATTGATATGCAAATTCTTTATAATACTGTTTCCCAAAAGCATTTTGCATTATTTTATTAACTTTAAAATTACAAGGCAATGTTACAGATTTGCATGGTAAGAGTTAGTAAAAGCTTCGTCAAATTTTAATTTTAATTTATAAATATATATACATGTTTTACTCTTTTAACTCGTTTCTTTTGGACGTAATGTAAAAAAGATTTTGTACAAAACCCCAAAATCTTCTTGCCTCATTACAGAGCTGCTATAAGGCTTACGTTATAAGTTGTATTGTTTATATATTTAAAAACTTATAGGAAAACTAACGCCAAAATATGTAGTAATAACTTAGTTGTAATTTATCTCTAAAATTGATCAAAACCCTTCAGAATTTTGAATGTCTTGTTTTTTTTTACTATGGTGGTTGCCTATCGCATGTGAAAACTAAAGTAATCACCACGGTTATTGATGAGCACATTTAATTTTGTGTTGTTACAGGGAGAAAGTCATGCTACAAACCACAAAATATTTTTAAAAAGCTCTAATAAGGGACTCAAATAATTACAATACTGTATATACTCCTACCTTTGTCATTCCCCTTTATATATTTACTTTTTCCCAAATGTAGCCTATAGTTTTAAATCATGGATTATTATTTTATTCATTTTTTTTTGAATGATTCTCCTCAATTATTTTATTGGATAATAACTCATATTAAAAACAAATAAAACCTAAAAGTTAGAGAGCAGTTATAAAACTTTACTTGATCAACATTTTAATACAATACTTTTTTGACAATAAAAGGGCAAACTGAATCTTTATGGGTCATCTTAGGATCTGAATAAGTTATAGTTAATTTAATTTAAATATTAATTTAATTTAATTACATTTTTATAGCTACAAGAACGTTAATATAATCTATATAATAATACGCCAGTTCCGTGTGTCTGTAACAGGCAAAGTGGATGTGTTGTTTTTTCTAAAGAAACAGCTGCGGCAACATGTCACTTTTGCTAAACTTTTATTTTATTCTGTCTTTTGTGTGCTTTTTCAAATTGATTTAAAATTTTTGTTTTAAAAAAGTCATGGTTAATTTATTTTATTGTTCTCATAAAAACCTTTGTGTAATGATGTAAACTTTATTACACAAAAGTCACGGGTAATTAATTTTTATTATTCCCTTAAGCACGTGTCTATTATCTACTGTTATATGAAAAACATATTGGTTTTATTTATTCCCTCTTGAATGGAATTAACAACAAAACGTTTTGACGAAAAGAACAATGAATTTCGCTGTTTGGCTAAAACAAATCATGTGATAAAATAAAGTGATTTCATTAGTTAGAAATTTTATTGCATGCGAATTTAAATTTACCGTGACGGGAACTTTGTTATAAATTGTTCTACGAGTAAAGTCACAGGCAATTAACGTTGTTATTATAGTTGTCAATTTCGTTCAAAAGTTTTAATTGTTTGCGTCTTTAAAATGGAACTGACAACAAATGATTTTGTGATAAGAAACATAGAATAAATTTTAAATGTTTTTGAGTGGATATCTCCACGGGATTTCGTTTAAAACGTTTCTTTTTCAGCCTTTTTAATAAAATTATCAACAAATCTTTTTGTGATAAGAAGCACAATAAATTTAAGTGGATTATTCCACGGGTTTAAATAACTAGTATAATATAACTTCAATAACAAAACATTTGTTGTTTACTTTGTTCTTGCATACACACCACACCAACTTTCAATGTTTATTATCTATCTATTTATCGCACTCGCAATGGAGATGTTACACAACAATGTAAAGTGTACAGTAGCCGTATGCGAATGCCAGCAACTGTAGGTTGAAATAATTGGGTATTTTAGGACTAAATTTGGTTTTTAAAGACTAATATTTATATTAGGGTATTTTTAAGGTATTTGTTACCACATTCTAGAAAAATAATACTTTACTTTTGTTCCCCAAGGGAACAAAGGTTTGGAAAAAAATTTATTTAATTTTTCGGTTAGAGACTAAGAACAACATTAGTATTCATTATAAAGAAATTGCAAAAAATGATGTTATTGAGAAAAATACAAGCATTTAAAAATTTCCATTTTGAGTACAAAGTTCATTTTTGACATAATAGATGCGTATCGGTAGTGTCGTTTTAATGAAATCACATATCATATAGAAGCTAAACATGTGTCTTTTCGTCTTCCTACTGTTATATGTATATTATCAATTATTATGTATAGATATGCCTCAGGGTCAACATATCAAAGATTCTGGTCACCTGCTAGCTTTGCTGGACTTTATTTTGTTGATCTTCTACATACTTACTATGAGTATAACAGGGGAAGCACAACACAACTATGACGTTATAACCATTAAAACTTTAAATTGCTCTTATTCAACATTAGAGTAAAAATAGATAATAAAAAACACGTTTCATTTCAACTATATAAAAAAATGTTAAAAACATAACAATCGACGTATTCTGATATGATGTATGTTTGACTGATTGATTGACAGTGGAGAATTATCACTAGTGCCATTTTGACAAATCAATAAACCAATCAAATTGGTGCTTTTAGAAATAATCAATCAGCAATTTTTTTGCAACTTTGAGATTGACAAAGGGAGTAGGGAGGTAAATGACTTACAGCAGAAAGCCAGTAAGGGAAACAAGTAAGTGGTTAATTGCGCTTAAAAGCCAAAATACACATAACAGACAGAATAGGTATGCATACACATTGCGCCTTTTATTTTAAAGTTTTTTTTCTGTCATATTCTGAAGTTTAAAGTTTAAACAAGGCATCGATCAGCCATATGCCAATATAAATGTCAAAAATAATTTGCCAATGGCCCCTAGCTAGCTAATCATACGTTATAACAGAAAATTGAACTGAGAAAATTAAATTACAGGCCTATAATAAGAGGCGAGCGATCGCTCTCACGCGTGCAAAGGCGCGCCCAATTCTAAGAAATGAGATAATAGCTGAGCCATTAATTGCTTGCCCAGTTCTACAAAAAAATTAGCTAGCAAAGTGATCTTGATTCTCAAACTTGTTACTCTGAATTTCTTTTTCTAATAATTTGTTTTTTATATAGATTTAGATATAGAACATACTTTACTAATCAAAACCAGACTCCAACTTACGCTAGTCACGACACTACAAAACATTGTTCTCTTGTTATAACTTTAAGCCTACTTTGCGCATGCCACTTTCACTCACAGCGAGTAATATAAAGATTTCAAACTATGGCTTTTAATTTATCCATTCTATGTAGCTACTTTGTTACTAGACCTCTTAGTTAGGAATACTATTATTGGCTTCTTTGGCACAGCGATACGGGAAAAAAATGATATGTGAATACAAAGAAGAGAAAAAGAACAACCTAATGGGTGCTTATGGACCGCCACCCATGTATACAGGAGCTTATGAACCGCCTCCTGCCCATTTAAACTTTTTAAAGAACATTTTTTTAGTTATACTCGTTAATATGTTGACGATTTCAAGAAAAAAAGTTGAAGTTGCAAAACACCTTATTTAATTTTTTATTTGTTTGTTTTGTACTGTGTATTTATTTGAAACTAAACAAGTTGTGTTGCGTAAAAAGTAGATTAAAAGTGAGTCAACATAAATACACCAGAAATTTCTTTAACTTATTTCGGCTGAGATAAAGGTTGTTTAAACCTTCAGTCTTGGGACTTCAGCGTCTTGCCCTGACTTTATTTTTTTCGAAATTTTTTGTAATTTTTGTGTATTAGGATCGCTCACATAAACAAAGTTATTAAAGCTTGGGGCGCGCGATTTATCGCGGGGGGGGGCTTTTTTCTTATTGTTAGGCCTGACTTACAGTACCGCCTGCGTGTAACTTTACATGTACGCGATAGTTATCACCTTCGCATGAGCTTTCGGTAGCGTCAGAGCTTTCGTTGTTATTGTTAACCTATTGTTAAATACATTAGCTATTTTTGCATGTTGAAAACAATAGAGTTCATGTCTTGTTCGCGAAATTTAATTAGCTCATGTGAACTGCGTGTGTCCCATTGTTGTATTTAATTGCTATAGTCGTCAAGAGATCAACGAAAGAAAATAAAATTTAACAAAGATTTATTTATCTATTGTTTTTACTCACGAACGTCAATGTAAACCATTCGTTTATAAATGTTATGTTTTCGCTGATGCTCGTGTACGAAAGCGTGCGTGCAATTTAATTTTTTTTCACAAAAGCTAAATGTTCATACGTAACTCTTCAAAAATATCGCGCAAACAATTTTCTTATAAAAGTTAGCGTTTCGACATTACAATTGGCCTGCGGGAAATGGAAACAAACGGAATAAAAACATTGTTTTAATGTCCAGATGCTCGACCTAAGAACGAAAAGCGGCGATAGAAATGCTTTTTTAGATCGCGTTTTAAAAATTTAAAAACGAAGAACGGCGATAGAAAAGCTTCGTTAGATCGCATTTTAAAAATTTAAGAACGAAAAGCGGCGATATAAATGCTTTTTTAGATCGCATTTTAAAAGTTTAAGAACAAAAAGCAGGGATAGAAACGCTTTTTTAGATTGCGTTTTAAAAAGTTAAGAACGAAGAACGGCGATAGAAAAGCTTCGTTAGATCGCATTTTAAAAATTTAAGAACGAAAAGCGGGGATAGAAATGCTTTTTTAGATCGCATTTTAAAAGTTTAAGAACAAAAAGCAGCGATAGAAATGTTTTTTTAGATCGCATTTTAAAAGTTTAAGAACGAAGAACGGCGATAGAAAAGCTTTTTTAGATCGCATTTTAAAAGTTTAAGAACAAAAAGCGGCGATAGAAATGTTTTTTTAGATCGCATTTTTAAACTTTAAGAAGGAAAAGCGGCGATAGAAATGCTTTTTTAGATCGCGTTTTAAAAATTTAAGAACGAAGAACGGCGATAGAAAAGCTTTTTTAGATCGCATTTTAAAAGTTTAAGAACGAAAATCGGCGATAGAAACGCTTTTTTAGATCGCGTTTTAAAAATTTAAGAACGAAGAACGGCGATAGAAAAGCTTTTTTAGATCGCGCTTTTAAAATTTAAGAACGAAGAACGGCGATAGAAAAGCTTTTTTAGATCGCATTTTAAAACTTTAAGAATGAAGAATGGCGATAGAAATGCTTTTTTAGATCGCATTTTAAAAGTTTAAGAACAAAAAGCGGCGATAGAAATGTTTTTTTAGATCGCATTTTTAAACTTTAAGAACGAAGAACGGCGATAGAAATTTGTTTTCGAAATCTTATCGTGAAGGGAAAAGTCCTGAAAGTAGGGTTTTTCCGTTTGCGCTGTTAAACGTTGCTTTTTATAAGAATACCTTTTAAAAGTTTTGCATGTTAAAAAATATGCTTCGATGATAACGAATTATTACTAAAAGTTTTAAAAAGTAGCAACATTAGTTTTTTTTAAATATTAAGTGTTATGTTCGTTCTTTTTTCTAAAATAATATATTTCAATAGCCTTCGTGATCTTTAACACTTTTAAACAATAACATGCATGTTACATGTGACAACAAAAGGATTCATCAAATCTTATTGTTATGACTCGCGCACGACGATAACAATAGAAAGCAATTAAGTTCGTGTGTAAACAAAAGATATGTGAACGTTCTTTATGTAGACATGAGATCATTACATGAGGTCGTAAAACTCACGTACATGTAAAGTTACATGCAGGCGGTACTGTACATGATATTAATGCAGTTTGTCCAAAATTTAATTTCAGAATTTTAAAAAAACTCTAACTATTACCAGGTCCCTGAGTTTAAGAAAACCTAACAAAACCGAGATTGAAAAAGACTTTTTCCTAACATTTTTTTTTGCATGAGATGGCATCAGAAAAGGCCCGGGAACAATAATAATTACACCATAAATGATGGCACTTTTAACCAGGAGACGCGGTACTTTTCTGGATTTTTATCAACCTAGTTCCCATGGCATATGGCCTTTTTCATGAATTTTAACTCCGTAATAACAGCTCAGGGGCCAAAAAGACCATGAGGACGAGGTTGGATTCTAATATTTTTGTTTCTCAAAAAAATAAGTTTGAGAATATGCAGTGCTGGGTAAAACCTGCTCTGATTCGCTGTTTTGACTGTTTCTAATCACAACGGAATGTTGTTTATAAATATGAGTCTAGAAAAAGAAAAAGGTTGGCTTGCCGAACTATGGCACATTTTGCGTACAGATTTTCAAGAAATTTGAACCCAAATCTAGCTGAACAAAAAAATTCAGAAAAAAGTATACGTAGAAAGTAAAATAAAAAAGTAAAAAAGCTTATACTTTGTTAATGGCGTAATACTAGACAGCTAGCTAGCTATTCAGGATTGACGTAAACTTTTTAAATACGTACAAGTCTAGGCTAGGCTTTACAATACCACCTGTTCATCATAATTAAATAATAACTAAAACCAACGACCAACTACCAACTTTTATCATTTCGTCTTTAAAATGTCTTCTGACTTTTTATTGTGCAGTTTAGTGGTCTCACAAATGTAACGGCAGTGTTAAGCCTCTTTGCGCAATATAATGTTATCACAAATATAACGTCGGTTACAAATATCAACCGTTTGCCACATTAACGTTAGCTGCAGAGCCGTCAATATCATCATGAGTTCCGCTAAACATTTAATAAATTCTCAACCAGAAGAAACCTGGGCCGAGCTAAATAGTCGCTTCATAAAGCATGATGTTGATTACGAAGAAGTGTTGTCGTCACAATTGTTAAAGTTTGTTAAAAATAGAGCAATTTCAGTCGGTACGAACATCGGTTATGTATTATCTTCTATGATTACCACAGCCAATTTTTTGGCTGGTAAAAACAAAAATCTTATTGAAATTCGAAATGGTTACACCATCAATCTGAATACTTTTGTAATTTCCGCTGGTCAACCGTCCACTGGTAAGTCACTGGCATTAAAATTAGCTATGTATAACCCGTTACAAAGTAGATGAAGATCTTTCAGTCATGTCAACTGCGACTACATCGGGACTGACAAAATTTTTATGCAACAACAATTGTGCCTATATCGTCAATGCCGAAATACAGGAATATTTGTAAAAAATACAAGAAAAAATGATGAGAACTACAGTACTGGAAAAAGGTTGTTTAACATATCGACTCGAATAAGAAACAATTAAAATAAATTTTCGAGATCTATCGAGAATCTAGTATCGTGACAAAATCCGTCTCGATGTGTCGTGATGGTAGGTGATAATGAGAATAAAGAGAAAGTTTTTTTTAATGAGAATAGAGAGAAAGTTTTTTTTATTTCAAACACATCTCTGCTTTATCTTTTTTTTTATTTTAAATAGGTGTATATTATAAGAAAATTTTTAACTTTCGTATTTATTAAAGTAATTCTAGCGCATTACATTTTCTATTGCCGTTCTTCGTTCTTAAATTTTTAAAATGCGATCTAACGAAGCTTTTCTATCGCCGTTCTTCGTTCTTAAACTTTTAAAACGCGATCCAAAACAGCATTTCTATCAGCGCTTTTTGTTCTTAAACTTTTAAAACGCGATCTAAGAAAGCATTTCTATCGCCGCTTTTCGTTTACAAACTTTTAAAATGCGATCTAAAAAAACATTTCTATCGCCGCATTTCGTTCTTAAACTTTTAAAATTCGATCTAAAAAAACATTTCTATCGCCGCTTTTCGTTTATAAACTTTTAAAATGCAATCTAAAAAGTTAAAAAAATATAAAACAAAGGAAGTATAATTATATTTAAACATCCGCGATCATTGTTGAATACACTCTTATTTTTAAAATAGTTCTATTATGAAAAAGTGTTAATGGCCTCGATAGCTTCGAGAATGATATCGAGACGGATGCATCGCGAAGCCCTCTCGATACAATTTGAAAGTAAAAAAACGTCTATCGCGGATCGAGAATACCGTCGCGATACGCGAAGCGAGATGTTAAACAACCTTTTTCCAGTACTGTACACTGGTGATGTCGAGATTTTATCTAAGGTCTTTAGTGGCGAAAAAATAACCATGCAATTTAGCACAGAAAACAAAAAAAACATCCCTGAATCTTGTGCCTTTTGCATAAGAATCTTTAATTTCATATTTTAGACAATTTTATAATTTGCTATCTGGGTATTTCATGTAGCTTTTATACGATGCTTCGAATTACTTGTTTCTTGAAAAGTACGTGTCTCCGCTTATGGCTACCTACCCTTTCACTTGTAGGTGCAACACAAATCAAAAGTATGACATTTTCTTGATAGGTTTCTTATCATTACGCCCGTTCGGTAAGACCATTACCTGCTGAACAACAAGAGGCTACATTACAACAACACCAAAACATAGAAATCCATGATTTATACCAATTAATTATGAAATGTACCGATTCCGTTTATTTCGAAAATAATGCTATGGAGTAAGTACGCATAATTTTTCACGAAAAATTAACTCTTTCCGTTTCTGTCTAAATTTTTGAATTACTTTTCAAATTAAATATTTTCTAAAAACTTATTTATTTAGATTATATAACACAATGGAAACACAGTTTTTAACTGATTTGAATAATGCTTTATTAAATGGAATACCTACTAGTAAGTCGGAATTAGTTCCCAAAATTGCGGTTTCTTTGCATTTACTTGAATGCACATACAATGCCCTTATGGAAAATAATGAAGATTTCATTATACCTGAAGCTATTTCACTGGGCACATTGAAAAGGGCTATTTCGTATATTGATTCAATTGATGAGCAGAAAGAATTGTTCTACAACGTAAGTCCTTCATCGTTATAAAATATTCGTTTGTAGTGTTTATTTGCCCGCTGGCGAATCCGTTTCTACATAACCTAAAACATGCACAAGGACCAATCCATAACATTATTTTCAAAAGATATGTATATAATGTACATATGTCAAATAACTTTTCATTACAAATTAATCTTCATAAACATATTTTTTGAACTTTTAATTTAGTTCATCATTGAATTAACTTCGAATAAAAACGTATACATTAAACGTCCACCTGCACACAATGATTATAAAAAGGCAATTTTATACACTCCTGGAAGTATGGTTACATACCGATCATTCAAACAGAGCACATTCTGTGTGTTACTATCAAAAGAGTTTTTGGCTATCGTTGAAAGTTTTGTTGAAGACAATTTGGGAAGTATAATTACAGTCAGGTTAGAAGGATCTTCGAAAGATTCTAAAGTGTTTGTCAAAAAGATGTTTAAAGATTTACCCATAGATAAAAAAAGTTACGTAGAAGAATCAATTTATAATCAGAAGTATACATCGAAGCCACCCATTAGCATCAGTGATAAAATGGTTGAAGCTGTTCAAAATAAAATTAATAGCTAAACGTTTGCGCCAGTTTCACTTGCAACTACTTATACTGTTCTAATAAGTTATATGGTAAAGCTTAGCCATCACTAAAAATATACTTTGACATTATCTATTCGTTTTTTTACGGACAAACTTTTTGAACTTTTTCCATTCTCTTTCAACTTAATTCTTTCACTACTTTAGTCCACCGGCTTCTGCTTACTTTTTTGTGCTTTTTTCTCTACTACGCTTTGTTACGCTCATTTTAACTCAATTTGTGTGTTTGCATTTTAATGTTGATTGTGTTTTTTGTTATTTTTTAATGGTAATAATATAAGATATAAAATATAATTTATATGATGTACACAAATTTACGTTTTACTATACTGTCATACAGCTATTTCATTATTTTTTAATGTATTGTTGACATTGTTAATATTTATTCATAACTTTTGGTAATTTATTAAATTGACTTTCCAGTATATCGCATTCTCTTTGCAACAAATTCTATTACTCTTCCGCTTTTTCTTTTCTTTATTAATTTTCATTTTTAAGCTATTACTAATAATGAAAAAATCAAGAGAAAGAGGTACTCAAACTTGTTATCATGAGCCAGTAAAGAAAAAAGTAGACCGATCATGTCAAACCAAAACTGTATCTCTTAGCAGTTATAATCGAAAACTGAACAATGTTAACCACATTAATTTCAGGTGCTTGCTTAACAACATTATACCTGATAAACAATCAACAATTAATTGGTGTATAAAAAATAAATTACTAAAATCAAGTATGGCTTGCCCAATTTGTAAATGTGAAATGCAGTTCAAGTCTTCCCCTTCGTATTTATCTGATGGCTTTAAGTGGAGATGCCAAAAAGTTAACCATACGAAAGACGTATCAATAAGACACGGTTCGTGGTTTGCAAAGAAGCAATATGACTTTAGAAGAGATTATTGAATTAACGTATTGGTAGACCACAGGTAAAAATATATAATGCATAATAATTTTCAACAAACACAGCTGCTAATTGTTTTGTTGGCTACGGGTACGAAGTGTGTACGTCCTTCTATTTTGCAATAAAACTCACCCCATAAATTTATGGTAATAAACACTTAATAAAAAAATTCTTATACTGAAAGAAATTATGCATCAGATGTCTATATCGTCCAAAACAGCAGTTGATTGGGCCAATTTCTGTCAAGAAATCTGTGATGAAATTATGATGAAAAAATCATCACCCATCCTGGTGTTAGGGTTCAAATTGACGAATCCAAATTTAGAAAAAGAAAATACCACAGAGGTACGTTCGTGCATACCTTCTTTATTTTGTAAACAGTACATTTCACCAGGGTCGATTATAATATCTGATTGCTGGAAAGCATACGATGTTCTAAGCGAATTAGATTACCAACATCTTAAAGTTAATCATTCAATACAGTTCGTTAATTCTGAAGGTGACAATACTAATAAAATAGAAGGACACTGGAGGCAAGCAAAAGCACAACTGCCATCATTTGGTACAAATAAACGTCTTTTTGATTCACATTTAGGTGAATTTATGTGGCGTTATGCAAATAAGGATAGTGATCGATTTTTAGAATTCTTAAAGTCAGTTTCCACAATTTATTGATAGCTGCATATCTTAGTATCCTTTAAGCTTGGTTCTCACCTGCCACTAAAGAGCACTAAAGAGCACTAACGAGCGATATCTTGTGTTTTTTTCGTAAGTGAGAATCAGTTTTAACGCTCCTTAGTGCTCATTGTCGCTCATTAATGCTGTTTTTCGAGTACTAACAAGCACTAAGTAATTCTAGTGCTCGTTTCATTGTTTTCTTCTGAGATCAAAGGTGCTGACATTCGTGCAGAAGTATTTTGTACAGAACATGATTTCCAAATGACGAAATAGAGTACGTTCCATGCTCAAAAGAGTTCTTATAATTAAGTATTTTTCTCTTATAGTGTGAATCACTTTAAAACAGAAGGTCATTTTCCAGTGCTCTTTAGTGCTCAATTTCTATCGCTCTTTAGTGCTCCTTAGTGCCAGGTGAGAACGAAGCCTTACCGTTACTAACAAGTTGAACCAACAGTTACTCAAGCGCAATTTGGGAACTTTTTCGTTCTTATAAAGACAACACACGAGTAATGGTAATATTGTGTTTCAATAACATTAAATATATTACATATATAAATTGTATTTTTGTTTTCTTTATTTTGATAAATTTTACCTTCTTATAAGATATCTTATAGGATTTTAACATTAATTTAGTAGGTGGTATTGTAAAGGGTTAGGGTTAGGGTTAGATTTAGGGTTAGATTAGGTTTTTTTTGTAATCATTTAGTCGTTGGTCGTTGGTCATGCAATTATAATTTTTTTATAATTATTTCGTAGTTGGTCGTTGGTTGAAACGATTCTAACGTTTATTTAGTAGGTGGTATTGTAAAGTTGATCCCAAGTCTACAGATGGAGAGCGGGATCTTTAATCGATCAGTGGCAATAGTAGCAACCGACTACTTACTCTCCAACTATACCTAACTTCCTGACTATAAAAGTTCCCATACTTCACTTGATTTTTAATATATATAAAAAATATTTGACTGAATGAAATGACTAGCTTTACTAGCTAGCTATAGCTAGCTAGCTAGCTAATATAAAAATAATTGACTGAATTAGTTATATAAATTGACTAAATCTATAAAATGCTTCACTGAATACGGGATTGGACATATAAAATACTTGTCTGAATATTATATAAATACAGACCAATAACTAGGCCTAAGAAGCTAGCTAACTGTAATTTCACTGAATTTCACCATCTAATCCGAGCAACCATACATAAATGTCTATTGTTCAACAGATTAACGATAGAATTAAGTTTAAAAAATAATCATAAGTGATGGATATTAAAGAATAACTAAATACCTTACTTTTAATCAATCGCTATACCATGTTGCGCAGGTTAGCTGGTTCGATAGCCCACAGCTACAGAATACTTTAGGACAAGATTCGCCATTTCCTATTTAATTGACCGCGAGTGAGCTGTTAATTTGCCTGACAGTGTTATTTAAAAAGAAGTCTTTTTTATAGATTAAATATAATACAATTTTGTATATATTTGAAATTGAATTTATTAATAACAGTGTTCAAATATATATATTTTAAATATTATCTTAAAGTACTAGGCATTGCTAAAGTATCTTAACAACAGTAATAGTCAGTAAAATACACGGTCTTTTCTTTTCGCAGAAATACATTTGTTTTGGTCTTTTCGGCTCGTATCCCTCCAGTTCAGGTAAGTTTTTATCCTTTCATATCTGCAGAATTATGATATTTTGAACTTTAACAATCCATCATTGTCAATAAGTTAACACTATATTTAGTTTGTTTACTGTTATTATGTTTAAATACGAAAAGACCATTGAGTTGTGGGTATATAAGTAGGCCATACTGCATGTCAATAGCCTTGTGAAAAAGTTACGATCAGTACACCACATTTTATAATTGTTTTGTTCATACTATATTAATGAAAACAGAGTAATCTTCAGAAATTAGTGTGGAGTACTTTCTTGCATTAACTACAGAACGTGGTATTTTGCCAATCAATGTATTTTAACCTGCTTTACGAAATAAATTAGTAGTAGTAGTACTGAAAACGCTTGTATAAAATCAAGGGCGAGCTTGTGCGACTCCCGAACTTGCACAAAACTATTACCAAAATGCAAACACTTTTAATTTCACTAAAAAAGACAATATTTAAAGTATTACAGAATCGTGTGACTTTAATAACTATATATTTGTAGAACAAATTGTATCAAATAAAGACTTTTTGAGAACTCTATGCCAACAAACTTTCAACAAAGTTTGCTCGTGATACCATCACAGTATACCTGTCTTATGTTTTTTTCCAAAGTTATGTGCAGGTTTTTCAGGATACAATGCATGTTCTGCTGTTAATAAACTGTTAGTGAACACTAGGAAAGGCATGTTTAGTCCAAGCAATTCTACAGTAGTTGATAAATAAAGTAATGTTTACATAAACTCTGTATTTTGTGACTTAGTAAGTTCTTATGGGGTTCTAAGATCACTGTTTTTTTTAAAACACTGAACTCACCCCAAAAGCCCCTGTAATTTTTGGATGCTTCAAAAATGACCTTTTTCTATTACTCAAAAAAAGCACACACAAAATTAGGAAAACTGATGCGAATTAACAAAAAGGATCTGTGAAGGAGAGCATGTGTGGCTACAAAAATTTTCATAAAAATATTCTCTGACCTGTCCAGTTTTGTATATTATAATACGTAATTATTTTTAAAATTAATTGTTTATGTTTTTTTAGCAAAATGGTGGGTGAAATGTCAGTAGGCCTCAATAAAGGCTGCAAGGTAACAAAAAATACCCTAAAGCCAAAAGTGTCCCGAAGGAAAGGAGTAAGTTGATTGTCTTTCAATCGCTTTTTAAATGTTGTAGCAGCGTGATGATTACAAATACTTTCGTTCTTCTGATACCATAATGAAGACAGTTATGTATATCTGACTACTCTTTGTGTAAAGAAGTTATTTATTGCAAGCAAAATACATTGTTTTAGATTTCACATAAGCACCATACAACGTCTCATCGATCATGACATAATAGCCAAAGATCATGACATTTATTTATTATTTTTCATTAGTTTACTTGACTTCCTTTCCAGCATTTAAACAAACGAGTCAAATTCATCCGTGATGTAGTTCAAGAAGTCTGTGGTTTTGCACCTTACGAGAAACGTGTTCTTGAGTTGATAAAAATTAACAAAGATAAACGTGCATTGAAATTTGTTAAAAAGAGGGTAAGTAAATTATAAATATAAATTTGGTTAATTCATGCCTAGCAGATCATAAAACCACTAAGAACTCTGGCTGTAGCAGGGTGATGATTACAAATACTTTCGTTCTTCTGATACCATAATGAAGACAGTTATGTATTTCTGACTGCTTTTTGTGTAAAGAAGTTATTCATTGATCATAAAACCACTAAGAACTAAAAACTCTTCAGGTGTTTATTAAAAAGATCCTTAATTCGAATTATCACTAGTGATGTCATTGTTGCTAATTCAACCTTTCTAATTCAAATGTTTTGCTGGTGTGATATGGTAATTGCCTGCCTGTTTTGTTAACTCACACCTCGTAACACCTCGCAATTGCTGCTTGCTGACGTGAGTTAGAAAGACTACTTGATTTCTGTTTATAATTTTTATTGTTTATATTGTTTAGCTTGGAACTCACATTCGTGGAAAGCAAAAGCGAGATACTCTTGTTAAAATACAGAAACAAATGAGGCAGAAGAAGAAGGAATAAAAATATTCCTTGATGTTAAAAAGCTGTGTTATTGCTCTTCTTGTTTTAGGGGACCTGTGTATAATTATATGGTCGTTTGACAGAGGGCAGCACTTTAAAATGTAATGTATTTACTCTTGGAAAAACTCTTGGGAAGTTTAAAACACAAGGAAAAGGAATCTACAAAATGTAGATGGTTAAACAATGTGGTATTTATCAATATAGTAAAAAAGTTATAAAGAATAAATTCATCTGTACTCGATATTCAAAGCAACGAGATGAAAAAAAATTTTTTATAAAAAGCTATATTTCGTACAACAGCGTATACATCTTTCAGGCAACTAAAAATCTATTAACAAGGTTCGCTTAAAAAGACAAAATCGGAACGGAACCAAATGCGTTTTTCAGAAACAAGGTTTTTTGAAATGACGCACTAAAAACATAAGATACTAAGCCACGCATAATTACTAGGAAACGTCAGGCAGGTAAAGCACGTGGGCACGTAATTTAGCAACACCTTCCACAATGATTTTTATTTCCTGGAAAAACTTAATCTGCGCGCGTATTAATTTAATCGCGCGAACGAACTTTGCACAAAATTTAGTACGTGCATTCGCGTTTTTTCGACTGAAAAAATAATTTTTGCGAAGTTGGAAAAACAAATAATCATTAATTAAAATTAGGCCCTGTCGGGGGAAAAACGAAAAATTCTTTAAAACATTACCTATGCATTGGAATAAGCATAATCTCAATCTCAAAATGAAAAATTCTTCAGCATACTAAGCCTAAGTGGACCATAAAAAAATGAGTGTACCTTGTCCGTAAGAAATTCGTCGGTTATAAATATTCGTCACTTTTTTCCTAGCTATGTGTGAAACGTTCATTTTGCTCCCTTTAAGTCGAGTTTAATCTAAGATGAGATTATAGTTCGAGTTACAGCAATTCCTTCAAGAGGTGGGGCAGCAGTTGCCGGGAAAAGGTGCAATTAGCCTCTGGTAGCGCAAATCACATTAGATATCTTGCTGACGTCTTTAGCACGTTTGTTCCTTGTTTACCGCCGGTTACCCAACAGTGTGCACAAGTCTTTCAGTAACACGTTTATACTATCCCCAAAAATACTGCTGCCTTTTATTACATGCAGAAGATCTAATTTTCCAACCTCGTCCCAAGGGCATCTTTTATCTTTTCTGACCCCCAGGACGGCGATACGAACTTAGCCCTGGAGGAGGCCTCGTCACGTGACCCTCCAATACACAGTTTTTCTGTGTGTAATATTTAATGAGATTTGTCTCAATTAACTAAAGTTTTATATATAACCTAGCAGAGCTAAGCGAGCTCGGCGTTTTACGTCACAGATACGTGCGGCGAGTGTGTTTTGATTCCTCTCATACGCAACACACAAACTGCTCGCATATTGCCCTTGATTGTTTTCTGAATGATAAATATACAATCATGTTATTTAGGCTGCTGTTTACTTGAAGAAGTTCAAGCAATTTAGTTATGTGTATTTTACCGAATTGGTTGGCTAGCAAGCACTGGGTTGCAAAACTTGTAGCTAGGGGAAACTTGGAAATTGGTAAATGATTTGCCCACCTGGACCATATAGCACTTCGTTGGTTCTCTAAGGTGCAAATATGGCTACATAATTTTCAAATGGTCGTGTCATTCCAGGTGCCTGACTGAAAGTAGCTAGGCAGAAATTTAACGTCATAATAATATTTACATTTTTTATTCATTTTGGCTGAACTTTAGAATTCTCATTTACTGTAAGTTCATATCTGTGTCTACATTAATGCTTTTATATGATGACCAAGATTTTGCTGTACGAATCCCAAAGTTGCATTTTTATTATTTTTTTGCACAAAATTTATTTAAACAATAGTTAACTGAATCCGTATATGGTGGACTTACTGCTTGCAGTTATATTGGGTGAAAAAGGCTTCAAAAAAGTATTTACTTTAGAAGTCTTTTTTGCTTTTACATTTTGTGGCCTTAACATTTCCAAAAAGCCACCCATTACTGATAAATTCTGCTTTTTCTTTTCCAGGGCCATGTTCGTATCGCCGTCCCGGGGTCAGAAAAGATGCAAGATGCCCTGGGGACGAGGTTGCTAATTTTCTGCCATTACGCAGTCGAACATTGTTAAAACGCTAACGCGCAACTTACGCTCTCCTTTACTCCAATATATGGCGTAGGCAAGCACCATTGAGGTATTTGTATTAGGCTTTCGCTACACGATTCTAAAATGCAAAAGAAATATTGTGACTCGAACGCAATAAGCCATCAGTTTTTGGCAGGACATCGATTATAGTTTATATCTGATTATCACATGCATCAATCAAACATAAATAAGAGCTCTTTCTTATTTTTAGACTCTTTCTTCTTCTTCTTAATCTCTCACTTTATATTGCACTCGTCGGTCTGCCCCATTCTGCGCAACAGAGGATTACTCACAACATCGTCCCCAGAACTTGTTAGACTTTCATATTTGGACGACCTGAACAAGCCGTCCAAACATAAAGAGCCTAACAAGTCCTGGGGACGAGTTTAGATTATTCACTGCATGGTTACCGTAACTGTCCTAATTTGATGCGTCCCCTTGAAATAATACATATGGCTCTTATTATTGAATGCGCATCCTCTTTTAATTATAATTTAAAGGATAGCAAAAACAAAAAAGTTTGTCGTTACGCAACTGTTGTGTGTTCGTTGTTTGTGTAAAACAGCTCAGCACGTGCGGCGGCCTTGTCGGCGGAGAAATCGCCCGGGAAGCAAGATGGGTTCAACTTGTGCTCTATCCATCATCTTTACAGCACTGGACAGCTGGTGTGCAGATTTACGTATACTTCCTGTTGTCTGTTTCCAGTCGCAGTTCTGAGTTTGAATTTGTTCCATTTCTACAACATGTGTTGCACAACAACAAAGATTGTTGTGTAACAGTCGTCGTGTCGTGCAACTTTCGTTTTTGTTTCGGTAATGTTCGTCGTGCGACTTCTGTAACACGGTTTTAATGGAAACCGACCTTTAATTTGCACAGAAAACAAACAACAGTTGAAATAGAAGATTTTATTTTACACAAAAATTACAATATACAATTTTAAGAAGTTTACAATTTTGGTTTCCACCAAGATGAAAAATAATCGTTCCAATTTTTGTTCAATTTCGGCATTAGCATTTGATCGTGTAGTTCTATAATTAAAATGATGAATAAAATATTACAGTATGAACCTGGCCTTCAGCGCGGAAGGACCTGGGTTCAAACCTCGGCCGAGTCATGCCAGAGACTATAAAAATGTGAATCTATCCTTTCTGCTTAACGTTCAGCATGAGAATAGGATTGATATCTTAAGCGGTTGTCTAGTTAAGCGGCTGTTGTGCTTGCATGCTCGTGGCTCAAATGGGAGCTTTAAAAGCACTAGGATCCCCGTCGCAGGACCCTCATTGATAACAGTTCTATTACGAACTGAAGAGGCTATCCTGGGTAAGTAATAATAATAATAAGACTCCGATTGGTGTAAGCCATGCCTTAATAAAAAAATCATTATGCTTACCCTGTTTTTTATTTTCATTCCATTTTTCTTCAAATTTATTCAGCTCATCTAAAAATTGGAGTACTAATGTAAAACGTAATGAATGAATGAATGAAAAAATCGATGTCATGAAAGTAAATTCAAAAATTGGGAAATGAATTATCAAATATGGAGTGAAGGATAACTCTATTTTTGAAATAATACTCGCAAATCAGGCAATGATTTTTTCGTTGGAATTTAATTTCGCGAATGAGATGCCAATTCGCGATATTCGCTAAAATTTCTCTATGTTAAAATTTCTGAAGTGCTTCGAGCAATTACGACCATTAATTTTATCACAGTTATCTTCTTAACGAAAAGGAGATCAGTGCTGGCAAGCTTAACTGTGGAATGAAATTTACATATTTGTGCAAGGAAAAGTGTGCTGGTGAATAAATGAATAAATAAATAAAAAATTTAACAAAGAAACAGTGAACAAATAAAATTGCTGAACGAATACCTTGCTCCATATTTATAAAATTTTCAGTCTGTTCTTCTTCACCTTTGTTATTCTTTTTCTTTACGACAGTGTGAGTTTGTTCTCCAAGAGAGCGTGTGACCACAACCTGGAAATAGTTTGTAAGTTAGACCATGGTAGATTTGAATATGCACGGAGAACTACGTTTTTCTCAATCAAGAATAAAGCGTATTTCGTAAGTAACTTGCTTATAACTGTCACTCAAAAATTCAGAAACTGTATGTATGTTTCAACTGTGAGAATTAATTTTCGAAAAAAAAATTTTTAAAACAAAATTTAATTTTTGCGAGAATTAATTCTCGCGAATTTGGCAAGTCTTGATATTTGGCAAGAATTAGATTTTTCAAATTTCGTGAAAAATGAATTTAATGACATTTTGTTTTTCAATATATACCGTCTTTTAAGAACTTTCGCAAATAATTTTCGCGGGAATTAATTTTCGCGAAGTTGACAAAAATTCGCAAAATTCGTTTACTTGATAGCAGTTAGTAACAGTTGGATAAAAAAAATAAATACAGAAGTAGAAAGATAAAGAATTACCTCCTCGTTTCCATCCGAATCTCGTTTCGATGCATGTGTTTCAATAGACTGTAAAGAAAAGTGATTTCTTTTATGAAAATTTTCATTCTTCACATGGTTAGTTTGCAAAAGGCGAAGATTACATTCGCTTGTTGTTTAAATTCACTAGGTTCGATTGTTAATAATAACACTATAATGCAGCTGTGTAACAAGACACGAAAATTATCAGTTGAAATAAGTTGCTTAGAAACATAAACAACTTCCGTGCTGGGCATCAAGGCAAATATTTAATATTGTGGTGGAAAAATTATCCTGGTAATTTTTACCACATTTTATCTATAACAAAAATTGGCCTACCAACATCCCTTAGCCCTGTGACGCGGTTAAAGTTTTATTTGGTTGCAAAACATAGGTGTTACATAATATAAAAAAGACAATAATCTGTACGTACGCCATCTGGGTTTAATTTTTTCCGAATTGTTGAATATTTAAATGCTGAGGATATTTCTCCACCATGCTTGGGAATTAAATCACCGCCATTAAAGTTTCCAAACAAAGATCTGCTTTGCGAAGGAGGGTCAGAGTTAAATATATCATTAAGGGAGTGATCCCCTTTACGAACTGCGTCGTCTAAATCTGAAAAAAAACCATCAAACCTCATTAATGCCTTCCTGGTACTTTTTTGCGCCTGTTGTGGATTTTGATCAATAAGTATCTGTGAAATATCTTACATAATAATTTTACAACAATCTGCAAAAAATCACAAAAAAATCCTTAATTCGTGACAGAGTTGTCACCCAAATTTGCAAACGAAATTCCCTGCTATCCCTTGATTTAAAAGCGTGAAAAAGAAATTTTTTCCCCTGATATTCCCTGATTTAAAAGCGTGAAAAAGACATTTTTTCCCCTGATTTTTCCTGATTTCATGTAGCCAGCCAGATAAAGGAAGAACAAGGAAACACAAAAATTAGACAAATAAATAGCTAACACGTTCGTCCTTAAAGCAATTTACAAACATTAGGCAGCTGTTATATAAACAGTAGTCACATCCACAGGAAAATAGTTATTCTGTTTTTTTATATGACTATAAAGCATTCTCAAGCCCTAGATGTGAACAAATTTACAGTTTTTGAACACAGTTTTTGAAAGATGCCTCTCTTACCAACTCAGCAAACTATTGCAAAGCTTGTCACATTGATTTGCAGTGCTACTGAAAGTAGCTTATGTAATAGCTGCTTTATGTTTTGTGATGCAGCTTCAAACAACAAAAGATAACAAATGGTGACAAATGTTACCTGTTATGTTCAAACAAAAAGTCTATTCCACATGAAAACTCAGCAAAAATACTTGAAGTTTCACGCAAGTTTACAAAAACACACACTGATTAACATTGATATACAAATTAACATTTAGGAAGTAGTTCTGATAAAATTGCCTGATTTTCCCTGGTTTTCCTACACCGCACCATATTTTCACTGATTTACCCTCATGCACTTTCCTATTCCCTAATTTCCCCTGGTCTGCTGGCAACCCAGATGAAATATGTGATAGAGAGTTATTACAAAAACACACAAAGAAACAATTTCTTATGTTTCCAAAACATTATTTTCTTCATTCGCCTAATTAATAAATTTCTAGAATACAAAATATTTCGTGTATTAATGAAGAATTTTGTGAAACAATTTTTTAAAACAATCATCCATAAAAATTAATACCGTAAAATTTCATTTTTTGCAACCGGTAAAATTTAATTCCCAGGAAAAGTATCATTAAAGTATTTCCCAGTTGGAACACAGTCCCTTTAAAGATAAAATATCTAATGCTAAAATTTAGATTAACAGCATATAAAAAAGATTTTAAGATATTTTTTTTAAGTTGGTGTCAGCAATTTTCGAGTCATCATTTCCTCCAGCATGGCTGGAGTTATTTGGACTTTTTTCTGACAAAAAAGACTTGATAACTAAATATTGGAACCAAAACTATGCTCACCTTGGTCTTCAATCGGTTCATTTTCTCGATCAATATTTTCGAATCCAAAATGTGGATTGAAAAAATCACGAAACTGAATTATAAAAATAACACAATCATTAAGGGGAAAAATGATTTGTATGCAGTAATAACAGAAAGTGAAAACTGTCTAAGAAAAAATATTTGCTTTATCCAAAAAAATACATCCATTATGAAATAAAGCTGAAAATATTAATAACATAATATATATCGTAGGATAAGAAAGATTAACATGGCATTATAATGAGAGTTAAATAAAAACATGATTATGCATGACATAATGACGAAATATGTCTGATAGGAAAATTAATGATACAGCCTCAAAATTGTGCAATAACTGGTACGTTTTCTAAACAAAATGTTTGT
This sequence comes from Hydractinia echinata, assembly GCA_030067915.1. Classification (NCBI taxonomy): domain Eukaryota; kingdom Metazoa; phylum Cnidaria; class Hydrozoa; order Anthoathecata; family Hydractiniidae; genus Hydractinia; species Hydractinia echinata. Next base: position 669,020 of record JASGCC010000068.1, read on the forward strand.
TTTAATTTTGGGCTTAAGAAAACAACGGAATAATCACAACCTGTCAAACAAGTACCTCCATACTTTTAAACTAAATATGGTGCGAACTTGAAGCAGGAAATTATTTTAAAACAAAATGATTAAAGAAAAAGGACATCATTTTTACCAAAAACATTTTTCTTTTATATTTTTTTTTGCTTTTTTGTTTATCTTATTAGATCTGTTCCACTCCAGCGTAAGGGTCGAAACGTAACTGTAACCAAAAAAATCCCATATAAAATCTTTTCCCCGCATCATTATTGAATTCTGACATGGCAACTGATTTTATATAAAGTAAACCTATCTCCCCACCCAAACAAGATTGTAATAAGATGGGATAAAATGGCAGGTTGGCAGGTGTTACATTAATTGTATCCAGGACTGCATTTTTTATTATTATTATTATTTTAGGGTCATGTAAGTTATGTAATGAAACATCATTTCGCATAGCAAAGTGACACAAAGCTACTGTGACATTTTATATTTATTCAAAGCACACAAAAACATATGTTTTACCATGGCAAACGGATGGAAGCTAAGGAACGGCTGATTCATATCTTGAGTTCTCTCCTGATTGAACGGTTGCATTTCCTAAAAACAACAAATATATTATTCCAACCTGTACTAAGAATAAAACACTCCATCTTGATAACAAGATGGATGGTAGCGTTTTGGGCATGTTGAAAAGTGTGTGCTGCAATCACTTTAGAAGTTGACTCATCTTATCTTTCAAACCTGGCAAAATTCCAGGGCTGCATTCAGAAAATAATTTTAATTGCACATTAAGATACTGATTGCTGGGAGCTCTAAGAATTTTTTAAATGAATTTATAAGACAATTGGCACTGTCAATCTGTGTTATAAAAAGTTAGAAAATTCTACAAGCTGTACCATTTTCCATTTTCCTCTGCTTATGTTTAATTTTTTTACTACAACAAAATTGTCCAGGCTAATTTCCACTAGTGTTTGGGTGCAAATAACATTTTCTGGTCCTTTTTACTACGGTTTGGAATCTATATCAAATTCTGTGCTACATGAGATTCAGTACTACGAAATACAATATATAAAAGACAGGCTTTAAAAGATGTATATATAATTAATATTCATATTTATTAACTGATAGCTATTTTCAACCGGTTAATACGGGAAATCCGTAGCGCTGATTGGATAAAAAGCCTTAACGACGGGCTTTATACAGCACGGTATAACTTTTAACCTCTTAGAAACCATAATGGTAGCTATAAATGTAAACAAATAACATTGCCAGAGAATCGTGAAAACATAGCTACATACAAGTCTTGAAATTTTACTTTAATAACTATATTTTTACAAAACAGCTTTTTTTAAAGCTATAAAAAACAACAACATGATCGATTCAAGTATCATTGAAGAACTGGAAAGTAATTTCGATTTTGGAATTGAGTATGCCATCTCATCCCTTCACGTCAGTTTCTACAATCGACGATGAAATCAGCGATTTTTTGGTTGCCAGTAAATCTAAGATTTAGCAGCTTCTCGATGATTGAGATTGTTTATGAAAGATAAATTTTAAATCCATGTTCGATGGTGCACACATAAATAACTGCGTTTTTAATATAAACATTCATCAGCACAATGAGCAACAAGCAAAAAGACGTCGAATTTGTGTGATAGACTCTTCTTCTGACGAAGAATAAACTTTGGTTCAAAAAACGTTTAAAAAAGTTCTATATATAGTTATTTGAATGTTTTGTTTTCTCTTTGTACATGTATTTGAAAAATTGAAACAATGAAATTCTAATTGAACGTTTTCTTTTTTTAATAAAACCTGGTTTTACAGCCTTGTCACAAGTAAATCTTTAGAAAATAATCCTGGTTCCTACAAACATTTGGAAAATAGCATCAGTTAATAAATACAATATAAACTGTTTTTGTCTATCTAATCCGAGAAATATTACCCTTGGTCAGCGTATCGACCTCGTAAGCTCTGTCTATACTTTTGACCTCGGGTAATATTTCTCGGTATAGATAGACAAAACAGTTTATATTGTAATTAATATAAATTAAAATATTCATATATATAAATATCCATTTTTTTATAAGACATTTTATTTATTAAAAAAATAATATAAAAAAATAGAGAAAGAGTTTTTACCAAAGTTTTATCTTGCTCACCATCAAGCATCTTTTCCTGTAATGTTTTTTGCTTCTCATGTCCACCTATATCGTCATAAATAGAAAAAAGAATACCGCATACACATTTTGTGTATGACACCTAATCACAAAGATAAAAAATGTGATGCATAAATGATCTTTTGCCAGCACGCATACACACAAATTATTTTTTCAATTATTGTTGGATTTTAAAATGTTGAAAGTGATAAACAATAGCGTTATGAAAGCGTTTGTAAAATTACATGAACATATTTACAAAGTTTTTTAACAATTTGCAGAATAAAGAGAAAAAATATTTTTTCACAAAAATTAGTGGCACTTACCTTCCAGTGGCATGGTACTGTCGAAATAAATTTCAAAGCTTGGTTGACTGCCCATAAAACCTTTAAACATTTTATCAATCTCTTGAAACATATGATTTAAATCCATATCCATTCTAGGGTGATTTGTGTCTGGCTCCTCAATTAATGGTATGTGCGGAGATGCATTTTTTTCTCTCCTGGGTAATTGTGATTTCCAGCCCTTCCTTAAATCTTCCTCCACATCTCTTTAAAATACAAATGTTTCACATTAATAATAAATCATAAGTTTATCTTGATTAAACGGGATCTGAAGTCTAGTTACATCCATTTTTACAAAATTGAGGTTTTTGGCCTTTTTGTAATCGTTAGGCTTTTATTCCATATTTCAATATCACCCAAGTCTATGCTAACGAATTATTAGTTTTCACTGGTGATATATGGGACATATAACTAATTTCGGTAGACTGCTGATTGTGTAAAAAGAAATTAAATTCTTAGGAATTTTGGCATGTCCTTTACAATGTTATGTAGGTTTTATAGCTACATGGTTTCAAGCATGCCAATTTAATGATGCAGGAAGTTATGATGCAGGGCATGGCAAAATCAGGGATTGTATAAATTATCAACCTTGGAAGTTCATTAGGTCCAATTTTTTCTTGATGTTGAAAGTTGATTAAATTTTTTATGTCATCTAGTAGTCCCATCTATGACAAAGAAAGTAGAAAGTAATATTATTCTATAGGCAAATTTCCATGTAAGAAAAAGTTTTGAAAATGGACATGCACATGCATACACACAGGGACAAAAACTATGATCAAGAGGAGATTACCATGACAAATGAATCTACGCTGAAACTTATATGGAAAAGAGAACTATATGGAAAAGAGAAGAGAATAGTTAAGAAAATAATTTCAGTGCTTTTTGCATTTTTAAAAAATTAAATTTATGTAATTATCCAATGCTTTCCTTTGTGGTTTTTCTGCCGTGTGCATATGTTTCAAAATTTTGTAAACATTGGAATTCTTCATAATTTTAAAGTATGATATATATACATGAGCAATACTATGCTGATCTATAACATAAGATGGAAGCTGTGATTGTTCTAAACATCAGAAAAAAAAAGAAACAGTTTTTGAAAAATCCATGTATTTATTCACAAGCTTTTCAGGGGCATACTGCACCCCATGATCAGGCCCCTACAAGCTTGGTTCAAAATTACAAGGTTTTATATAAAATTGATAAAACAAAAAACAATATATAGCAATTAAACACTAGAATAATTGTAGAGGCATGGATTTAATGGTTCTATTCAACACTGGTTTGTCAGTCAATTAAAAGGCTCTCTTTCAAGGTGAGTTTGAAATCTTTAGACTCACACTCTAAAATTGAAAAATCGTCAAAAGAAGGAGTATTGACACAGTGCGCAGAATGATCAAGAACGGAAGTAACTTCACTATAGGCTGAACAGATTATTTTTTACCCATCAAGTGAGAGATTCCTAAATGTTCACACATCAAGACCTAAAAGTGGCACTTAGTTTTGCCATAATAATTAGCATTGCAGCCACTGCACTTAAAACAATAAATTAAGCCGGATTGTAAAATTTTTTCTCGGATTGAATAAGGTTCATGCTGGATTCTATTAAATTTTTGTTAAAATTACTTGAAGTGAAACTAGTGGGTAGGTGGGTAATTTCTTGTATAACTTGTAACAATTTTTCTCTTTGTATATACATATATATTCGGAAAAAAAAGATATTGCAACTTAAAATTTCACACTGACAATAAAAATGCATCTAAACATGCAGTTGTGAAAATTGAAGTATGCGTAACAAGACAGTGTGGAACATTAATAACAGCTGTAAATATTTTTTACGTAGCTGAAGTTTTTAACCTGTGTAAATATTTTAATAATAATAATAATAATAATAATAATAATAACCACATTATGGTTATTACTTGGGACTACAATTAACACTGACCAATTTGTGGATGGACTGTAAACAATCTTTACAATATAAACAATTAATGATGATATATGGTAAACAAACGTGCAGAAGTGACAGGGTATATATATAAAGTTTTCAGTTTTCATTTAAATTTTTTAAAATTTTGTAGTAATTTTCTGGGGAGTAGGTCGAAAGATTTACTCTTAATAACCTAAATTGTATATAGGGGACAACACCGAAATTTGGGAAATTTTACTATTCATTTTAATTTATCAACACTCCATACCTTAATTGATGAAAGTTTCATGCACATCTAATTTTTCGTGCAAAAATTTGGTGTGCAGAAGAGAAGTTAAATAATTTTTTTGGAAAATTTTAAAAAGAAAAGTTACAAATCTTTCATATGACAATAACATACTGAATTTCCATGTCGTAAATTTAATTATTCTAAAAAAATATGACATTCATATTTTCATGGTCAAAACCCTATTATAAAAATTCACTCTGTTTACTTCCTTTTACTTCCTAATACAGAAATGGGCGAACAACTTCCTTGTAACTAAAGTGACCAATTCGTCACTAAAAGTGATGTTTCACTGTGTCTGTGTCATCTTGTCTTCTTTTTGTCTCGTATTCGCCTAATTGTGGTCATTACATTAAGTAAGTAGTGAGTAAAAATCTTTTCTGTCTAATAGTACTTACAATAACATATGTTACACAAAATAAACCTATTAAGGCTATCTAGTCTGTGCACATACATAGGTTTTTTCAGTGACGTGGCTAAAAAAACAGGTGAGACGTGAGAGGGACTGAAAAAAAATTTAGGCATAGGATGAATGATGCCAAGTTAGTAGCTTTTGATAAAGGATATTCTCCTTTTAATCGTTTTTTTTTAAAAAATTAACAGCTAAATAGTAATCACAACACTCTTTCTCCTTCTTCGCGTACCTTGCAATTCTCGGATCCGAGTTAACAGGCTTGAGATTTTCTGATTATTTTCAACAAAATTCGTAAATGTTATAGTTGTAAGTTGGTCAGTTAGCGAGGCGTGAGTCGGTGAGCTAGTGAGTTGCAAAAGTTTTCGAATGCTGACATCCAGAAAAATATGCATATGCTCTTATTTCGCTCTCCACCATAGACTTTTAATTTTTAAGAGGTAATTATAACATCATCAAATTATATTTTCAGACGTGATCAACAAACAATTATGTCAAAGCGACGAGTGCGAAAAAGTGGTAAAAAAGTCACAAAGAGTTGACAGATAAGCAGTTAAGCCAACCGCAATCACTGTAGATGTTTTACTGAAGTAACCTACTGCAATTCCGGCTGTATCATTATGAAATAGAATGTATCACAAACAATTACCACTACCACGTGGTACGGATCAAATAAAATGGATATTATATATTCTATTTGTAACAAATTAACATGTTATGCATAATACATATTATACTTTGTATCATATAACACGACTGTTAAGCATGGCTAACAAACAAAGAATGTCAAGAAACCATCTAGAAAAAAATAGAGGTACAGTACAGTCTGAATGTAATCTACCGCATATACGCTAATATCACACCTTTGCGTGGAGGACGGCAGTCGTTTGTCTTTTGTTATAATTAAATCCCTAAGCGTTTTGCGAGTTTATATTTGTGTGTTAAAAAACAATGCTCTTGCGAAGAAATATCGGAGCAATTATATTTCTTGTAATAGCGAGATGCATTGTGTAAATGTATTGATAAGCTATTCCCTTAAGTATTAGCGTGAAGTAATTAAATAATAAAAATCTTTCGCGAAGTTTAATTAATTTAATTTAATTTAATTAATTTAATACATTGCGCGAGAATGTATTGTTGATTTAATTACTTAAAAAGATTCCAGCGCGTTTAATTTAAGAAACATATGAGAAGCATTGTTCACAACTATTAAATGCCGCTTTTCGTTTATAAACTTTTAAAATGTGATCTTAAAAAACATTTCTATCGCCGTTTTTCGTTCTTAAACTTTTAAAATGCGATTTAAAAAAAAATTTCTATCGCCGCTTTTCGTTTATAAACTTTTAAAATGCGATCTAAAAGAGCATTTCTATCGCCGCTATTCGATTTAAACTTTTAAAATGCGATCTTAAAAAAAGATTTCTATTGTCGCTTTTCGTTTATAAACTTTTAAAATGCGATCTAAAAAAAGATTTCTATCGCCGCTTTTCGTTTATAAACTTTTAAAATGCGATCTAAAAAAACATTTCTATCGCCGCTTTTCATTTATAAACTTTTAAAATGCATCTAAAAAAACATTTCTATTGCCACTTTTCGTTTATAAACTTTTAAAATGCGATCTAAAAAAACATTTCTATCGCCGCTTTTTGTTTATAAATGCATCTAAAAAAAAATTTCTATCGCCGCTTTTCGATTATAAACTTTTAAAATGCGATCTAAAAAAACATTTCTATTGCTGCTTTTCGTATTTAAACTTTTAAAATGCCATCTAAAAAAACATTTCTATTGCCGCTTTTTGTTTATAAACTTTTAAAATGCGATCTAAAAGAGCATTTCTATCGCCGCTATTCGTTTTTAAACTTTTAAAAAGCGATCTAAAAAAACATTTCTATCGCCGCTTTTCGTTTTTAAACTTTTAAAATGCAATCTAAAAAAACATTTCTATCGTCGCTTTTCGTTTTTAAACTTTTAAAATGCAGACTAAAAAAGCATTTCTATCGCCGCAGACAAATTTAAATTTTCTAGACAAATGACATTTCGTAAAAATACAATCGCGTCCATGACGAAAAAGTATACACCAAGCAAAAATACGAATATGCTTTTTTAACTTGATAAAACCTGAAACAAACAAATTAACTTTAATGAAAGACTTTTTTGAAAAGAAAAAAAAAAGAAAATTATACTGGCTATAAAAATCGTGGGACACACGATCCTACTTTTTTATTTAATTACTGCAATTAAAAATTTCAAAAGAGTTCGCGCAAATAGATCGCTAAAATTGATCTTGCAACCTATTGTGATTAAACAATCGATCGCGTGGGGTCATTGTTTATCAGCGAGGCAATTATTTTCTTAAAAAAACAAAAGCTATCGCAATGTTATTGTTTTGTGTAACTATTCATGCGAGTTTCGCGTCCACGGTAGATTACATTCAGACTGTACTGTAACCCTTTCGTTATAAACAGACCCTTCGTAATGACTGACCGCTTACGCCAGGTTGGGTTGTTTTGATTCTAAAAATGGATCAATTTCACTACCCGAGCAGAAAGCTGTATAAGAAACAAGGCCTGTGCGTCTGATGAAGCACTTATTTCTTAGGTTATTCCTTTACCCACACATCATCCTTTCTCTAGATACATACGATACTTCAAATCCTCCACTGGAGAGTAGGGACACCCAATCGAAAAACTCATATCCCATCAGGCATCAGTCCAGATCTTATTGAGACTATTCCAGCGAAAAAACGGGTTAACGGGCTAACAATAAAAAAATTAATTTTATTTCATAAAATCTCAGTCGATCTAATACTGCGTTCTTCGAACCTAACCTTATCAGACTGGGACACAGTCTCCCGTCCTCTTTTAACTTTATCGTTCATCAGAGTAAAGACGTTTAAAAATATGGAGAATCAAAATAATCCGGAAGCTATCGAAGAAAATCAAAATGATCAGATGATAAATTTTAATGATGGTCATTCTCCTTCGGGGTCGAATGCCGACCACGGAGATGGCTATGGAGAGTTGCCAGATGGAACTCCCCAAAATGAAGAAATAGGAGAAAGAAACACACCATGTGATAATCGCAGAGGGAGGTCACTTAAGAGAGCGAAGAAACGTAAAAGAAAGCGAGAGTCAAGTCGTAGTTCCAACTCCAGTGCCTCTCCTGTTAAAAGACGTCATCACAACAAGAAGAAGTCAAAGAAAAGTTCAAAAAAGAAACATAAAAAATCCTATTCTTCATCCTCATCATCCTCCTCTTCATCTTCCTCATCCACGTCAGATAGTGATGATGACAGACGATTTAAAATAATCGCAGAAGAGGATAAGTACAAGTACAAATTGCCTGATAAAATGGCAAAGTATGCTAATGAGCAATTTGAAACGTTTATAAAGGATGGTGATCTTAAGGATGCCATCCTCATAAAAAATCCAGTCCCGTCAAACGTGGACGAAGTCAAAAAGCTTGATGACTTTGCGAAAGATCTTTTGAAAGAGAAGAAAAAACATCGGGAATTAGACCTAGATGTAGCTCTAGAAAAAATCCAACAGAAAGTCCGTAATGTTATGGGTCCTTTATCGAAGGCTTGGTTAAAAATTGATCAAGGTAAACAGTCGGGCCAAGCCCATATCCAACTCGATTTAGACGATTTAAAGCAGAACTTAGAACAAACTGTGCTAATGCTAGGACAAGCCTGTAATCAAGCTACCTATTACAGGAGATATCATGTTTTGCAAGCTTTGTCAAATGGTTCACATAACTCAAAGGAAACATTGAGAGAAGAGGCAGAATTATTGCAAAAGCACGACAAGAAACTATTTGGTAAAAAGTTTCGTGAACATGTTAATCGTACCACAAAATCGAAGAAACAAACAATTGATCTCTTCTCAGCAAAGAAAAAGCCCTTTTCAGGAGGTCCATCAAAGTCACAGAGAGGGGGCTTTGGTGGACAACGTAAACAATACTTCTCTGCTTATTATAGAAAGGCTGGGCAATCGAGCCAGCAAAATCGAGGCCAACAACAACAACATGGCTACCAGAATCAGGGGTACAATGGTAAGAACACCTATTATTCAGGAAACCTTGCTCAACATACCCATGAAAATTCCATATGTTGTTCCACTATCAGAACTCAACAATGTTCACCCGTGGGTCAAAAAAAAATTATTCTCTGCAATAAAAATGCCAACAAATCTCCCGCTCGCTGGACGACTGAAGCATTTCACAGAAGCGTGGAAGGTACTTACAAACGACCCAGAAATACTTTCTATAGTAAAGGAGGGGTACAAAATACCCCTACTGACATATCCAAGTCAGTCGAAAGTGCCTCAAGAAGTTCATATGAACCGAGAGCAAAGGAACTTAGTTCATGTGGAAATTCAGGAAATGTTGAGCAAGGGAGCCATTTATTGTGTTTCGGATCGGCCTCAAGGAGAGTTCCTAAGCAACCTTTTTCTAGTGGGGAAGAAGGACGGGGGATTTCGACCCGTGATAAATCTGAAGCACCTAAATCAATTTGTTCCCTACCAACATTTCAAGATGGAAAGTTTAAGTTGTTTGAGGGAAATGTTGCAAAAGGGGGATTTTATGGTAAAATTAGACATGAAAGACGCATACTTCTCCGTTCCACTGCATCCCACCTCACGAAAATACGTTCGTTTCCAATGGTCAGGGAACCTATACGAATTTCTTTGCCTATGTTTTGGTTTAGGTCCAGCACCTCGAATATTCACAAAATTATTGAAAATTCCGATTTCAATCTTGAGACGTATAAATATCAGGATTATAATTTACTTGGACGACATGCTGTTACTAGGTCAATCTATGGAGGAAATTTTGATGTCAAGAGACACTGTGATATTTCTCTTACAGCACCTAGGATTCATTCTAAACTTGAAAAAATCTGTGCTGGACCCAGCCCAAAACATAGAGTTCTTGGGCTTAACGGTAGATTCAAAGAACATGACACTCTCTTTGCCTCAGACAAAAATTCAGAAAATCACACAACTGTGCAAAAATGCGTATCAAAAACAGAGGGTTTCGATTTTAGAATTGACCAAGCTACTAGGGAATCTAACGTCAACTATTCAGGCAGTGCTACCTGCACGAATTCAGTGTCGGTATCTTCAATACCAACAAATTTCAGCCCTCAAGGTGTACAAATCTTTTCAGGAAAACATACTTCTGAATCAAAAATCAAAACAGGAACTTTTATGGTGGATAAACAATTTGGCTCAGTGCAACGGTCGTTTGATCATACGATCTCAAACACAGGTCCTAATTCAGACAGATGCCTCTTTAAAGGGGTGGGGTGCAGTGTGTCAGGGCGTTTCCACAGGGGGGCTTTGGACCAAAGTGGAACAACAATACCACATAAACATCCTGGAGTTACTAGCAGTAAAGCTAGCTTTATTGACCTTCAACAAAGAGAAGCATTTAAAATCCATACATTTTCAGATAGACAACACAACTGCGTTGTCTTACCTCATGAACATGGGTGGTACAAGGAACCTCAAACTAATACAACTAAGCAAGGAAATTTGGGACTATCTTCTTATGCATGGGATCACGATTACTGCAGAGTACCTGCCAAGTTCCCTAAATATCGAAGCCGATTGGCAGTCACGGAACAGTCAGGACTCGTCGGAGTGGAAGTTGAACCCAACTATGTTCCAACAGATATGTCATTTGAAGGGTACTCCAGAGGTGGATCTATTCGCCTCTCGTCTATCTCATCAATTACCGATGTACATGGCTTGGAGGGCGGACCCATTCAGCTATCGAACAGATGCTCTGCAGCAAACGTGGTCTCAATGGACACTTCTTTATGCATTTCCTCCATTTGCCCTGATAAACAGGGTGCTAAGCAAGGTGAACCGGGAGAAAATTTTAGAAATGCTGATAGTAACTCCAGCATGGCCATCTCAAGTCTGGTACCCGAGGCTATTAAGAATGTCCGTAGCGAGACCACTTTTATTACCAATTCAAAACAAACTGCTGACAGATCCGATGGGGAAACCCCATCCTCTAGTAATCAACAAAACATTAAGATTAGCGGTTTGGACAGTTTCAGGGCTAGATTGGAAGAGAAGGGCATTTCTGGAACAGCTGCCCAACTTATTGCTAATTCCAGAAGGCCAGGATCAAACTCAAATTACAATTCGTCCTGGAAACAGTGGGCTAGCTGGTGTTGTAGACAACAAATTGATCCAGTTTCTTGCCATGTAAACAAGGTTTTACAATATTTAGGTTATTTATTTGAAAAAGGATTAGCTTATAGAACAATAAACTGTCACAGATCAGCTATTTCGGCCTATCATGAAACAGTGGATGGGATCCCAGTAGGGCAACATAAACAGGTATGTGCCCTGGTAAATGGTGTATTTAATTCAAGACCTCCTCAGCCTAGATATGTTTTTATTTGGGATGTACAATTAGTGTTGAATTTAATCAAGACTCAGTGGCCAATTTGTCATCAATTATCAGATAAACATCTTACTTATAAAGTAGTAATATTAATGGCATTAACATCTGCCTCAAGAGCATCTGCCATACACCATTTAGATATTAGATATATGACGAGGGGTACAGATAGATACTCCTTTACATTCCATAAATTGCATAAGAGCTGGAAAAGAGGAAAAGCTCCTCCAAAATTAGAATTTCATGAATTTGCAGCAGACAAGGATCTTTGTGTGGTAAATGCTTTAGATGCGTATGAGTCAAGAACACAACAGTGGCGATCTAGTGGTCACCAGACACAATTGTTACTTAGTCCCATTAAACCACATGTTGAGGTAAAAAGCTGTACGGTGTCGAGATGGATCAAAGATGTCCTCAAAGAAGCCGGCGTTGATACAGAATTATTTAAAGGTCATTCTACTCGGTCTGCGTCAACTTCTAAAGCGGGTGCTTCAGGTTTATCAACAGGGGACATCCTAGAAAGGGGTTCATGGACAAATGAATCCACATGGCAACGGTTTTATAACAAGCCAGTGGTTTCAGTACAGAAAAAATTTCAGAATAGTGTTTTAGGAAAATAGGGAACGCTTTGAACTGAGGACGGGAGACTGTGTCCCAGTCTGATAAGGTTAGGTTCGAAGAACGCAGTATTAGATCGACTGAGATTTTATGAAATAAAATTGAAGAATTACGTAAGGGCGCGAAGCGCCCGCAATGTAATTCGGATTTTATGAATAAAATCGAAGGAAGATCTAATACTGTCCACCCGCCCTAACCCGTCGTGTAAATAATGTATATCTTTATTTTCGTTTATAGCTCGTCATTTCAATTATCGACAAGCTAGAAGTGGAAATTTACAGTAAACTTCGTTTTATATTACGAAAAGTATATAACTAATAGTTGTATTCTTTATTACATTTAATATATACAATGCCAAACTTGAGCATTTATTTAATTTATGAGTATTCTTTGTTTGTACTCCTTAAGAAGCCCTACAAACTAGGTTATTCCTTACAGACAATACCTTCGCAAAAGCAAAAGCGCGAAATTAGAGTATTTGTTTTAGTAAGGTTCGTCTGTGTCCCAGTCTGATGTGCGATTAGGTTCGAAGAACGCAGTATTAGATCTTCCTTCGATTTTATTCATAAAATCCGAATTACATTGCGGGCGCTTCGCGCCCTTACGTAATTCTTCAATTTTTTTGGAAAAATAACTATAGCTATACATGAAAAACGGCAGCCGTACTTTTTTTGAACTTACCAACTCGTAAACTCACTAACTCACCGACTCGAACATGCAGATTTACAGATTTATACACAAGTACAACTGCCTCTAGAAGTAGCCAAACAATTTGTTGTTTTATAGACCTTTTTGAATGTTTACAATTGTCATGGTTTTGCGGTAAGCTTTTTGGGCTTTAGCAATTGCGTGGTAGGCAAAAAGATGCAGGCCCTAGATGAAGTGAGGTCCTTTTTTTTAGTCTGTTTCTTCGCACCATCACCTGGCAGCAAGAATGTTTTACCACAGTTGAATAATACGAGCAAACTTTTATTCTAATGATCATATGGTATTCAAAATTTCCTATTCTTGCGGTCGGATTCGCGTCATAATACTGGTTGAACCAATCACGGGCCAGTATTCAGGTTAAGCAGCCATTATGAAATGGTGTACAAATGCCGTAATCATAATGTTTTTGTGGTGAAACCTTCATAAATACAATACTGGATTTTTCAAGGAATTCTTTTTTTTCTTCAGTCAAATCTTTAATATGTTTTAGATACTGCTTAATTTTTGCCATTTTGCGACATTTTAACGCCGTTTTACTTGTAAATTCTGTTTAATTAAGGTTGCTACTGTGAAGGTTTGGCCGTGAAAAGTCCACTTTGTACCCCATCGGAGAGCAACGAAGGAGAACATTCCGACCGCAAGAATCTAGCTACCACTCTTTTTCTCCCAAAAGTTTTGTTTCCTCTTTTAAAATTTAATGATATGTTAATTCCAGATCCACCATGGTTGGCTAGCTATTAATTACAGGTTTTCCAAGAAAACAAAAAAAATGCTGGGGCAAATAATATTTTTGTTTGCGACTTTTTTAAATCAATCCAGTCCAGACAGAACTTTGCCGTTTCGTTTCTGAATTCTATTATTTTGACTTCGTGTAACCACATCACAGAAATGTAATTAAGAGCCAACCTCGTTCCCAAGCTTTTGTAGAGATTGTAGCTTTGTTTTCAATAAATATGATATTATTATTGTTTTGTTTTTCAATAAATATGATATTGCGTTAAAAATTATTAGAGGAAATGCACTAAAAATTGAGGAGAAATATAATAAGCTTCCATTTTTCTCTCTTCATTCATAATGTTTTCTGTTTCATATCCTTCCTTCTTTTGTATATTTTACGTACGCTTCGTACTTTTGAATCTCGATAATCGTTTCTAACCCCGAGTTCTTGTGACCATGCTTAAACCTATGTGAGTCTAGTAATGTGAGTCCAGAAGAGTGTTCACAAAACGGCTAGCCAGCTAGTTTTACATATATACATTCTTTGAATTTTGAGATTGTTGACTGCCCCAATAAAATCTGTAACCTTTTTTACGACGTTTAATGCACGTCCTGATTGTTTTTTAGGCTTTATGAATCCCGGGACAAAAGTTAAAAAAATTGTTTTGCCAAAATGCTAGTTTACCAATATATTTACTGTTTGGCCATAATTTGCAATTTTCTTCAAAAAATCTTATCGCCCTCTTTCAAAATGTCTAAGTTCTGAAACTTGGAACAAAATTTTATTATTATTATTATTTATACAGGATTTTTTATACAGGAAGTACGAAAAGCTTCGGGTTTAATAAATTGATTTTTTTCATATTAGCACCAACTTCAAATCATTTAAGCACCCCTTTTAAAGAAACAACAGTTGAATAATGATCCGTTAATTCAAAATGTTTAGTTTTTTTTTTCAGGTCAGCCATTATCAAAACATCCACCATCAGAATTCCAACAAAATCTCAGGGAGGAAGTTTCGACAACTTACTAAAACAGAGAACGAGCAGAAGCAACCAGTAAACGACAACCAAGAAACAACAAAAAGCTTTAGAAAACAAGAATACAGTGGCAAAATTTAAGCATAAGTTCCTAACATCTAACACTAAAAAGCTGATTTTCAAGGTCTTATTCAAATTTCAGGATTTTCCAGGTTATTTGAAACCCTGGTTTGCCTGTGTGTTGCTATAATGGTGAAAATTTTCAAGCTCCAGGGCTTCTTGTATATTTTTTTCCTAATTTTTGTACTGTAATCAAAGGCTTTTATGTAGAGAATAAAAAAAACTGCCAAAATTCTCACATAAAAGCAGTTCTTTGCAATCGAAAAAAGAAAAGAAAAAAAGAATTTTAAAGTATATCTAATTTTCGTGAAATTGATAGTAATAATATTGGCTAATTTTTCACGCATGTTTTGACAATACTTGGAAAATTCCTGAAAGTGGAAACCCATTGTGTAATAACAGGTATGGCCATTGTGTCTTGCTGCATGTTGCCATTTAGGAATGGGTTGCAACACGTAAAGTAAGACAAGAAATATTGAATGGTGATTTTGCGATAAAATATATAAGCTTGTGCCTTTTTCTTTGTTCTGAAAAATTTCAAAAAATTGAATTTTAGAAAAGTGGACCATTTTTTTTCATAAAAGCAATTTAGGATTTTGTCAGGTCTCAAATTGCATATTTATAAGTAACAAGGTGCATATTTTTTAGTTGCTATAAGAGTTGCTTATAAAAAAATGTTTCTACTTTGTCAAGTTTCTTTGCTGGAAGAAGTTCGTATAGAATGTTTTTCTTATGTAAACTTGCTGAAACATTTTCAATTTCGAAAGGAAATATTTCTATAGACGAATTTCGTTTTTCACATTTTCAGCGGTAAGCTATTTCGGCTCTGGCATTTGTGTGGCAGGAAAAAAATGGGAGGGGGTGGTGAAGCATAAGTAATTATCAGTCCATTTCATCACACAGGCATTCTTAAGACTTTAAATAATTCAAATAAATTGGAAGGCATCAACCTACACTCGATAATAGTTTAAAACCTCAAATGAAACCCACAGAAAAGACCTTTCTTCACCAAATCCTAGCATCTTACCACTGAAAAGTAAACAAATAACGTCACGCTGGAATTTATCTATAAATAAAAAGGCAAAAAAGACAAACTATAACAAATATAACTTAGTAACGGATATTTCAGTTAAAGTATGTATATTAGAATCAATGTACATGCAGCAATTACAGGTGTTATAACAATAGATAAACTACTTCATGACAAACTCCATAATTGAAAAAATTGCAGAAAAATCATTTTTTTGTAAAAAAGCACCGATAATACAGCTTTTGTAGCTAAAATCATGTTTTACGTCTCTTTATAGTTTAAAAATTGTGTTTTAATAGGAAAGAAATTTTTAAAATAAAGGTTGAAATGTTTTATCGCCGCTTAAACTAGCATCATATAGTATCAAGTTGAAAAAGATTTCAGTTTATGATTTACTTCGACTGTATAATGCTAAGAATATTTGCTTCCGATAGTTCATCATAGTCGTTTATTGATGTGTTCTTTTTGAATTCCTTACATTTCGCTTTGACTTCATTCAGAGTGCCAGATATAAGCATTTTTTCTTTTCCAGGTGCATGGTTGTCATCAGAGAATGAAATCAACAGCGTTTCTCTACGATTCCCATCGGCTCCCAAACTATAATCTACGTCATAGAATATGTAACTAACTCTGTTCTTTGGAACATCGCGTAGAAAGTCTTCGTGAGTGGCGCCCTCTTCTGCCATTTTGTCAACAACCACATTCTTGTATTTGTCATCGAATTTAAAAATTAAATACCTATACTTCTTAGCTGTTCTAAACTTGTTGTACAAATCAACAGCCTCTGCGCTAACAGCAACTCCAGAAGACATATTTTCAGTATTTATTATTCACCGTGCGGTGGCTTCAACGTTGATTTGAAGAGGGAGAAGACAGGACGGTTCGACGACTTGAACTGTGTTCTACAGAACAATGACGTAATTCAGAAACCACCCTCTTTGGCCATATTTGCATGGTTTTGTTTTTCAATAAATAAAGAAAATTAATGAGCCTTACAACCTAGATTCTCCACCGTTAAGGTCATTTGTGGAAAAAGGACCCCTTTATATTGATCAAGAGCGTATTAACCTCTCAGGCAAAGGGAATGACAAAAACATCTGGTTTCTGTATGCAAAAATCACATTGTAACTTCAGAACTAAATTAAATTTTTACTTTGTCATATATAATTTAGTAATGTTCAAATATTTTTTAGTTATGTTATTAATTTAGTTGCTTACGAATTTTTAGTCATTTAAGAACTTTTTTTAGCATAGTTTTTACTGATCCTAATGAAAACCATGCATGTCTACTTACTTCGAACCATATAAGGCAAAGGTATTCGCAGTACCGGCGTGATAAAATACGGAACAAAAAGTTTTAAAAAAGGTCCACACGCATGAACGACAACCTCGCCCTAGTGCCTAACAATGTTTTGTATTGTTGGGACATTCTTTCCCAGTCTGGCATCAAGTTAACACAAACAAATTTAAAAAACGGTGTACTGGACTATCATATCATTGCCGATATATATGATAGTCGTAACTTTTTTGCCCCTAGGGGGTAGAAAGGGGGGAGGGGCGGGGGAGAAACGACTCTATTCCATTTTTATTTCAAATTTTTTCTCACTATGAAATATATTGACGCTTTTAAAGAAAGGCTTTATGATGGGAAGGATGATTGTACTCAAAAAAATTCCAGAACATGCAACCATCATGCAACATTTTATTCGTTCACGAGCAAGAAATAGCGACATCAATTTTTATGCCGTCATAGGTTTTTATCTCTTTTTAGGCTGTAAATGAAGCAAGGTTACCAATGCTTTATATTTCAAACGCCAAATTTAGTCCAAAACGCCATAAAAGATTTTCTTTAGAAAAGTCTCATGACTTTTACTTGCTTGTGTTTATCATCATCGTCCACAGGGATTTTTTCCTTCCTCATATGAGAAAAGACAGCAAAAATAATAAAATAATAAAAATCGCTGTCTTCTCTTATATCAAAGAGACATTGTATGACCATTCTCGTCCCAGAGCTCTTTGAGATTAAAACCTCGAACCTACTTTCGAGTTGATCTCAAAGAGCTCTTGGGTCGAAAATGTCGTATGACCGCTCAGCATGTCTTTTTAGGGTAATCAAGCGGTTTGCATGCAACGCTGCCTTCTTGCTTCTCCCAGTGCACGTACTTACGTGCGTTGAACCTGCTGATCTTTTATGTAAGTCGCCACTTCCATATACACACACCCACAGCCAAACACACACTTCGTTGAAAAAAGACAAAATAACACACATAGTGACTTTAGTCTCCCACTTGAAAAAGCGCACAATGTACGGTAGGCCAAATAGTGTGTAAAGTCCGAAGGTAGAGTGGCCTAATGTATTACCTAAATGCCTAATGTATTACCAAGGAGGTTTAAACCTCCTTGATATTACTCAGCCCTTCGTAGCTTCCAACAGGCCTTCATAGAGAGTTTTGCGAATGTATGCGAAGATTCTTTCAGCACCTCATCTCGCTTCTTTGATTTATTTTCCAACAATCTTGCCACAAAAATGCAAACACACTCTGGTAACGAGGTTGCTACTACAATTGCGCATGCTTAAGCTTAAGAATAGAAATTTTCTCGACTTTTTATCAATTTTGAGATATTTAAAAAACCATAACTTCTGCATTTATTTGCGAATGTATATTAAAACAGGGGAAGAAGGCCTTCGTAAAAACAAAACAGCAACAAACAGCTCTGCGGTGAAGTACGAAATATTCCGGTTTGTTAGTGCTTGTATTCCTCAAAAGGTCTATCCTATTAACGTAAATAATTCAATATTTACAAGCTATAAAATATAGTATATATAAAATGCAAATCTAATAGTATTTTGCGGTGTTCACTCAACATCATTTTCAACTATTTTGGGTCCGCACAGACATTCTGACAAAACTTATTGATAGAACAGGTAAAAACCGCGACTATTTCCTGACAATATTTTTAAACTTCCTGAAATTACTGACAGAATGTGCACCCTGATTTTGTACCACAAATTCGAACTCAGTTGCTGGGCATAAAATGCTGGAAAAGAAACCCAAAACATGAAGATGTATCGTGAGTTAACAAGGACGTAGGAGAGCACGCGAATTAAACAAGTGCTAATTAAGTATTGATATAAATTCACACTCATAAGTAAAAATAAAAATTAACGTCAAAAGTATAAAATATTGTGCATTATATTTGTATGTTATACATTTTATGTATAGATATACACATTTATATATATATATCGTGCGTATTAGGCGCCGTTTATATGAAAGGCTCGTTCCAAACTGAAGCGAAATCTCAAGCCGAAGTAATTGCATCCGTGTACTCACTACACTAATAACATCGCAGCGGAGCATATTGCCGGGCCGAAGCCTTTTTTTACACCGGCCGCATAACAACAGTGTGCGCGCTTACTCAGTTTCATTTTAGTCTGTTTACATTTCACATGCGTAGTGAAATTTTATTACTGTAAAAAAAAATTCAGACAAAAACAGGTTAAGACTTTTCAATAAAAATCGAAGAGATTTCATTTTTACTTTGGGCAAAGTGAAACTGTTTATGTAAATAATAAAAAGTCAAAAGCGTTGAACTCCACACGTTAGAAAATTAGTAAAAAATCAGCTGAAAATTAAGGGGATGATAGAAAAGGTGTAGATAACCCAATGCCACCCCTTCAAAAACGCTTTCAGTAAATAATTTTAAGCTAATAGAAAATGTTTTTACTTGAAAATTATCCAGCATTAAGAATTCTTCGGAGTAGTTACATATTTACATGTTTACCAGTTACATATTTTCTGTCAGAGGTAGGCGAGGCTGTAATATTTGCCTCGCTTAGTCATGACTTGCAATTAGACCGTGTTAGATGAAAATCCGCTTAAAACAAACTTGTTCGCAGATATCACACCTGCCTATTATTCGTCTTCAGATTTTCACGGTCCAACTCTTTTATGTTTGTAAGAAAGATTTGTTCGTTTGATGTATTTGACAGGTGACCAGCTTCAAACACAGTGATGAAATGTTTGATATAAACTGACTTCGTGAATAAAATTATTTGTGAATTACTAATTATATGCAAATATAAAATAATATAAAAATATAAAACGTTACGTGATACAAAAACAAAATCCTGAAACAAAAAAATACTATAATACTAAAAATCACCTAGTGCTGCCAAGGTTCGGTAAAAGACAAAGGAAAAGCGCCCTTTTTTCCGTTCAACCGCCCAAGCGCCCACATATCATCTTCGATCTCTAAAACCTATAAAATCAATAAACAAACAAATAAAAGGAGAGGGGAGGGGAGGAAAAAAAGAAAGATGTTCCTTATTTCTCGAAATAAACAATCGGATAAATTTTCGTCACTTCTGAAATATGAATTTTAACGACTAATAAATTTGTCCTACTCGAAGTTTAACTGAAGGTCTATTTTCAAACAACAATTATGGTTATTATAATAAGTTAAATATATATATATTCAACTTTTTATAATAACTAATATCCGTGGTTGTTACCTATAGGCTGGCCAGAGCAACATTTTATAGCTAATAAGTGGCTATGAATTTCTGACACAGTAAGCCTGGGTTGGACATTATTAAATTTCCGTCAAATAAAAGGGCACGGCAATAAGTTGTAAAGATTTTTCAACTTTCATTCGATTAACTAATTTCGACGCAACTCGTACGCTGACGAAAGACCACTTTGCACTTAAAGCATGTCGGCTGAAGGCGCGCGCACCGAATCGATTGATATTGCTAAGTATTTAGGAAGCGCTTTTAACCAAACTGTTTGTTCAAAAACTGTTTTAAGATTTGTGATATCACTGATAGCTTTTGGAGGAAATGAAAGTTCTACAGTGTCTTCCAAGATATCATTCCATGAAATTATTCCATGATTGAGATTAACACATTTGCTGTAACCGCCGCCATTTTAAGTTTGAACGCATTTATTGACACAGTACTGCTCAGACGCAAGACCATGCAACGCGCCGCGCTTTACGATCGAAGTGGACTTCCGCTTTAAGTTGTTTTTTTTAAAAATCATGCGCCATACCTCTATCAAGTCTCCAGGCTTTAGACACAACTCTTTCGGTCCTTGTGCTTCGTATTCATATACAACTCGATAGAATCCTTTACCAATCCTTGCAACACCATCACGTGCAGTGCGCACTTCTGATATGGATGCGTACGCTGCAAAAAAAAATGGGAGATCAATCAAGACACATGCAAAATTGTTGCTTGCTTGGTGTTCATACTAAAATTGTTTAGACATTTTTACAGTTGCCTATAAAACTAGATGAGATATACATTAGTTTGTTACATGTGTCCACCTGGTGGAGTGGAAGTGGCTTGAATGTAATGGCTATCTGGTCCTTGATTAAGATCGAGACAAGTTTTGCCAAACTCAGGGAACTGCAGCGTTTAAGTAAATGTGTCAGTGGAATGTTTTGCACATTAATCAGTTTTGGAAGTGTAGGAAACTAAGCTTAAAACATGGTTGCATGCGTTGAGTAGGGATTTTTCACACTATTAATCCATTGGGATATTCAAATTTTCAAATTAGGTCACGTTTCCACTTTGGCAAATTAATTTGAGATAACTTCCATAATGCGACGACATGACACGATGAAAGTAAATTATTATGTCATTCGTTTACTGACATGTTGCGGTGACCAATCTTACACTTAGCAGACATAATTGTAAACAAGCATTTCTTGTTTCTTCTCTTTACATGTGTCTGTTGCAATAAAAATGACAAAAAAACAAAGAGAAAAAATCACCATCTTCTTTGACAGATGATTGCCGAGGAACTGGGACTAGCGGACCGGAACTGGATCGTGGAGGCATGACATTCCTCCCCAGCACGTGCAGTTGATGAGATGATTGACTTGCACTTATTCCTGTTGGGCTGTGGTGCGCATAGCTTTCATATAAGATAGGAGCTAAAAAAATGTAGTGATAACAGTTAAAATTAGGTTTAAACAGGATTGTCGCAGCCTAGTCCCGTTTCCTTAATTTTTTTGGTTAATCATTGTTAACATGGGAGAAATTTGTCCAGGGGATGCACTTTAAGTTAAGTCAGGGGTTGAAATCTCAGAATTTTCCCCCGCCCCCAAAAAAATTTGTGTGCTTGCTCTTGCATAACTAAAATCCAAATGAGTCCTGAAACTAAGACGCTTATAGTTATACTTCCAGAAAAAAGATATATTTGAATTGAACATGCCAAAGTGCGAAAAATTTCGGATTTAACTCTGTTTTCCACAGAATGAACACCTAAAAACTATCAGTAACTTAAATACACTCTCGAGAAGACAGTGCAGCTAAGATAAAACACAGTAAAAAGTTTCAGTACATTATTCCCTATGATAATCAAACGTGCAAACAAAAGTTACATGCATAGTTTTAGTATATTTAAAAAATAAATAAATGTATTAGAAAATGAATTACTAAAGCATTAAAACACCCACCGCTATACATGAATGAAACACATATATAAATACATTTGTTTCACAATTATACCTGGTCGCTCGGAACCTGTCTGTTTTATATTTATAAATTGTTGAATATCTGCACTTTCATCACATTTTTCAATAACTGTACGACAATCTTCGGATTTCTGAAACGTTAACAAAAATGACGGTGCATAATCAAAATACAATTTTCATTCTGAATAAAAAATCAACAAATCAAACCCATTAAAAAAGTTTTAGCTATAAAAAAATATCTACGTTGAAAACCAGCTTTATTTCTTTAAATTTTTGTCTGTCTTTTATTATGATGAGATTTGTCATCAATAACGGTAGGTTGTTTTAGACAAAGAAATGGACAAAATTTGTCGATATTTTTAAAAAGCACTAGACAATCTGTTAAAAAATTTCGCCTAAAGAACTAAAAAGTTTATCTTTATGAATATTTTATCTCCCGAAATTGTCCTGCCAAAAATCTAAGGTGCCAATAAAATATATATAAATAGTAAAAAAAAAAAAAAAGTAATGTAGACTCAGTAACATACTTACATGGTCAATATCAACAGCTCGTAATGACTCAAGATTCGTATATACCCACATCTCGTTTCGTAAAAATTGAATACGATTGACTTCAAATCTTTGAAATAACTGAAGCAAAAGAAAACAAAAGCTAAAGAAGAATAAATGGTGCTTCAGTTCCTATAGGTACTATGTTCAGTTTTTTGCAGGCACTACATTCATTTTCTTAGAGGCAAACATCTCGTAAAATGAAACTCAACTCAGAATACATATTTAGCAGATAAATAGTGATCATAACAGCTACAAAAGACATGTTGAGCATTATTAACGATGTTATCTTATAGCAACAATAAGGGTACTAGTCCATACATACACACAAAGTCAGTATGATTCCGAATCTGTGTTCATGCCTGTGACGAGCTCGTGTTTTAAGTTATTAATGAGTAAGCATTATTTATTTTGTACTTGCAGATATCTGCAAGTACAAAACATACAACAACAAAAAAGTTTTTGGACAAATAATCTAGTTACAACTACCTCGCAAGTATCTTCCATATCAAGCTGCCATTTATTTCGTGCATCTTCCAAATTCTTTATACTACTTTGATATATCGAGTCTATGAAATGAATTGGTGCGTAAAAAATCCTGTTTTATGCAACTAATAAAGAAAACTTCAAAGGAAACTGAAATTGCAACAAGATAAAAATATAACTAATTAAAAACGATTCGCAGCCATTAGTACTAGAAATTCAAAATGGAGATTTCACCTGCATTTTCAGCTTGCGTTTTGGCTTTGAATTGATTTTTTTTAAGCTAAAAACAAAAAGTAACATGTCAATTATTTAAAATTCCAATTTCAATTTTCCAATTCCATTCTATTTGTGGTAAAGTCATTAACATGATCAGATCTTCATTGTATTTTCGTCAAATAAAAATCTAATGTTTGAATTGATAAAATGCATTAATTTTATAACAATCGCCTATTTCTGAAATGTTTTTATGCATGAGGAAATGGAAAAACGCTTTTCAAAGGACATCTATAAATGTGGTCTGAAATTTAGGATGGCAATGTGGAATCTAAGTAACCTGGCCAGGCTGAACATTAGGAATGTTATAAGCTGAGGCTTAAATCTGGATAACCTACAATCTAACAAAACAGTTTTTTTAGAAGAATGAAAAGTCTTTGTTTGAAATAAACATTAAAGCACAAAAATACTTAGCACGTTAAAGTTTACCTCCCGCGAAAAAACAAGTTGAGCTTGTATGAAAGACCTTCGAAACTTATCTAGGAATCTTTTTATTTTTTTGAAAAATCTTTATTGGTTCTCGAGATATATGTCTTTGAAGTTTCGCAAATTATGTTAAATTATGATGTCATCAACATTTAATTGCTGTTATTGAGCATAATTATAGTAAGTATATATTGAAATTTATGTTAAATGTTTAGAATGTCAAACTGAAAAAATGTCAAAATGGTGAAAAAACATTTTTAACCCTATATGCCTTGACAAAACTGTTAAATACAATAACTCACTCAGAGCTATAGTGCATAATAAGTGGAACTTCTAAGTTCAAAATTGTGAGAACCAATCAAGATCTTTTAGAAAAACATACAAATTCTTAGACATTTCAACTCTTTCATATGAAATTAACTTGTTTTTTAGCAGGAGGTAAGCTTTTGGGTTGGAATAAAAAAAAGAGAGCGTGGTCCACAAATATGACATTTACTTTTTCTTCTTCTTTAGGTGTATAGGTTGCTTTGCTATCCAGTGCGTCATTGCACTGTTGTGATTCTTTACTTCGTAATTCATATGTCCTTTTATTCTACAAAATTATAAGTTATACTTAAAACATAGGGTACTAATGAAAGAATCATAAAAATAAATACTCGAAAGAAAAAAGCTTCCTTTGCATTAAAATCTTTAAGAGATTTTAAAAGAAATCAATATTTTGGGTTCCAATTTTAAGTTATTTGGGGTTTTCATACTTTTAGATCATTTAGGGAACTTTAGCGGTCATTCTGCTCAGGTGTATCCACATGTTCACATCGTACAGAGAGAATAAAAACTTTTTTAATTATTTAAAGAAATAAAATATCTGGCCAATGTGGGAATAAAACATTAACAGAAGCAAAAGTTTAAAGCAAAATTAAGAATTTTTTTTTAAAAATATTAACTCTTGGGGCATATTTTTTCACACATGTAAACAATAGGATTTTAAACTTGCATGTTATTCACACACTGATATTTAAATCTCAAATCATAATCACATGGTATATGGGTTGAGCAGCTTTAATTCATAAAAAACCTAAATACCTTTGACATTGTATCATATGCTGCTTTTTTGTCTCGCTGGAGTTTTCTCATTTTGTCATCTGTCTACAATATGAATGCATATGCAAAAATTTTGTTGACAATAAGGGCAGTAATACAGAAGTATAAAAGGGCCATGCATAAATATTTTTAGTATGTAAAATAGTGTTAACATAATTGTCATATAATCAATATAACCTCCACATACACGCAAATTGGTTAAGAAAATTCCAAATTTTATAAGAGGTTGACTAATGTAGCACACCTGAAAGCACACCTATAACACTTGATGTGTGCTTTTTGCTTCACACATGCCAAAATCTTGCTGTAAAAGCCTGGTGTGAGTGATTTGGATTTAAGGTAATGACAACGCTTTTTAAATTTTGATGTTTAGGGCAGGGAGGTAAAGGATCGAGGTTTAGTGTATACTTTCTGAATCACCCCTTTAAAACATACTTTCGATCTGTCATTCTTTTGTTGCTCTCTAAATTTTGAAGTTCGGTCAATCATTTCATTAAGTTTCTTCGCCATTTCACAATGCACAGTTCCAATACTTTCAGCCTCTGCATGAGAAAAAAGATAATTGCATGTATTGAAAAGTGTACAAATCCAAAAACAAATAATTAATAATTTTCAGCTTTACAAATGGCAAACTTAACACATACATGCATCTCTGTATTTCAGACATTTACATGTTTGTCAAGTTAATGTTTATTTTCTAGAGTAGCTCATAAGCGTGGATCATACAAATCATATTTTAAAAAAAATTTTTTTTTTTCAATTTTAATTTTTATTTTAGAATAACAAGTTCTTACCAACCTAATACTCTAAAGCAACCTTATTGTTAATTGAGGAGAGAGGTTGGTAATTTTATCTGATGCAATGCTGTAAATGCTCATGAAGTTCCAATAAGTGTTCGCCCTTAAAATAATTTCTGGCAAAAAAGCCCTATACCTTGATATAAGCTATAAATGAGTGGTAAATTTTTTTTGAAATTTGGTGTTGTTCTCCCCTACAATTACGTCATTAAGGGTAAGGCAATAATCACTATATATATAGTTTTCTTTTTTGCATAAATTATATGTTTCGTGTCAACGCCTGCAGGTACTCCTGAATACTGTACTTAAATGTTTATCGTAACGTAATTTTACTCAAATTTCAAAACTAAGCTATTAAGTAGTTAGGAAAGCTGCAGGAGGAAAGCAACAACAAACCAGCTAAACATTGATGCTGAAAAAAATGATTAATTTACATCAACCAAAGACTGAGCATACAAATAAAATTTGTAATTAAAACTTACCCTTTGTAACAGCAATCCATGCATTTTTAAGAGTGCTGAAAAACAAGAGGATAATTGGGTAAGAAAATTTAGAGACTCAATAGTTTCTGGGGTTAGGGCAGAGGTAGACCGAGAAAGACTTTGCATGTGGTAATAAGGACAGACTTGCTGCAGAGAAATTTGGGTTTAGATCATTTAGAACACATTCTAGATCAAATTGGAAGAAAGTCATTCTCTGTCTAACCCATGCTAGGAAAACAGACGTTAACCTTGATGATGACAATAAAGATGGAAATACGACAGGACAAAAAGCTTTCAAAATAACCTATATTCTGCAAATTATATATTGAGGCACAACAGAAGAAAATTGAAACATTTTATTCTACACTTTTCTCTTACCCTGCTTCATCATTTGTGCCAGCTGACTGTCCCAGTCTTATTAAGCTCTTGCCATAATCTTCTTCGATTTTTACTCTGAAATGATAAATTCACACAGACAATTAAGAATTTCTTGGTTTAAGGTAGAAAGAGACATATAAAAACCATTCCCTGTTTGGAAAATTTTGACAAAATTTTAGGAGGAAGTTGACAGCTACCAATAATTAAGCCTTTACTAAAACGTTTCGAGAATATATAAGATGGAATGCCCCAAAAATCGAAAATTGTATGTTGTAAACTAAACTCCCTCCCTAAACTTTAAGAAGTCTACTCTCAGCATCATCCATCCCTGAAATCACACGCAGTCGGACTCGTACAGACAAAAAATCAGTATTTCACAGCAAGATCAATGTTGCATGACATGGCATACATACACTTTTTAATTGAACCATCTTATATAAAAGACTTGGAAAGGAAAAAAAAATTCATGCCAAAATAAAAAATCAGATTTTAGAAGGAATCAATAATTTTGGTCCAAATTTTACACTATTTTAGAGATGTTGCAAGGGTTCCCTTTTTAGGTTATTTTGGCGAGTTAACAGTATTGCTTGAATGTAACAATGTAAGCAAGTTTTACAACAACGCATAACAACCATGTAAACATAAAAAACTTTAATGTATCTTTTGTTTACACATGAACCTAATTGCTTTCTATTGTCATCATAGTGTGCGAGCCATAACAATAAGATTTGATGAAGTCTTTCGTTCTCACATGTAACATGCAAGCTATTGTTTAAACACGCTAACGATCCCGAAAGCTATTGAAATTTATATATTTTTAAATAATAAAACATTCTTTCTTTCACACCGTGATAAAAACGTTGTTTAAATTGCTATATTCTAGAACAAAATACGACGTTTTTTAAGCTTTATAGGGACACCGTATTTTGTTATTTCAAACCAAAATACAGTGGTTTCTAAGTTTGCTAGGGTCATTTTTTGGTCGCTTTTGAAGGAAATACAGCAATTTTTAAGCTTCGTATAGTCGTTTTCTTAAAAAACAGTAATTTTTGAGGCTTCAAAGAGTCCTTTCCTCGTTATTTTTGAACAATATATGGGAATTTTAAAGCTACGATGAGACATTTTTTGTCATTTCAGAATGAAATACAACAAATTTTAACATCAGTATGATGTGTTTCCTTTTTTAAATCTGACTATTTGCATGTGAAACTTATTTTTTTTTTGTTGATTCCGTGTCACTATAATAATATTAACAATGTGTTTTGCTAAGTTTACATGAGTCAATTAAAGTTTGTGGGCAAGACATTCTATTGTTTTCGACATGCAAAAATATAGCTCATGCATTTAACAATTGGTTAACAATAACATAGAAAGTTCTGACACTACCTAAAGTTCGTGCAAAGGTAATAACTATTACACTGTGATAATGACTTGTCCATATTAGGAAGTCATTTAACGTTACATTTTCTATAAATTACGTGTTATTATGTCAACAACTTTGTATTATGACTTATATATGTCTATTTTCTGCACAAGTCATATTTTTCATCAACGTAATAACTATTGTGTACATGTAAAGTTACATTTAAGCAGTATATACTGTAAGTGTAAAACTTCTATGTGCTTAATTTTCTTATTACAATTTAATAGAGCCTGGCTTATTTGATGCTCAATCTCTTCTCAAATTTGAGCCTCCTATTGTTGTCCACTGTTGAGTGAAAATTCAGAAATTATAAAAGAGATTACGCAAACCGTATTGCTTCTCTATGATAATAATGACAACCATTAGTGAAATTTTAGGCCTTTCGGGACTCAACTGGAAGCTGTGTAAGTGTTAGCAATGTTATGCTAAGTTGTTTCTATACCAATTTTGCTGATCAATTACGGTGTACTTTAAACAAAAAACAACGAGTTACCTTGCACGTAGGAAGTCTATAAAGACATCACATAACTTCTTGCCATCTTTTAAGCGTGTTATTAACGTTTCATATCCTGATGTCCCATTAAAGTCGGTATTCTATTATCAAAAATACAAGTTAGCTAATGCAAATGGTTAATATATTTATTTAAATTTAAAGAGGAAAGGGTTTGCATGGACTTGAGTCAGAGAAGTGGTGTGTGACATTAACAAATCAAAATCAACCAACTTTTTATACGTAGTCCTCTTTTAACCTAGGGGTGCGTTATTTGTATAAAAACATTGTACACAAGCAAAAGCTGAAGCCGGGTGCTAGCCAGTGAAACATGAATCTTCTTTCCAGCCATCTTGTATATCCTTCATGAGTGTCCTCTGCCTCCATTTTCTCAAATACTATTTCACTTAAACCAAATGTAAAAGTGTACAGATTTGCTTTTAATTAAAAAAAGATAACATACCCAGAAATGATCAGCAAATCTGTAGACCATGTTACTATCCACCAAATATAATGTTCAAATTGAACACTGTATTTTTTCTAAAATATACATAGTGCAGGGGTTAAAAATATAGAATGTTACTTTTGCATCAACATTTGTGGAGATTGCTGTACACAAAACTCTATTTATATAGTTTGGTTTCATGGCACATTGCAGAATGACATAAAACCTTTTTAATTTTAATTTTTCAGTGCCAGAAATGTTTGCCAATTGCCTGCTTTACATCAGCAAACTACAGTAGTGTTCATATTTGCAGATTTTTGTTGGCAATTGTTATATAATTCCAGTTTCATGGATTTCCACATGTGCAATAGTTATCCGGGTGTCAGCAGTAAAATGTATAATTAAAAATGCAATCACAGCCTTTAAATTCAGTACTCTGCAATTATTGATGTGAATGGTTAGTGCCGATCGCGAGTAACTATACACGAGTATTAAACTACGGGTACGAGTAATTTCTTCTGTGGGTATTCCATGAGTATGTGACGAGTATACTGCACGTACAAGTACGCCAAAAATACTTGCAAATTTTTGCTACTGTACTCCAGTACTCGCTAGCGTGCACGAAAGGCAAACGGTATAATTAAACGAGAAACTTTTCGATATTTTCTAAAAATGTGTATCAGTGTTTACGCTATTCTTTGTTTCAATGTTTTTTTTTGAATGAATTAGGATGATGTTGGGTTTAGACACAATCTTTTATTTTTTTAAATCTTTAGGCTAAACTACGATATCGAGTCAGTATATACTGATTATGAAAGATGGATCCATAAAAAAGGGGCACATCATTGAAGGGAAGTACTAACGCGTTGCAGTGGCATATAGTATTTATTTCTGGGTGGCGAAATTGTACCCATGGCGAAATTTGTACTGTTGTATAATATTTTAATTTAAATCACAAGATGCTTCCACTTGAAAATAAAGTTTTGAATAGCTGGTCCATGGCATACCACTTATATACATTATTTTAGCTGTCCATTTCCATTAAAAAAGGTCTGGGTAATATAAACAGCGTGCATGTTACACTGAAACTTATCGACACGGAAATTGTAAACATTTGCAACTAATCTGTAATTGCTCTGAACATCTTTTATAGAATTTTGACATGAGTTTCCTAATTTTGACTGAAATTGAGATGCATGTTGGCAGTTTGCTGTGTGAACCGTGAATGGGGAGAAAAAGAGAAAAGAGTGAAAGAGAGAGGCAGAAGAGAGGTGAGGGGTGGAAACTAGTTAAATTTAAATTTCGTTAACGAGTTAGTTTAACACTTGGCTTGCACTATAATTGGTAATATAGGATGCGTCATTTAGAAAATATTGATACGGTGCAGCAGGTCCAGAAAGAAACCTTCCCCAACTGGCCTGGCAACTTTTCACGTCACTACGTCACTTTGCAGACATATCTTTTGCGAAATAGGTCACCGAAAGCGCAGCGCATTTGCCAGTAATCCGATTTGTACATCTGTGTTTTTTTAAATCGCGCCATTGTCCAAAACATGTCGTTATCAACTTTTTGTTTCGAAACGAAACTAACACCATTTTGTTTTGTTGAATTAACGAAACTACGAAATGAAAGGTGCACTAAATCAAATCGAAACTACACGAAGTTCAAAGTATTTTCTAAATTTGTAATATGTCACAAAGCAAATGTATACGTTTTTTGTTCTGAAACTCCGCCCTTTAATAATAGACACCGCCCTGTAATGAACGCTACATACAACAACTGATAATAAACGCCGCCCGTTAAACAACAGCGCCGCACACTCAAAAAATGTTTAGTTTTAAAGATTTGAATAATAGACTAAAATATACGCTAAAAGAATTCTTTATAATAAATTTAGATTAAGAAAAACCGTAAGCATAAGCGTAAAAGAGCTTTTACGACGAGGTTGCCGCGACAGAATTTCGCAGCCTCGTCTCCAGGGTCTTGTGGCCCCTGTCCCGTCATTACGGAGCGGCCAACAATTTCGCCGCGCTATCAAATTTATCAAAAAGGCAAAATGCCCTAGGAACAAGGTTGATACTTTGGAGGCACACAAGACTACCGGCACAACGCTTTCTTTCAAAATTTAGCAATTTTGCCTACCCCAAAGTTTTCTGGAACTGCTAAGCATTTATCTCTAAACCTATTTATGTATGTGGGGTTAAAGGCCACCTGAAGTTAGTGATTTGCAAAGTACTGAAAACCCGTGTACTCATTTTAAACATATGTTTTAAACAATGTTTTAAGAAACTCCCAAAAGAAAAAGAAGTTTTTATCTTGGGAGATTATAACGGTAACATGCTTTCAAAATATGCCCTTTCCTCCAAAATAAAAGAGTTATGCTCCACTCTTTTCCTAAAACAACATATTACGGATCCAACACGTGTTACAGAAAATAGTATCACTTTTATTGACTTGATTCTTTCTAACAGTTCTTGTATTTCTAAAATTGGTGTCATGGATTTAGGCATCAGTGATCACGAGTGATCAGGAAATTTAAAAGGCCAAAATTTTAACTTAAAACTATCAAGGTTCGTAGCTACAAGAACTTCAGTAAAGAGGTTTTTCTGAAAAGACCTCAATTTAGACTGGTCATATTTTAATAATTATGATGACCTTGATGATAAGAAGGAAGGAACTGGTTGGTGTTAATAATAGCCATCAAAGAAAGAGACTTCTTAAAACGGAAAGCATCAAAAACAAATTCCATCAAAGACTGGGAAGCTTTCAGACAAAAAGGGAACCAGGTAATAGGTCTCAGAAATCGACTCAAAAGCGACTACAATTATGACGTTATGCAGGACTTTCAAAAACGACCAAAAAAACTTTGGAAAACTCTAAAAAAATTGGTTCCTGATAAGACATGAAATACTACCTCAATAAAACGAGTAGTCCAAAACGATGGTACAGAAACATCTCACCCAAAAGAAATTTCAAATACATTTAATTCATTTTTTATCAGTGTTGGTGCCAAACTAGCCTTAAAGATTTCTTCTGGCACTACTAATGTTAATCCACCTGTTAGCAGACACGAATTTCGATAGGCTCCTATTGAGACTAAAAGTGTCAAAAATAATTAGTTCACAAAACTTAATAAAGCTACAGGCTTGGACGGAATTGGTTCGCGAATTGTTAAAAGCAAGTTCGCCAGTTTTAAGTATATTTATATATCAAGTCTTTTCAACAAATCTTTATTTACTGGTTATGTACTTAAATGTTGGAAGACTAAAAGAGTCTCGCCTATTAAAAAGACCCTACAAATTATCAGCATATCTCCATTGTTCCAATTCCTATGAAATTTTTTGAAAATTTTGTGCATGAGCAAATTTCCAATTTTATTTCTGAGCACTATTTCCTAAATGACAAACAGTTTGGATTTCGAAAACACTTTTTCACAGAAACTACAGTAGGCGATGTCTCTGATTTTATTCTTACTGAGCACGACCAACTGTGCTCATTGACCATAAAAAAGCTTCTGACACTGTTGATCATAAAACTTTGTTAAAAGTATATGGTGTTTTGGCATCAGAGATGCTGCGTTTGACTAGTTCGAGTCCTACTTATCGGGCCAAATGCAGCTGACTCTTGTAAAGGACAAGATCAGATCTGCTTCATGAACACGATTTCAGGGTGCCGCAGAGATCTGTGTTCTTCTTTAAGCGGACAATTATGGGACCAAAAATTTTGTCCTCTTCGGAGATGCTGGGACTAAAAAGTTCCAAACTTAGTTACGGCTTATTTTGCACTAGTAGATCGACTTTTTCTTAGACTGCGTTTTCCTCGGCGACGTTAAGGTGCATTCTACGGCTCCAGGTGTTTTTAACTCGCCAAAGTTAAGGCATATGTTTGGCGAGTAAATTTATAACGCGCTATCTGGTCTGCAATTTTTTCGTGGCTAGGAATAATGGCCGTGATATTTCTTCAGAAAATCTAATTTCAAAGGTTTGAGAAAGGTTAAGGTGCATTATGATGTTGGATCAAGAAAGAAAATTGATGTGAAATATAGTACACCAAGTTAGTTTATTTAGCATTTCTAGTTTTAGCGCTAGTAGTGATTACTAATTATATATATATCTACCCTAAAATGTATTGATGAAGCTTCTATAGCTAGCTAGCTACATAAGGTAGGTCTAAGCAAGTTTGGAGGCATATGGCTTTATCGTCCTGGTTCGCAGGAGTCTCAGTGTAATTTTTCTTACTACGTGGGGTATTTGGAAGAGTAGATAATTTGTTGTTAAGGTCTGTAAAAAAGCTAGCTATATAATTATATATTTAATTTGCTCAGGCAAGTTAAGAAACTTTGTGTTGTAAACATTGTGATTAAGAATTTAAATTACTGCTTACAAAGTTTTAACTTATATTTTCCAATATAAACTTATTATTTTTAACTTGAAAATGCCTACGATCCTTCTAGAATTTATTTTACAAGTGTTCTTATCATTGTATCAGCAATCGTGCTTGGAAATTTTGCAAGTATATATTTATGTACTTTCCTAATCACCAAAAGTTAGGACCTAACTTTAGAATACGTACGGAAATTTTTTTTAATTGGAATTAAACTGTACCCACTTATATACTGTATCTGCATTTCTATGTTGCCGTCTTGATGAGATGCTCCAAAATTTCTCCTTTTTTAAAAGTGCGTATCTGCATATCTATCTGCGTTGCAGCATTTATATGATGATAAAAAACTGTCGTTCTTTCAAAGAAGAAAAATAGCTATTATATACTTCAATAAAATAAAACTGCAATGCAGATGTGTACCCACTCACCATATTGCAGCTTTTATATGATGCTCGAAAATTCTTGTTCCTTATTATTCCATACTTGAGTATCTGTGTTACATATTTAAGTTATAATTCTAGGCATGTATTCTATGTAATTACATCACTATATACAAGTGAAAGAAAAAAATCATCTGTTTTTTACAAACATGAGTATGATTTTAAATTCAGGAAAATTTGACCTTGTCAATGAATCAATAAATTTGACAAATTTTTTTCCTGAAAATATAACTGTTGGAAAATGTTATTTAAAATACGCTTTTTTATATAAACAATGCCAATTTTAAACTTTTGCAACAAAAATTTTAAACAATGGCTAAACACTTCACATTTTTGGCAATTTCCGTGTGAACTGTTTAAATTTGGCATTGTTTATATAGTATGTAATAAAGTGTATATATATAGTATATATGTCAACGTGATAAAAGTGTTTTTGTGAGATGAAACTTTTCTTAGAAATTTAGAGAGGAAAATATTTTGGATGTTTACCATTGCAATAAAAGATTGGTAAATTATTTTAACAGATTTGTAGTACAAATTAGTTGCGAAATTGCAACATTACGTTCTTAATATATGTAACAAAGCCTTGATCGTCTAACGTAAGACATCTTTGTAGGAAATCCAGGTTCAAGTCCTGGTCAAGGCAATTATTCTGTTATCTTCAGCTTGCCAACTATATTATTGCTATTTTCCTGGGTTTTTTTCTTTTACAGTAATAGAACTATAATTTGTTTGTCATTATCTTTATAACTAAGCAGATGTATATTTGAAAAATATTGTATGTACAAAGTAATAAATTTTAGTGTGTGTTAGTATAAACTTTTGAGCAATAAAATTTCTAAGTCTAAAAAACAGTACTAACAAAATTGTGAAAGCTAGGCTATTAAAGGTTTGGTTGTACCTTAACGCATGTTTTTCAATTTGTTTTATATTATAAAATACAATTAGTCGTAAATGAAGGCTAAGCACAGTCAGCATCTGTTATCTATTCGTTTAGCATTCACAGTAAGGTTTCCTATAATTCTCATTAGCACCAGTCTTCATTGTTCTTATTTCCCTGCCTTATAGTTGTTCCAAAAAAGTGGATAACTGTAACATCAAATTGTCCTGACCAGGATGTGAGCCTGGATTTCCTTCAATGTAGGTGTCTTACATTAGACGACCAAGACTGTTTACAAATTTGGTAAAATATATTACCTCTTTAGGTTGAAATTAGTTTTGAAAAATCACTTTTTGAAAGATATTTCCACATTATCGTGGGTGTTTTTTTACGAAAATAGGATAATCATATTGTTTGTTCTTAATTTTGCAATTTATATACACTACTTTTAAGAATTGTCCTTGAAAAAGGTCCTGTAAACTTGACTCATGTGTAGGACAATGTTATACGTATTGAGTATATATGTGATAATTTACCCATAAAGTTTAGTCAACATCAATCACAGGAAGTTCAATTGTTAAAACCAACTGTATATATATATCAGAGTCGGAACTTTCAAGCATTGAATATCCACGAAATAATTTTATGGCTTTGACGCAACCGAAGTTGGCACGTTTCTGGAAATTAAAGCTAGATTTGCTGATAAATCTGATATTTTAAAATCTATATATGCGAAAAAGCAAATTATTATAGTTGTACATATGCGTGGCGCATGTGCATATACTTCTAGACGCAAAATCAAAACATTACGTCACTTCGCAATGTATTTATATATAGCAATTTTCACAGAAAAATAATGTGCGTGAAGCTGCTGAAACATCCCACCCGCGTGTTGGCTCACCCGAAACAACCAATTTTCTCATATAAGCACAATTTCCAGAAAAATATATAAGAACAAAATGAGGCTAAATTCTGAAGTCATTTTCTTACGAATAAGAACAAAATAAGAACATATCAGTGGACAGGACTTGCAAAAAATAAGAACAACCAGTCTCAAGTCAGACTTTACTGGTTCTTATAAACAAAAATGTGTATATATGTAAATGTCAAGAAAAAAATAGAAGTGACAGGACTTGCACCTGTGTCTGCATGATAAATCGGCAGCTGCTGGAACACACTTCTTTCTCTTGTATAGTCTATAACACTTTTTTATTGAAATTGCAGAGTTAAAGATCGTGAATTTATAGTATATATATAACCTATTTTTGCTTATATCCTTTGTCTAAAGTGAATTTGTATTAAATTTACAGGGAAAATTAAAAAAGAGCAGGAATTAACATAAAATGAAAAATAAAAGAACGTAAAAAAAAACAACAAGTTTTACGGGATTTATTTTTGCGAATTGGGCTCTCAGCAAGGAAATTGCGGGATTTAATTTTGCGAATGTTTATAACATGTAAAAGAATTATATACAATATTTTTTTTGCGAATTGGAGGTTTCAAGAGTATGCTAAACAAAGATCAAAGGGTAACATTTGTTTTTTGCACTGTATTTTAATAATTCTAAATCTCACAAATCATCTAAAAAAAATGCCATTTTGCGATACTTATTTTTGCGAATGCCAGTTCACAGACATTTTTGCGGGATATATTTTTGCGAATAGACGACTTCCCAAAATCTTTTTTTCGGGACTTAACATGGCGAAAAGGGGCCTAATTCGCAAAAATTAATCCGGCACGAACTTATCCCGCATTAATTAATACACATAAGGTAGCATGAAGGTATCGGTACGACTTTATAAATATGAATATATGTCAATCAGAAGGTATCCATCTACACTCGATTAGTTTAAAGCCTCAACACAATGTTTCCGTAGTAGAAAGAAATGGACTGAAAAAGACCTTTCCTCAGCAAGCAAACATACAAAAAGTTCTATAAATTTGTACAGGATATCACACACAGGACACAATCACTTTTTATGTGTAGCTAGCTACCAAAACACATTAGGAAGCAAACAAACACAAAAGGAAGCATACAAATTGCAAAACATATCTGGCTAGCTAAGCATTAGAAATTAAAACTTTAATATTATTGCTAACCATATTGAAAGAGAAAGCTAGCTAGGAGAAGAGAGGAGGAGGCAAAAGACTTCATTTTCTGGTGGCTTCTGCAAAGTTGCAGTTTGCTTGTTTACGTGATCAACCTCTTCCCCAGGGCTTCGCCCAAGATTGTCAAAAAAGTAAACCGGCACCGGGGACGAGATTGTCATTAGCTAGGTTTTAAAAATGACGGACCACACAATGGCGGCAAAGTTCAGGGATTTTTAAAGGTATTGCATTGAAATGCTTCTGCCGCTGGCTGAATATTGCACACCAGTTGTAAAAATGTAGTAAAAAGTGTAGCTTAGATAATGCAGAATGGGTTTTGTTCAAGGCATAAGTGCAAAAAGTAACGAATAGCAATAAATTGTACAAAATGAATGAAAAGTTGCCAAAATTGGCACAAAATATGACAAAGATTGTCAATTTTTACTGCTTTATATTGAAGTTGGGACTTATGTCACGTACGATTTTGTAAGATTGTCATGTTAAATTACCAATTTATGTGTTTTTTTCCCCACTGACTCGACAAAACTTCAGCGGTTTTCGAAAACATGCTATTTTTGGTACCCCTACTTCTGGAGCTCTCTGTGGTCATACGAGAAGGG
This sequence comes from Hydractinia echinata, assembly GCA_030067915.1. NCBI lineage: Eukaryota > Metazoa > Cnidaria > Hydrozoa > Anthoathecata > Hydractiniidae > Hydractinia > Hydractinia echinata. Next base: position 706,497 of record JASGCC010000068.1, read on the forward strand.
ATCTCAAACCGAGGTTATCATTTTTGAAAAGAGAAGGCTTTGCTGACCAAAATATGAACGAGTTATATTTTTTCGTCGTAAAATGGTCGAGTTAATTAAACATAAAGTTCCCAATTTTTCAAAAGCTGAAAAACGTGTAATTTACAGACCCGGCCTTAATATCGCCGAGTCGGAAACTAAAGTCACTGGAAAAAGAGTTAATAGAGGAAAGGGTATGGGTTAGAAGTATCTTGTAAATATTATATCTCCGATCAGTCAAGAAAAAGTCGTGGAGTGGATAAAAAGAAAAGTGCCCGCTTCTTTACAAGAACAATCGCTTGCAACCTCGTCCAGGACTTGTTAGGCTTTTTACAGTTGGACGACCTGAATGTCTCAGGCCGTCCAACTGTAAAAAGCCTAACAAGTCCTGGAGACGAGGTTGAATCGCTTGCTGTAAATAAATGTTTAGGAAAGAAATGTAGATGTAAAAAAACTTTATAGAGGTCTACTATTATGCTTCAAACGCTCATGCAGGACATGAAAAAAATGTCCGCATGGGGTGTCTGCTTTGGAGAGGTTTTGTTATGAGAGTTTCTTATAAGTCCCTATTACAAAAAAGTCCGCTTTAGAGGATGTTTAAAGCCAAACTCTATACTTTATCACAAATTGGGCAAGGCTAAAATTCCCTGCGTTTCCTACAACAGGAACATTATGCATGAATTTTTAGGTATTTCACAAAAAACTATTGCCTAAGAATTATTGTCTCATTGCGAACAATTTGTTATGAAAAGAAAGAAACGGATTAGTTTATTACTATATTTTTAGGAAAGAATGAAAATAAGGATCCAAAAAACCAATACTTTGATCTTTCCAGTATGTTAGCATTCTCGTTCCCATAACTCTTCAAGGTAGAGTTCTTGGGGACAAAATTGGGTAACTCGGGTCTTTTAAGGATACTTGTAAGAATATTACCAAGAAATTTAAACACGTAAAAAAAAGGGTAAATTAAGAGTTTTCGGGTCAATCGAGGAAAATCAAGTGCATACTCGCCCAGGGATCTTAATCTCGCGGAATGTGAGAAAAATAAAGAGCTGGGGACGAGGTTGCCAGGCGCAAGTAAAAAGTATGCGTAGTAAAAAAAAGAGAAAATCAACACAAAATGAATAATATTCTTCTAAAAGGAATTTTACAGGACATTTTTCCAAAAAGACTCAATCCAATAACTTCCTGATCATTTCTCTAACCGGATTAAATTTTAAAATCCAGAAAAAAATACATTTGGTAGAAAACATGAAATATATATATATATGCTGCTATTTGCCTCTAACAAATTTCTCTCTAGATCGCCAAAAATTCAAATATTAAAAAATCTAAATCTAACGAAACGAACATTACAAAGTATTGTGACGATGATCGAAAGTATACTCTAAAAACCCAACACTAAAAAAAATTACCAGCTCTGCAAAAGTACTATAGACATGGCAAGGATCAAGGGAGCCTGTGGCTAGAAAAAAAGGGTACAGGTGCCGCTACCCTGTAAGACTTATTCAAAATAAAATATATGTTTTATTTAATCGAACTTTTACGCCCTGTCCACACATCGTCCCCAGCCCTTAAAAAATTGAGACAAGACCATTCATAAGGTTTCTTAAATTAATATGTAAAGCAAACCGCAGTATGAGGAAGCGTCAAATTAACAAAATGTCACCAAGAGATACTGTGTAAGTGGTCTTCTGTTACGCCCTCTCTTGAAGGGCGTTAATTTTTGCAACGCAGCGAAAAAGGTCTTGTAAGAGAGTTCAGTTCTGGACATTTAAGAAATACCACTAGTAAAAGGCAGGCGTAAAATTAGGGGGTGAAATTATGCATATAAAGTTGTTTTTTTAAAATAAAAAACAAATATCACGCCTGAAAGCACATCATAAAATCTAAAGTAAGCTTGCCTTGAAGGGAAGTCAGTAATAACACAACGTACAGCTTAATGAAATGCGAATTGCGCATGCGTATATAAACAAGAAGTAAAACATATATACAAATAGGAAAATGCAAAAATTAATTAAAAAAAATAATAAATTATAGAAAGAAACACTCCACAAACACTTATAAAATCAACTGTGGCGGAGAGAGTAGACATGCGTTTAACGGAACACAGTCTACTCACAAAATACTCCCTCGTTGAAATTAAAACGGAATGTTTTAAGGCCAGAAATACATCACTGACTCTTTATTTAAATCATTTTCCTAATTTTTTTTCATGAATAAATTTTAGTTAACTTTTTTGGAGAGTTCTTCTAGTTTTATTGTTGTTTTTTATTCATCATCTTCCTCGTCGTCAACACCATACTCTCCAGCATTCGACACTAAAGTGAAAAGAAACAAACTAAATAACAACCGAGACGGAGGGCGCATTTACGCAGACATACACGTTAGTCTCAAACTCACAAATGACATCAAGAGAAGTAGATAATTCTTGCGCGAATTAAATTTCACAATTAGCCAAAGCTTATTTCTTGTTGACTACAGAAGTCAATTACTTTGTTATTAATTTTCGCTGTAAGATAATTTCCTTTTTCGAACAAAGAACAGAAGGATATCACAGCAACGTTTTTTACGGTCGCACCTTTTGACATTTTCACGGAATATAATTTGGCAGTTCCTCCGCTGGATTTCTTTTCGCCGTTGGCATAAAAAACCTGATATTTCGCGTAATTTAATTGAAAAATAACAACAAGACCGCGAAATGTTTTTCCTGCGAAAATTTCCGACAAAAAAAGAAGACTTTGCATAAAATAAATATATGGTTGTTTATTATTTTTTTTAACTAAAAAAGATTTTTCGCGCAAATTCAATTTCGCATTTCTACAGCATTTAAGATGTTGTTACGCAGTCCAAGCGTTTCTACTGCACACTTTCTTTATGCTTTATAAGATTACCAGACTGGGTTTAATAGACTGGTTGCCTTGTGGTAAAGCGTTCGCTTCCAGTGCGGGAGGTCTTGGATGTTCCCACCTCGGCCGAGTTATGCCGGAGACAAACGAGTGTGAATCCACCCTTTCTGCTTAGCGTTTAGCATGAGAATTGATATCTTAGGCGGTTGTCTAGTTGAGCGATTGCTGTGCTTGCACGACTTTCGTAACTCAAATAGAAGCTTTAAATGCACTATCGGATAATATATAATCGGAATAACATAATCGGAAGACATAATCGGAAAGACCAGCTGCTTGAAATGTCAACAAAGTTAAATAAAGTAGCGGAAAAAAGAGTCTTACCGGATGATTCTTTCAATAAAGCTTTTACTTCTGCCTTTCGTCCCAAATCGTATGGAGTCTTTTTATCGTTATTTTTAATATTCCTCGCCGCTCCTGTAAAAGATAAACACAAAATACCCAAATACATGGAAAATATATACGCTCCGTTTAAAGTGCGCATCATCTTTAATAATAATACGTTGGAATTAATTATTGATTGCAATTAACGAAAAGTTATCTTAGATAATCTTGGAAAACAAAATTACATCCAACCTTTCTCAAGTAGCGCTCGGACAATGTCAACATGACCTTTCCATGCTGCGTTGTGTAAAGCTGTATCACCAAGTTTGTTCTATAAATAAATAAACAAATAAACAAATAAACAAACAAACAAACAAAACAAACAAACAAACAAACAAGAGAAAACACTATACAAATAATAAATATTTCTGTCACAAAAGAAATTGAATATAAATACTGCTTGCAATAAAAACAAACAAATCTCGCGGAATCGAAAAGAAAATGGCAATATCAATGTCTGAAGCAAAAATGACGACAAGTAGGTTACGTACACGGCTTTACGATCACACTGTCATACGTTACTAAATACAGGGATGTTTATTACCTGGACATTTAAAGAAGTATTTTGTACGTTGAGAAGGATTATAGCGCATTCTAAAAGAAAAATAATAATAATAATAATAAAGCCTCTAAGATGAAAAGTCTCTTTAGGGAAAGAAACACCCTACTGATCCTGACTACAAAAGTTGATCTATTTTTATAAATATTTTTTCGTTGCTTTAAGGAATTTGTTCTACAGGATAAAAAGATTTAAGTAATTACGAAGCTAGCAACTTCGTAATCACTTAAATCTTTTTATGTTAATGAACTGGAACGAAAGAATGTCTGCTTTCATGGCAAAAGATTTGAACATTCCACATTCATGAACTGGGTCGTATTTACATAAAAAAATAAATCCGAATTTTATAAAAATTTCAACGAATTTTAGGTTCTTTTGAGTTAAATTTAAAATCTTTCGGAGACTTTTTTATGTTTTATGTTATGACAACAAAAAGATGTTTTAAAGTATTGGTAAAATATAGTTTCCAGACGAAAAATAAATCTATAAGCACAGGGAGTAAAACAACATTAAAAAAGATTGTTATAGATAGAAAAAAATTCTAAAAGCAAAAATTATTTTTTTAAGTATTCATGTTTCAAGCCTTCTGACACGCCCTTCTCAGCAGCAGTATTCACATAGGTGTCCTTCACCCAAATAATTACCTGTATGTCCGCCAGAGGCAGCCCAATGAAGTGCTGTTGATCCAGATTTGTCTAGACTATTTACAGAAACCTGAAGAAAAACACAAATAGGAAGTAGTATGAGTAAATTGTTTTGCGAGCCAATTTTAAACGATGTGCTGGGTCAAATCGAACATATTAAAACATATTAAAAAGGAGCACATGAGTCCGAATGTATATAAAATGAAGCTTTTTGTGACCAGGGTGGTGGGATGCAGCACTAGTTTAGTCAGGCATCATGCCTCACTAAGGTTTAAACTGGTGTGTCTAAAATTTCAACTAAAGCAGGCTTAAACTTGATGTTTTATTAAGTTTAACCCGGCCTAACTTAGAAAATGCTATTTTATGATCTAATTAAAAGAGCTGTACCCTAAAAAATCATACTGTCTATAATTGGATAGATAATATCATAAGTAACAACCAAATTTATTCACATAGAAAAACCTACTTTATTGTTAAGACATTCATTTAAGAAGTTAACGTTGCCTAAAAAAACAAAGAACAGAAAAGTGTGAAAATAGGTTAAAACAAAGCAGGTAAAAAAGTACACAAAACGTTCTAATATAAAAATGAAGAACAAAAAACTTTTTTTTATATACTTGCTTCTGGTCAAAAAAGTAATATAAGACTAAGTTCTTGATAACATGCAAAGCACAATTCCTAATGAATCATAAAAATTAATCCATAAAAATTTGTCACCAACTATGGTGTTAGTCCAAATTTACAAAACTAATACACGCAAAACACACCACTTCCATGATTTGCCAAAATTAGTATACAATGTAAATCTATCACCAATTAGATTTGTAAAATTCACTTATGATACCTCTCTTAGCAGCTTCATGCAACGGATTATCAATGGTTTCTGTATTATCAGCAACTAAAAAAAAAACATGGTCACATTGCAGAGAACATTATATAGTAAACATGCCACTACTGTAAGACTGAAAGCAAGTAAGAGAATGTGATCCATTTTAATAGAATAGTGTCGTTAAAAGTAAGACGATAGAAAATTTATTAATAGTGAAAAGTAACCATTGATTTCGTCCCTGTTTGTGCAAAAACAGGGATAAAATTTGTGAATTTGTAAAACAATGAATACTTGAAAAAACGTTTGGGGACTCAATGCATTGTAACAGCCTTTGTGTTTAATACATTTTCTAGGCGTTTCTACTGTTGGAAAGCAATCTTCAAATCTTTACCATACATAATAATCACTTACCATAGTTGCTTGGAATGACACCTGTCTTGTTACCAACTCTGGCTTTCCACCAACCCGTTGTATCTGACTATAAAAGTATATGGAGTTTAATTAAATACGTGAATCACAAATTACATACAAAGCATAACCTATTAACTATTTTTTCACTATTTTTCGATATAGGAGAGAATTAGCCCAACAAACACACTGATAAATTTAGAAGAGTCAAATGAAACTTAAAAAGGTTTTTTTTTACGATGCCTATGGTGACCTCCTTTAGGGAGTCATTAAGAGCACATTAAAGGAGTCAAAATAAGTGCTCAAATGACTCCTTTTAAGTTGTCATGATTAATGACTCCTTCTTATTACTCATTTCGACCTATTCAAAATGATTCCTTTAAAGGAGTCCATTTTTCTATGACTCTTTTTATGTACTCCCCACAGGCACCCAATCAATGATTCCCTAAAGGGTTTCAATGAGTAATTATAGTTCCCATTACGCGTTCATTGCGCAGAAAAAAACATCAGATATATCATTGGAGTTTTTATTGCCTTGTTAATTCAGGCTAAAAAATGTACATAAATTTATTAATATATTGGGAACAAAAAATATTAATTATTATCAATAACGAAAAATAAATAAATATTAGGAACGAAAAATATTAATTATTATCAAGAACTAAAAATATTAATTATTATCAATAACGAAAAATAAATACTAGGACCGAAAAATATTCAAATTGTATTACACCTATGGTCGTGCGTGGACAAACACTAACTCAGAGAACCTAAATTCGCACAAGCAAATTTCAATTACAAAGCCAACACTCTGAAGATTTGAGGAAGAACGTTTTTGGGTGACCATTTTTAGAAATGTTTTTCCGGAATTTATAATATACATATACAAGTAAAAATACTAGACACATAAGTAAAACAGTTACTACAATCTTAAAAATATGCTACATAAATAATTTTTTTTCTTTTTTCCTGTGAATTTTTTTGAAAAGCAGCATAGAGGAATCTTCCCACTATTAAAGAATCTTCCCACTATTAAAAATCTAGGGCAGTTCTTAAGATATCAAATTTCAAAAACTTGCCTAAGCACATATGAAATTGACATGTTTTTCACAGGCTTAAATATTTTTTTATAATATATAAAAGATAAAAATAGGACCAAACAACTTTTTTGTATACATTAATTCAAGAATAATTTCAGAGTGAAACTTTTCAAGCAGGTTTTTGTGTGGTATGTATACAAAATATACAAGTAAGCTTTTTTGCTGAGACGTTGAAAGACAGAGATCGATAGAACGTTTGCACGAGCACCAGTGTCTATTTTATACGTAACCTTTGTATCATTGGTTGAGAGATCGATTAGCCAGTCAGGATGGTCTGATGCAGTTGGATAGGATATCTCGTTGATGTTGTTCGCTTTCGAAGGTTGGTTCAAGTTCGATTGATCTAAATTAGATTGATATTCTTGTTCAACTGAGCCAACACAGAATTTGCATTTCATGATTTCTTTGCTTTTTTGATGATGGATCATCTGATTGATATTAGAATTAGCAGTTGATGACGATGGAGTTGAGTCAGGTTTGTTTTGAAAATAGACTTTGTTTGCAACTTTGATATCTCACTAGCTCTGCAGTTGTATAGTACTTTTTCTAATTTGATGTCGTTTTCTTGGAGTAGGCGTTCTATAAGTTTTTTGTCTCTTAAACCGATAATGATCATGTCTTTGATGAGAGAATCCCGAAGAATTGATTGAGTTCACACAGTCTTCGCTCAATTATTTACATAATCTAGTGTAGTATTCTTCAAATTTCTCAAAGATATCCTGACGAGCAGTGAAGAATGTAAATCTCATAAAAGTCAAACTTTTTCTCAGTTTGAAGTGATCATCAAATTTCTGGAGAATAATGTTCAATTTCACTTCATCTCCTTCATGGAATTCAAAGGTATCGTAAATTTCTTTGTATTGCTTACCTATGCAGTAAAGAAGGATTGATGATTTGACAATATCTGGCTTATCAGCAGATTCCGTGGCTTGGAGGAAGATTTGAAATGACTGCTTCCATGATTTCCAGAGTTCGGCAAGGTTTTTTGAATGTCCAAGTTCAGTGCCTTTGGAGCCTTGAGACAATCCATTATTATTAAAATACCGTGAGTATTGTGAAATATTGTGAGTGAAGGTTCTTGTGTAACAAATTCAATATTCTGACACCATGTTATATGCAGACATGAGTGGATGTAAAGAGAGTGAACAAGTAAAGCTTTTCAGCTTGAGTCAGGCATCTTTGATAAAAATAACAAGAGTAAAAACTATGTACAGGTCTAATCGAGATATAGGGTTATCGAGATATGGATAAACAATTCTAGCTTAGCAGCTGTAAGCAGGGCTTAGATAGCTAGTCTATCTCAATAAAAAACATATATATAACCAAAAACCTCCTTAATAACAGCAAAAATACGTAAAAACATAGCAAATGTCTTTCTAGATATATATACATATAGAAAGACATTTGCTATGTTTTTACGTATTTTTGCTGTTATATGTACAAGTTTTCTTAATGTTTTAAAATTTGGCTTTTCTGAGCCTAAGAATAAAATCAGTTTGCTCATGTATACCTTTCTTCATATCGGACTCGAGAAGGAATTACAGACTTCTCGTAAAACAGTTTCCCAAGTATTAAAAGGCGCATTTCTATAATCTCCACCCAAACTGATTGTATCTGAGTGTATTTTCTTATAAAAAAGTCAAACACAGCAGAAATCATTAAATGCGATATTCCCAATGAAACCTTTTGAGGAATCATGTGAGCACACTACACAACAATCATTGAACACACAACAATCATTGAACGCACAACAATCATTGAACGCAATAATGACTCCTTTCAAGGAGTCAAGCAAAGAATGAAACCCTAAAGGAGTCAAATGAGCACCTCAAAAGGGAGTCATTGTGGGTTGACTCTTTCTTGCGTCTCAATTTGACTCCTTTTTGACTCCCTAGGGAGTCTTTGTAAAATGATTGCATTTAAGGTTTCATTTGACTCTTCTAAATTTATCAGTGCAAGTGAAAAAACACATTAAAAATAGTGCCATGATCGTAAGAAAATGTCCGTTAGATAGTCCGTTACTGTTTACTAAATGCGATTCTTGCAATCCAAAAACTAGCTATGCAAGTGAATCTAATCACAGTCATTCAGCAGCACAATTTATGGCATAAGTCAACCTACAGAAAATATTTGTTACCTTATCAAGTATGTATAAAAGATCTCCTTCCTCAAAGGAGAGCTCATCACCCTAATAAAGAAATATACATCACAATTTTGTACCATTTGTACCATTGGATATTTGTTGTGTTTCCCATTTTTAGCATTCTGCAGGAATGGTTTTTTCCCACACAACCTTACCTTTTTATGTAAAAATTTATTTGAGATAAGTATATGATACATATAGTTGGAAAGAAATAGCCACTTGTAAAATTAATAAAAATGTGCTTCTGTATACAGGCAAAACAAAAAACTGGTTACATCAACAGAAGCAGCAAAAAACTTACACGCTGGGCGGCGTATGGATAAACAGCTTTAACAACTTGAACATGACCTAAATATGAATATTTGTATAACAACTTTCACAACTACCTGACAAAAAAAAAATTAAAATTTGTAACTTTCTACAATCTCAACCTATAATTGTTGCATATTCTTGCATGTTTAGTAAAAAGTCAGCACGTCAGCAAGAAAAAGGAATCAGGTATATTTTTATCTTTCCTGCAAAAGCAGAATCAATGTAATCATGACATTTGTGTGACATGTCAATCAAAATTTAATGATATAAGAAAAAAGAAAAAGAAATCATTTGTAACAACCTTAAATCCTTTCTGCTGCCCAATCGAAGATATTTATTAGGCCAGGACACTAAATGCTATATATTTTTTATTCTGACCAAAGATATTTATTCCTTATACACAATTAAGATTTTAACCCCTTCTTACACAGCATCTGACACATATGGAAAGCAGCATTTTATGTTGATAATATATCCTGATGAAATATTAGCTGAATAATAAAATAGTTATAAATAAAATAGTTGTAAAAAAAAGAAATAGAATATTATTACCAGGTCTGGAAGGTGGAGGTGGTGGTGGACGATGAGGAGCAGACATTTTTATATAACTAAAAATAAGAGATATTATAAAAATTAGAAATTTCAACTCTCAATATTAATGCCTTGTGTACAGAACCATAATATTATGTGGGTTATGAAAGTGCTAGTAATGAATGAATGAATGAATGTACACCACATATATAAACAAACAATGTAGAGCGATAATGAGTGCATATGTATACAGAATACCAGAACAAAGTTGGCGGATTTTCGCGAATCCCTTTGCCTCGGCAGCCCAGGGACTCAAACCCGAGATCATAACTTTTGATGCACCACAGGCTTTTATCCACTGAGCCACATCGTTGGCAAAAGGATTTGTTAGAATCCATGTAGCTTCAGTATTTCGACCCTCACAGCCTTCGTCAGCGGGATACCAGAGCCAGCATGGGACACTGAAACTTTATAATATCTATGTATTAATAAAGTTTGAATGCACATCCCTTATCAGGTCTAACATTATTGATGACAGAAAATGTCAAAATTTGCTATACTTAAATATGTAATCATAATTTATGCAGCATAATTAAATCTAAAATTCTTTAAATGTGAATATTTTGAGAATGAAAAGAGCTTTTTAAAAAATTTAAAGACTTGTTAACCAACTCTTTAAGCTCTGTAATATAAGTCCAACATCAAATTATACCTTAGGTTCTCTTTATGTTTTTAAGACGTCTAGTTGCTAAAAAAGTAAAACGGAGAGAACAGTGTGCTTTTCGCTTTTTTAAATTGGAGATAACGTGAAAATGGGTCCTGCGGATGAGGTTGGTTGCACTTGGGCAGGGAAGCTTAGAATAGTGTACACCTAGTACATGCTTTTCCTTTTATAAGAATATGCTTTATTCATATGGTAGGCTGGGATTTTGGGTTAAAAACAATAGGTCTATTGTTTAAACAAAAGAGAAATAAAGAATAATGACCGGCATGGTTAGAATTTTGATATTCTTATACAGAAAATCATGTAATGGATTTTAAATGAAATATATATATACAGCGAGTTGGTTTTCTTCGTCTATGCCTTCACGTTGGCTGGGAAATTTAAGACTTTAATGACCGGGTGTCAATAACCTGGACGTTGTGTTCAGTATTTTGAAGAAAAAATTACCATTTTCTGGACTCACAAAGTGTTAATCCACAAGTGAAAGAAATGTCTGCTGTCAGACATCGCAAACATCTAAATTTAGTTGCTTTTTTTGGAATTTTACTGCATTTTAAAAATGTTGAGATAAGTGAATACACAACCGGACAGTACAGTACTTAGAATGCTTTTCAATCACCTATTTTTTATGAAAAATATCGTGTTTGTTTTGCTTGCTCAAAATTCACAGAACATTCCCTGAATACCTCTCACCTTTGTCAAAAGCATATTTTTTAATCTTTTTCCATCATATGTCTTTCCTCTTTAAAGATTAGGGTGTTGTGATAAAAAGCTGTTAATTTCAGGACACATAAGATTTGGAGTATCGTAGAAAAAATGGGGCTTTCGGTCAACTGAAATGCATTTATGGAAATTTTCAGGGAAATGGCTATAATACACTGAAGCCATATGGGTTTTCTGTGCATTGATGGTTATTATTAATTAATTTCTTTCAGCAGTCAGAGATATGGCATAAAAAATCGGATTGAAATGACAAAACTGAAAACAGTTTGAATGAACCCATACATTTGTATGGGATGAATTTGCAAGCCTAGCAAGTTACGTGTTGGTATGTCACCGTCCAATCAGTTAATCAAAAGTTTGAGGTGTCAGTTTGCCAACTATCATCCTATGAGTTGAAGACAATTTTCATGGAGCACATGTTACACTCTCAGAAAGTATACAAGATATAGACCAGGTGCCTGATTGACATCTCTTGACTCCATTTGACATAACTAGGACAAAATTTCGACAAAGAACAGTGTACACAAAAAAATAAAAAAACAGCAAGCATGTGTCAAGAACAGCATGTGTCACAGAAAAAAGGAACATCTCGCACTGATCTGTCAACAAGATTAAGTTTGTATTCTTTTTTAAATAGGTTAATAAAACCATACAAAAAATAATTTAGATTAACTGCTGTCATTCCCAATAAAAACACAAACTTGGAGTAGAAAATTTATTTCAATTTTGTAAGAATAAACTGAGGATAACTTGGCGGAATTGGGTGAGGATGCTAGGCTGGAGAGAAGATATTGTCTCAGGCTCACGTGCGTGTTCCCAATAAATTCACTCTTTTCCACTACATCCAGAGCTCTTCTCCTAGTAGTGTTCTCTGGCTTAACTATTCTCTCCATCACATCCGGAGCTCCTCTCCTGTGATTCCATTTCCTCTATCATACCTCACAAGAACCTACTCTTTATGAGCTCTAGCTTCTTATGCATTTCATACCTGTTATTAACCTCTTGGTGCCCCACCTCTGACTGTCAGCCCCGCATCCCCCTCCTGTTATTTCCCCAGTCATCTGTCCTGCTCGCGTGGGGCATCGTCGTTCATCTCCTCGCACCTGTACTTAATTCACCATACTCTTCCAGGGGTACACGCACATCTCTACACTTTGTGGCGGACCAGGGCAGCCCAGCATCCCCACCAGTTATAGTTAACACATTGACATGATTCTAGTAAAGTTTCCAATTGCTTCCGCCACTGGACTAAAACCTTGTTGGTCGTACTAAGCCAAACTGCGCCAATTCAAGGAAACCGTGTAGCTGAAGCAATTGGACAATTAGGTTTCTACATATCATAAACTTTTGTCAACACAAACACACAAAGTTGCTTTTGTGGAGTGAATAAAGAACTTTTCCTGAAAGATCAGTTATTTGTATTTTGTGGCCTAACAACAGAGAAAAAAATACATGCCTGATTTTGAAATCGGTATGTGAGGAGCATGCACCTGTTAATTTACCTAATAATATTAAGACTGATTAAACCTTTCAATCCCAATGATTTTAGACCCTATATTTCCCAGGGTAATTATTTTACCTACACTAATTTGTGTTAGAAAAACTGAACCAAAGATGCAAATTCATTTATTTTCCATTGTTATTTTCGGTTTCATAAGAGCCAAACACATTGCCAGGCGTCTGGTTGTGATTAAAAAAGTTGTTCAACCTACTTATATATATATTAATTATATAAACATTCAATTATTATTGTCAAATGGATAAAATAGATAAATCTGTCACAGGGTGAACATCCATCGCAGGCTTTTTTAACCGCTTACATTATTGGGTGTCACAAATAGCATCATTTTATTATTTTTTTGAACTCTAAGCCATAGATTGCAGCCCTTAAAATTAGCGTCGGCATTCGGCACTGCCAACGTAATTGCCGACGTAAAATACGAAGAAACCGTAGTTGCGTCGGCAAAAAATTGCCGACGTAATTTTGTTGTGAAATTTTTAAATAACAATAATTTTGGTTTTGTTTGAGCTACTCCCACTCATTGCGACTACAAAATAATTACATTCGATTTTCAGTAAGTTAAGCCATTATCACTATATAACTAAAATCATTCAGGCAACATAAATACTGTGGTACCATTCGATTCGTAATAATAATCGTAAAAGTTGTATATCGTATTAAAACGAAGTCCAGAAGTTCTTTCTCCCACACGACACAGCAGGCAATAAGTCAGCCCTGCCCTCGGTTTTGTGAGGAGAGATGTTCTGCTAAGACTCTAACAATTGAGTCTCCTGTACAGTTTTGCTTCCTGTTAAACTGTGCCGGTGACAAGCATTTTCAAAGCATGTCACTGGCGACTTCTGCGATATACAACCTAATGATGCCCTAACCTAATGAGTTCATCTCGAAACATAAAAAGCCAGTTGGCAGTGAACTATTAACCTAACGAAAGGTAGGAAGGTATGTCAATAAGACTTGTACTCCATTCCCATTTGTCATCGTCTTAGGAGATCAACGCATCGAATTTATGAAAGGTCTAGCCCTAATAAAAGGTGAATGACGAAAGTTATTGCCAGCTGAAAAATTTCACTACAAAAAAATATTGCCGACGCAAATCAGTTGAAATGTATCTCACGTCGACAGTTTTATTGCCGACGTAAAAAAATTCTAATTTTAAGGGCTGGATTGTATAGTCCAACTGACAGCTTATAAAAAACATTGCACACATAAACAACGAGTGCTATGAATTGTCAAAGATTTGCAGATCTTACTGTTTAAACGTGATGAGAACAATGCAAGACTACCATTTGTTTTTTGAATCTGTTAAGATAAGAGCATCTAAGCTGGAAATCGAAGAGCCATCGTTATCAAGAAAGCATCACAAACCAAAAATGTCATTTTGAAAACATCGAAAGACACAGAAGCAGTCCTCCCTGAAGTTGCAGCTTACCATTATCATTTTTTATGTTCTATGACACTATCGTACCGTTCTCATGGCAATTAAGAATCGTTTCAAGCAACCAACCTACCGATTCTTCCTCACACTGAGCAACTGCTATATAAAGGCTAATAACTTTGACCATTACCAGACTAAATTGGACGCACTCAATAAGTACAAGGGGCATCGATATATCAGCCTTGTCAGCATCAATCTTCACAAAGGTTTTGCTAATCAAAATGTTTCTTATTTTGAAGAGGTAAGGAAAAATTTAATGTATAATTAAAAAATGTCGTTTTAAGGCATTCAGAGACTTAAAATTCGCAAATTTTCTTATCTATTATTTATTATTATTATTATTTGGACATATTTATACAGGATATTTACAATTTCAGTATAATTAAATACTGCTATCAACTTGTGTCCTGTTGTTCTAAAATATATATTAATTAAAATTATGTTAAAAAGATATACTTATAAATAAATTGAGATAAAAACGTTAGTATAAAATAAAAGTAAGGATTGTATGTAAAAGTTCAGAAGCTCAAAAATAAAAATAAAAAGACGATTAAATTTTTATATCTTGTAAAAATAAATCAAGTCAAATCAAATCAAAAATGTTGAGACAGAGCCGGAGTAGACAAGTTCCTAATAGTCAGTTCAACAAGCCTACTTGTCAAAATGAGTATCGAGCAACCATCTAAAACCAGCCCAATCTCCACCACATTCCCTGACAGCTAAAGACAAATCGTTATAAACCTAGCACAAGAAAACCTAAAAGATTTTTCTGCAAATTCAAGCTTTATTGCAGGAAGTTTCAAAAATTTGTTACTATTTCTCGTTTTTCTCGCGTGTGAGTTGATCTCAAAATATCCATTAAAATTATCACATGTTTATGAGCTAATCATGAACCTTGAATTGGCTCTGCAAAGTCAAAATGCCATGGAAATGTTAAACTTGAAAACACATCCTCTGGCCAAAACCTCAAATTGATTTGTTTCTGACATGGCATTGTATTGTCCCTTTAAAACTCATATAATTCACCCACTAGCTAGCTAGCTTGGAAGCAACAAGCTACTACTACTGCAGCTACACGTTCATTTTCAGGAGCATGAAAAATCAGGAAGTTAAAAAAGGGATATGAAAAAAACACCTGTAGCTAGGTGGTGATTTAGTTAGCTAGTGGGAATAACTTATTCTCTCCACACGAAAACAATATGACACCTTTTGTTTTCTAATCTTCGTTTGTTTCATGCTCAACCTTTGGGTTGTTTACCTGCTAATTACCGGATAGTCCGTGGGAATGAATACGGAAAGCCCCTAGCCCTCGACCCCTATGGTTTTCGACTTCGCGCCACCGTCAACCTCGTGTTGTGTCTAAGAACTTTTCAGGGATTTTACGTTGGGACGAAAGCCCTTGAGACGAGGTTGACGCCGTCGTAAATTATGGGAAGGAAATTACGCACTTTATAAACAGTTGCTACGATGGCCCACAAGGGTCACAGTGCGAGAATTTTTTATACACTGCGCGAGAATTCTAAAATGTGCGAGAATTTTCTGCTACACTGCGCGAGAAATCTAACTGTTGTGCGCGAGAATTTCGAAACTGTGCGCGAGAATTTATATTTGTGTTAGAAAGTTTCTTATGAAAATCAAATTTATGCTATTTTACAGACCTTGGTCTGAAGTTTATCTGCAGTATCCTGGAACCGAGGTTGAACTCCACCACAGCGCCTCCCATACCATTTATGGAGGATTTATTTAGGTATCTCGGGGTGAGAGCAAAGTTGTTCTGTTTGACAAGACATTAAAAAATTTAAGTCCTGTTCGTATACTCATGCTATAATACCTAGTGACTTTCCACTTCCAGTCAATTCACTTGAAATCACTTGAATCACTTCCTCTCTGGACTCGTACTGACCAATGCGTCGTCTCAAGCCCATTTTTCTTAAACTTCTTTTCAATGTTGACAAACTTATGTAAATACTGTGATGAATTGCAAGAAAAGATATTATTTCAAGATTTGTCATGTCTTGAGAGAAGTATTGCGATATCAAAGAATCACGATCACTATTAACACTCACTGAAATGCATGGCAAGTGCGTTGGTATAGGCATTATGGCTTCGAGCTATGCTTTCGAAAGTCCATGCTGTTTCCATTAAAAGAGAAAAAAAGCGCGAAAGAAAATTAATTTTAAAGACCAGATCGATGATATGTAGGCCTGCGATATTTAAAATATTTTTTCGTCCAGTCTATATAAATTTTCTCGCAATATTTGGAAATTCTCGCGCATTGTTGAGTATTCTCGCGCAGTGTACAAAAAAATTCTCGCATAGTTTATAAGCTCTCGCGCAGTGTAGTGGAAAATTCTCGCACATTTTAGAATTCTCGCGCAGTGTATAAAAAATTCTCGCACTGTGACCCTTGTGGGCCATCGTAAGTTGCAGTTGCAGACAACAAAATCTTTTTTATTTTTTATTTTCAAATGATGTTGTCTGTCAACTTTTTCCATTTCTTGTTAATAATTTTATTATCTTTTTTTTTAATTTTTTTGCCCGCTTTTGATTATGTTGTTATTAGCGTCTTTGATCTCAGGGCTTGTAGCGTTTTTCTATATCATTCTTGCGTACTAAAAACACTTGAGAGTTGTGGGAAGAGAAGCGAGCTCCTCCTATGCTATCGCATGTAGTAAGGGATGCAATAAAAGAAATTTCCAATTACTAATAACTCGATAGAAAAAATTCTTACCAAAAGTTAGGAAATTAGGAGTTGGGTTTGCTACGTAACTATATACCCCTTTTTCTAAAAAAGTGAAAAGGGACCCTGGGGACGATGTGGTAAGCATGATCATTCTGCCTGCGTTTTACGAAATTTGCGGGAAGATGCTACCCAGAACTTAATAGGTTTAAATGTCCATGTAGGTACATTCACATGATTTTTGATTTTTCATTGCGGATATGGGAAAGAAATCTATAATAAGTTTACATCTTGAGACCACGGGGAGAGCCGGGCATTTTCATTTTGCCCAGCAGGCTAGGATTTAGTCTGTGTCGTCTTACATGAAGGGAGCCTTCCCCAATCTATCACGTGACGCTTGACGGACGGACGGAGCATTCGATTTCAACATGGCGGATGATCAGGACCAAGATATTTTTGGTGAAAACCAACAAACCTCTCCTCAACCAGTAGAAGACAAACTATTTGGTGAAGACAATACTACTGAAATATCATTAGACAGTGACAAAAAAGAAGAAGAATCTCTACCCGAATCAAGACCCGTGCTTGTAACGGAATCAGACCCACCCACTCATGAAGAAAAGCAAGAAGAGCCTGAAAATACCTCAAGTAGAACAAATGTGAGTTAACTTTGTAACGAAAAACGCTGTTATATCTTATCTTCTGAACGATAATTTTGCATTTGATTGGTTTATTATTTTAAAATTCTCCCCCAAAATCTGGTCAGGGTAAGGAAATCAGGTAAGAACTGGCACTGTTCTGACCCAACTACGGACACCGACCCAGCTTTGGACGCGGGACTGGCCCATCTTTAGACAGGACAGTGTGGTATACTGTACATCCGTGCGATCGTTACTGTGTCTGCCATCTCCCGAATTATGTCCACTTTGCATATTATGATTTATGTTGCGTTTGTTCTTGTCGCATGTTAGTTTTCGAGAATATGGCGGAAAAGTAACGAAGGTCTTTTTTCATGCTATATATATTTATTCTACATTTACAATACGAAATAAGATACAACATTGACGCTGCGAGTTATGTATGGCAAGAAGTATTGATGTTACTGCTCCCAGCAACTTTATTACGACTGGTGAGCCGTTAAGTTTGGGTATACGTTGGAAAAAGTGGAGAAAAGGATTTGAATTGTATCTAGTTGCTGCTGGTGTCAATGATGCCCATCAGAAGAAAGCCCTCATGTTACACTGAGCTGGTGAGGAGGTCCAAGATATATTCGAAACTTTACCAGCTGTTGGAAATTCGTATGATGATGCTGTTCAAGCATTAGATGGTCATTTTCTGCCTAAACAGAACAAAAGGTATGAGAGACATATTTTTCGTACTTGTACCCAGCTAGATGATGAAACTGTCTCGTAATATGTTACGCGTTTAAGAATGCTTGCGAAAACTTGTGAGTTCCATGATACCAGTGATGAAATAGTCGATCAGGTTATTGAAAAATGCTGTTCAAAAAAACTTCGAAAACGACTGCTAAGGGAGCCTAATATCGACCTTGATAAAATGCTTGAAATTGCGCAAATTTCAGAAACGACAGATCGTCAGGTCAAGCAGTATACTAATAATAAACTGCTTGACCCAGCAGCACATGAATCCGCAGGTGCAAGCGATGATGAGGAAATCAATAAAATCAATCTCCACCAAGGTGCTTGAAAGAAATACCACAGAAGTGGAATTGCAGCACCGCATCAAAACAATCATAATAAAGCATGTTACCGATGTGGTAGCAAGAATCACTTCGCAAACAAGTGTGAAGTGACAAAAGGAAAAACATGCATGAACTGTGGGAAACACGGACATTTTGCAAAGGTATGCCAGTCAACCGTTGAGAAAACACGTTACTTAAAAATAGAATCATCAGATTCTGACAGTGAGAATACCGAAGATGACTATGCATGGATACTAACTGACGAAAAGCCGAATGATATGATATGTTAACATGAATGGCATCAACATGCAAGTGTTGATTGACAGTGGAAGCACTGTCAACATTGTTGGGTATGATACCATGCAACAAATGGTACCTATTCCACAGCTACAGAAATACAACAAAAATGTTTTCGGATATGCTGCATCCAAACCTCTAAGATTCTAGGAGCTATTACTGCTAAAATAACTGATAGAGCTCAGAAATGCTCCATCACTGCAACTGTTCTAATTGTTCCTGAAAAAGTTACTCCAATTTTAGGCAAAGAAAGTGCTATGGTCTTGAATATCCTACGTATCGGACCCCCAGATACTATCAATGCTGTAATTACTGAAAATAATCAAAATCTGGAATCATTACTCCAGGAATATGCTGATAGATTTACCGGTTTGGGCCAACTAGCGGATGTTCAAATTAAAGTTTATGTCGACAACAATACTCCACCAGTAGTACAACTTGCTCGATCAAGAAATTGATAGATTGCTATCCAAAGGAGTCATAGAACAGGTTCCAAAGCCACCAATAGGGGTCAACCCACTTGTTGTCGTGCCAAAGAAAAATGGTGGTATTCGTCTATGTGTTGACATGAGAGTAGCTAATAGCGCAATTATAAGGGAGCCATACCAGATACCTACATTGAACGAAATACTGCACGAATTCAATGGTTGTACCAAGTTTACAACACTAGATTTAAATCAAGGTTATCACCAGTTATCGTTAGATCCTGAAAGCAGAGATCTTACTGCTTTTGCCTGCCACAGAGGTATTTTTCGATATACCAGATTGATTTTTGGAATGTCAGCAGCAGCAGAATTATATCAACGTAACATTGAGCATGCCCTGACTGGTCTTCAAGGGGTGAAAAATATATCAGATGACATCATCATTGGTGGAAAAGACACTGCAGAACTGCTCGAAAGAATGCGAGCGACTTTTCAACGGCTCAGGGAGCGGAATTTGACTTTAAACAAGAAGTGTAAATTTCTTCACGATGAGTTGATTTACATGGGACACAAACTATCAGCAACTGGAGTGTCACCTGACAAAGAAAAGGTTGAGACAATTCAATCACTTAAAGTCCCAACCAATACTACAGAGTTACGTTCTTTTTTGGGCATGGTGACATATTGCTCAAAATTTATTCCGCAATACGCATCTATCACAGACCCTTTACGTCACCTGATAAAGAAAAACACACCATGGCATTGGAATTCCAAACACCAAAAAGCTTTCAACAAACTAAAGCAATCTCTCCTACTATCTGAGACACTTGCATATTTCAATCCCTCTGCCGAAACAGAAGTTAATACTGATGCCTCACCGGTAGGACTTGGAGCTGTCATTGCACAGCGACAACCAGATGGCAATTTTCGCCCCATTAGTTACACAAGTAGAGCCCTTACGCAGGTTGAATAAAGATACAGCCAAATCGAACGAGAGAGCTTGGCAATACTATTTGGAGTTGAACGTTTCAGGATGTATTTGTACGGAATGAAAATTATTGTTCGCACTGATCATAAGCCACTAGTAAATCTCTTCAGCCCCACAGCAAAACCACCACCCAGAATAGAACGCTTGGTGATGCGGCTAATGGCATATGACTTCAAAGTTTTTTACCAACCAGGTTCACAAAATTCAGCGGACTACCTATCTCGTTCCAATCCTCTTCAAAAGAAGGTGCATCGTGAAAAGATGGCGGAATAGTACATCCACCACATAACCATGCAAGCACTACCAAGGTCGTTGACATTGAAACAAATTGCAGCTGCAACTATTAAAGATCCTTTGTTGCATGCACTGAAAATTGCTGTATCTAAGTCATGGGCAGGATATACACCTTCGGCAAAATTTTACCCTATGCGTCATGATATAACCGTATACCAGGACATCCTACTCTACAAGTAAAGAATCCTTATACCAAAATCTTTGCGTAACCTTACTTTGGAATTCGCTCATGAAGGTCATCAAGGAGTAGTTATCATCATCATCATCATCATTCTCGGCTTAACGTCCGTTTTCCATGCTAGCATGGGTTGGACGGGTATATTAATGACCCTCTTCCAATCTGATCTAGACTGTGTTAGATCTAAACTCAACTTCCTCTGTATCAAGTCTGTCCTTATAACCTCCTGCCAAGTCTTTCTCGGTCTGCCTCTGGGCTTTGCCCCAGGAACTATCAAGTCTCTACACTTTCTTACCCAATTATCCTCCTCCATTCTTTCCAAGTGCCCCAAGTGCAGAATGAAACAACGATTACGGGCCAAAGTTTGGTGGCCAAAAATGAACAAAGATGCTGAACAGTATGTCGAGAAATACCATAGTTGTCAAGTCGTTGGAAAAATGCCCAACCCTGATCCTGTCACGATGACCAAAATACCTGATGCAGCATGGATACTAGTAGGATGTGATCTGTGTGGGCCGTTCCCAACTGGAGAACACCTACTAGTCTGTGTTGATTCTTACAGCCGTTACCCCGAAGTAGTGATACTACGTAAAGTGTCTGCTCAGATGATTACTACAAAACTCAGAAAGTTGTTTTGTAGATATGGTGCACCAGAAGAACTCATAACGGATAATGGTCCACAATTTAGAGATAATCAGGATTTTAAAGCGCTTTTGCAGGAGTTTAACGTCAAACACAGACGTGTCACACCATACCATCCTGCATCAAATGGTGAAGTCGAACGTTTCAATCGAAACCTCAAGAAATGTATCCAAACTGCCATTGCTGATAATCGAAACTGGCGAAAGGCTTTAGAAAACTATCTACTAAGTTACCGTAACACAGAACACAGAATCACTGGTTCAACCCCTGCGTGATAAGCTGCCCTTTGTTAGTAATACTGTAGCCAAGCACAATTCTACACGAGATGCAATTACTCAAGATCATCAGCAAAAACAACACATCAAGAATTACATTGACCAAAAGCGTCATGCAAGACCGCACTCGCTTAAAGTTGGTCAAACCGTCCTCATCAAAAATCAACAGAAATGTTGCAACAAATTTATGTCTCCATGGTTGCCAATACCTGGCGTAGTTACTGAAGTCAAAGGGAACAGCATCGGTGTCCGTCATAAAGGAAAGGATATTAGACGGGTTGCACACCATGTCAAGTTATACCAGCAGTCATCAACACCAAACCGTTTAATCATCACCTGCAATTCCAGCTCCGAAAGTGATGAGGATGATGAGTCAACACTTAATGAAGTTGATAGTGATGCAAATACTGAATCACAAAGCAGTGATGTCACTGTTCCATATGGTGCAAATACAGATGATCAGGATGTTGGTAATGATGACTTAGGCACAATTTCACAAACTAAAAATGATGATGAATTTGCCAATCGAGAAGATGATGAATTTCGAACTGGAGAAAAACCAAGCAATGCAGACGAGCTTGCTGATGAAGATAACTATAAATTTCGAGATACGTTCTGTCAGTATGATGCAGACGATGAAGCTCACGAAGAAGCTAGACGAACACGCATGAGAAAGATGCCTGTCAGATTTTCAGATTATGAACTGAACTAAGTGGAGATAGGGGGAGATGTGGTATACTGTACATCCGTGTGATCGTTACTGTGTCTGCCATTCCCTGGAATATGTCCACTTTGCATATTATGATTTATGTTGCGTTTGTTCTTGTCGCATGTTAGTTTTTAAGAATATGGCGGAAAAATAACGAAGGTCTTTTTACTGTTATATATATTTATTCTACATTTACAATACGAAATAAGATACAACAGACGGCCCATCAAAAGACGGGTCGGTGTGTTCGCAGTTGGGATGGCCCATCTATTGACGGGCCTGGCCCAACTTTGGACAAATGTATATATGCAAATTCGTCTTAAGTTGGTCCAGGCCCAACTATTGACAAAGGAATCTCTCGCTTTTAAGAACCGTGTCATTGGATGGGACAAACTGAACTGTGCACAAGACTCTTGCAATTTTAGGAAATGTGTCATAAGATGGGACAGGCCTAACTATTGACAAACAATTCCCATGCTTTTAAAAGACTGTGTCATAAGATTGGACAGGCCCAACTATTGACAAAGGACACTTGTGCTTTCAAAAATCTTACCAAAAAAAGGGACAGGCCTAACTATTGACACTTTTTAGAAACAGTTGGGCCAATCTAAAGGCTCACAGACTAAAGTTAAACCTTGTAACATGGGCAACACACTGTTTCGAATTTTGAAAAATTGTAGACAGGCATGGCCCAACTGTGGACAAATGCAGTGTCTATAGGAGAGGACTAAAGAGAACAAAAAATGTATGGAAAAGAATAAATCATGAATTCTCAAATATAATCTATTACAAATATAGCTAAAGTAATGAGCAATACAAATACCATGTCATAAATTCTGCTCTTATTAAAAAATGAACAAACACAGACATAAAATGACAAATAAATTTGATAAATGGGGATTACAGTACCGCCTGCATGTAACTTTACATGTACGCGAGTTTTATGAACTCATGTAACGATCTCATGTCTACATAAAGAACGTTCACATATCTTTTGTTTACACACGAACTTAATTGCTTTCTATTGTTATCGTCGTGCGCGAGTCATAAAATAAGATTTGATGAATCCTTTTGTTGTCACATGTAACATGCATGTTGTTGTTTAAAAGTGTTAAAGATCACGAAGGCTATTGAAATATATTATTTTAGAAAAAAAAACGAACATAACACTTAATATTTAAAAAAAACTAATGTTGCTACTTTTTAAAACTTTTAGTAATAATTCTTTATCATCAAAGCATATTTTTTAACATGCAAAACTTTTAAAAGTTCTTCTTATAAAAAGCAACGTTTAACAGCGCAAACGGAAAAACCCTACTTTCAGGACTTTTCCCTTCGCGATAAGATTTCGAAAACAAATTAAATTTCAACACCGAAGAAAGAAAAATCTAAAAATCTAACTTTTGACGTTCTTGACAGATCTAAACACTCATTGTGAGAACATTTTGTTTTTGCGATGCGATCAAAAAAAGCTTTTCTATCGCCGTTCTTATGTTCTTAAACTTTTAAAATGCGATCTAAAAAAGCTTTTCTATCGGCGCTTTTTGTTAAACTTTTAAAATGCGATCCAATGAAACTTTTCTATCGCCGTTCTTCGTTCTTAAATTTTTAAAACGCGGTCTAAAAAAGCGTTTCTATCGCCGCTTTTTGTTCTTAAACTTTTAAAATGCGATCTAATGAAACTTTTCTATCGCCGTTCTTTGTTCTTAAATTTTTAAAACGCGATCTAAAAAAGCTTTTCTATCGCCGCTTTTTGTTCTTAAACTTTTAAAATGCGATCTAATGAAACTTTTCTATCGCCGTTCTTTGTTCTTAAATTTTTAAAACGCGATCTAAAAAAGCTTTTCTATCGCCGCTTTTTGTTCTTAAACTTTTAAAATGCGATCTAATGAAACTTTTCTATCGCCGTTCTTCGTTCTTAAATTTTTAAAACGCGATCTAAAAAAGCTTTTCTATCGCCGCTTTTTGTTCTTAAACTTTTAAAATGCGATCTAATGAAACTTTTCTATCGCCGTTCTTCGTTCTTAAATTTTTAAAACGCGATCTAAAAAAGCTTTTCTATCGCTGCTTTTTGTTATTAAACTTTTAAAATGCGATCTAATGAAACTTTTCTATCGCCGTTCTTCGTTCTTAAATTTTTAAAACGCGATCTAAAAAAGCTTTTCTATCGCCGCTTTTTGTTCTTAAACTTTTAAAATGCGATCTAATGAAACTTTTCTATCGCCGTTCTTCGTTCTTAAATTTTTAAAACGCGATCTAAAAAAGCTTTTCTATCGCCGCTTTTTGTTCTTAAACTTTTAAAATGCGATCTAATGAAACATTTCTATCACCGTTTTTCGTTCTTAAATTTTTAAAACGCGATCTAAAAAAGCTTTTCTATCGCCGCTTTTTGTTCTTAAACTTTTAAAATGCGATCTAATGAAACTTTTCTATCGCCGTTCTTTGTTCTTAAATTTTTAAAACGCGATCTAAAAAAGCGTTTCTATCGCCGCTTTTCGTTTCTAAACTTTTAAAATGCGATCTAAAAAAGCTTTACTATCGCTGCTTTTCGTTATTAAACTTTTAAAATGCGATCTAAATAAAATTGCGCGCACGCTTTTGTAAAATACAAGCATCAGAGAAAACATAACATTTATAAATAAATGGTTTAACATTACCGTTCGTGAGTATAAACAATAGATACTTAAATCTTTGTTAAATTTTATTCTCTTTCGTTGATCTCTTGACGACTGTAGCAATTAAATACAACAATGGGACACACGCAGTTCACATGAGCTAATTAAATTTCGCGAACAAGACATGAACTCTATTGTTTTCATCATGCAAAAATAGCTCATGTATTTAACAATAGGTTAACAATAACAACGAAAGTTCTGATGCTACCGAAAGCTCATGCGAAGGTGATAACTATCGCGTACATGTAAAGTTACACGCAGGCGGTACTGTAGTAGCACAGTCAGTAGAACGTTCAACTCATGTCCAAGTGGTTGTGGGCTTGATCCCCACATAAGGCTATCGTCCAGTTGGGCAAGAATTTCAAAAAAGGTTTCTGTAGCTCTTTAAAGAGCTACAGAAACCTGGTGAGACTGATCACATAAAATATAAATTAACACATATTTCTTTAAATCATAGTCATAGTCTCTGTTTCTTGAATATATAACAAAATATTTCAATCGTGGCAGCCCCAGCCAAAACGATTCTGCCTCTCAAGTTACGTAATAGGTCAGGTTGCAATAATTCCATCAAAGATTATCTTGAAAAGTCAACCTAAATAGCTTAAACAATAGCTTAGCTAGCTATACCTGTATTATATAAACAAGACATTACACTGAACTGAATGTTATATCTTGAGGCTACCTATGTAAAATACACACATCTATCTGAGTTTGCCTTTCATAAATCTTATTAAGGAATGCACAATCAGTATTGGTTATGAGGATGCCGAATCTTCGTAAAATAGTAAAAAAATTCCCCTAAAAAACCTGCATCCATTTTAAAAATTAAAAAAAAAACATACTTTTTGGTTGTAGTAAAGCATCATGCTTTGAAACCCTACAGGAACTTACTAATTTCAGAAAAACAAAATTACTTGTCTATCAAAACAAGAATTGCGAGAGCTAAACATCCCTGTCCTAGTTACAACAGTTTATTGACAGCATGGGATTGAGCCAAAAGAACTTTGACAGGAAAAATAATGGCAGTTAATTCCTTTGGGTTCCAGAATAATAATACAAAATTTATAGAAAACAATGTATTTCTATTGGAATGAGTACAACACGTTCAGTATGCATTGGACTATTAACATGAGCAAAACTTACAGTTTAGCTCTATATATACTGTGATGACATCACAAACAAACTTTGTAAGGAAAGTTTTTGGTGTAGAGTTTTTAAATATAACAGTTAATAAAGTCGCACAGTTCTGTAACACTTCAAAGGTTGCCTTTTTTGTGGCTGATTCAATGAAATTGAAAGCGCTGTTTTGCAGTTTGGAAATAATTTGGGCAAGTTCTGGAAAAAAATAGGCGATTTCTGGAGTTTTTGGTAAGTCAGCACTCTCGTCATTGGTTACAATAATAAATAGTATAACTCACACAAAACAACATTTTCCATGCATTATGAACGTTTGTAGCATTAATGCTTTGGTTGATTACTTCAAGTGTTTATCGACTTAAAGGATGCCAATTCCGGCAATCCTAACATCTGATTTATCATGGTCAATTCTACAAATTTATTTAGCTGATCCGAACTAAACAAACAAATCTGATAAGGAAGGGCATGTGCTGGTAAGAAAAAAATCTCGCTATCACTTTTGGGAAATCCAATGCCTGAATCAACAGATGATCATGATACCTGGTTTACAAGATCCCCTGTTTGTATAGATGACTTGCCAATGTTTACAAAAGCATTTCGTTTGGTAGAAAATTTGGAAGCTTTATTTTGGAAAAAGCTGTTCATTGAGAAGTTTCTAATGTTTTTGTCTCCTGGTAAAAAGGTGTAATTTTGATGATCATCACAAGGATTCAAAAAAGCTGAATTGATCCTGAATACCAGCTTTGGCCTGATTGTAAGGGGCTGGCAACAAACGCAAAATTCTCTGAAATGCTTTGGAAACAAGCAAGCAAAAATGTACTCAGATGTACACAGAAAAAGTCTCCTGTAAACCCCAGATTAATTAACAGTTAACTATGTAATGTTATTGTAATGTTATTGTATAGTATATAATAGTAAATGGTTAGTGAATATGTTATTGAATGTATCTTTAGGAAGAATTCGAGGAAGAAGAAAGTGGTGATACATTTGATATCAACATTAAAATTTCTGATCCAATTAAAATAGGTTGGTGTTATATTTGATGTTTCATATGATCTCCGTTAATCCCTTTTGCAGCAGAATAGTTACTTCTTTTCTAAATATTTTCTCAAAAAAATGTGCATTCTAATTGTTTCAAAAATCAATTGCTTAGCCTGTTGCTTTATGAATAGTAGAAAACAATAGAATAAATTTCAACCATATTTTTAGCTGCAGCAATAAATATATTTTTTATTGTGTATGTGATTTAACACTCATTGTCATAACAGAGATCAGCCTTTTAGTAATGAAAAAGTTTTTGAATAATGCATTTTATAATCATTGTGTGATTCTAAAATACATGTGATAATTATGTGATAATTTAACCCACATTTTATGGTTTGGATCATATAACCATGAGCCACAGCCCTCTGAATTAACAAAAATGTTTGCGAAGCCAAAAACAATGAAAAAAGAAATCGTTTTTTTAAGGCATAGTTTAGTTACCTCCTACGGCAATGCACCAACCTTAAAAAGCTCTTAGCGAAAAATAAAGTAACATATTTTTACGTTTCAAATTTTTGTGCGCTCCAACTATAAAAACAGTTTAGCACCACTCGTGGTTAAATTAAATCATTGCCGAAAACGCTGAAATTTATTTAATTAGATGCCGTTCTTCTACTTCAAGTTTAAGCTTTTTTTCTTCTTTAGCACTTTAAATTTAAGTGTTTTAAAAAATGTGTTCCTTCGAGTATGGTTCAGAGATTATGTGTTCATCATTACCAGGGTGCATAATCATCACATTTGGTAGGAAAGTATAATTGTGAGGATTTAGAAAATAACAATCCTAAGATCCTCAGGTTTGTAAACATTATTTTAAGCGCTGGTATGGTTTTTTAACAATAACGAAAAATTATTATAAGTAATGATTTTCATCACTGTTGTCATCTTAAGTCACCATTCAATTTTCTGCAATTTAAGTTACATTTTTTTGTTCCACAAGTTGTTACAAAGTTTAATTAATGACTCCTTTTAGCCAGGTCAATATTATATGAGCAGAATTGATTCATGATCCACGCTGTACAAAGTTTAAATTTGCGAGTTTTAATTTAATTTTAGGTGATGGCATGAGTGCATACATGAGCTATCTAGTTACCACACAGGTAAGAAGTTTTGTGCTATTATATTTCTCTGTTTGTTTTCTGCATCGTTACCCATTAATAATAACGGTTAAAACCTTTTTCAGACGTCCATGCCATCGTTTAAATCTTCCGAGTTTTCTGTGAAGAGAAGATTTAGCGATTTTCTTGGGCTTTCAGAAAGACTTAATGAAAAGCATCTTCTCCTGGGCAGAATTGTTCCTCCACCCCCTGACAAGTCTGTTGTAGGTAAGTCAGCAATTTGTTTATCATAATCAGACAAAATTCAAAGTTGCTGATATGATTTTACATTACCTTATGAGAAGTGATTTTCAAAAGAAAAAACATTGCACTCCTAATTATTTCTTTTAATGAAATATACCAACTCAGCTGTTTGCAAAAATTATTTCTTTAAAAAAAACCTTGGCGATACAAGATTTTGTAAAATTTAATATTGTTCTTATAACCTGGTTAGAAATTCAAGTATTAAACAGTGACAGGTAGATTAAACTTTTCTGAGAGATACGATATCCAATTTGTAATGATTGTATGTATTTTGGAAATAAAAGGATTCAAAAAGTGGGTATAAATGAAGACTTGAACATAACGCCTTTGTACAGTTTAAAAATAAGTGAATTTTGAAATTGTGGAGTGAGAATTATCTGTGATGCTGATTAAATGTTTGCAATCTACATAAAAAGTTTCTTTTGAGAAATGAAGAAAAAAACTAGCATAACTGCAAAAGTTACCTCACGAAAATTACTTATAAATTATTAACTTACTATTTTTAAAAAATAAATGCTATCCTGTAGAATCTGTAAATACTTTAGAAATTAGAAGGAAATATTGGTATGTGAGATTTTAGTATGATGGAAAAATATAACTGCTACACAGCATATCAATTTTTATTTCCTTTATTTCAGGCATGGTAAAGGTTAAAGGATCGAAAGAAAATCAGTCATCAACAGACTTTGTTGAAAAAAGAAAACATGCATTAGAAAAGTATGTTGTGATGTGGACATTGTTTAAGCTAGATTTGTGACAGCCTGGATTTTGTGTCCACTGTAAATTAGTGTTATACTATTATATACTATTACATTTTCCTTATTATGATGCTTCTTTTTACCAGATGTCTACAACGATAACGATAACGCTATCAATGGATCATAAAAACTATTACTCAAAATAATATTCCGTTATTGTGAAAGATTTTTTTCTTTCACTTATTTTTTTTCTCCAAATGACAACCATGCCAGTGCTTCAAATAATTTTTTCAAACCTGACAACTGTAACATTGTTACTTTCAAAATTTCAGCGATTATACTTTCCGAAGAAGCATAATAATCAAGACACTGGGAAAATTAATCGTTTTTGTTCTGTTGTGAAGAAATTACCAATTAAAACCTATTTAAAGCAAACCTGTACATCCTAGCTAATCCACCTACTTCTGACCCAGATAAAGAAATACGTAAACTAAAATATCATCAATACGGCCCTTTCATAGTTAGGTAAACTAATTATTAGAAAACGAAATTTAAAGTACCAAGTACCAAGTTCCGAAATCTCTAAGCTAGCCATTTTGTGGAACTGGGGTAGCCGTTAATGGATCAGCTATTATCCCATTTCTTAAAATTTGTCACGTCTTTGCATGCGTGAGAGCAATCTCTCACCCCTTATTGATAGGCCTGTATAACATTTGCACTCTTCTTAGCTCACTGGCCATACTCAATTGAGCAAACTTTTGAAATTAATTCAGTTGTAACATGGTGAGTAAAAAGTCCTAGATAACACTGAGATTTAACTGGCTAAAAAAAAGTGCTATTTTATTTTGCGGTTATTTTATTTTTTACGGTTATTTAATTATCTAAGTTTTTCAGTCAGAAAATTTCATTTGAATATCTAGGCTACATTCATTTCCTGGGTCAGCACCCTACCCAAATAGCAAACTAGTACACTAATCAAGAAAAAAATATTTTATTATGGCCCAACAATAACATGTCACTTAACGTCACTAAAATCGTGAAAATGCACAGTGCCAAGGCTGTGATTTGATTGGTTCATTTCGATCCTCTAATGATAGATGTGCATATTTTACATGGCTAGCCTCACAAATATCGAGGGGGTATAGCCTGCCTATTATTTCCAGGAGGGGCCATGGCTTTGATGGGGAGTCCTGGAGTATTTAATGCTCTCTTTGAGCTACGCAAACTCAATTAGGGTCAGCGCTCTGCTAGACAACTCCCTGCCACATCCAATGGCCCACACAGTGTGCCATCTACCCAATTTCCCTCACATGGCTTGGGTTAACCCGGGGCTATGGTAATATTCAATTGCCCATATTGAATCGCCGCAAAGGGGAATCGAACCCCAGTCTCCCGCACAAAGTACGAGAGTGATAACCACTAAACTACGGCGCCACAATTAATTACCTTTTAAGTAACAAATAGCCAAAGATGATTACGATCCTTGCTTGTTGATGACAGCTGTAGCTGTTGAAACGTAGCCTAGAATAAATTTGCTTGTTCATGACATGATAATATCTATACTATTCAATTTTTTCTACGACAATGTAACATGCAAAACTTTGTACAACCGTCAAACCGTCTTTCCTTTGTCTTTCCATGTCTGCTGACTGTGTAATATGTCATAAAAATCTTATATTTTTCATTAAGATACGTAAACAGACTGGCTCGACACAAAGATCTTCTTGAAGATTCTGATTTCAAAGAATTTCTAGAGGCAGATGAGGTAAACTTGTGCCATACTTGATAATTAATAAATTTGACAAAAAGACTATCTTTGCCCCTTACTTTGTCTTAAATTCAAACCATACATTCATGAAATATTCTCTTGTTTTTTTAGCTTCCAAGGGCGAAAAATACATCAGCTTTGAGTAAAGGTGGGCTATCACGTCTTGCCAAAGGTATTGGAGAAGCTATGTCAAAGATGTCATCCAAAATAGTTGAGACCGATTCAGTAAGATAATTATATTTGAACTTAATGGTGGATTAATATTAAAGTTTTATAATTTTAAATAAAACGGTAGAAGCCTTTTTTTTCCTTAAAAAGTGCTTTTCCGCAGTCACATCAACAGCTAACCATTAGTCAGTTGCAACATCTGACATGGTATAATTATTTTTATATTTGATTACAGATGAATGGAAACTGCATTTGAAAGTTCGTCTAGTTAGGACAAACAGTTTAAAAGTCATTAATGAAATTAAAGTGATGTTTTGGGAACCTTTCTAAATTTGTAGTTTTTAATTAATTTATATAACACAAACTTATATGAGATACACAAATTTACCAGGTCAACTTAAAGCTTCATCTTCATTTGACCACATTATCTACTGCTTAAAAGCTTATAATTTTTTAGTAACATGTGTGCACTTGGGCAAAATCTCTAAATTTTTTTCAATTGCGCGTGTGCTAACAAGAAAATTTGTGAGCTTTTTTTCGCTATAGTGAAAAATGCAGTCAAATGGAAACAAGCTTTTTCCCAGTGTGATCTTTGTGCAACGTTTTATTAACAACTGCAAAAATTAGATATAACAAAGGATCGAACACTAAGTATTTCACCGACTTTTATATTTATACTTTTGAGCATGATAAAAAATAAGCAAATCCAAAAGGGTGTATGAAACCAAACTTAAAAACTTTCATTGCCAGTATTTTTCCAACAACTTTTAAAAATCTTCATTATAATACTTACTGTTTGTCTGTCTATGAGCTAAAGATGAAAGCTGTAAGAGTGACAGGTGACTGACCATGATTTTTTATGGGTGAAATTCTGTGCTTTTCCAATGGGTAAATTCTTGCCGGTTTCCCACAGGCAAACAGCTAGTTTTATATAATATTTGTTAACCTATCACTATTTCTTTTCCTCATATATTTTCATATAATACTCTTAATTCTCATATTCATATGTAAGGAAACGTATTGGTCTGTAACGTTTTTTTCTTGATTTTAATTCTTTTTGTTTTTGTCAACACCAGTGGTTTGAAGAAAAACAAAATCAAGTTGAAGCATTGGATAATCAATTGAAGAAACTGCACACCGCGACAGAGATGTTAGTAACACTAAGAAAAGGTGAGTTTTTTCAGAAAAAAAACAGTTTATACTACTAAAGAGATTTGCCAGTAATGCATGCTTAATGTAACAGAGTTGAGTAGTTGGTGAACACCTTTTTCAGAACCTTTTCTGCTTGGTGCACTCTTTTGCTTGCATGTATTTTTGAAACTTTTTTCTTTTTTATTCAGAGGTTTCCGTGAATACTGCTGCGTTTGCCAAAAGTTGTTCATTGCTGAGTAGGACATTCTTTTTTATTTTATTTATTTATTTCTTGCAACTTATTGTAGCACATTAAATAGCAGCAACTAAGTAATTTTTTTAATTTTCGGCATTGATAGGCAGTGCGGAGGAGCATTCTGGTTTGTCAAAAGCACTAACACAACTTGCTGAAGTTGAGGAGAGGATCGAACATATTCAAGGAGAACAGGTTGGTTAATTTTGTTCCTCGCCCCTCCATTTCACCCCATGTCTTCGAAAACGTAAGTAAACAGAATGAGATTCTCCAGAATGACGTAGATTAAGTTCAAAAATTTATTTGAGAAAGAGGAATATTTACATCAGAGGAGGGGTGTGATAATATGACGATCCCATTCTTGTCCACAGAGCTCCTTGAGATAAAACCTCCAAGTGCTACTGTTGAGGTGTATCTCAAAGAGCTCTGTGGAAGAGAACGGGATGATCCTTTCCATATTAGTTTTGTTGTAAAGACGCATAAAAAAGTCTTAACTCAGTCTGGGTTGAGTTTATGTATGTAAAATTACAAAATTGTAAACTTTTCAACTTGTTGATGTGTAACGCTTCATTGACTTTTTTAGGCTGCCACCGACTTTTTTGGACTATCTGAATGTTTGAAGGAGTACATTGGGCTGCTTGCTGCTGTCAAGGTATGCTTTAATACCCTACCTGAATACAATGTCGAAACA
Organism: Hydractinia echinata; assembly: GCA_030067915.1. Classification (NCBI taxonomy): domain Eukaryota; kingdom Metazoa; phylum Cnidaria; class Hydrozoa; order Anthoathecata; family Hydractiniidae; genus Hydractinia; species Hydractinia echinata. The sequence goes on from JASGCC010000068.1 coordinate 739,848, forward strand.
CCTGAACTCAATGTCAAAAGCACCCAAATGCATTTCTAAAAATAAGTGAATGCAAACAATTCTCAAAACACACGAATACAATTCAAAAAAACCCGAATGCAACGCCTCAAATAGCTATGTTCACTTTTTCAGGCTGTTTTCAATCAAAGAAACAAAGTTTGGGGTAACTGGCAAAGTGCTCAAACCACATTAAACAAGAAGCGTGAGGCTTTAGCTAAATTTGAAATAGCAGGTAAAGCTGATAAAGTTGGTCCTGCACAAGAAGAAGTTAAGGAGGTAATGATTAGATTGATTGACTTCAACACATTTATGGTTGCTGCTATTCTCATGCTTTGATTGTTGTCCTATTGTGTGTATCTATTGTTCCTTTGACTGCTTTTAAACGATTTGCGTTGGGTCTCACAGAGTGCCCTCTTTCCACTAAACTCCTTTAATCTCCTTTAAACTCCTTGAACTTCTTATCGATTTTTTTAAATACCAAAAAAATGAAATTTCTTCTCTCTTCAAAATTAAAAATTTCTCAGTTTTCTTTTTTTTTTTTGACAAAAAATTTCAATAAATTCAAAATCCCATTTCTCCTCGTATCATAAAAAATCCTGAATTCTACAATATTTTTATATGAAAAAGCTAGGGAATGTTTTGGATGGAAAAAAAATTGTAGAATGACATGTTTCGAAAGAAATTGTTGATGGTTCTAAACTTAACCTTAACGGTCTATTCAAATGGTAAAGAATTTTGAATAGAAAACTTTCTTTTTTTAACAGAGCTTCGTCATTGTTATTTATTTCATCGTCGTTGTTCTTGCGGTTATCTGCCGTCATTACAGTGGTCGTAATTTTTGTCGTGTTTTTTTTAGTTTTGTTGAACTTGTAGGTACTGATATATTCTCTATAATTTTGTTACTTATCATATTTTTAGTGGGAGCGTCGTGTTGAGAAAGGAGAAGAAGATTTCGATAGTATATCTAAATCCATTAAAATCGACATGGCTAGATTTGAGGTGAGAACTTGTTATCTTTACACGGTGTCTCTTAGATAAGAAAAAGTTGGGGAAACAGAGAGAAAGTCAAAGAAATATTTTGAGTCAATATGCGGATCTCATCGAAGGCCACTCCCGGCTCCAGATGTGCTCAAAAAACCGAAAAGCCTATATAATCGCAAAATATCAAGAGAAGAAAAGTAAAGTTCATTCAGGTCCTGCATGTCGTTAAAACTTGTTGTTTTTTTGATGAGTTTTTTTTCACAAATAAATAAATTATGAAACTTTCTCTCTTAGACAATGCGAATAAAAGATTTCAAAGAATTAATTATAACATACCTGGAATCGTTGTTGGAAGTTCAACAACAGGTATTTAACTCAATGTTTTGGTGCTGAATACGTAGACCAGTGTTCGTTTTTTTTGTTTGTGTTTTACATAAATCTTTATATATCTCACAGGGACGTTAAAATTAGGCTTATTTTTGTAAGCATGAAAACCGGACAGATACTATACAAAGCAAGAGTGACATGTCATAAAGGTGTTATCCCCTTCTACGCTATCTATACCACGCCTTATGTTTCGCATTTAAACAGTATTATTACTGCAACACATATTTATCAAAGGTTTTCGCATCGGTCTGTGCGCAAGATGAGTATGTACCTTAAAACGCGCCATTTTAACGTAAACATAGTGGACATGAGCAAATACGTCAACTGGTATTAAGAATTGCAATTTGAGTAAAGTTAAAATAATTTGTGCTTTTGTATTCTTTAGTTTGTGAAGTTATGGGAAGGATTTGGACCCGTTGCGAAAGAAATTTGTTAATCGATGATTCGAGTAGAACCATTTTCTCTTGATTCGAATTCTACGGAGCTGTCCAGTTGTTTTTGTCCCGTTCCGTAAAAGTTGATTCAAAAATGATTGTTTTTTATACAAGGGGTGTATGATGTTATTTTGTTTGCGTTGTATTTTTATTTTTTCTAAAAAAAAATTCTTTTTCTTTTTTTTTGTATATTGTTAGCTTTGAAATATTTTGTAGTTGATATAACATTCTTACACACATTTACACTATAAATTGATACTTAGTGAGTGTTTGCCTTCCTATTGTCCGTTCATATTGTAACTATAACAACCATGTCTTAGTTCTCGCTGCTGCATGACAATTTTCCGTGGTAATGTTCACGGTTTTAAACGATCAAGAAATGGGAACTCAAAAAAAAAAAAATGGCCGCAAGTTTTAACTATGATTTAAATAAATATATTTACGAATAATATAGAATTAAATTTTCCTGTATAAATATTTTTCCAACATTGTCAATTCACAACTATATTAGAAGTTGAGGAAGAAATTGTCTTCTGTAATTTACGTGTTTTGTTTGTCTAAAAAATGGAAAATTACGACCATTTGCTGTCTTAATTTGATATACTGTGTGTACAATAACCTAACATATGGAGACATTTTTTTTTGGAATTAGATCAAATTCCATTCTCAGTTCCAGGTAATCTATGCGTTGTTAACAATAAGGCAATCACATCTTCCTTTTTTAATTGGCTCGCCTCAGTGCAAGCAGTTTTTAAGCTCATTCCCAGGTCTTTTTGATGCGCGCCAGCCACATATTAAGAAGCGGAAAAAGCCCTGGGAACGAGATTGGGCAGCTTCGACAATATCCCTGCTAGTAGTTGTTATAAAATTTATATGTTATAAATTGGAAGATGGGGGTATTAATGTTTTTAAACTTCGTTCCCAGGATTTGTTAGGTATATTAGGACACAATCCGTCCCGAGGGACGAGTTACAATTTTTGCCTTTTTTCGGCAGACAATCCTTTCCTTGATATACATTTGTTGCTTTTTTTGGCTAACAAACCCTTTCTCAGAGATTTTTTTTCACACTAAAAACGAGAAAACTACAATTTTTCATTCTTTATGAGCCGAAGACGCGAGACAGTATTCTAACGCGTAAGTATAAACACACATCCGTGGAACACATCGTGTTTTAGCAAGTGACTGTAAAAAGTTCTTTGAAAAGACATCTGAATTTTTAAATATTACGAATACAACTCATTTAAAGTCAGGAAATATCCAGGCTGAAAGTATGTATCTTGTAAAAAAGACGAATTGTTTGAATTTTATGCTGGGAAAAACCCGGGCAGAAAAAGAGTTGCGAAAATCGTAAGAATATTTCGTAAAAATTTATCTCTTCATAATTTTATAATTCCCTATAAAAATAAGTACTGAATTTACCTTTCCTTTCCATCATTTTTTGGGGGTTTAAAACCTGGATTCGCGCCTGGAATGTGCACATGAAGAAGGCCAGGTCTTTATCTCAATCTCCACCCCCTTCCTTCTAACTTGCCCCCCCCCCCCCCCCAACTAGTATACCTTTTTAAAAAAGCCTGGGTATAGTACAATATTTCGTGTCTTTTTAACACGGAAATCATAAACAAAGAAAGCTACCAAATCGCCGCGCGACTAGAAGTGTGGTAAGTCGTCCACGTATTACTTCCTGAATATAAAGGAGATAACGTATTCAACATGCGTTAGACCTATGTACGTTCCCAAGCCTTGTGGAGATAATGATTTCCTATTCTCCATGTAGCACACTGTAGTGAGGCTCATCAATGTCTGTTGTCGAGTGTAGCAAGCCCTTTCTTTCCTTGTAGTACAATGTAGTAAAGCGTAATTTCTCGTAGCCATGTGTAGCAGTACGTTATTTCCTGTAGCGGGCCGTAGTAGAGCGTATTTCTTTGTAGTAGAGCGTAGTAGCCTGTAGTAGAGCGTATTAGAGCGTATTTCTCTGTAGTAGAGCGTATTTCTTTGTAGTAGAGCGTAGTAGCCTGTAGTAGAGTGTAGTAGCTTGTAGTAGAGTGTAGTAGCCTGTAGTAGAGCGTAGTAGAGCGTATTTCTCTGTAGTAGAGCGTATTTCTCTGTAGTAGAGTGTAGTAGCCTGTAGTAGAGTGTAGTAGCTTGTAGTAGAGCGTATTTCTCTATAGTAAAGCGTATTTCTCTGTAGTAGAGTGTAGTAGCCTGTAGTAGAGTGTAGTAGCTTGTAGTAGAACGTATTTCTCTGTAGTAGAGCGTATTTCTCTGTAGTAGCTTGTAGTAGAGTGTAGTAGCTTGTAGTAGAGTGTAGTAGCCTGTAGTAGAGCGTATTTCTCTGTAGTAGAGCGTATTTCTCTGTAGTAGAGCGTAGTAGCCTGTAGTAGAGTGTAGTAGCTTGTAGTAGAGTGTAGTAGCCTGTTGTAGAGCGTAGTAGAGCGTATTTCTCTGTAGTAGAGCGTATTTCTCTGTAGAAGCTTGTAGTAGAGTGTAGTAGCCTGTAGTAGAGCGTAGTAGAGCGTATTTCTCTGTAGTAGAGCGTATTTCTCTGTAGTAGAGTGTAGTAGCCTGCAGTAAAGTGTAGTAGCTTGTAGTAGAGCGTATTTCTCTGTAGTAAAGCGTATTTCTCTGTAGTAGAGTGTAATAGCCTGTAGTAGAGTGTAGTAGCTTGTAGTAAAACGTATTTTTCTGTAATAGAGCGTATTTCTCTGTAGTAGCTTGTAGTAGAGTGTAGTAGCTTGTAGTAGAGTGTAGTAGCCTGTAGTAGAGCGTATTTCACTGTAGTAGAGCGTATTTCTCTGTAGTAGAGCGTAGTAGCCTGTAGTAGAGTGTAGTAGCTTGTAGTAGAGTGTAGTAGCCTGTAGTAGAGCGTAGTAGAGCGTATTTCTCTGTAGTAGAGCGTATTTCTCTGTAGTAGAGTGTAGTAGCCTGTAGTAGAGTGTAGTAGCTTGTAGTAGAGCGTATTTCTCTGTAGTAGAGCGTATTTCTCTGTAGTAGAGTGTAGTAGCCTGTAGTAGAGTATAGTAGCTTGTAGTATAGCGTATTTCTCTGTAGTTTAATTGCTATGGTTCTGAAGCAACAACACGAAAGCAAACAACAACAATGACAGATAATGTTAGAAGTATATTTCTCTTGTTTCATGTCATAACTACACTTGAGTTTGGGGAAAGGGGGGGATGTCAGGTTTGGTATCAGGGGGGCCCAAACCAGATGCGTGTGTTTCCATCCTTACCCTTAGTAAGACGTATCTCGTGGAAACGTCTGCGTATCTCGTGGAAACACCTGGCTATCTCGTGGAAACGCTTACACTCAGCAAATCTCGTGGAAATGCCTACATCTCAGCAACTCGCTTGGAAATTGCCTATATCTGAGCGACTCACTTGGAAATCGCCTACACCTCAGCAACTCGCTTGGAAATTGCCTACATCTGAGCGACTCACTTGGAAATCGCCTACACCTCAGCAACTCGCTTGGAAATTGCCTACATCTCCGCGACTCACTTGGAAATCGCCTACACCTCAGCAACTCGCTTGGAAATTGCCTACATCTCCGCGACTCACTTAGAAATCGCCTACACCTCAGCAACTCGCTTGGAAATTGCCTACTACCTGCTATGGCGTATCTCGTGGAAACGCACCTCATTTGTTAGGGAAACAAACGCATCTTCATCCCATTTGGCTGACGAAGGAAGCCCGACATCCCCACCAGCGCGGGTCAACACTGCTTCTACCTCTGGACAAAAACTTGGCAATCGCAAGTAGCCAAATTTGGATCACCAAGAAAACCTTGAGGCAAGAGCACTGGTGTAAGCGAGCGCGCGTCTTTGATGCCATATGATCCCTCCATATTGCGTTGTAGATTGTTGCGTGTTGTAGTTCGTAGTATCGTTGCGTGTTATAGTTCGATGTAGAAGACCCTCTGGGGCTACATCAATTGGTATCGTATGCACTCGTCATGTGTCGGATGATGGTCCGGTTATCGAGTTAACATAAGAGTCGTGGTTGATTGTAGGATTAGTTAATATGGTGACAGTTGTGGACATTGATGCCAGTACATGAAGTGATTGATGTACATAAAAGAAAAAGAAAAATATATAATAACAGGGTGGGTGGGTGGTCAAACCAAACTATTAGCAAAATGTGATGATGGAAACTAGTTGACTTTAGCTGCTCTCATTTTATAGGTAGGCAAGGCAATCTTAGGGGCCTGGATCTACAACAGTATTGGTTAGTTACCTTGAGGGCCCCTAGTGTTCATGCCCTGTGACCACCCTTTTCACTAGTCTACCATTCTAGATTTGGAAGAACATTGAGTTTCTAAAGTATATCCTTCAATGATGCTAGTAGCCATCTTTGTTGACACTTGAATACTGAATGCAATCAAAGCTAAGCCTCTCAACAAGGTATAAGTACTTACTTCAGGAACCGCAATTAACATGTGGTGAACTGTTGGTCCACCACCATTTAATTGCTATGGTTCTGAAGCAACAACACGAAAGCAAACAACAACAATGACAGATAATGTTAGAACTATATTTCTCTTGTTTCATGTCATAACTACACTTGAGTTTGGGGAAAGGGGGGGGGGGGTGTCAGGTTTGGTATCAGGGGAACCCAAACCAGATGCGTGTGTTTCCATCCTTACCCTTAGTAAGACGTATCTCGTGGAAACGTCTGCGTATCTCGTGGAAACACCTGGCTATCTCGTGGAAACGCTTACACTCAGCAAATCTCGTGGAAATGCCTACATCTCAGCAACTCGCTTGGAAATTGCCTATATCTGAGCGACTCACTTAGAAATCGCCTACACCTCAGCAACTCGCTTGGAAATTGCCTACATCTGAGCGACTCACTTGGAAATCGCCTACACCTCAGCAACTCGCTTGGAAATTGCCTACATCTCCGCGACTCACTTGGAAATCGCCTACACCTCAGCAACTCGCTTGGAAATTGCCTACATCTCCGCGACTCACTTAGAAATCGCCTACACCTCAGCAACTCGCTTGGAAATTGCCTACTACCTGCTATGGCGTATCTCGTGGAAACGCACCTCATTTGTTAGGGAAACAAACGCATCTTCATCCCATTTGGCTGACGAAGGAAGCCCGACATCCCCACCAGCGCGGGTCAACACTGCTTCTACCTCTGATCAAAAACTTGGCAATCGCAAGTAGCCAAATTTGGATCACCAAGAAAACCTTGAGGCAAGAGCACTGGTGTAAGCGAGCGCGCGTCTTTGATGCCAATTGATCCCTCCATATTGCGTTGTAGATTGTTGCGTGTTGTAGTTCGTAGTATCGTTGCGTGTTATAGTTCGATGTAGAAGACCCTCTGGGGCTACATCAATTGGTATCGTATGCACTCGTCATGTGTCTGATGATGGTCCGGTTATCGAGTTAACATAAGAGTCGTGGTTGATTGTAGGATTAGTTAATATGGTGACAGTTGTGGACATTGATGCCAGTACATGAAGTGATTGATGTACATAAAAGAAAAAGAAAAATATATAATAACAGGGTGGGTGGGTGGGCAAACCAAACTATTAGCAAAATGTGATGATGGAAACTAGTTGACTTTAGCTGCTCTCATTTTATAGGTAGGCAAGGCAATCTTAGGGGCCTGGATCTACAACAGTATTGGTTAGTTACCTTGAGGGCCCCTAGTGTTCATGCCCTGTGACCACCCTTTTCACTAGTCTACCATTCTAGATTTGGAAGAACATTGAGTTTCTAAAGTATATCCTTCAATGATTCTAGTAGCCATCTTTGTTGACACTTGAATACTGAATGCAATCAAAGCTAAGCCTCTCAACAAGGTATAAGTACTTACTTCAGGAACCGCAATTAACATGTGGTGAACTGTTGGTCCACCACCATTTAATTGCTATGGTTCTGAAGCAACAACACGAAAGCAAACAACAACAATGACAGATAATGTTGGAAGTATATTTCTCTTGTTTCATGTCATAACTACACTTGAGTTTGGGGAAGGGGGGGGGATGTCAGGTTTGGTATCAGGGGAACCCAAACCAGATGCGTGTGTTTCCATCCTTACCCTTAGTAAGACGTATCTCGTGGAAACGTCTGCGTATCTCGTGGAAACACCTGGCTATCTCGTGGAAACGCTTACACTCAGCAAATCTCGTGGAAATGCCTACATCTCAGCAACTCGCTTGGAAATTGCCTATATCTGAGCGACTCACTTGGAAATCGCCTACACCTCAGCAACTCGCTTGGAAATTGCCTACATCTGAGCGACTCACTTGGAAATCGCCTACACCTCAGCAACTCTCTTGGAAATTGGAAGACAATTTTTTAGATATTAACTCACATAATGTGTTAATGCACAACAACAACTAGTAACGATTCGGTCAATTTATAAAACATCAATTAATATGAATCTACTTTAAGAACTAATAAGCACTATTGATTGTTTCTTGCTTGGATCTGTGAAACGAGGCCTTGCGTTTTTGAGATTTATTTTGTTGATTTGTACAAAACAATGTGCTGGGAATGGCAGGATCATATCATTACATGTTATAACACCACTGTGTTAGCAGTCTATTTGAAACAAGATTTCTCCAGTACAATTGCTAGTCCACTTTACTAATTGTTAATAATGGTGAAATCTAAAATTCCACAAAACACTGACAGTCATGTGTATTAATTTCGAGACCACTGTTGATCCTTATTTTGTAAATTCATAGAATAATTTTTCTAATTACCTTTGTAGAGAACAAAGAAAGGGCTAAGTAACTGTTTCAGTATACAAGGTGTTGTGAGAATGCATTAGTAGCTTTGAGATCCTACTGAAGTTCTTATTTGTTTCTCCAATAACCTATCCAAGTCTGATTTCTAATTTTACTTTCTTATAACTATGTAACTGTACACTGTGGATGAGTAAATTATCAATGCTCATTCACCCAACTAACAGTTGACTTTCACAGTGTGACATCCGTGCACAAAAAGTTCAATAATTCTCTACAAAATATATAGCCATTTAAAAAAGTGAGTTCGAAAGAGAACTTGAAACTAGCCTTATTCTTAGGGCTGTTGATAGCTGAAAGAAAAGTGAACCACACGGCCAATCCTACCAAAATACAGAGACGGATTGCAAAATCTATTGTTTTGTAATTTTTCATTTCATAAGAAGGGCCTAGTTCCAAAGTTTCTTAATTAGTTTCTTAATTTCAAATTTTACGCGATGGAATGTTTGAAAGTTACTCGTCTGCAGTAAAATTGCAATGACCTTGTAAATTGAGCGCATGTTTTATTGATGGTTGGATGGTGTCTATCAGAAATAGACATAGAATGTAGTAGTAAAAGTTTCTTGATTTTGGTTTCTACATGTAGGTTTCTTATAAAAAAAAAACGTGTATAGGGATTCAAATTTTGTGCAATTAGACGATATCAGGCTGTGAAATTTTTACAACGCATAGGCTAAAGTAAAGAAAGTAAAGTTGTAATGTATACAAAGCCCATACATATTATATGAGAAATACTTTATGGAAGTAATATTAGAGTTGAATTTCATGACATCAGGGCATGTCTGATTTAGAATACATACATTAAAACTAGGATTTAAAAAATTTGAAAGCAAGCATGGATATTTCCTAATGTATAAGTCGAATTACCAAAATTAGAAAGCCTGAAAGTTTTTTCTACCCAATCGTTGCATTAAGGACTATTCTCAATTAAGTCTAATTTTACATAATTATAAACAGGAGTTTGACATTTGCCGAAAAATATCATTTCATCTGTTGTCACATGACTAATTATCAGTACTTGCATAAAATTGTTTATAAATTTGGCTTCTGTCTATTGTATTCCTTGCACTTATAAATACTACGAGCTTTATGTAAAATATTTAGACTGAAGATGACATTAGGGTATAGGTGTATTAAAATAAAATTTGAGATGTTATTAAATTTTTAGTTATTATTCTTATAATGCAATGAACGTCATAAACCATAGCACAAGAATGGCCTGATCAATTTTGGTAAAAGAAGCATCAAGAAGCCCCTTCTCACTATGAATGTTTCGCAATATAGAATTCCTGAAATGGAAAGCCTGACCATATTTTTACCCCCACTCAGTCTGCAACTAGGACCCTGTCTAAAAGAAAATTATTTCCTGATTTCACACGCGCAGTTGATCAAATTTACACAATTATAAAAAAAAATGTGTGACGACTGCAAAACAAATTTTTTATTTATTATTCTCACAACCCAGTGAACGTCATAAAGTCATAGCAAAAGAAATGCCTGACCACACAAATTTTGGTAAAAGCATAATGTTAGCTAATATGTGTTCCTTTATTATTGAAGAAACCCTGTTGCTACCATGGATGTTTGCTACTACAAATAAAATTGCTAAAGAGGGAAGCCTGGCCATTTTCTACCACCAATCACTCTGCATCCAGGGCCCTGCCAATAAGGTCATTGTCATTTCAAAACACTCAATTAAATCCTGTTTTAAATTGACTGAAAGTCATGCACCTGGCACAAGAGTCCCTGATTGGACACAAAATTTGCATTCAGCGTCGATGTTTGATTGTTTCCGTTAAGTCATCTTAGGAGCTAAACTTAGGAGGCTTTTTGACTTAAGGCAACGTCTTTGACTTATTCACAGATATTTAGATTGATTTTAAGCTATATTTTGTTAGAAAAAAAAATTTGTTCAAATTTTCATTGTTCTAAGAATTGTGTTCCTACCAATCCAGCCTGGTAATGGTTCTTAAGTTTTGCCATTCTGAGCCAGAGAAAGAACCTTTCACAAGCATCCCTAAGCGTCATCTTAGAATTTCAATTGCTCTTATAAGATACTCAGGCTTAAATATGCTTAAGTTATGCTTGATGGTAAAAGATTTACCGGAATACGCTTATGAAAAAGATGATCAGGCCCAAGATATACTTATATATTTGAAAAAAAAATTGCATTAAGTTTTTAACATCAGTAATTACAACTTAAATGTCACTACCTACTGGTTAAAACAGACACAAAAAACAAGAAAAAACACCCACGAAACAAAACATAAAAACTCAACAACATTTTCTTAGGCTTCACATAATGCTTAGTATATATATGCTTAAAATGACTAAATCCGAGCTCAAGGATGCTTATAAATGCCATGCTTATAGACGAAACATGTATAGGAATTGGACCTTCACATATAGAAAATCTTGATCTGCAGTTCAACCACTAAAGGAATTCATAATAAAGCAGCTTATGTGTAAAACGGGGCAGCTAGGGAATACGAAGGGGTGTGTTTATATATGTGTGGAGCTTGAAATAAAGCAAAATGAGCCACAACATATAGGTTTGCCTGTTAAAATAAGGATCTGCTAGGTAATCCTACCTCACCACGACTCGCAATGTTAGCTTTTTGTAGCCCTTACTAGTGTTACATTACTTAGTATTAACAAATGTAAAAAGATAATAGAAAATAAAAAAACGGTACAAAGTTGAACTTATCCTACTTGCATAAAATCCATAATGGCTACCAGAATTGCATTACTAATTTGGATAACTAAACTCCCTATTCCAAAATGCCTTACTCTGCTAACCAGATTGTTCAGAAAGAAGTGTCCATGTGCTATATTAATGATGTGCCTAGAGCTCACAGTTGCATGAGACATGCCCTTTTTCCTTGTATAGTTCAAAAGTGACATTTTCTTAACTTTCCTAACATGAACAGATAATAAATAGTATGAATAGAACTGACCTGGCTACATGCAATGTCTCTTCTGATGAAGTATCCAAGGCTTTTTACCTGATGCCTGCCTTGCTTTTGTCTATCCAATCCCAGTTTAATCATCACTGATTCCAGGTCCTTCTCCTCTAAAACCGACAGCATTCCACATACTTCTGAGACAATTTTATCTTCTCCATCTCTTTCTTCCCTAGTGGGCACAGCATCTTTAAAGGTTATCAATTCCTGTGAAGCAGCAGCCATTATGAATCAAATCAGTCCAGCCATCACAAAGTAATCTTCCATTCTGTCGACACCCTCTTCTTCTTAAACCTCACACAGGGCACCAAATGTTAGAGGAGCCCACAGTTACAAACCAAACTATTAGCAAAATGTGATGATGGAAACTAGTTGACTTTAGCTGCTCCCATTTTATAGGTAGGCAAGGCAATCTTAGGGGCCTGGATCTACAACAGTATTGGTTAGTTACCTTGTGGGCCCCTAGTGTTCATGCCCTGTGACCACCCTTTTCACTAGTCTACCATTCTAGATTTGGAAGAACATTGAGTTTCTAAAGTATATCCTTTAATGATGCTAGTAGCCATCTTTGTTGACACTTGAATACTGAATGCAATCAAAGCTAAGCCTCTCAACAAGGTATAAGTACTTACTTCAGGAACCGCAATTAACATGTGGTGAACTGTTGGTCCACCACCATGAAGCGTATTTCTCTGTAGTAGAGTGTAGTAGCCTGTAGTAGAGTGTAGTAGCTTGTAGCAGAACGTATTTCTCTGTAGTAGAGCGTATTTCTCTGTAGTAGCTTGTAGTAGAGTGTAGTAGCCTGTAGTAGAGTGTAGTAGCCTGTAGTAGAGCGTATTTCTCTGTAGTAAAACGTATTTCTCCTTAGTAGAGTGTAGTAGCCTGTAGTAGAGTGTAGTAGCTTGTAGTAGAGTGTAGTAGCCTGTAGTAAAGAGTAGTAGAGCGTATTTCTCTGTAGTAGAGCGTAGTAGCCTGTAGTAGAGTGTAGTAGCTTGTAGTAGAGTGTAGTAGCCTGTAGTAGAGCGTAGTAGAGCGTATTTCTCTGTAGTAGAGCGTATTTCTCTGTAGTAGAGCGTATTTCTCCGTAGTAGAGTGTAGTAGCCTGTAGTAGAGTGTAGTAGCTTGTAGTAGAGTGTAGTAGCCTGTAGTAGAGCGTAGTAGAGCGTATTTCTCTGTAGTAGAGCGTATTTCTCTGTAGTAGAGTGTAGTAACCTGTAGTAGAGTGTAGTAGCTTGTAGTAGAGCGTATTTCTCTGTAGTAGAGTGTAGTAGCCTGTAGTAGAGTGTAGTAGCTTGTAGTAGAGTGTAGTAGCTTGTAGCAGAGCGTATGTCTCTGTAGTGAAACGTATTTCTCTGTAGTAGAGTGTAGTAGCCTGTAGTAGAGCGTAGTAGCCTGTAGTAGAGCGTATTTCTCTGTAGTAGAGTGTAGTAGCCTGTAGTAGAGTGTAGTAGCTTGTAGTAGAGTGTAGTAGCCTGTAGTAGAGCGTATTTCTCTGTAGTAGAGCGTATTTCTCTGTAGTAGAGTGTAGTAGCCTGTAGTAGAGTGTAGTATATTGTAGTAGAGTGTAGTAGCCTGTAGTAGAGCGTATTTCTCTGTAGTAGAGTGTAGTAGCATGTAGTAGAGTGTAGTAGAGCGTAGTAGAAAGTATTTCTCTGTAGTAGAGCGTATTTCTCTATAGTAGAGCGTAGTAGCCCGTAGTAGAGTGCAGTAGCTTGTAGTAGAGCGTATTTCTCTGTAGTAAAGCGTATTTCTCTGTAGTAGAGTGTAGTAGCCTGTAGTAGAGTGTAGTAGCTTGTAGTAGAACGTATTTCTCTGTAGTAGAGCGTATTTCTCTGTAGTAGCTTGTAGTAGAGTGTAGTAGCCTGTAGTAGAGTGTAGTAAGCCTGTAGTAGAGTGTAGTAGCCTGTAGTAGAGCGTAGTAGAGCGTAGTAGAAAGTATTTCTCTGTAGTAGAGCGTATTTCTCTGTAGTAGAGTGTAGTAGCCTGTAGTAGAGTGTAGTAGCCTGTAGTAGAGCGTAGTAGTAGAGCGTATTTCTCTGTAGTAGAGTGTAGTAGCCTGTAGTAGAGTGTAGTAGCCTGTAGTAGAGCGTAGTAGTAGAGCGTATTACTCTGTAATAGAGTGTAGTACGCTGTAGTAGAGCGTAGTAGCCTGTAGTAGAGCATAGTAAAGCGTACCTGGCTGTAGTAAAGCGTATTTCTTTGCATAAAACCAAAGTACGGATGCATTTCTTTGTAGTAGAGTGTGGTACGGCGTCTTTTTCTAGTGTTGTGCAACATAGTCATCCACTTTTAGAATGGGACTAAAAAGCCAATTACAATTCATCACTGTACAAACTCTATTTAAAAAAAAGAAATTATTCACAGAGCCAAGATTATGGTTAAAAAACGCAGGGGCTCACAGCAGTAAAGCTTCATACAAATAGTTTCAAAAAATATTCTAACTATTCAGTCAAAGTGAACTGGCGAAAACGGCGTACAAAAGACTACCATCGCCATAATGGTCTCGCATTATATAAAAACGGAACAAAATCTGGACATGTTACCACAAAGAGCTTTTGATCAACAAATAAAGTGTAGTTGGTAGATAAACAAGGCATAATGGGTGATTCGCCATTGTTCATCAGAATATCACATACAAAGAAGCAATTTAGCAGACCCGCTTAAATATTCCTTTTCAACTTCACATCTTGTGTTCTACTGTGCTCACCCAACGAGTTTGAAATACCTAGAATGCACACCATGGCCCCCCAATACAGCAAAAAGTGTTTATCCATACATGATCAGTTTGTTTGAGCCTTACAGAATACATCACAAGCAATGTATGTTCCAAATACCATTAGTGAAGGCGAGTGATCAGTATTACGTAAGAGATACGCTTGTTTCCGTAAATTAGACCTTTGATAAAAATTTAGAAAAAAGCTCCTGTTTTAGAAGCAATCCATACATCACAGATTCGGTTGTTTCAGTAAATTAGACCTTTGATAAACATTCAGGAAAGAGCTCCTGTTTCTAGAAGCAATCCATACATCTCAGATTCAGTTGTTTCGGTGGATTGGGCCATTGTTAAGCATTCAGGAAAAAGCTCCTGTTTCTAGAAGCAATCCATACATCACAAATTCGGTTATTTCGGTAAATTGAGCCATTCATAAACATTCAGGAAAAATCTCCTGTTTCTAGAAGCAATCCATACATCACAGATTCGGTTATTTCGGTAAATTGAGCCATTGATAAACATTCAGGAGAAAGATCCTGTTTCTAGAAGCAATCCGTACATAATAGATTTGGTTGTTTCGGTGAGCTAGGCCATTGATAAAAATTCAGGAAAATGGTCATGTTTCTAGAAGCAATCTATACATAACAGGTTCAGTTGTTTTTGTGAATTGGGCCTTTCATAACCATTTAGATAATGTTTTTGTAGCATTCAATTTTGGCCGGAAAATAAAATTTCAGAACAAAAGTTACCGAATTTGGCGCTTGTCTATGATAGTATCAGTTAAACGCTCCATGTTTCTCTTGTTTCGTTCAATTTTGACAATAAAATGAAATTTCAGAACAAAAATCACCGAAGTCGGCACTTGTCTATGGCATTATCAGTTAAGCGCTCCATGTTTCTCTCGTTTCGCTTAATTTTGGCCGGAAAATGAAATGTGTATAAGGTATTGTCACATATACGAACTCTACTTGTCTTGTTTCGATGAATTAAGACCTGAATACTTTTGTATATACCGATTATCTCTTGGTTGAACGAAACCTTTTTTTGTTTCACAACATTAAAACTTGTTAACATATACCGGAGCGAAGTTTAGGCAAATATGTATCACGCCGTCTTCGTTAAGGATTAATCTGTTATGCTTTCGAATATAGAAGAATCCGTTTTTTGTGAAACAATTGTTAATATATATTGAACGATTGTAGTTTGTAGTTGTAGTTTCTTGATGAATGAGTTATACTTTCAGGTTTATTGAATGGTTTTATGATGGTTCTAATAATGTATATGAATGTACCGACAGTAACTCAAAATGTCTTTGTAGTTTCCTCAAATACTTATTTTTTTCTAGAAATATGCTCATGCACTACGAAATCAAAACCATTAGCATCCGTGGCATCACAGAATGTTTCACAAGAAGATTGCTACTTCTTTATATATTGCTTTTTGTTAGTATAGGAAGTTTTTTATATGATAACTTCAAAACAAATATGATCAAGCTTGTGGCCATCCTTTTTTATATATTACATAGCATGCCGGGAATGATATTTTGAAACATTCACTTTCCGTTTGATAGCCCATTGTGATTGATTTCAATTTATTTCCACAAAAGAATATATATAATACAGTATCACGTATGAGGTGTGCTAGTTTTATGTATACTATACGTCTTGTATTAGTCTAAGAAGCAATTAACTACTTGTTAAAAAGGGAAAAATATATATTCTACAAATAGTTGAAATATAGTATAGAGCTAATAGTTTTTCTCTTCTTGATTGAAGTAGAATGAAAAGTCCTTGCAGGCTAAAAGATTTCGGAACAAATTCCATTTATTTTATTCCCTTTATAGTTCAGAAACATACTTTAATGACTTGACACAAGTTGATCATATAAATTGATTACAAACAATAGAACATACTGCGTGGATTGAGTGAGAAGGAGAAGGAGAAAACGAAGGAGGAAAAAGCCCGTTTAAACAAGATTTCGGATACGATACGAAATCTTAAAAAAAATATGTAATCCCGGAAAAGAGCTATGGTGGTTCAAATAATAAATACAGACGATAAAAGCTACATTATTCCGTGTCACTGTCTGAGCCGGACAGGGAAAAATCGCATTCACTGTCACTGTTTTTGTCGATCAAATCATCTTCATTGTCTATAGCAGATATGTTTTGATCAATGGCAATAACACCCGCAAATTCCTGACACCCTTCCAACAGTTGCCTTTCCGCGAAGTTCATGCCTCTCTTCAGGATTAACCTTTTCGCCATTGGTAAGCACTGAAATATAAAACAAATGTCATAGCGAAGCATTTGAGAAACCATATCTAATCCTAAGTTTTAAAACTGCAACAGCTGTTGTCAAGATATCCCAATCAGAAGCACACAATAAAGAAGAATCCTGTACATTTGACAAAACCAAAAAAATAAATATAAACTAGCACAATTAGGCAAAAGAAGCATTCACCATACCTCATTCGCATAAAAGTTGGAGCTATTGACATCTATCTCATTTTCCAATTATTCCATAATATCTTTGTAAAAAAGCTAGTAGCTAGACATTTCTTTTTTGAGTATGCCGACTTCTTCTTCACATCTTTTCAACAGCTCATTTTCGTTGTTGCCACTATTTTTTAAACCCTACAGTACCTCAATCCGAATGTTTTCACAATGAGTGTAAAATCATGATATATGAAGTGTCAAGAAATGTAACAACAATTCTACTTACCATCAATTCCTGTATTTTCCATCCATGGGAAATCGAAGTCACTGTCTTCGCCAGACTTCTCCTCAACACGAGGTACACCAATGTCCCCGCAATGGTGTTATAACATTTCATGAAGTCTACCCATGATAGTTGAGAACTGTTTTGTGATGGCGGCATTTTACCCAAAAAATCCAATGCTAATTGAATGTGTTCCTTCAAATCTGAAAAAGTAGAAAATAAAGTGGGATGACACAACATGTATCAACAAAATCGTATTGGAGTATGTTTCACTATCCAAAATTCAGAATAACAAACAAATTTTTTTTGAATATCAAGCCAAAAAAATCTGCAAATAAATTGACTTATATTTTGAGATAAAAATATAGTATGTTACCTAATTCTAATAACCATATCATAATACTGTATGTATTTAGAAATAAAAACACATTGAGCAAAATATTTCAGCATCAAGCCTTCGTTGTAAAATTTAAAAACTTTAAAAATTGTAAAATTTAAACCCTCTACTTCTATTTTATACATAAACAGTATTGGCTCGCAAGTTTTACTATACCATACAATATAATTTTCAACATTTATAATTTTTATCAACGTCTCCACAGATTTACATACTATGTAATTCAATTCTCCTTTTATTATCTGCCTTCTTTGTTTCTTGTTTGTCCTTATATGCATTGCTTCTGCCCATGAAATAAGGTGTCGTTGTCCTTTTCGCTTGCTGTTGTTATTTTTAAGTTTTTCACGGAGCAACTTTTCCATTTTGCTAGCAGGATAATTCTTTGTTGAGATCCACTCTAGATCTTTTTCATGAAACAAGAAGATATATTCAGATGATAGAATATATCTTACCTACTTTAATCATAGAAACTTTGCAAGATTGAATTGAATTGAAGAAAAGTGAAATTAAATTTCATGAAATAAATTTTCGCCATGGCACCATTGTGTGATTGTTTCATGAAAAGTACATACACATTTTCAATGTGTTTATTGAAATTTCAACACGTTCTTGTTTCAATTATTCCTTTTGAAATTTACTATATTGATCAGGAAGGAACCATTTTTAGCTGGAAATATACTTGTTCTGCACTTCACTCACAAGTTACCTAGTGTACCTAGTGTAGATATACAACCACCTTCAATCTACATTCGCTCAGCGTTCATTTTTTTAAATCATGGAACAATATTCAGCAAACTTTCCCAACAAACTATCTGATTCTGATTACTTAAGTCTCAAATGATCTTCCATTATAGAACACTTCATAGACTGTTATTAAACAATTGATATTTTATACTCTTAGCCTTTTACTTTGTGCAATTTTAGTACTATACTGTGAGTTCCTGTGTTATGGTAGTTATCCTTTTTAAGCAATTTAGTTTTTTGCGGTTGTCTATACCATGGCAAAAAACTCTGTTTGTGAGTGACCACGGTAAAATACACAGTATGGATTGGTGGCCCCCTAACTCACCGCTGGAGGCAAGAAAGAAGGTAAGATAACTCTTGTACGCGCCTAACTGGCTGGCCATCTCCAAAACCAACCCCCACCCCTCCCCCTCCTAACTAATGACGGCAGTTTATTATTTTCCACTTTCATATTAGAATCTTGATTACCTGTAAATAAACATTAGCTACTTCCCCTAAACGACTATCGTGCAGATAAACGCACAGTTCTGTGAAAAACGAGTCTGTCTAGCCATAAATTTAGCCAGGAGACCCAACGTTGTCCCTTCATACCGCCTTTATGATCAATTTTTTCTTTCTCTATCAAAGAAAGCTTAAATAACTAGGCTAGCCATAAAGTATGATATGAAATGTTATGGAAGGTTGAGCTGGGTATCCTGGCTACAGCCTCAGTCTAGTGTAAGTGGCGGCTTCTCAAGTTTGTAGATACCTGATGATGACGTAAATAAATAAATCTTAGTGTTATATTTCCTTGTCTGAAAACAGGGAAGAGGGTGGGGAACAAGGATGCAGTAGTCCGTAAACCGCGGAGCGCCCTACAGTGCAGCGGATAGACGCAGCAGCGATGCGCTCCGTCCTGACATTGGTCACCAGGTCTCTATATTATATGGACTCTCGGATCTCCTGAAAAAATCATCATTATATCCATTTTTCATACATATGGTCAATATATCAATTTTTAGAAGCCCGTTCATTCCAGTGCATATGGACATAATATCCATTCTACATTATCGATATATTGTCCGTTTTTTTATAGTGAGTATGTTGTAAAAACAAAGCCCTTAGAAGTCAAAAAAGTCATAAGGAGAACATTTTAAACCTTGTCAAAACCCAACAACTTTACTATTCAAATCTGACTGTTCAAATCTTCGTTGTCGAACCATTAAACAGCAATGTAAAGAGCCTTAACTTTTGATTAATCACGGTAGAAAAATTCGAAAGAGCTTAAATTTCTGATTTGTTTCCATTTTAAAAAAGCAGCAAAAGATAAATAAGAATCTCCTCCATATCGTTACTTATCGGTACTGGCATGGACAGAACTTGATGATGTGGTTACAAAAGACTGGGTAACAAAGCGTACGGCGGTTCTTATTATCAAAGGCAATTAAAAATAATTAAAATACCGCGGATATCGAATTGAACCTTCGATTTTTTTGCAGATTTTGGGCGAGATTAATGGAGTTTATTCTATTACACCGCAATTTTGCACACAAAAAGACAGAATAAGGGTATTACTGTATGAATTATAAATTTTGAATTGATTTGGATTATTGTTTGTTGCAGTATGAAACTAATTACTGCACACCATGTTGTTCTTCAATTTGAACTACCACCTTTTAAAGATGGATTGGATTCGAAGCAATAACTTTCATAGTCTTACAACAATAGACATAATTTACGTGGAATTCACAAAATTCAATGTCACTTCAAATAAAAACTAATCATAAAGCTTGTTGTTACAAAATTAATTGTGAGTTAAAAACCCTAGCTAAGTTGTCTCCTTGAATTAACAAACTTTAGACTTTCGCCAAAGTTTTTATTAAAGTAAAGGGTGTAGCCAGCTATTTGAAAACTTTGTTGCAGCCAACTGGTATTCGGCTATTTTCGCTTTTTAGCCAGATTTTGTAAAAAATTCACGTTAATTTAATGTCCCTTATTAAAGTGTAACGTAAATATCCAGGACGTTTAAAAAGTTACTGTATTTTTCTGACATCGCAACAGCGATTATAGCCAGGGACGAGGTTGTATTATTATAACCTCGCTACGGACGACGTTGTACTTATATAACATAACACATGTTAACCTGGGAAGAGGCCAGGGAAGGGCTACAAAAAGTTAGTATGTATCAGCATGCTCGGCAGCATGACTGCATGTATTAATGTAACTGTGTCTCTTTTATTACTTGCAGAGTAATGAATTACCCAATGGGTTATTGCATATGCTTGTCATTCATAAAACAACTCATCCATCCATACCGTACGCATTTAATTTTTTGCAACGTGAAATTCATCCTTAAACAAAATTTAAAATTCTGGTTAAATACTGAGAATTAAAACGCAAAGGCCTACTAAATATCTCGATTAACATTTAAGGTCTTTTTTTGATCATATGAAACGTGTACAACTGTTCTAAATTTTAACGAGTTTGTTCGGAAACGCATGCCGTACAAAAAAGCAAGGGGAAACTTTATTCTAGTCAGTACACAAGCAAGCGAATTGAATTAAGTAATTGGGAAAGATGTCCTATTAGGGTAAATATTTAGGCAAGTAGCCAGGCCCATCCATACCTACCTACAATCTATAAAATCTGTAAAATGTACTTCTTGAAGGATCACATGATACCTCATAATTGTATTTTCCTTAACTGAGAGACCTAAACCATCCTAATTATTCATATTAACACACGTAGTCAATGATTTTTCACGATTTTGGTCTTTTTTTGTCAAGTCTGTAAATTACACTAAATCTGGTCTGTAAAATATACATTTATACAAGTAGTGATCATACTATTATGTCTCTTTAATAATATTCGCATTTTTTATATGATCGTTTTTGCTATTTTGGACATATTTTGTGCTTGGTCTGGAAATTACAAAGAATCTGGTCCGTAAAATGTTCTTCTTGAAGGATCACGTGATACCTCATAATTCATTTTTAAACTAAGTGGTATTTTAAGTAGCCTAGTTATGCATTAGCGTGTGTTTTATTGACGATTTCCTGTTATATTCCTAAAATTTATGACCATATTTGGTAATGTAATTTTGCGCATGCGCAATAGCATTTGGTAAAATATACGAAGTAATCATATAGTACTTATCTTTCTCTGTATTTCTACCAAATTTTAGCCCAACTTGATAATTTTTTAGTGAACTATGCTGATCTGCATCATTCCATCATTTTTGCCTTTTTCAGAGCACCAAAAAACGCCTATTGGGCCGAAAATATTGCCAGTGTTTATTATGGAGGAATGCGCAGGAAATTGTCTAATTTTTTACTCCAATTAGGTATCTTCAAATCTTCATAACTTTGGAACGAAAAATGTTAGAAGGGTGAGTGACCCCTCGTTGGAAAGCACAATAATAGCTCTTTTACGTTAACATATAAGCTAAGCAAACAACGACGTTGTTAAAAATAGCCTGAACAGCCTATATTGATTGTCTTGTGAAGCTAAACAACACGTATAATATACGCAAACAACCTCGCGAATAAAGTTTACAAAAAGCTGTCTATCAAATTGTGATTTGTGTTACGAAGTTAGACACGACATATTTTGCTATTCAGATAGGCAATAATATTTGTTACGCACTACGCAGTTATTTTTCAAAATTGATTTGTGAGATCTTCTTGAACGGAAAATTCCTCGAAATTTCAATTTTCGTTGGGTCAGTCTGGGGTAAACTGACTGGCAGGAAGAAGAAAGACCACAAGCCCCAACTAAAATTTGCGAACCCCCCCCCCCAAAAAAAAAAACAAAAAAAACGGGGTATAAGAAAGTCACTCAGTGAGAAAAAGCAAATTAAAAAAAAAAAAATACGATCTTAATTGTTCGAAAAAAGAAATAGCTGCAGTTAAAAAATATATTACCAGAACTGTCACAAACAGCAAACTTCGATAAAAAGAATCCTGTACACTTATGGCGCGGAGACAAATAACAAGCAGGGAATCGGAGAATTACGTTTTTTTGGAGTGTTTCCGAAATCATATTTCTCTACGTTGGCGTGTCATTGGCGTAGCGAAAAGAATTTCGTTCTCGTCATTTTTTATATATGGTGGAGCGTCTTCGTTTGTCTCTTACGTATTGTTTGTTGGGGAGACCTTAATTCTGCCTATATTCACTTTTGAAAACTTTGGTTGAAACACCTTTTACTTTACCAGTCAGTCAAATAAAGCTTTTGAACACTTATCTTATCTTTTTAAAAAATTAACAAGATGCAGGCGCTGCATAAACTATCTCGCTATTAAAAATGCACAACTATGAAACATCCACAATGCGACCCAATTCTACAATTTCTGCTAACAAAAATACAGCCTATCATTCATGGTTAAAAGTCGCGCGGTTGAAACGTTTATGGTCTTAAATGACATTTAGGTGACAAAAAATCAAAATTTTAATGTCACCATCATGTTCGGCATACTTTTTTTGTTAACTTTGCCAAATTTTGTCTAAAATAAAGTAGTTTCAATTTTTGGACCAATTTTGGCCTAAAATGACATTTAGGTGACAAAAATCAAAATTATGATGTCACTATTATGTTCAGCATACTTTTTTTGTTAACTGTGCCAAATTTTGTCGAAAAAAATACCAATTTTGGCCTGAAACGTCATTTAGATGACTTCCAAGTACTTAGAGAGTTTAGGTAGGTACGAAGTTTAAATCTGTGACGTTGCAATTGACCATTTGGGACATTTAGTTTGTTACGAGTTGGAAGCCTATCCTCGCAGGCGAGATAGTAAAAAGAAAAAAAAAAAGTAAAAATAGTTACCAAGATGAGATTCGAACACACGACTACTCCCGTGTCGGTGCTCAGAGAGGCAAAAAATTTCCATTCTTGTAGGACACATTTGCGCTTTAATACAAGCTCACGAGCTTGTAACAAGGCAAAGCTTATTCTGATTAAAAAACAATTAGACAAGTAGCGAAACCTATCAATTCATCATTAAAAAAGGTATTTTGGGGAATAACCTTACGCAATATAAAAAAAAGAACAGAATAAAAAAACGGTCCAACGATCACTTTTTTCTACTCAAAAATCGAAAGGGCGAGTATGCATACATCAAAGATTTTGTTAAAGCTCTCTCGCACATTGTAGGAAGAAGCTCGCACCAAATGAAATGTTCAATGTTCTAGCAAGCGAATAAAAAACCCTTTCTTCTACTTTGTAAACAGGCAAGGGAGCAAAAGATCCTGACATACAACCTAAAAGATATCTGATAAAAACGCTATAAAAACGAAGTATTAAATCTCTTGGTCGGCCAATTCGAGAAAAGACTTTATTCCACTCAGAAAACAGGCACGAGAGTGTGAGACCCATCCATACATCATTTGAAATGAGAATTTTGGAAGTTGCCTTTCACGCTGAATAAAATGTTAGATATCCATCCATACACTACTAAAAGGAGATTTAGCTAGAAGCGAATCAAAAGCGAAACTTTATTCTACACCACAAAGAAGCAATCAAGAAGAAGACCCTACCAGATATGTCTAAAAACACTTCATTCCACTCAGATAACAAGCACGCGCGATAATATCAGATGTCCTAGCATGTGAATTCACGGGAAGACTTTATTCCACTCAGTAAGAAGCAGGAACAAGGGAGACCGATCCAAACCACCATACAATATTAAAAGGATATTTTGCAAAATACCTTCAGGCGGAAATACATACAGCATGTCCTAGCAGACCTGTGTATACAAAATTAGTTCTACTCAGTAAACAACCAAGCAAATGAGAGATCCATCCATGCATCATTTGAAAAACGCATTTTTTGAACTTACCCTTCGCGCGAATTAAAATATTTAGCACGCCAACCTTAGATGTTCTAACAGCTCAATTCACGGAATACTTTATTCAACGCAGTAAGAATGGAGGAATGTGGGACACCTATCCATAGATCTATCAAAAGAGAGATATTGAAACAAGCAGTAGATTTGAATAACTATCCATACACAAATAAAAACGATATTTTAGAAAAATACTTATGTGTGTCATTTGTTTTTTTTGCTGTTTATAGGAAGCAGTGTAATGTGATTTTGAACTTACAATATTTTTAAAACTAAAACCTCATGACAAAAATGATAAAAATGTATATGGACTTTTTTGGTTCGTAGCTGTTAGAAAAACTATTCGGAGGAACATAGTTATTAATATAGTGTAACTAGCTAAATAAAATTGAGTTATGACTGCATCTTTCACGTTTTACCGGCAATGTTACTTGTCTAAATTTATAGCGACGATATGGTTGCTACGAAGTTAAGTTATATTGTGGTGTACAAGGCCCGTTCTTAAGGCTCTCTAGCCATTGAACGCTACGACTTTCTCATAATAACCGGTTGAAAATAGCTATTAGTTAATAATAGTATGAATAGAATTTGATTTAGCTAATATTGGGTGTATTTCGACTCCTAAAAAGAAATAGTACTCTAGCATTTTTTTGCAAAACAGTAAAATTTGTTGAGTTACTTCTAAAAGGTTTTAGTAATTCTAATAGACTAAGGCAGTTCACAAGATAGTTAGCGTATTGCTCTGAATAGACCCGTCATCATGCTCCATCCATACTACACGAAGGTAGCATAGAAGCAGACAATATGTTACAAAAAAAAAATTTATGGTCATTTCCTTTTTTGAACATTATATTTAATTAAAACGTATATACAGTTGACTCTCTCTAATCCGAATCTCTATTATCCGAAACTTTCTATAATCCGAACAAATTAAAAGTCACCGTCAATTTTCCTTAAGAAACTCTCATAAGTTACTTTCTACTATCCGAATCTCTTTAATCCGAAAAAAAATTATCCCCCTTGAGATTCGGATTAGAGAGAGTCAACTGTACATACATTGCAATAAAATAATTTGTTGGTCTGTTTCTATACCGAAATATCGCCGCTTTATTAAAAGAAAAATGCTATTCTGGTGATGTCGACATAAGTATGATATATAAAGGTAGCAGAACTACTTTAGGATCCACTGACAGAGATGCGACAAGGTTAGATGAAAAGACTGAACGACTTCCTCGAACACATATGCATATAGACTTGATAAGCGCAAAACAAATGTTACGTCTTATACATGCTGAAATTTTTGAAAAATGATGTTTACGCTTTTCAGAAATCATTTCGGAAAGCCGAGTATAGAACTTTCGACACACGCGACCCATTCCGCCACACACGGATATCGCTAGTGGCTTTAAAGTTTCATGCTCTACTTAAAATAAGTTTATTGTAATTTTTCTTTTTTTTTTCCTGTTTATT
This sequence comes from Hydractinia echinata, assembly GCA_030067915.1. NCBI lineage: Eukaryota > Metazoa > Cnidaria > Hydrozoa > Anthoathecata > Hydractiniidae > Hydractinia > Hydractinia echinata. The sequence goes on from JASGCC010000068.1 coordinate 765,236, forward strand.
TACATCATATGCTTTTGGTAGCACACCTTAGCATCTAAAAATGCCATTTGACCAGTGTTCCAAAAACCTCTTGTGCATAAATAACTCTCGATTCCTGAGAAACATTCGCTGTCCACTCGTTGAATGGCTCACCAGGTAACTGTTGTAAACACGGTTCAATACGTACATCATGACAAACCTCTTTTAGTTACAACCCCGTGACATTACGGATTTCATTGTCTAAGCGAAACGAAGCCACATTTTTTGCAAGACAAAGCATGATCAATTGTGAACTTGAAATTCGAATCAGCGCCCAGAAGCATAGCTTGTTAATTGTGTATCCCTCGTTCCTTGAACGTAGTCAGTCAACTAGATACACTGCTTCCTGGTTGATATCGTTCGTTCTGATTTCCTGCTTACTCATTTCATTTCTGACATGATCGAGAATGACACTAATCTTAGCAATTTATTTTGTTTGATTGGTTTTTCTTTTGTTTCAATTCTGGATCTTCTTCATATTGTCGAGTCTGTTGTTTTATTTGTTTACCAAGATATTCAGTTATTTGTGATGAGTTTTAGAATGTTGGTATCTCAAGACCACCAAGTTTAATCCGGAGTGACAGCAGTTGTCTCTCGTTTTTGTTTACTTTAATACCTCCCGTCAGTGCTGGTATTAATTCGAATTCAATAACTACGAGTACTTCTTTCAATAATTATATGTGTGGTATGTTCGCATACAGTACGTTAATTTATGCTTGTAGCCAGCCACTGATAAAACAACTTTATGCCCCTAGCGACTCTGTTTTAGCAATTTTACTCAGCATCTTTAATTCATTAATCCAATCTTCTACCTTATCCAAAACATATCCACCTTTGAAGCTTCTAGAACCAATTACATTATTACATTATTACCAATTACATGTTACAAACTGCGGTGTGATAAATTAGTTTCCTCAAAAAATTATTTTTTAAATAAATTTTACTTATAGGATTTGATTTTCACATGGCAACTAGTTATAGCTCAGCAAAACCTGAATAACTGAACGTATATCCCGAGTAAATTAAAAAATTTCCTCCTTTCTTTTCTTTTCTTGTAGTTACCTCTTTTCTTGAAACTTTTGTTTGTAAAAATTTTTGAATTCATTTGCATTATTGTTTGTTGCAGTATGAGACTAATTACTGCACACCATGTTGTTCTTCCATTTGAACTACCACATTTTAAAGATGGATTGGATTCGAACCAATAACTTTCATGGTTTTACAACAATGGAAATATTTTTTAAATAACATAACATAGAAATACAAAAGGTCACACATAGTATCAGCATTTACACAAAACTAATTTTGTTACCAGAAAACTTCCTTATCCCACTCTTCCAAGAATCTTTATCACCAAAGTTATTTTGGGTTTTACCTGCATTAGAAATACAAAAAAACGGTAAAGAAGCAAAAATCAAACCACACTGCCATTACCACCAAATTGATTAACATAAAAAGCAAAGTATAAATTAGAACAGAAAAATCCCAAGAAGAGTTGTGAACAAAAAAACATTGTGCATCATCATTAAATTAAAACAACAGAAATTTACCTAGTTTTTAAAATCATTACACTGTAAAACTAATTCCACCACTCCACGATTTTGTTTTAATATGAAAGGTGGTAATAAATTGAAACAGGGAGTAAAATTTTCAGAAATTGGGTGTTGCTTGTTCAATTTTTCAGCATAAGTCGCAATAAAGCCTTGAGGTAGGAAATTAGCTGACTGAAGAGAGGGATATACTTCAACTTAGGGGTATTCCAACTGGCAATATTACCTGTACATATAATATGTCCCTCCTGAAAGTCAATATACTGAATAAAAATTTGACTACTTATTTGACTAATTATGGTATCAAGTTAGCAGTATCTCTACACTGTTTCAATTTAACAAGGATTGTCCAGATTTCAGACATGTCTAGCCTAGTTAACTAAGTTTTCTGCGAGATATTAAAATTGAGTTTTTTTATATATAATAATTTTTCAGTGCAAACCCGAATTAAAATCAACCAATAAGCATAAAGCCAGCATGGCCACATCTAACACTAAAGAAGAAAAGATTTCCCAATAATGATCACGTGAGCAAAGAACAATAGAATTTCTTGCCTTAAAGTATTCACAAATTTCTTTCATACAAGACAAAAATATCTTCTGAGCAATTGTATTTCAAGTGGCAAAACTTGTTTTTTTATTTAATAAAGCATGTTAACATAGATGTCAAAGATAAATGTATCATAAAAGTAAAAAATAACTTTTTAAGACAAAGTATTCTTACTACTAAAGTGAGCACACAGCACTATTCGTCTTGCTTTAAAAAATAAGCTTACTTAAAATAATTAGTTAACAAAATTCAATCTAGCTCAGGCTACAGAAAGTTAATTATATGCTTAACTCAGATATCTTTGAAAAGATGACGTACACTGTCTCTTTTTTTCAAAAATAAATACAAATGTGCCAGCTCTTTCAGAACATGTATTCAGTATGGAATTAGCTACATTTCATGTTGGTGGAAATTATATTTAAAAAAAATATTCTCTTTATATAAAAAATCAACCCTGGCCTACTTTTCCACCACATCAGATTTTAAAAACTAACGTTTAATTTTTTTATAAAATTATTATTCAGCAGATAACTGAAAAAAACATCAATTTAAACTTTTTAATAGCAAATTTCCACAGTTAATGTATACTATTAATAGCATGGCTTTCCAATGAATGGCTGTATTAAGTATTATGACGTTCAACAGTGTAAGTTATTGTTGCCAGAAATTGTATCCTGGAAAGAATCAATTTTTATATGTAAATTATACCTATTATCATCATTTTCCTCAAAAAGTTATTTTTTGGTCTTATAACAGCAGATCACTGAGAATTTACAGAACTAAAAACTTGTGGTAACATTTTTAAAATTAAAAATCTTGATTTTGTAAACATTATATGCATAAATCCTAACAAATTATAAATTTTTTTAAAATAAATTGGAATGATCATCTGTTTTAAAACATCAATGCACATACATCTTGCCCACGAAAAAAAGAATTGTATGGAGCAAAAGATTGAAATGGAACTGGAGTTTAAAAAAGAATGTCTTTTAGTAAGAAACACAATCGTTACGAGAAAATATAACCTGCCGTGAAAAGATAGTCTGCGACCATGTTGAGGGGCGGATTGACACGGCAAACAAAATAGTAGATGATTGCAGTGAATACAACATGGCACGACATAGCCTTCTCTTTGTCATGTATTCCTGCAGTTCTTGTGGCCGAAATACAACCAGAGTTTTCTAATTGAGCCCTAATTTTGTCTCTAAGGAATTGCACTGGATTGCTTTTAAATCCAACTGCATCAAAAATTTAAGGTTACAGACTTAGCTTTACTCTTTCTCGTAGCCAAAGTTTAGTTTTAAACAAACGTTTTTTAAACTTATTTGTTGTAGGTGTCGAGGGATTTTTCTCCTCCTGGAGGTCAACGTTATTGCACATGCTCCAAATCCAAAACCAGGTTTGTCCACTGAGTTATTCAAGTTTTCCATTTCTAGATGATGTTGGGCGGCTGCTGAAAAAGGCTGTTGAACAGCAAAATCAAGCTTATTAGCAATGCCATTTCCTTAATGTGTGGCTGAAGCTGAAGCTTTAGCAATATAATTTGTTGATCTACCCTTAACAGCAATTTTGAAGGAATTAGCTGCAAGGATGAGTTTTTTTCTTCCCAAGCTTTAGCCACTGTTCCACTGTGTTTGTTTTGGTCCCATCTTGTGGAAACAGAAAGTGTGGCAGAACCTGTGCTGTTATTAGCTGCAGTCATAGTAAATACAGCTGGTAAAATCCACAAAGTTGTGAGGAGTTCTTGTACGTTTGAAAAAACTTATGAGTGATTACCCATTCTATCTTGATAACTACTATTATCAGCAAAGTATTGTCATACCATCAATGAGTCAAATCTTTTGAGCCATCCAATTATTTTTATAGATATTTTCCGATACCTCAATATTTCAGCTTTCCTTTCATGCTGCATCCTTTTCAATTTCTGAAAAGACAACCGATAGCCAATGCTATATTGAAAAAAAAGATAAATCATACCAGTCTAAGTAACTATAACCATCTATTCACAGTCAAACTTGAGAAGTGTGTGTGTTCTGATCATTTTATTGACAGGAAGCCAGCACTCAATAATCCGCATCCCACTTTGATGATGGGTTATTAGTCTTCTCCACCGTCTAAGAGGGGTGTTGGATATGCCATTAAGAAGAATAATAACATATAAATCTCCACTCAATAGAAAGACATGCAACCAACAACTGGGAAACCATCATTGTCTACAATAACATCAGTTCCGTGTCTCTCTAAGCAAAATCTGCAAAAACAACCTAATGTCTGAGAGGATTCTTCCACGGGCCTTATCAACTAGTATGTAGTAATTCAAAATGTTGTGTGTATCGTAATAATTGAGATTTACTTTTAAAATTTCAGAATATAGGTCTATACTTCAAGTTTAAGGATTTTCCAGGTTATTTGAAACCCTGGTTTGTGTAAAGGAGGAAATCTTGAGGTTACTTGTGGCGCCGTAGATTAGTGGTTATAGCTCTCGTACTCTGTGCGGGAGGCCGGGGTTCGATTCCTCTTGACGGCGATTCAACATGGGCGAGTGAATGTTACCATAGCCCCGGGTTAACCCAAGCCATGTGAGGGAAATTGGGGAGATGAGTTGTCTAGTAGAGCGCGGGCCCTAATTGGGTCTGCGTAGCTCAAAATGAGCATTAAATACTCTAGGAATCTCCATCTAAGCCATGGCTCCTCCTGGAAATAATAGACAGGGTATATCCCTCGATATTTGTGAGGCTAGCCATGTAAAATGTGCACATCTATCTATCTATCTACTTAGCTTCTTGTTTTACTTAATTGGTTACCAGAAGTTCAGAATAAAAGAAGTCATGATAGTTTTATCTTGAATGAAGTTTATTAAAAATACAATGAAGTTTATTCAAAAGAAATACCACAGCCCATTTATCTTTTATCATTCTGCACAGTGGGTGTTCTTTTTAACTTACTAATTACAGGCTTTTTATTAGTAGCTAGCTAAACATTGGCTTTATAGTAAAAATAAATATACTGCTACTTTACCCACCGAAAGCATCAATACAAGCTGGAATTCAAATTGACAGTTTTTTATGCATTTCAAGCCTTCAAAGAGGGGAAACACTTTGAACGATAGCTGGCATCTTAATTACATAATCATTAATAAACAAATACTGAACTGACCGGTTTTGATAATGTACTGTGAAATTACAAAGCCCGAGCTCAAAAGTACAGACCAAGCTTGTGAGGTCTGTGCCCTGACAAATGGCTTTGTATTTTACAGGGCAGGATCAAAACCGGTCAGTAGCCATTTTATAGCCGAAATCTATTCTCATCTTTGAAACAACAATCAAATTTTGCACATGATTAGGCCGCCATCAAAAATATGTTATGTTCGCGTCCTCCGACCGACTCACTTTTGGCAATAAAAACCCGAGTCGGTAAGTGGGAAAAACCCGGAAAATTTTTTTGATCCAAACGAGATATATTTGAAAAAAAAAATTTGTGAGAACTAATTTTCCCAAAATTGACAAAAACTCGCGAAAATTAATTCCCGTAAAAATTAATATCTTTAGGGTACTCATGGTAAGTGTACAGACAGGGCGGCGAAAAAAGGGTCTGTCGAGTGGATGCCGCTATACTGTTTTTTGGCCCCCGGGAACGAATTTTGCCCCCATCTGAAAATCCTGGGAAAAAATACGCCCGACCGACCGACCGACTCATTTTTGCGGGATCTTCAGGACGCGAACATAACATATTTTTGATGGTGGCCTTAGATGGAATACCAATGGCAAATTTTCCTCCACAACTACTTAAATTAGAATGTATACACAGTTCAAATTTCAAAGGGAGAAAAAAACGTTAAAAACGAACCAACCAAAAAGGGTATTTGTTTCAGTTATTTTAAACCGACTTACCCTTCCAAACATTGCAAGTCAGCTCTTCGTCTGAATCAAATGTCTTTTCGCATGTTACGCAGAAGCAAATTGTATATTCAGCAGTGGCTTTTACTTCTACTTCTTGCTCATGAGCAATCAGAGCTCTTGCAGCCAACGTTCCATGTGATCCAGATGTTGGAAGCCCACGCTGGGAAAGGAAAAATTGAAGTTCAGCTTTAGAAAGTTCTAAAAAATTCTGCAAACATTCAATATCTTCAGCCGAAGCCATCACCCTCGCTTGATTTAACTTTTTAGCTTTTTTAATTATCGTTTTTTGTGTAAAATATATAAGAATTGATTAAAATTTAACTTGTATAAACAGGAAAACCACACCACCACATAATGCATAAACTTCGCTGCCAGCCGCGCTGTTGTATTTTGTCAAAGTGATTACCCAGAATGCTTTGCGCAACCGTGAAAGATCTATTAGTCTACCGTAAATGATCGATTAAGCTCCCGGGGGCTTATTTGTCAAAATGGGTTTTGGGGGAGGGGGCTTATTCGGGAGGGGGGGTTAAATGGGAGGGGGGTTTATAAAATTATGCAAAAATCTAGTGTGCTAAAAAATAAAAACAACGATTTCAATAAACACAACATATCTTTCTAAAAGTATAATAAAAACAAACACTAATCGATCTCAATAATATCACTATTGCCTTCTTCGTCCTCGTCTACGATCGTCTCTAAGGGAGCCGCATCAATCATTTCCTCAGCATCTGGGAAAAATGGGTTGTCTTCCGTCTCGTTCACCAGTTGTATTTGTTCATTGAGCATTGCAAGACCAGCCTGACAGGGTATTTCGAACTCGTTGGGTGAGCGCAGAAGAACACAACATGTGAAATTGAAAAGGAATATTTAGGCGGGTCTGCTAAATTTGCTTCTTTGTATGTGATATTATGATGAACACTGGCGAATCGCCCTTTATGCCTTGTTTATCTACCAACTACACTTGATTTACTGATAAAAAGCTCTTTGTAGGATGTAAATATATCCAGATTTAATTTCGTTTCACACAGTGTAAGACTACCAAGCATTGCGTTTGGACATTTAAACCACATTGAAAAGGCTTCATTTAATTTTTCTATGAAGTCTGTTGTAGTGTTTTCGCAAATGCCAAACACGGTAGAGCAATTTTTAGAGTCACAATTTCTGCATTTGCAAATTATGAAGTATGGATGACATTACAGACCGATTGTTCAAGTTCCAGCTTAAAAGAACTGAAATGTCAACTGTTCTTCCGTAAAACCACAACTAGACATTCAACAATCAAGAGCAAACTTAATATGCCCAGAGTAACTTGTGAGGAATTGACGATTGATGTATAAATACTAGCGTAATAGTGACCACTCGGATTCACTCATGGTATTTAAGACATGCATTGCTTGTAATGTATTCTGTAAGGCTCAAACAAACGGATCATGTATGGATAAACGCTTTTTGCTTTTTTGGAGAGCCATGTTATGCATTTTAGGTATTTCAAACTAGTTGGGTGAGCGCAGTAAAACACAAGATGTGAAATTGAAAAGGAATATTTAGGCGTGTCTGCTAAATTTGTTTCTTTGTATCTGATATTATGATGAACACTAGCGAATCACCCTTAAAGCTTTGATTATCTACCAACTACACTTGCTATACTAATAAAATAACTCTTTGTAGGATGTAAACATTTCCAGATTTAGGTTCGTTTTACACGGTATAAGACGATCATGCATTGCGTTTGGACATTTAAACCACATTGAAAATACTTCATTTACTTTTTCCATGAAGACTGTTGTAGTGTTTTCGCAAATGCCAAACACGGTAGAGCAATTTTTAGAGTAACAATTTATGCACTTGAAAATTATGAAGTATGGATGACATTACACACTGGTTGTTCAAGTTCCAGCTTAAAGATACTTAAATTTCGACTATTTTTTCATAAAACCGCAACTAGACATTCAATAATCAAGAGCAAACTTAATTTGCGTAGAGTAACTGGTGTTCAATTGACGATCTGTGTATAAATACTAGCGTAATAGTGACCACTTGGCTTCACTCATGGTCATTGGTTGTGATGTATTCTGTAAGGCTCAAACAAGCTGATCATGTATGGAGAAACACTTTTCGCTTTATTGGGGGGCCATGGTGTGCATTCTAGGTACTTCGAACTTGTTGGGTGAGCGCAATAGAACCTAGGATGTGAAATTGAAAAGGAATATTTGGGCGGGTCTGCTAAATTTGCTAATTTGTATCCGATATTATGTTCAACACTAGCGATTCGGCCTATATGCCTTGTTTGCCTACTAACTACACTTGATTTATTGATCAAAAGCTCTTTGTTGGATGTAAACATATCCAGATTTAGTTTCGTTTCACACAGAGTAAGACTACCGAGCATTGCATTTGGACATTTAAACCACATTGAAAAGGCTTCATTTACTTTTTCCATGAAGTATGTTGTAATGTTTTTGAAAATGTCAAACACGGTAGAGTAATTTAGAGTCTCAGTTTCTGCACTTGCAAATTATGAAGTATGGATGACATTACATAACGATTTTTCAAGTTCCAGCTTAAAAGTACTGAAATTTCAACTGTTCTTCCGTAAAACCACAACTAGACATTCAACAATCAAGAGCAAAATTAATATGCCCAAAGTAACTTGTGAGGAATTGACGATTGATGTATAAATACGAGCGTATTAGTGACCACTCGGATTCACTCATGGTATTTAGGACATATATTGCTTGTAATGTATTCTGTAAGGCTCAAATAAACGGATCATGTCTCGTTGGATGAGCGCAGTAAAACACAAGATGTGAAATTGAAAAGGAATATTTAGGCGTGTCTGCTAAATTTGTTTCTTTGTTTCTGATATTTTGATGAACACTGGCGAATAGGCCTTCATGCCTTGTTTATGTACCAACTACAATTGATGTACTGATCAGAATCTCTTTGTGGGAAGATGTCCAGATATTTTTTCGTTTGTATATAGTGCGAGACCATTATGGCGATGGTAGTCATTTGAACGCCGTTTTCGCCAGTTCACTTTGACTGAAAAGTTAGAATATTTTTTGAAACTATTTGTATGAAGCTTAACTGCTGTAAGCCCCTGCGTTTTTTAACTATAGTTTCGGCTCTGTGAATAATTATTTTTCTTGTAAATAGAGTTTGTATAGTGATGAATTGTAATTGGCTTTTTAGTCACATTCTAAATGTGGATGCCTATGTTGCGCAGCACTAGAAAAAGACGCCGTACCACACCCTACTACAGGCTACTACGCTCTACTTCAGCGTACTACACTCTATTACAGAGTAATAAGCTCTACTACTACGCTCTACTACAGGCTACTACACTCTACTACAGAGAAATACGCTCTACTACAGAGAAATACGCTCTACGACCGAGAAATACGCTCTACTACAGAGAAATACGCTCTACTACGCTCTACTACAGGCTACTACACTCTACTACAAGTTACTACAGTCTACTACATGCTACAACACTCTACTACAAAGAAATACGCTCTACTACAGAGAATTTCGCTCTACTACGCTCTACTACAGGCTACTATACTCTACTACAGAGAAATACGCTCTACTATAGAGAAATACGCTCTACTACGCTCTACTACAGGCTACTACACTCTACTACAAGCTACTACACTCTACTACAGGCTACTACACTCTACTACAGAGAAATACGCTCTACTACAGAGAAATACGTTCTACTACGCTCTACTACAGGCACCTACACTCTACTACACTCTACTACAGGCTACTACACTCTACTACAAGCTAGTACAGAGAAATACGCTCTACTACAGAAAAATACGCTCTACTACGCTCTACTACAGGCTACTACACTCTACTACAAGCTACTACACTCTACTACAGAGAAATACGCTCTGCTACAGAGAAATACGCTCTACTACGCTCTACTACAGGCTACTAAAATCTACAACAGGCTACTACACTCTACTACGGAGAAATACCCTCTACTACAGAGAAATGCGATCTACTACGCTCTACTACAGGATACTACACTCTACTACAAACTACTACACTCTACTACAGGCTACTACACTCTACTACAAAGAAATACGCTCTACTACGGCCTGCTACAGGAAATAACGTACTGCTACACATGGCTACGAAAAATTACGCTTTACTACATTGTACTACAAGGAAAGAAAGGGCTTGCTACACTCGACAACAGACATTGATGAGCCTCACTACAGTGTGCTACATGGAGAATAGGAAATTATTATCTCCACAAGGCTTGGGAACGTACATAGGCCTAACGCATGTTGAATACGTTATCTCCTTCATATTCAGGAAGTAGTACGTGGACGACTTACCAGAAGTGTCGGCTTGAAAAGAAGAAAAGATACTTGTTGCTGTCTGTTTTGTTGCTTGCTAAAGAGGTATGGCTCTTGCCTTGACCCACTTTACCACGACCCATTGTTTCTGTGTATGTAGCTAGCTACCTAGCTTATAATCTCAAGCAAGTTTCGCAAAATCGTATACTTTGTGCCAGATATGACAGTCAGGGTAAACACTTAATTAGGCGACGGTAGGCTAGTTAGGGCATACCACCTATTTAGGCGACTCATTGTAGCCTAGTTAGGCCATATGTAACCTAGTTAAGACATTACAATATTTAATGGCTTTTCACACATTCCTAAGAAAAAATCGCAAAAACTCTTTGTTCAGAATGGATAGTCTATGCAACCATGATTCCAAAATTGTCACTCGTGCCTCGATATGTTCGCGCAAGTAAGAATTATGTTAAAATGAAATATATAACCTAATTAGGTTACGTGTCGCCTATTTAGGTGACGATAGTAAAATACGCAATAATTTAATGAAGATATTCTTTCACAAAACGCAAAAAAAAATTGTTTTTTTTTAAGATGGATGTGGTAACAATTACTTTGTTTGCTCTGTAACGTTTCTTTTTGATTCACATCCTGTTTTAACAACGTTAAAATCTTCGTCAAACAATACCACGTTTTCGTCCGCCATATTTTTTTTTTCCTGTGGCGTGGATGGCTGAAATCCATTATTTAAAACAACAAATATTGCCACACGAGGTTTGGGCCATAAGTTGCCAATGCGCGATGCAAATAAGATGATAATTGGTCAAAATTGTCTGCAAAGTGGACAGATTTAATTCACATAAAAATTGTAGTGCGAAACGCAATGATTTCGACGTATTTACAACAGAAAGTTTTTGTTCGCCTAGTTAGACTACGGGTAGCCTAATTAAACTACATCACGTCGCCTAACTAAACGACTCGCCTAATTAGGTCATGCCGCCTAATTAGGTGTTTACCCTGACTGTATGATAAAAAATATGCACATTTTTCTCTATATAGCTTGCTATACTGGCTTCTTACTAAACTAACTCCAAGCACATGTCTATAAGACAACTAAAATGAGCTTCAGAGCCTCAACATGTGCGACCTAGACTGAAAATATGCACCATGTAGTCAATCCAAGTCAAGAAATCATCAATAGCATCGGAACAGCACGGTGATTTTTTTTTAATCGGTGAATCGGCGCAAAATAAATTTATGATTTAATGTAAACAAATTATATTGCACTTTTGGCCAGCGGCTTGCCCTTTTTAAAAGCAATTTTAAGAGAGAAAAATACTCACCCGTTTCAGGTAAGTCTCTCCCGATCGGGTGGTTGTGTACTCACTCGATCGGGTGATTTACCCCGATCTGGGTAGAGTAACCCGATCAGGGTAGAGTAACCCGATCAGGGAAAGATCAAATAGGAATTAACTACTGGCAGAATAAATCAAGCATTTTACTGGTAAAATCAAAATATTACTTCTGGAAAACAAAAAAAAAGCAATTAATCTCTATAATAATACGGAGCTTCTGTCTGTGACTTTTGTGGATAAAATTTCTTTGATGAAGTCTATAAAACATCGCCTATAAATTTGTTCTGTAAATTAGCAAACTTTGACGTTAGAGCAATATTGACGTCAAAGGAAAGTATATTAAGATTAGTGAAGCCATTGCATTGCACTTTTAAATTTAAGGCTAAATAACTTGGAAACGGGTGGAAATAACTGACGTCATCTCCTGCGTGGGTAACTAGGGACTACCTGGGACCAATTTGGGTAAGTTTTCCAAACCTGGGTCACCGAATCCGTTTCGGAATGGACGGGTTAATGACGTCATAAAAAAACCTTTAAACCCTAATATCTCTGCATCCGTTTGTCACAAGTACACGATCCTATACATTTTCTTGATCAGCGTTTCAAGATCTATACGATGAAGGCATACACATTTCTGAAAGAAAAAAAATTTGTGTTCTGACACGTCTCTGCTGACGTCATCAAAATTTAAATGACGGTTGTTTTTCTCTGTTATCCTGCCTAAGTGGATTTTTCCACGGGCCTTATCGACTAGTGTTCAATAATGCCGTTCTGAAAAATCCCCTTGTGCTCATGTACGTCCCAGATCAGTTCAAGACACAGAACATGTGCAATAAGGCTGTCAAAAAGGATCCCTATATGTTAGAGTTTGCACCTGATCATATCAAAACGCAAGGCATGTGCAGCGAGGCTGTTGAGGAGGAGCCCGAGATGTTAGAGTTTGTACCAGATCAATTCATTACACAGAATATGTGTAATGAGGTTGTTGCCTATGATCCTTATATGCTTAAATATGTGCCGGATCAATTCAAGACGCAGGACATATGCAGTGAGGCTGTTGAAAGAGATCCCGAGGTGCTTGAGTATGTCCCAGATCAATTCAAGATGCAGGACATGTGCAACAATGCGGTCGATGAGGATCCCAAGATGTCAGAGCTTGTACCAGATCAATTCAAGACGCAGGGAATGTGCCAGAATGCGGTCGATGAGGTTCCCATTATACTCGAATTTGTACCAGATCATATAAAGACGCAAGACATGTGCGATTTGGCTGTCGAAAATTATACCTATATGTTAGAGTTTGTACCAGATCAGTTCAAGACGGAGGACATGTGTGACTTGGCTGTTGTCGATGATCCTCTGATATTAAAATATGTACTGGATCAATTCAAGACCCAAGACATGTGCAATTGGTGTGTTGGAAAGAAACCCCCGGCGTTCACATACGTACCGGATCAGTTCAAGACAGAGTACATATATATGACCCATGACCATCATAAAAATCCTTGGACCGCCTACCATCAGCGGAAGATGGAAAGGGCCAGGATTAAGGACGAGCTAGCACCGGTGGCCTGGCATCCTGATAGAGTCATCGATTGGTGCTTTTCAGAGGATGAAAAGGCCGTTCTAGAAAAGTTGTGGAGTTAAATGAAGGTCAAGGTTATCTTATAGCATAGTTGTAAGATACTAATAATTGTATGTTAAATGTAATGACTGTGAATGTATTATGGATGAATATGATAGGTGTAGATGTGGGCGCAGGTTTGAAATAAATGGTAAACTTTTATGCTGGCAATGCTACCAGGAATATATCACCTATAACGGGGGCGGGTGTGTATGTACGATGACATGTAATTCTCTGAAGTTGTTCGAATTACAAATAAAACAAGATGCTACAATTTGAGAATCAAATCGTCAACCCTAAAATTTTCTATTCATTTGCGACTACTTTTGCAGACATCAACGATATTAATATGGACTGCCTGACAGTGTCAAATCCGGTACCTGCCAATAGTGGCAAAGATCAGAGGTATATCATAGGCTATCATACACAAGACCTTGTGGTAGCTATCAGAGTAAAGACACCAAAAATCTGGTCCGCGCATGGGGTGACCCGGTATAACACCAATGCAGTTCCAGCAATGAGTCTTGATTTCGAATAGTACCCAGATTGGGTTGCCAATTATCGTCAGATCTGGTCAAAAATCGAGGAGCTTATCTCCGAGCAATTGACGACGGAGCCGGTCAAAAAGGACCGTTACGTGAATGCCAAGCTTAAATATTACAAGGACGTGGTAACAACAAAATTCCGTGTATCTCCGTGGCATTCCCCGAGTTTACCAAATACCCTATCAAGGTTACAACAACCTACCTGAACGACCCTGTCATTCAGGGATGGACAAAAGGACAAGCCCTGGACTACCCATTGCGCAAGCACTGCATTAGGCATCTCTGCCAAGCACCTAACAGGCTCTGTACCCTTGTAAACTCCATCTTCGAGTTCCATGTTTATTACCATATGCGTCGTATTCTAGCAAGGATGAAGGTACACATGTCTTTTAATGACGGTTTTTCTCGGTACAAAAATCCCTACTCCACATCTGGTTATGCACAGATATGTCGCGAGTACGGTGCGGATCCTAAACTAAATCAGTAAGTGCATCATTGACTAACGGAAGATGGTGGCCACAAGTTGAGGGTGATTGGGCCAAATTCATCATACCCACAAGTCAAGGTCTGACATCGGAAGGTCTGACCAAGGTAAGCGAAAGTATCCGGGTTTACGTGGTCTTGTTTTAAATATTTCGGTAAGAACATTGTGGCGTCACATTTATTATTTAAGAATTAAACCAACAATGATTATTATTTCTTTATTCACAATATATTTCTGATAAATTTATCCATCATCAGGTCTAAAAGCAAATAAAAACGGTATAAAATATTCACAATTCCTATATACATATATCATACAACATATCATAACTGAAAATTTATTAATTAAATATGATTTTTTGCTTTCTTGAAACGTGAGACGTTTTTAGCAATATCTGGTAACATGAAGTGGTCCTTGGAAATTAGGACTCAATATTTTTGGACTTTTTTCTGTTTCTAAGATTCTTGAATCCTATTTACAGTTTGTTTCGCGCTAAATCAATACACTTGTGCAGATTATTTCTGAATAAACCAAAGTGGCATGCTAAAAAAACTATTGCACTTAGGTGACTCCAACTTAATTAGTTGTTCTATGGGCCCGATCGACCCTAATTTTCACGAAAACAAAAAAATAATAATATCAAGCAATGTTTTAAAGAGAAAAAAATGAAAAAAACAAACATTTTCTCATCCCATCTCGTGAAAATATAATGAGCATAGAAGATAATCAATGATGTTATTTTTTGTTGCTTGAATGTCCATCTACAATTATACTAAACAAGGTGAATCAATAACGTTACTTTTAGGACCACCATTGGTAAGGCCACTGGAAGTTGATTCTTTGTTCATGGTAATTTGCTGCGATTAAACTAAAATGCGTGATGCGCTAATTTTTTAATCACAAAAATAGTTACGTGGTTAAACAGAAGTTTAAATTTATAACAAAAATTAGCTACTTTCGCTAAAATAGTTATAATACAAGTGAAAAGCAAGACAGATTATTGTCGTAACACCCTCCTTCGTTATGATTAATATATATTTTTAAAATTACACTGGCTAAACTGTAATACAGCAAGACTTTTAGCCGATACCATTTAGGAAAAATAATAAAAACAAGGTAGAATATGCTTGTCGTAACACCCTCCTCTGTTATGATATTTAAATAAATGATTTTAACGCTGCGAAAGACTTTAAATATTGTCAACTAAACCATAGTCCGTAAAAAGAATTTGTACCTAAACTTAGATTTTCCTATGAAACTGCGCAAAAAACATTAAAAAAACATTAAAATTATTATTTTAAGTAGAAGAAGAACAACTTGCTGTATAAATTTCAAAACAGCGCAAGTATAACTTGCTGTATAACTTTCAAAACAATACAAGTATATTCTGTACAACTTTCAAAACAGCACAAGAATAATTCTTACTGTATAACTTTCAAACAACACAAGAAAATTCTTGCTGCATAACTTTTAAAAACAAGTTTTTGAGCATGAAAGTATTTTTATCTTTTCATCTTGAGAACTATTTTATTTTTCCTTCGCAACTAAAAAATATAAACTGCCTGCGTTATGCGAAAATAAATAGAAAAAAATGGTTGTCGTAACACCCTCCTCCTCCGTTGTTTTTTTATTATTTTTGTTATTGTTGTTCCGACCATACATTCTCGATAAAATTATTTTTATTTTGACGACCGACCGTAAGCTACTATCGACTTCGCCCGTAGAACAACTATTAAAATTGGAGTCGCCTTAGAGAGACTTTAACTTTTGTCGTTGAATTGGAACACTTGGACTTGATGTAATGTGGCAGGAGTCTTATAAAAGTGTGCGCAACTCTATCCTATAAACTTCTGCCAGGAATCAAACCTGGATCTCTTACAGAATTTCTCTGCAAGAATCTTACCATTAGACCACATGATTTTTAACTAAAAAACATAGGAAATGAATACAAGTGAAGTGTTTTTTTAACTATGGATTTTATGAAAAACTAACAACCAGAGATAAATTGACACACACACTTATTCTCCCAGGCAAATTTCACGTGATACTTTTAAACCAATTATGGATCCTTATTTTTCAGGGTAGCCATTATGATTTGAGGGAAAACTCGCTGTTCACCCAGTCACCTCTTCAAAAATAGGGGCTGAATTTTTTACAGAATCTTTATTTTCTAACTTCAAACCTGACATTCTGTGTAGTTTAAGGTGAGTTTTTGCTAGTTTAGCTTTAGTTTAATTTAGATACTTGTAGTTCTTGTTTAATCAAAGCTTCTTCTGTGAGAGTTTGACTGTGAAATGTCCTTGTTTTCCCTCAACCGAAAGTTGTACCATGTGACATTTCGACTGGGAGAATGTTATCCCCAGTTATAATTTATACTATAAAGAAATAAACAACAGCATAATGATCTGCCTCAAACTGTTAATAGTGATTTATATATCTATTTATATTCCCTGTCAATTGTTTCCAGGAGGTACCACAAAGGCTGTTTTTGAGTGTTTAAAGCTCACAACCTCAGGTCCAGGGCATGAGTTAAACGCTCTATCGACTGACCCACGATTGCTTGCAACCTTTCTCCTCTGTCTCCTCTGTCTCAGTTGTTCATGAATAAAATTATATCCGTTTTTTCATATAAACAGATTTTAAGAAAATTTAAGAAACATGCAAATGTAAGAACAAAATAAGGCTAAATTACAAAATTGTGTTCTTGCTGTTAAGAACAAAATAGGAACAAATCAGGCTAAAAAAGGCTTTAAAAACAGCCAGCTTTAGGTCAGATTTTACTGGTTCTTATAGAAAAAAGGTTATTGTGCAGTAGACTAAATAGTAATACTAAAATTAGAATACAGTTACTGTTTTGAAAGAGACGTACGAACCTGTGTGCCTACCTAAATTCTCATAAAATAACCTGCTTAATGGTTGTAGTGAAGCACCATATTTTATCTTACAACCACCATAGAGAAAACAGTCAATCAACAAGAATTGCATGGTGTAAAAATGCCTGTCCTAGTGGTAGAAATGTTTATTAACTGCAAGTCATTGAAATTGGTATCCCAAAAGTCCTGCATAAACTTCAATATAAAACACTTGACATGGTATACGAATAAGCTCCATCTTTTCTTTAGATCATAATACATCAATGGTATAAATTTTAATAGGGTTTTAAAATCTATAGCTAATTACCTTTTTTTTTTTTAAATTATAAAATACAAACTTTTATTCAGATTTTTCTAGCCAGATAGCTAGTTAGGTACACTCAGATTTTTTGAAGTATATATGTTATGTTTTCAAATTGCTACAGACTCCATAATTTGTTTTCTTAAACAGTCTTTTATTAAGTTTTAGAGCTGGCCAGAATGCCAGAATGTGGTTTTACCACGAAAAAGAGGCCAGCTAACAAGTTGAAACAGACTTAGTTCACACTTTCTGACCTTTTTCTGCTCTTTAAGAAGATTGCTAGCTAATCCACCAAGTAATTCTTAACATGCAAAAAGCAAAAAAGTAAGCTGAGACCTGTTAAATCTTTTTTCTAATCTTTCTGTGATTAAATCAACCACATTCCATTTCTTCATCAATCATTTGTTTCACCTATTTCTATAACGGTTCCTGCAACAAAATAACCATTATGAAGGGATCAATATCAAGTGGCTTACAGTGCACCCAGACAGCAATTGCAAAGAGGTTTTCTTCTCTACAGTCAGCAAATTCTTGCGAACTGACTTTATATTTCTAATTTGAACCCTGTTTGAATGATTTAGACTCTCACCAAGACAGCCAGATGGCATAATACTAGTATGCAATTTGTATATCAGTTTAAAAGTTGTCATCGTTTTGTAGGAACCTATAGATTGAATATTTTTTAAGTCTAAAAAGCTAAGTGATGTACGTTTAGTATCACTGAAATTCCAGGTTGATATTGATTGATGGTGGGTGGAACTTGTAAATCTTAGTTTGCAATCTGTTTGTGAATCCTCTGGTTCTTTGCAAATAAGTTAAAGTAAAGAAGTTAAAAGTGGTGATAGATTAATCTATAATAAAGATATATTTAATGTAAGTATATCACTTATTAAAAGTTTATTATTCAGACTGCTTTTTTGTTGAAACTTGTCATTAATATACGCTGTGCAACTCATGCTAGCTTGAAAAATGGGCTTATGACAACTGGGAGGAGGAAAAAAGGAGGAAGATGAAGATGAAAATGAAAATACAAGAGTGGGATTCGTTTACTTTGTTTGGTATTTGTTTACTTTCAACTTAGGTTTGTAAGTGTCATCAGAAATGCTTTTAAGTTTGCTTTTAAACATAGATGACCTACAATCTTCATAAAACATCTTGTTGCTTTTATGAAGCGCTGATTATATTTAAAAATTAGTTTAGGTTGTGCAATAAAGTTCAACTTTTTGTGCAGCTTTGTGCACAGGCTTTTTTTGTGAATTTTTATTACATCAGGGTTGATTCAGTTTAGGAAAATGTGGTAAAACTAAAGAAGTTACTATGGTGTCTTGCTGTTTTCATCTCTTTTCAAATGTTGTTTGAAGAAGGGTAACATACTTCACTCTTCACCCATATAGTGCAAAATACTTTGTAATGCCCCTTCCCCTAAAAATACTATTCTCTTAAATTTCATGTTAAGCCATTTAGGGAAAGCTTACTTGCTTGTTTTTTTATATTTCCTCTAAGTTGCAAACGGCCCTCACATCTACGTTTTGTGGAATCATTAAACACCTTGACTTCTTGTTGTCTTGTACACAAGATTACATAATAATAAAATAAAAATAAAATATCACATATATAGTAAAAATAAGCTAAAGTTTTAATTCTGTTTTGTGATATACATATAATCAGATGTTTTTAATGTGAATGGAGCAATAAATTATATTATCTCAGCATTTTTATATCCGTCTGTTCATGGCGTTGTTACCTTTGTCTGTTTTCATTTAGATGGAATATTCTGTCATTATTTTGATTGATGTTATTGTTCTTTTTACATGGTATAAGTTGCAGGAATCTCTTTCTATTGGATGGATGCAAAAAAATGTAAACAGCTGCATCAGTGATAAATCCTAAAGAATGAGTTATTAATATCAAAGGAAACCAGTCGCTAGCGTATTTATCAAAATTATACACATAAAACAATGCGATGACGGTAGCTTCTGGAATTATTATAAAAATAATGAATGTAAAGACAATCAGAAACGGAATACAGTGTCGTCGATTTCTTTGATTACAATTAATCTGATTACTGTTTCCATTATTGTTTTCACTGTTTTTGCTTCGTCCTACATATTTATTAATTTTTAGCAGCTTAATATATATATAAATATAAGTTATGGAAAATATTATTATTGTTAATATCATAAAAAGTGGAGCCAATCGTTGATGTAGAAACTTCAAGGAATCGTAATTTAACACCTTCTGTAGGACAACTGCTGTGATATAGGCGGCTCCTCCAAAAAACCAAGTGGTCTTAATGGCTCTGCTTGTATTCTTTTTAGTTAAGTAGAGATTATATTTTATGTTTAGGAATATGGCTAGAAACCGATCAATTGTTAACAAGTTGAGTATGCAAATCCACACCAAGCAGTTAAAATAATATTGAAACATAGTCAACTCATTGTATATTGGTGGATATTTCATCACATTCAGCATAACTGTCTGAAATATCTGGATGGCAATTTCAGCTGCACTTATGTTTATGAGATATAGTTTTTGATTCGATGGCAGTGTGTTTGGTTTCGTCAGTAAGTATATCCCTAACGCATGTAAGAATATACCAACAAATCCAAGCATTGAGCTGCACGATGACAATATCATTTGAAGATGCTTCATAATAGTGTGTAATTAATGTTATATTGAATATATGTAAAATATTGTGCCTTACAACAGCCTTGTAATAATGTCATTCATGTTGTTCAGTATTCCTGTAATACGCAACTCTATAGTTATAACGGTGCATGTAAGGTGAAGACATATAAATTATCAACTGTTCATCAGTGGTTCGTATTTTGTTATTCCCTCTTCAAGTTGGAAAAACATTGTTATTTATCGAGGTCAAGTTGTATTGATTTACTTTCATTTTAGGAGCTCTACATAAATACTTTATTGATCAACCAAACTAGGCGAACTATTTTGTGAATAAGATAGTTACAACTGATAAATTCCCTAATAGGCAATACGTTTAAGATAATGGACCTTAAAAACTTGTTTCAAGATTCTTATCTTTGTGTGGGTTCCAGGATGTTTCAAGGTTGATCTTGATGGCAACAGCTAACACTTTTTCCATATTACCGACAAAAAAACATTTATCAGGCTCTGTGTAATGACTGTGTACTTTTGTTGATATCACACTGGCAATGTTTTGATCCTGTATCTGCATTGCACAATTTGATCAGGTGCATATCGAAATAACTTTTATTTACTTTGAAGCTGCTTTTAATGTACAATTTTTTTTATAAATAACCAAGTTACTAAGAGCTGCAATTGGCTTATACATCTGGAGAATCTATAAAAAGAATTTGACAAGTAACCCACTGTTCTTCAATATAGTCTTTTTTCCCTAATGAATAATAATAAAGTGCAAAAATGAGATCTTATAAAATTTAAAAATTTCCCTTAGTAACTTCTTACCAAATATAAAGCTGAAATCAAAATTTCGCCTTCAGCAATTTAAAGATGAAATGAAAAATGGATTTTCTTAATAAAAAAACGTGTAGGTTAGGAAAATAAGGAAAGAGTACATTCATTTTATGCTTGACATGTGGTACCAATTTTTTCTAAGTCTTCAAATTGATCGTATTGTTGGAGACAGTCCTGTTGTCGGATAAATTATTTTCACCAACTTTATTGTTTGGGTCTGAAAAATTAGATTTTTCTCTACTATCCAGATTTTTCTCTACTATCCAGATTTTTCTCTACTATCCAGCTGACCGCAAAGCATATTCAGTGGTTTCACGTGTAAAGCTGGTTTTTAAGTCCTTTTTTTTACTTTGGGTGTAAGTCCAGGAAAGAATATACAGCTTAAGCGATACAAACTGATATTTGAAAAATTATTTCTTTCGGATTATGCTTAAAATATTTTTACATGGTCCTAAGTGAAGATTAATTGTCCACTGGTATCGTCCACAAATGATTGTAGACTTTCTAAGAGGACTCGCATTTGTTCCATCCTGGGTGTTTTAGACAGGATATAACATGCACACTGTTTTTATGTTTATAGAACTAAAAATAAATAAATAAATTCAAAAATGCCACCGAAGAAAGGAAAGACTCGCAAAAGAGGTATAATTTGTTGTCATTGTTGTTGTTTTTATTGATGTTCCTGATAATATTTTTATTAAAAGCAAACTTTGTTTTTATTAGGAAATTTTGATGAAAACGAGAAATTAAAGGAGGGAGGAGTCGATTTACTCTCCCCCTCTGAGGTTGTTAAAATGCGCAAGAAATCAAGAACTATCGCGCAAGATCCATCACCAGAAGCACCAAAGGAGAGGGACGGTAAATCTAGCAGAAACAAGATGCAACGTACAGCAGAAAAACCGGGTAATCGAGACAAGAGTAAAGAGCAAGATAAAAAGAAGGATAGTAATGGGAGAAACAAACGAGACAAAACCAACAAAGGCGATGCAAACAAGAAATATAAAAACGTGAAAGAAAAGAAACGAAATGTTAAAAAGGTTGAAAGTTTGTTCCCGCTCCTTTTGTTGTTAATTTTTCACTTTATTATTCCGTGTGAGTAGATATCGTTGTATGAGATAATCGTCATTGCAGGTAGCTAGGTAGTTTTTCGGCGCCTCAAATGCTATTCACAATTACATATACATAATATAAAATCGGGAATAAAAAAAGTCGGGAGAAGATTTTGTCAACTCCCTTCGAGTAACTTCGTAAGCCTGTGAAAAAAGGTAGATGTAACTAGGTTTTAACAACAGAATTGTTTTGGGTGGGGCTATGTCCAACTGTCTACATTGTGTTCTGTATGACATTAGTAGCACTCTCTGTCGGCTCCGAAGAATGAGGAAAAAAATGATGGGGTGAAAAGGTTTGTAGCAAAATTTTTTGAAAAAATTTATAAATATGTCCCAAAAACCCGGTCAAACAAAATCAGCGAGAGAAATATACTTTATTGCGCTCAAAAGACATTGAGACGAACGTATTGACTAAAGAGATCGCCACCAGTTTGTGGAGAACGAGGAGAGAACCAGCAACCAACCAGTTATAAAACGAGCAGTCGACAATCATAGACACAGTATAATGAAACAGGACGGCTAATTTTAAATTTCGCCGCCATGAGTGGTTACATGCGTTGTTTTTATTGGAGTCGCAAACTTGTCAAAGTTGACATCGGACTTAGGACTTTAGATCTTAGGTTATTCAGTTAAATCCATAGTGTTAAAACTTCCTGATTGTTGCTAATGTAAGCACGATATTTTCCCCCAAATCTTGTGACCTGCGTGGGCCCCAACGTGGATTATTTTTGTTGTGCTAGCGTGCTAGAGAATATGACTAGCAAATTTTAAACTTTCTGCCTGCCTAAGTGTGCGCAAAAGTAGCGGCTTTGCAGTATGCAGAGTATTGACTGTGTTGAATTTGTTTTGGTTTGTTTTGTCGATAGTAGTACCACAAATCTAGTAGAAGTTTTTTTGCAAACAATTGAGTTACTAAGGGTCAAAACTTAACACGCCAGTGGATTTTTATGTTAATAAGGGTTAGGCATTGATAAGCAAGAAACCTACAAAATTTATTTTAAAAAAGAATGTTCGATTATAACTTGATTTTTCTACAAATCAAGTTATAATCTCGTATGCCAAGCGACACAACTTCGTAGCAACTTCAAGGCTTATATCGAAATGTTGCCCCTAGCTACTGTGCTTTTATTGCCTCAATAAATCGAATCTTATTCGATGCTGTAACTATATATCAGAAGGTACATCGAGTCCATTGATTTATAATCTAAAATAATGTGACGGTTTATTCAAGTACCGTTTTCACTATTTTTCTCCATATAGTCCATAAGGCGTCCATTCCGAAGCAATATCATTTACAGTGTGACCACAGCCTTAAATTATAAACCTGTTTAATTTTTTAGAAAACCAAATCTGAAGATAGCGACTCTGAACATATCCCGATTTTGTATCCATGCGGCATATGCACGAAAGAAGTTAGTGATGCGGACGATGCGATTTTATGCGAAGCCGGGTGTGAATTTTGGTATCATCGCATGTGTACCGGGATGACAGACATCGCATATCAGCTTTTAACAAACGAAGAAAACGCAGAATGGGTATGTGACAAATGTATCGCAACCAAGTCTGTACCTTTGGTGAAAATTAAAAGTTTTGAAGGCATTTCGTAGCTACGATGGAGAACACGCAACATGAACGAACTCACCTTCGTGGCTAATGAAACAGCCTATAAGTGCAGCATGGATCCTTCTGTTCTGCTACGGAAAGATTTGACAGATCAACAGTGTTCGACAACAACATATGTACATATGAGATTTTAAATATTAGCGAAGATAATGGAGGTTAACTCCAACAAAATTGAAATTTGCTAGTAAATGTTCCTATTTAGCAAAACTTTGACTTTCTGGGATTTTGCAACACGGAATATCTCCAATAGCAAATCGTAAAGAAGAAAACCGAACTATTATTTAAAGTTGCTACCTCCAACCATTTTTAATCGTCTTAAGGGAAGAGTTTTTCGCAGGGAAAAAAAAACATTCAAATCACGAGTTCTGCACCTCTACCGGTCAATCGCGTCCCCATAACTTTTCTACTTCTATGATATTCGGACAGGACGAAGGCGTAGAAGAGCCCTGAATGCGAGGTTGCCATATTAGTGTACCTCTCTTTAAATCTTCTGAAACTCAGCAGGACATTTGAGCCGTTTTTATGCTAGTGTGAAAAAATGATTTTCGCGAATTTACAATTATCACTGGACGATTCTCACTATATGTTACATTACCGCCAGAGATATGTATAGCATCGCTTTAACTTGCTTGCCTGCCACACAAGCCGGTTCGCGGTCACTGGTACCAAAGGGCTGCCAACGCTACAATTAAAGTACGCCGAAGTGGAGTCTAGAACCTGCAACCTTATGGTCATAAGTTGAATGCGCTGCTGGGCGATTGATAAGGCGAGTTAAGCACTTTGAAAGGAGCTTAGTTTCTATGCTGTTTACAGACCCACCTACCAACGGGAACTCGCCCCTTATGTTGTTCTATTGAGGAAGGCGTGTATTTTTTATGTTACACTTATACTGGAAGATCCTAACTTTTAACTTGTTAGATTCGACAGTATACTCGTGATGTGTAAAAAACTTGCTTTGCAAAATGCGCAACCTTGTCCCCAGGACTTTCTAGGTTCTTTTACATTGGTCCGACCAAATGTAAAAAATTTAATAAGACGAGGTTGCAGAATGCGGTTATCTATATAATCAGAAAGAGACAAAATGCCCGAGGACTAGGTTGATTTCATGATGAAATTTACTGGCGTGTGGAATTCACTTTAAAACCGAATTTTCACTTCTTGATGGAATGGTAAAACCTGCAATTCCCAAATTCTGATTTGGTGGTAATCTCTTCCGGTGCGGTGCTAAAATAATCTCAAAATCATTTGAACTGATTTTCTCAAAACAAAAAAATATATGACGAAAAACCAATCAATGGCAACATAATTGTTCCGTTTCAAATCAACCTTGTCCCCAGCATTTGTCTGGGCTCATGATATTTTGACAACATCAAGCCATATTTGTAGAAAGACAGTGGGCACGAGTTAGAATCTGGAGTTCTCTTAGGTTGTTATATGAAGTAGTTCCGAACGAGGTATGTTGTAATAAAAGAGTAAATAAACATGCTGTTCTAAGTATGCAACCACCTGGTCCGCAGTGGTTTTTGACATGAGGCTGCCGGCGTGAAATCATCAAGTAAGCTCTAGCGCCTTTAACATCTGAAAAAACTCTCGGGTGAGAGTTTGTGAATTGCGAAAAGTTCAGGATTTTAAATTTTTATGTTGTATTTTTTGTTTGTTTAATGCCGCGTTACCTAAATAAACTTAATCCTAGAGGGATAAAAAATAAATAAAAAAAAGCTTAAAACACTGCCAAAAAGAGTCTGTTATATATATTTGTACGATTAAAATCCATTCTCGTCCCTAGAGCTCTTTGAGATAAACCTCAAGGAGAAAGAAGTACTTTCGAGGTTTATCTGAAAGAGCTCTGGGGACGAGTATGATGAAAAATGACGAAGGTACCATCCAGAAGTTTTTTTTAATAAAATCATCGTTGCGATCTTTTTACTGGCACAGTTGTATTTCGATGAGTTTTTTGTTTACACATCACTTCTCGTTGTGTTTTGATAAAACATCTTATAAACAGCTCAACTTTTATTTGTTATCGAACAAACTTAAAAAGAGGACAGTCGAAAATTTATTTCCGCTAGTTTATATTAGTTATTGTTCAAGTGAGATGCGTTTGTTTTTTCACACAGTTATGGCGGTTTTTTCTTAAAGCAAAGTGGACAAAGAATCCACCACGTTCGCTTTCCGTCGCTGACGTTTGGTTAAATTTGTGGAGTGAAAAGTTGCATATTAACATTGCTTAGAGAATTATTGATTTTATGCATCACCCAGACTGATATTTAAAGTAAAAAGATTTTTCCTGCCGAAATGTAAGTAGTTTTTGAAGTGTCATAGAAAAACAAACTTCAAAGTTTTATATTTTATAGTCTTGGAACTGTAAAGTTATTTCTGTATTAAAAATTCTTTTATTTATAAGTTTATAGCACACATAACTACTGTGTAGGCACTGTAAATCTGACTTTAATATGTTCTGCTACATGAAGTATCGACTGTAAAGACTCGAGCGGAACGTATGCGCGAAAATTATAACAAAGATAGAGTGCGTTATGAAGACAGTTTAAAATGAATGCATAAACTCGCGTTCCAATTCACTCGCTTACCAATTCACTCGCTTTCCAATTCACTCGCTTACCAATTCACTCGCTTACCAATTCACTCGCTTTCCAATTCACTAATTTAACATCATAAACTTTCACAAAACACAAAACCTGGATTACGCTCTTAAGCCATTCTCGTCCCCAGAGCTCTTTGAGGTAAATCTACTTTCGTGGTTTATCCCAAAAAGATCTGGGGACGAGAATGTTCTAAACCCCGCGAATAATAATAGTTTTTCCGCTTTATTATTTTGACAAGAAGCTTAAATTTTTGCAGAAGTGTTACAACAAAATCCTGCAAATTTACTTTGTTTTATTGACCTGTAAAATTACCTGAGTCAAGGATTTTGTGGGATTTTTAACAGCAAAAGCTTCTGACAAAGCAACAACAATTGCTTTGCTTGTCTCTATATAAGTTAATTACTTCACATGCGAAACAGGTGGACAAAAAGATACGAAGTACCCATACGGAAAATATGTACGACGGGCGAAAATCTGAGGACCGGCAAACTTGTGGATTTTTTCACACACTAACAACTTGTTTTTGTTTTCTTATATTTTGTTCACATCATTTTTATTGCAACTTCGTGTTTCAAGGTCAGGTATTATTCGTCATGCATGGAATTTTAACACTGAGTCAATATTGTCTATTCGTATGATATCATTGATGGCTTAACATATTGAGTTATATCACTGTTTGAATTAATGTTTATTGACACGTACTGCCCCTTAAACATTTCGTAAATTATGAGTTTGTTAGATTTGTTTAACCGGAACCGAGAGAGAATCGCAACTAATAATAACTCTACTCTATGTCTGTTGTATGAAACAGGCAACCTAATACTCAGGCCTAAAAATTATGTGAAACAAAGTTGTATTGAAACTCAAGGCTACCGCCATTATTATTCCCGCCTTCTACTCGAGAGGTGAGATAATTTTTTCAATTCGTGCCAAAATGGTGGGTTTACTAAGAGGCGGGAATATTCGAGATGAAAGAAGAATATAAACAAGATAAAAAGAGAGCGAAGCAATATTGCCACGCAAGTAGTCGCGAGTTTATTCAGCGCAAAGTGTAAAATTAAAAATAAGCCAAAAAAAAAGGTTTGTTTTGACATATTATATCATGATACTTAAAATTCAAAAGATGTTTATTTTTATGTGGTTATAGTAAGATATTTTGAAGTAAAAACAAAACCCACACAATACAGATTTTGTTCGATTAACCCTATTCCAACTGGGCTTTTAAGGGCTCTCAATCGCTGGAGGGGGGGACCATTTGGTCCCCCCTATGTATCTTCTGATTGAGAAAGGCTAATTACTTCAAATTTGGTAGGGAGTTAGTATTTGATAAATAAAATCAATTTGATTAAAAAAAATCATGATGACATCATTATTTTTAAGATGACGTCATCAAAACCCGTCAAATTGGACTCTTGGACTTAATCAAATGACGGAATTGATTTCATTAGCTACGGCTCTATTTTTTTTTAGTTTTGTGATTTGTGGTTTAAACAATTCAAAAAACTATTTATTTTGGCGATGTCACGCATATTATAATGTCATCGTCATCGATCAAAAGAACGAAATTTCCCTTCACAGAAAATCAACATACGTTGATAAAAAGATAATTATTTGACTGCGCTAACAGTAAAAACTAAGTAGATATATAAAATCTCTGTAAAATTTGCAAAACAATGATATATAATAGTATATATTTCATTTTTTTATCAACTTATTGTCTTTTTTCCATGATAACAGATGACAATGGATTAGTGACATGAAAATGTACCTAAAATGAGTAAATGTCATATTTGAGTATGTTTTTCCGTTCTATATTTTAAAACAATAGTAAAAGTATTGAAATTGATTTATTTCAGCCAAATTAAAAATACGTATACTTTTTGGATTTTGCCAACCTCAATAAATTGAATGAATGCTGAAGATGAGCATAATTTTTTCCAAAAAAAATTAAGGCAAAATATTGCTAAATAAATTTTAGAAAAAGTCAGAAAATTTCAGGGCCATATCATAATCCTATAAAAAGTTATGCAACAAAAACTGGTAGGGGGGACCATTTGGTCCCCCCCCAGTTGGAATAGGGTTAAGAACCATTAATTCCTCTCTAATCTTTACTGTATCTTTTTATAACCTGATTATAAAGTCATGTTGACTTTTCTATACATCGATCGATCGATTAGTAGTCAAAACAAACCTTGACTGAAAGAGACAAAGTTCCTATCCTGTGCTGACTCTGCAGCTTTTAATAGAAGCTTTCTTTAACAAGTAAAAATTGACCTTAGCCTTTCAAATTTAAAGATGGCAGATTTTAGTAAACAATAATTATGCTACAACCTCGAGCTCAGGGCATCTCGTATCTTTTTACCGTCCGAGAAGGCGATGTTTCGAAACATTGCCGTCCCAAAATAGAAAAAAGAGACAACAGGTGCTTGGAACGATGTTGACTATGCCAGTAACGTGCTCGTATTTTAACAGAAAACTGTGTCAAGATATTTACAAACGTTTGTAAAATTTTGTAGGCGCGCGATTTTTCTTGTTAGTGGAAAATGTTCTACCATGTAGGGTGAATTAGCTATCAATGAAATTTAAAGATTTTTTATAACTAAAAGAGACAAGCATTGAAATTATTTGTTTTAACTACCATTTTCCATTATCACGATAAAGTTTCAACAATTTTAGCGGCGGCCTGCTGTTTACATTTTCCACTTAACAAGAATGCTCGCACATGACCATTGCTCTTGATTTAAAATCAAAGCATTGCATCGCATGGAAACCCGTCCACACCCTTTTATTTAACATAAGACTCAAATCCTTCAAAAAACGAAACAACTTGTAATCAACAGCCACTATGAAGTGAGAAGAAAAGAAAAACGCGACAGTGATTATAAAAAACACGAGTTTATGAGTCTTTCCTTGTTTTAAATGTCATGTAAGTTTTGTACAACGACACACGTGACTAAAATAGAAGTTTAATTTCGAATAGCGCGCAAACCTACTAACTTTGAAAGCAAACACCTAAATTTGTCGTCCTAAGTAGTCAGTTAAAAAGCAAAAAGTAAACAACACAGAACAACAACAACAACACAGAAACTTAAGCAGCATTGAGTCTCTTTCAAAATTTAATGTTCGATTTTCACTCAGCAAACCTAATTTAAAAAAAGTTACAGAAAGGTATTATTACACATATTTTTAAATTTAGGTGCAAAGCGCTTTGGTTGTTTGGCTGTTTCATATCGTTTGTTTGTTCTAAAGAGATAACATATGCTGACAGTAAAAACGTTAAGCAGGTATGGCTGTTTTTTTCCCGCTTTTTCTTTACCGGGATCAACTTCCTCTCCAGGTCCCGTTAGGTTTTTGTATTGGGACGGAATCAGAACGAGACATGAACGGTCACATGACGAATTTGATTGGCCGTGTGAAAATGAAATAATATAAGATACCAACCTTATTTCCAGGGCAAATTTTATCTCTTTTAAAATTGGGACGGCGATACCAACGAGGTTGATAAGGAATCGTTTACCGGGAGATTATCAGAAACTGTTCTATTCCAAAGCGAACACCAGGCTATACCAGATAATTTGGTATCGTCCCCGTCAAATTACAATTAAACTGTCAGAAATGTTTTTTATAACAGATACTTGTTTAAAGCGTCTAATTTTTTATGGTCCCGTGTCAGTAGACAGATTTGGCTGCACTTTACTTGTCTTGGTACTTCTTAGAGACGGCACGAATAATTTTCTTTTATGATATAATTCAATCATTAATCAGTGGCGTGATGCTCCTATTTTCAACTACACCAAGAACGCGCTGAGATGATGAGTTGGATCGCTTTTTATATTTGTCACGCTTTTCCAAGTAAACCAGTGGGGCGTGCGTCTCATCGTAACCGAAAAAGGAGCGCGCGCAGCCCCCTTCTTCTTTCGTGGTATTTTACACTACATCATTTTTATAAACACAAACACGTGGTGCTTCAAGTTAACATGTTTTCTAGGTTTTAGATAAAAAGGTAAAAGTTCTGCACGGAAGATATGGAAGAGACATCGAAGGTAATCTTTTCTTTTTTATCAATAGGGAACTTCTTATAAAACTCCCCAGCTAGCCAAAATAATGTAGTTACAGTCAGGGATAAATGGCACAGATGCACCACCCTTCTTTAAAGGCGCGTAATCACCCTGTAGGCAACTTTTTTTAGAGGTGCCTATTTTATTGTAAAAATTGAAAGATATACATAAGAAAACATTATCCTGAAAATTTTATTGAAAACTGACAACCAGAACATGTTCAAATGTTTCATAGAAATAACAAACTCACCCCAATTTCTCTTCGCCTATACAGAACCGCCATTGCATTTCATTGCACGAATCATGCGATAATAAACGCACGGCAAAATCGATCACATGGTTGCTGGATTCATGCCATTACAGAAAAAATAATGAATGAGGGAGAGTATCCGTAGCTGTGTTTCCATCGTAATGCTTTTATAAATGTATCCACAAAGTTTCAAACATGATAAATCAGATAAATCAATCAAAGTTTCTGTGTTATTCTTTATTATTTAAACGTTTTAACTTACTGAAATCAGACTTCTTTGCAACACTGACTACTTCTTGTTGTTGTTTCTGAAGACAGCTTCGCCTCGCTAGCTGTCTTACTTTTTGATTATTTTCCTTTGTTCAAACAGTTAGTCGTTTCCTTATGGAGACAGTATCAGATCTAGACAATTAGAACACCTAAATTTTCAGAATTTCCCCTTTCATGCTCTAAATATAATTATCTCCATAGTGCTTCAACTATCTTCAACTATCACAATAAGCATTCTCCCCCCTTGGGTTTTTGGCTTATAATATGCAGTAATCCCGGTCATGCTAATAAAAGAAAGAAAGAGCGTGATAAGCATTAATTATCATAATTAATAACCACGAGGCAATGCTGTGATTTCTTCTTTCTGTTTTGTTTTGTCTGGTCTCCAAAAACAATGACGAATAGAATAGAAGAAAATTAAATCTAAGTGGAGAATTGATACGGATGTTTTTACGCCCTGCCACTTTTTTAAACAGAACCAAAATTTCTTTCCACTTTTTGATGCCATGTTTTGCAAAGAAAAAACAAGCCAAAAAGAACAGCATGGTGAACGGAGCCTACCATATTGGCGATTTTATCGAACTC
This sequence comes from Hydractinia echinata, assembly GCA_030067915.1. Lineage (NCBI taxonomy): Eukaryota > Metazoa > Cnidaria > Hydrozoa > Anthoathecata > Hydractiniidae > Hydractinia > Hydractinia echinata. The sequence goes on from JASGCC010000068.1 coordinate 796,701, forward strand.
CATCTCAGGGCTCATTTAAAGTTAAGGCCGTTTGTTTACCTACGGTTTCACACGAACATTTTGCGACGGCCCGCTTATTAGACAAGAATAAGAGATCAACAAGATCGTTATATATGGCGGCTGGAAAAAAACACAATAAATTCAAGATATTACCATTATTTCCATTTCTAGTACGTTTTACATCCTCAAATTTTCAGGAAAGTCATAACTCCGTCTGAACTTTGAAATAAATATAAAAAATGTATATGTTAATTTTTTTCGATAAGGGTGATTACGCGCCTTTAAGCCTGGCCCCACCCACTTCATTTTTCCAACCATTAGGCTATGCTTGATCAGCTTTATCACAAGGGTGGCGTGTTATAGCAAGTCTGATTACTCCATGGTGTATTCTCGCTGGATTTTACCAATTTTAGCAGGCATATTTTCATGTGGGTCATATGGATTTTCCTGTGAATTTTGCAACCAGTCACCGGTCCACACCTATTCTTGCGGTTGGAATGTTCTCCTTCGTTGCCCTCTGATGAGGGTACAAGTGGACTTTTCACGGTCAAACCTTCACAGTAGAAATCTTAATTAAACAGAATTTACAAGCAAAACGGCGTTAAAATGACACAAAATGGCAAAGATTAAGCAATATCTAAAACATATTAAAAATTTGACTAAAACAAAGAAGAATTCCTTGAAAAATCCAATATTGTATTTATGAAGGTTTCACCACAAAAACATTATGATTACGGCATTTGTCTATCATTTCATAATGGCTGCTTAATCTGAATACTGGCCCATAATACTCGCGTCATAATACTGGTTCAACCAGTATTATGACGCGAACCCGACCGCAATAATTCTTGCAACAGCACCAGGTGTGTAAGATTTTGACACCTTGTGCAAATGCATACAGAATGTTCTGAATGTTTTCAAGAACAAAAAAAAATGATGTATATATATAGCTTTCAACTTATATCCATCTTATTGTCATTTCACTGAAAATCGGTACATCGTCAAAATTGATACAAGATTTTCATTTTTTTACTTTTTTATAAATCCATGATGCAATATTGTGCACAAAAAACATTAAATCATATTATATTTACAAGCATGAGTAATTATCAAACAATATATAATTTTGCTAATTATTGCTCGTAAAATATCCCTGGTGAATGTGCATGTTCTAACAGAGGACTGAAAATAGCCTTTTTTTAAAACATATTGAAAATGAGTACTGCAAAAAAACTCACATGAGGAATTTTAAAATTAAGATGCATGCTTGCTACAAGAAAAACTTGTGGTAAAAATGAACTTTTAAAGCATTAAAACGTGGCCATAGTTCGTTTTTAAAACTGTAAAAACAGAACATGGAAGGCTGGAACAGCACTATACTTCACTTGAAAGCTGTTAAAACGGTACTGTAGAAGGCTAATGATGTGCCATAGTTTGCTTTTCAAAATAGGACCATAGAAGTCTAATGCAATGCTGTAGGTTGATTAAAAATTATCAAAATAATACAATAGAAGGCTAAATTGGCACTGTAGGTTGTGTGAAATTTATTAAAAGTATACTATAGAAGGTAAATAAGGTACTGTAATTCACTTGAAAACCGTCAAAACAGGTTGTGGAAGGTTAATGCGATTCCGTAGTTTGCTTGAAAATAATACAGCTTCTTTAAGGGAAATCCCCTATAACATAACGTGCTGTTAAAGTAAAAAGGGAATTTTTCTAGCTAAAAATACTTTTATTTACAAAGACCTGGTATTGGAAAAGAAAAGTATAGACTAAAATGCCAAGGAAGATAATATATAAATGTTTTAAAACACACTAAATAAAACAACATGCACATAAAACTTTTAATAACAATAATTTCGTATGAGATTTGTTGTAATCTTTCGTGTAATTAACAAATCATCAAATTTTATTATTTTGTGCTAATACCTCAGGAGATTTTATTTTCAATATATAAGTTTTAATAATAAGACTCGCAGTTATGAGAAAATAATTATATACTGTATTGTTTTATTGTAAAGCTTTTGTAAAATCACTTGCAAAGATCATTAAAGTGATTATGATAAACAAAAGATAAACAGGCTTTCGACTTGCAGGAAAAGGTGTTGTATTACGCATATGCAGAAGCTTACATTCAGACTGTACTGTAGCAAATATATAGCTACCAACACTTATATAACTAGCTACATGCACTTAGGAATATCCATCACAACTCAACAACAAAATCCAAAGATATAAAAATATGATAAAAAAATATTGCAAACTAATATAAACAAACGATTCCAATTGAGTTTAAAAGTATGAAGCTTCACAAAGAATACGCTCCTCTTTACTACAGTCACCAAAATCACTCTGTTATAAAGTCTACACGCTGTTCACCTAAATGTCAGTCTTTTTTAGGAGAGGCGTGCGATCGCACGCACACGCCTTGGCACACGCCTAAATCATTTCAGGTGTGTGATTAATCACTTGCCTAAAAAATAAATATTGAGTTTTCAAAATCAACCTATAAAATCCATTTTGTAGCGTAGAGACTCGTCAGACAAAATGTCCGCCACATTTCCAGTTTGGTTGAACATGTCCGTAGGTTGTTTCGAACTTTTAGATCTTAGAATTCTTGAATTATCCCGGTCCTTTTAATCCACGAGCAAGCCTATTCATAGACAACCTGACCATCCTAGCTAATTAACCGACTCCTGACTTAGTTAAAAGGACTACGTAGACATAAATCTTTTTTGCCTGGCCCCTTCGCCGTTGGTAACCAGGTCTTACACAAGAAATCCAGCCATGCGGTTCTTAACTAATGCGGCGGTGAACGCCGACGGAGCACGGATAAAACAAGTCTGCAAAACTGCACTTACAGGAGGAACAGACATTTTATCATGGATTTAATTGTAGATAATTTCCTCATTTGACAAAACAATTGGAAACCATAGCAAGTCCGAATTTAATCGATTTTTTTCTTTATGCCGCAAGTGTTATTTTTATTCAAACAATTTTAAAAACGAAACCCACGTGCGGTATAATTTTTTTCTCTGTGTAAAATTTGTTAAAATGCACCTGAACTTTCTGAATGAATTTTGAAGTTTTATTTAGCCAATTTTTAATTTGAAAACGAAGCATATTTTTGCCTATTTGCGTAGATGACCTGAAAAATAAACAATAAATTTATGAAAATGACAGTATAGTCATGCATACTATTTCGGACATGTAGAAAAGGAAGTTGAGAGAGTCACTATACGTAGACGCTCGATCATCGTGTTTGGGATTCACGATTCAAACCGTCCCCCACTTTTCTACTGCAAAATCAATGCGCAACAAAGATTAACCTTGGAGCACGAACGCACGCGTAACATCCTTTGCACATGCGTTTCACATCGCACACGTTACTTGATTTACACGTGCGAATCATCGCACACCTACTCAAATATTCCTCAAAAAGACTGAAATGTTAGTCCTAATAATTCTGTTGTGCAGTTTGAATTTTGCATCGTTGGTTATATCAAAGAAATACGCCAGAGAATTTTTTGCTGAGCTAGATGGGTAGCTTACACCAACAGTTAGCTTACACCGACATGGAGAATCAAATATTTTGCAGGGTGAAATAGTGGCGATTTGTATTTTATGACAGAAACAAGACCATTGAACACGGGTGCGGAAAGGCAAGGACTCTGCAAATCAGTTTTATATGCCATGGGAGGTGCATACAGGTGTTATCTTGATCTTTTCAGGCATAAAATTTAGAAAAAGGGCTTACAGAGATTTCCCCCTCTGAGCCTAATTTTAACTGTATTTACACCAGTACATCATAAGCAAATCCGGCCTTGCTTTTTCATCATCCTACTGATAAAGGCTTAATGTATTTTTGATGGCATCTCATTCATTATGTCTGAGTAATATATCGAGACCTTTTTTAAAACCCAGTGAGTTTTTAATAAAAAACTCCCTATTTTGTTGCTTACACTTCTTTTCAAATTATTTTGTTTATTCTAACTTTTATTTCATTGCTTCAGGAATGTAATAATCATTGGTTAAAGTTAGTATATATTATTTAGGCTTTCCAGTTATATTGTCTGGCAATAAGAACTTCTGGATATCCACTAACGAAACTTCCAAAATAACAGTTGGTGATCGCATATCTGGTATTGCTGGTTCTCATGTGATAATAAGTTGCCCGTTTAAAGGTGTTCCTTATCCAAGAGCTACGTGGTTTTTTAATGACAATGTTGTTGACCATGTCCAGTTTAAAAATATTGACATTACTGAGCCAAAAGGTGTTTCGGTGTTAACATTACACAGAATTGATAATGATCACTCTGGAGAATACAAATGTATGGTGTTTAATGCGCATGGCAGAGCAGAAAGTATTGCATATGTTCGGATGATAGGTAATATATAATCTTTTTGTTCGTAATATTGAAATGAATCAAAAAAATTAAAGAGAGGCTTTTGATGGCTTGTTTACACACATACAAAATGATTTAAGAGTGCTATCAATGGTGAACATCTGAAAATCCTATGAATGTTGGTCAATGCAGCACCTAAAAGAGCACTTCATGTTTTTGCTACGTGTGTCGTAATCTTAAAAAACTGGAATTAGGAGGCCCCCATTTTTATTCAGGTCTTAATAGTATGAATTTCTATTTGTGAAATTTTTATACATCAGAAATTCTGAAAATAATAATAAATTATCTGTCTAAAGTTTGTCCATATTGGATAAACTTTTTTAATTTCTTACAAGGACAAATAACATTAACTGCATAATAATACTGTTCACACTACTTTTGTAGATGTATATATCCTAAATATAATGTGAATATTGACAAGTGAATTGTGAAAAGTTGAATAAATTGTTATCATTAAAATTTTCCCTTTCTTCCACAAGCCTAAAATTGTCTTAAAAAATGTATTTTACTAAAATAAAATTGTTAAAATGTTTTGAAAAAGTAGAGATAGAATCTTGTACTTCAAAACTTATTACAGTGAATATACAATGTGCAGACTGAATAAAATGTACCAGCTGCGTTCTGTATTATGGAAGAACTGCATTAAGGCCCATAAGTCCTTAAAACTGGGTGTAAGCTGCCCAAAAAATTTCCTAGTGTATTTCTTTGGTACAGTCAACTGGTGTAAGATTCAAACTGTATAGCAGAACGATCCAGGAATAACATGGCTATTGCTGCTTAAGACTTTGGATTTACCAAAGAACCAAACATCCTAAACTTGAACTAATATGAAAAAGGGTTGTGCAGAAATTTTCAAAATTTGCGATCTGTTTAAAGATTAATCCTATTAATTATTTAAACTGATTTTTATTATTAAGATTTAACTTATTTAAAATATTGCGACCTGTTTATTTAAGTTTATTTTTGTCTAGAGGCTTGGCAACCAACAATTTTTTCAGAAAGACTGAAAAAAGTCTTCAAGATATCAGAAACCCTTGCTAACATCAGTGTAGGGGTAGATGCAACACTCTACGAAGGAACTGAAGTATTTATTTATTGTAATGTTAAATCAAAGAAGAAAATTCAGATTGAATGGAAATCTGATTTGTCATCTGAAAAATTTCAAACACTTGTAAGAGATACAACAGTTTTAAAGCTCGGTACAGTCTCTATTGGTGATGCTGGATCTTATACTTGTGTTGTGAATGGTGGAATGGAAAAAGGTGACCAACAACAAACAGTATTGACAATATTAGGTAATGCTTTTAATATTAAGTTGCAGAGTCCTTGTGGTGAATAATTGTATATCTTCATTGTCTGCCACCAAAGTGATAAATAAATAATGAAGGTGAATTACTATATACAAAAGACCGGATTTTCAACTTTTTTATCCCTTGTAACCTATAAAAGTAAAAATTTTTGTTTTATGGTTCCTTAAATTTACCAGAAAAATTGTTATATATTTTATATTAAGCAAATAAAAAAGTTTAATAATAAAAGCAGAAAGAGTATATGCTTGCATCTATAATCGCTTCAAAATGGGCAATTATAATTTTTTTTTATCAAATCTTCTTTACAAATACTCTATGCCTTGTTGACACTTCTTAGGTTTGTGTTCATGTTGCGTTCATGTTGTGTTCATGCACTTTATGTATGTCAGCTTTACCATAAAAAAATGCAAATAAGTGGCAGCAACAATATGGTGCTGGTATAATACTGGTATAATAAAGTAACATGTAAAAGTCATTCTTTTTTAGTTAGTTTTTTATCCTATTTTTTTTCTCTTTTACGTAAATTAAAATTAGCATAATTTTTAATCAATATTTTTTTAAAGTAATGTTCAAATTTTTAATCTTGCTAACATAGCAATAGCAGTAAAAATATAATAATAAATGCAGAGAAAGTTTTATTAATGTTATAAAATACCAGTAATTTTTTTAGTCAGCACTTGCAAATGCAAATATCTATGCAAACATATTGAAACTCAAAACTTTTTAGGTAAACGTTCACCTGTCATTGACTCTAGAAATGACTCTGTTCGATACATACGTGGTAGTTCAGTAGCGCATGTACAAATTGGAGAGTTTGCTGTCATCAAAGCAGGATTAATGGTCAAAATTGCTTGCCCTTACACTGCGATGCCACCTGGGAAATCAACATGGCGACGAAATGGTATGCATTTGTTCTGGAAAATATTTTTGCAATTGGTGACAAAAAATTTAACACAACATTAATTTTTTGGATTTTTTTTAAGTTAGCACCGACTTGCCAATACTCTGGGACCAGGAGGCTTCAAAAGTGCAACTTTTGCATATACATATGTGTGCTAAGCAGTGTTTAGTCATGCTGACATCAGCAACAACTAGCACATCTTAAAAATTTGGATTCAATCAAATAACCTAATGTCCTAAGTTCTAAGTCTGTTCTAAACATTGACATGTGAACTTTGACAAGTTTAAATTGTGTAAACTAACATAGAAACAGATCAAAGATTTATCAAAGATGTGTATGATGTTGTTTATTAAGGTATGGCGCTTGCATTACCATCACATAACATCTATGTAGAGAAATATCGAAATCAACTGGTAATTGAGAATATAGAAGTACAACACTCTGATAATTTTACATGTATAGTTGAAAATACTATTGGTAGAGCAAGTGCATCATCAAAAATTAAAGTCATACCTAGAGGTTATATCATTATTATTTCTTAAAGTTATTTTTTATTTTTCAAAAAGAATAGTTGTTGGTACAAAATACTTAATCAGTGAAATCAAAATAGGCTTATCTCTTTTTTTCCTGTAAATCCTACTAGTGAACTCTCCTAAAAATGGTTCAACAGCCCGGTTAATTTTCTGGACGTTCTGAACCATCTAAAAAGCAAAAAATAGAAAAAAATAGAATGTTGTGCAGTCAATTTTATCTTTTAGGATCTCGCTCACCAAGAATTTCAGCTGGTAGACGTAGCAGAACTACAAAAATAATTTCTACGGCTAGGTTGGTTCCTATTAGAATAGGGGAAACTGTTCAAATTATTGAAGGTGCACCATTGAAATTAATATGCAGTACTTCTGGTTTACCAAAACCTGAGATATCTTGGGAACTTAATCGAAAACCAGTCTTGGATGATTCTATTATTCAAACTGGAAATACGCTTTTGATACTACATTTTCAGAGAAAGCATGTTGGTGATTATAAATGCAAAGCTAATAATGTAGTTGGAGAGGCAAGAGCATGGTCAGATGTGAGGATGATTGGTACGTATGTGGATACGTAACATACCCTCCTTTTTTGTGTTTCAAAGTCTAGATATTTATGTTTTTGACTGGTACCATGTTTTAAAACCCTTTATTTTACAGTTCCAAGTGCTCCAACAATTGAAGTTGGAAAGTCGTTCTTAAAGATTGCTGAGAAGGGAACTCTAGTTGATATTACAATTGGTGATAAACTAAAAACGACAGGTGGGCGAGACATTGTGATTACTTGTCCAACTACTGGTTACCCTATTGCAAAGTTGTTGTGGAAGCATGGTAAAAATATGGTAACAGACACTGAAAAAATAATTCAGAACAATAAGAAAAGGACACTAACATTAAAAAACGCTGATGAGTGGAGCTCTGGTATATACTCATGTTTTGCAACTAATGGAGCTGGTGTGGCAATGAGTTCATCAGAGATAAAGATTTTGCGTAAGTTTTTGATTATAATATGTAAATTTGAGAAATGATTAAAAAATTGAAATTCTATTAGATTGCATTCAGCTCCTTTGATTAATTGACACAATTAACAGGACTGTTTGTTTGGTGTAAGCATTCCTCTGATACCAGTATACATGAAGATGTGGCTGTTCAATGTTGTCGTAATACACACTATGTATCAATGTTGCACACAATGGTGACAAAACAATTATGTTCTTTTTACACGCATATCGTTTTTGCCTAAAATCAATAATATAATATGTTGGTATAAATAACCCTGCACATTATCTTCCAAAGTGCTGCAAAGATGATGGACTTGAACTAATACTATGTTTAAATGTAAAATGGCTCCTTGGACAAAGAATGCATATTCGGTTTAATCAAATTGTTGAATATTAATTTTCTAAACTGGTCCAAAATTAAAAAAACGTTTTTAGCAAAAATTGACACACAAACCAAAAATACTATTTGTCATTACTATTGGGCCTTTATCAATACATAGATATTATAAAAGTGAATTCATAACATATGACACTCATTTGCTGGCTTCAGGTCTCTGTAACATAGGATCTGCATATGGGTTCGCAATAAAGTTTTGTAGGTAAGCTTGTAGTAAAAAATTTTTCCAACAGCAGATTGTTATGACCATGTTTAAAATGATTGAGATCTTGTGTTCAAACTGACGTAGATTTTCTTTTTAGGTTAATCATTTTGTTAACACTAATTTAGCTTTTATATTTTGTTCGTTTTATCACCAGCTAAGGGAGCTCCTCTAATTACAAGCAAAGAAAAAGTGGAAAAGTCTCTTGACGCTTCCCCACTTGTGGACATAGAGATAGGAACAAACCTTACAACAACACTTGGCAAAACATTGCGTATCCTCTGTCCTGCTGAAGGAACAGAACAATCATATTATGAATGGACTGTCAATGGCAAGCAGCTTCACTACGACACTCGTATCAACTTAAATAATGGGTATGAGTTGATTATTAATGGTCTACAGTTCTTTGATGAAGGGATTTATGGCTGTCGGGCATATAGTCAATATGGATATGATAAAATGATATCACAAATAAAAATAATAGGTAATTTGAAACTTTTTTTTTTTTTATATTTCAGTTATATTTATGGGCCAGAATGAAAGTGTGTTTCTCTCCATGTCTATCATTTAAATATCAATTTACGTTGCTTTTTTTGTGGTACACACTTGTTAAGAATAAATTAAACAAGTTCCTTTTGCATTAGAAAACTTTATTTGAAATTGTTTTGTTTTGAAATGTCAGTCTTATTTAGCTGGTCATACAAAAGGTGGTAAATCACAGCAGCATGGAAACATTGGAACACAAGGAGCAACTGGTGATGAGTTTCACGTAACTAGCGGTCAGGATATAAAAGTCATTTCTGGCCAATCAGTTGAAATAAGATGTCCTGCACGAGGGAGTTTACGACCTCAACTTACTTGGTTGAAAGATAACCAACCCATAATTCCAAGTCGTGTTTTGGTACCAAAGGGTGAAAAGTTATATCTTAGTAATGTGGATATATCATCAAGGGGGCAGTACACATGTGTTATGCAGACCCAATTAGGAATTTCACAACTTGTAACAAATATCGAAGTGATAAGTATGTTTTACCTAATACAGCAATTTTTTATTCATCTGAAGCATATTTTGATGTTAAACATGCTTCGATTAGGAGTGTCAAAAAGTATATTTCTTTTATAGAATTTCAGAAATTACAAATTCATAGTGTCTCTGGATTTATTGAAGCTGTTGATCCTACAACTGTTGCAGTAATTACAATTGGTAACAACGCCCATGCAATAAAAGGTGTGACTATTAAGATAAAATGTCCACATATTGCTGTGCCACCTGCAAAGATCTCATGGCTTGTCAATTCAAAGGAGATTGAAAAAAATGACCACAGTTTTGTACAAGAAAAAGGAACAGATGCTTTACTTATTCAAAAGATGAGTGAAAAATATACAGGAATATATACATGTCGTGGAGAGCAAAATGGTCAGATTACTGAAGCTAGTTCCCATTTACAGTTCATTGGTAATTCTTTTAAATTTGTTCTTTTGCTTTCCTAGACTTGTTTTGGCTTGGTTAGGGTTTTTTTGGTTTTTTCCTTGTATTTTAGTTTTTAAACACAATTTTTGCTTTTTTTCATTTAAAAAAATTGAAATTCTTTGTTAGAAATGGAAAGTCCAGTGATCAGAAAATCACAGCGTGAACTTCATACTTTTCCAACATCTGCTATATTACATGCTCACATTGGTGATCTTCTAACGGTTAATTTGGGTAAATTTGTACAAATTGACTGCCTTGTCAATGGTGTACCAAAGCCTCACGTCACCTGGAAATTTAACGAGAAGGATTTGTCACTAGTCAGTGGTGTGAAGGATTTCAAAAATGGAAGTATTGCTATTAAACTTGCAAACTGGTGGCACAGTGGAAAAGTTAAATGTTTCTCTGTGAACAGCGTTGGTGTAGATTCTGCAATAAGTAACATTGATGTTGTTGGTAAGGAAAGGAAACATTTTTTTGCATATCTTTTTGCCTCTATCAACCAATCAAACCAAAGCTAGAATGTTTTCGTAAATCAATTACAGGCTCTAACCTGCTTGGTTTATCAATTTTGTGAGATCAGCCAATTTATTGTTTTTTATGGCTAACTGTAATGTAGAAAAGCATATTATGTGCTTCTTTTCCATTATCTCAAGAAGCATTAGTTTGGTTTACTTGAATTGCCAAGAAGAAATATCCTAAAATGCTATTAATGTACATGAATATACCTTTGTCTTCTGTTTAGGAAAGTATCTTCCGATTGGTTATGAACCCATCATAAAGAACATAAAATTCATCAAGGCAAAACAAAGAACAATTAGCGTAGAAGTAGGAACCAACATTACAACAGTTGCAGGAAATTCAATACTCCTAATATGTCCAGTTGGCAAATATGGGAAAGTTGATATAATATGGGAGAAAGAAGGATTGTTCTTCCAAGGGACAAGATATTACACTAATGGAACTGTATTTATTTCGTCACTGAAGGTAAAGGATTCTGGATCATATACCTGTTTTAGTGATGATGCCAGAAAATGGAAATTTGGCTCTCTTCATATCAGTGTATTAAGTATGTTATATTGCATATTTCTAGCATATTTTGTTAGGCCTTTTACTGTTTATTGGCATTTTATATTTTAACAACAAAAAATATCATTTTTCAGTAGAACAAATTTTGCATAAGACAATGTGGAATTTATTTACTTTTTACTTTATATATGTTAATTATCTTTATTTGTAGTACCAGTTGAAGAGTTGTTGGAAAAATCTGTAGGACAAGAAATTCAAATCTTAACAAATGAACCAAAAGAAATTGAAGTTACCGTGGGCACACAACTGACAACGTTGCATGGAAATAAGTTAAAATTTAAATGTCCCATCAGGGAAGGAGTAATTGGGATTGATTGGTTACAAAATGGACGAATCATATCAAGTGGTGACAAGTACTTTGTTGTGAAAGAAAAACTTAAAATTGGAATGCATAATGTAACTTGTCAAGTTACAGGAGAAATGGGGAAAACGGAAATCACCTCCTTCATTCAAATACAAGGTAAACCATTAAAAGTATGTATTGACCCAACAGTTAGATCTACTATATCTATATCTATAGATCTACTAATTCAATTGGATTAGTGCTCTTAACAATGAGCACAGCATAGGCCAATATTGCTTTTTTCGCTAAAAATGTCAACAATCATGAAAAACAAAATTTCAAGTTTTTATTTAATCCCGACAGTACAAAGATTAATTCAAATGACACTGCAAGAAGGTTAAGTTTACTATAAAAGCAACTTTTAGATTCAGTCAAAATATTCTATGAAAACAGGTTTCTTTCAGATAGCTGGTTAGCTATCTACATTTACTATAAAACTGCTGCTGATGATAAGATAACCAATTTTATTGAAAATACGTAATACAAAACAATGAATTTATAATACAAAATATAGCTTTTAGTCAACCACAAGTTAATATTACAACAACCTACCAAGCGGTACCATTAGGTCATATTTGGTAACACAATACAAATTTGGCTAGCTTATAGTTCCGTTGCTATCGTCACTTACTAGTAACGAATTACAGTTAAACAATACAAATTAACCGGTTATTGTATTGAGTTGATACCAGTTTTATTTTTTTTAGCTGAAAGAAAAATTCAAGTGAAGAATCCTATACAAAACATTATGTCAACAGCATCAAAATCAGAATTTGATGTTGGAGGGAGTGTTCATGTGCTGCAAGGAAGTAGTGTTGACCTTAATTGCCTAGTCTCAGGCTCCCCACTACCAGAGGTACAATGGAGCCATAATGGTGTACCATTGAGAAAAAGCCAAAATTTATACTTTAAAAGACGCAAACATACATTAGCTATTCAAATTGTATCACAGATAAATTCTGGAATATATAAGTGTGGTGTTGTGGACACTGATGGAAAGGAATATTTTGCAACATTAAAACTTGGAGTTTATGGTGAGATACTTATTCAATTTTTTTCTTATTTATCTTATGGCAGAATAAACTTGAAAAGTCTGAAATAAAAAAGTTTTTTTATAAAATTAAAATTTATATGCTACTAGTTGTTCTATCAAGATTGAGACATAATAATCAGAAAAATAAAGATTATAAAAATAACTTGTCTTTAGTACCAAAGAAACCTACAATTGTGTCTTCCAAACAAGGTGCAACACAAGCTGGCATGCTTGGACGACCAACTGAAGTTATTATATACAGAAATCGAACAACAAAAAATGTGCAGGATGAAGCCATTTCAGTAGAGGTATAACATTTGTGGTATTATTAGTGTAAACTTTATAAATAGCATAATGTTGTGAGTTTGTGAAACAAGAAATGCCAGATAGTATAAAAATTCAGTGTCGATCAACCTTATTAAGAATTTTCCATTTCATGACAGTTTTCATTACACATTCTTCTGTTGTGAACATTACCTTTTGCACATATTGCCTTTTTAGCTCTAAGTTCAGTATTTTCCACAATCCTGCATGTTAGTCTGATTTATGGAAGTACAAAGTGGTCGGGGATTTTTTTGGAACTGAGCTTAGGAAAATTGAAAAAAATAGTAATTATGTGGTGCGATTTGGATAGACAACTTTAATTATTATGTGAAAGAAATGTGAATGGCTCTGTTAAGTTCATACCAATTTTTAACACATCTAGGTTGGGGATGACTATAAAATAATATCTGGAGCAAAACTAAAGCTTGTTTGCATTGCAGACGGGATACCAAAACCTACAATGAAGTGGAAAAAAGATGGTGTTGAACTTTTAAATACACACCATTCTCTTGTTGTTGATACTACTGATATCAGGTCTAACGGGATGTATGTCTGTGCTGCTAGTAACAGGTTTGGAACCGTAACAGAAAGTTCATTAATTGACATTATTCGTAAGATTTTTTCGCTCGTATTGTTTGTTTGTGTTCAAATGCTATATTTGAATTTATGTTTGAAGAATTTTTTCAACAGCTAACAGTGTCTTGTTTAGTTTGGATATTCAAAATTATTTTTGTTGTTTATTATATTTTTTCTCCAATTTTAAACAGTTGATATGCTGCCTATTTCCTAAAGGCATTTTATTAAGCTTATGCCTTATAATACAGATGCTGTAAAATTATTTTAGTAACAGGTGAAAATTCTCATTTAAGATCATGGTGGTTCTTTTAGTGAGTGTCATAGCTAAATGAGTACCTGTTTGTTCACTTTTTATTTGAATTTACCTGATATCCATTCTGCAGCATTGTAATTGTCTTGTCTTCTTCCTGCACTGTTTACATTAGATTTTAGCTACATTACTTACAAATTTGTGTTTTGTTTCTACTTAGTTCCAAGCAAGCCTGTAATACAGAGGGATTTAGCGAGAGGAAATAAAACAGAATTCTTATCCCACATGGATGGTTCCACTAAAGTTGAAGTATTTATTGGTGATGATTTGAAAACAATCAGTGGTACCATAGTTTGCATAAGGTATAACTTTTTGTTCGTTAAACTTCAAACTAAGCTTAGTTTTTATTTGTGTTTGTATTTCATTTAAAGTTTTTAAAATAAGCAGGGAAGAGAAGACTACAACTTAGAGCATTTAGAAGTCTCATTTTTTTAAATAATTATTTTATAAAATTGGGTAAAGAAGAGACTGCTGAAATAATATTTCTACAATTCTTAGCAGTTGTTTTTGAAAGCTTTCTGCAAACACAGAACATCGTAATCAGGCCTATCAATAAGAAAATAACACCAGAGCAATAAATCGCTCCCCCAAGGTTACAATAATTTAAACTGGGCGAGCAATCTGAATAAATAGAATAAGTTTATAAACGCATATTTTATCACAAAGTCTTTTTTATCTATTTTATTTTATCTTTTTTTATCTATTTTGGTTCTTTTTTACTGTAAATTATGAGAAAGGGAACATTGATTTCCATGTGAGATGAATTGATATTGCTCAGCCAGAAAAACTTTTTTTGAATTGGGGAGCAATTAATGGCTCGGCTAGTTTCTCATTTCTCAGAATTGGGCGAGCCTTTGGGTGAGCAAGAGCAATTGCTCTCCCCTTATTGATAGGCCTGCGTAATATCTTAAAAATTGTTTACAAGTAGGCTTACTTTGCTTCCAAACTTGCATTTCTGCTTCTAATGAATTTAGAGGGAAGAAGTCTAAAAGAAGAAAAATTAGCTAAAATATTTGTTTTGTATGATATATCATTGGTCAAACATAACAATGTCTCCTGCATAAAGGAAAATGCTGTTTAATTGCTCCAAAAAAAACGTTTTTTGTTTGAACAATACCTAATCATTGCCAGCTTAATTTCATTTTGTAAATTTTAGATGTCCAGCAATTGGTATTCCTCGTCCGAAAATTTCATTTCTAAAAGATGGAATTCCTGTAGAACTGAATAATAAATATGCAATAGATGATCTTGGATCATTGATCATTACTTCAGCAAGCAAAGCAGATTCCTGCGAAGGTGTTTACACTTGCCATGCAGAGAATGAAGCTGGGTTTGATGAGTTGAACACAATGTTAGTATTATATGGTGAGAAGAAATTTCCATAACTTTTGCATATTCATACTAAAAATCTTTTCTTGCTTTGTGTAAAATCTTGATATTTTAATTTCACTTCTAATGTAGTCATAGTGTTGGAAAGCTTTCCTCCAAATGGCACTTGCAATCTTCGCCATGGATATAAATGTGCTTCATCATGGAATACAACAAAAAATTTAACATAAACATCTTCCTCATCATATTCTAAATAATGATCAAAAACATGAGCTAGAGATAAAAAATATATTAAAAATAGGTGTTTCTTCACAAAATTAATTCAATCCTCAAGCAGAGCTATTATTTATTATCTGAACCCAAAAAAACTGGTAGGGTGGGGACAGCATTATGTGTAGTCTTAACCGAATTTGCACGATAACCACATTAGCAGCTTAGCCTTTCCAATTTGTTTCTTGCAGACATGGAAATAGGTTATTGAAAACCGTGATTGTTGTTTATAGATCCTGTGAAGCCAGCATTTCTTCCAGCAACAGACAAACCAAAATACAGTTTCAACAGTGTTACTGGCAAAGGCGTTCTACAAATAACTAGTGGACAATCTGTGATAACATACCCAAATACCCTTGCTTATATAAAATGTCCTGTTTCGGGTTTTCCATTTCCTGTTGTTATTTGGGAGAAAGATGATAAAGTCCTAGCTAACAGTGGTATTGCAGTACTGAAAAACAACGCAACAACATTGATATATGAAATACATCAAAGTAGTTTGTTTCGCTGTACCGCAACAAATATGGCTGGTAGTCAACAAGTTGATACTGTTATAACTGTTGAAGGTAATTGTACATTTTAATTAACTCTCAATATCTGCTGTAACTGATATCTTGAGCTTCTTTTTGCAAACAAGGGTTAATATGCTTTTACTATTTGCAATAAAGTTTTAGTAGTAATATCTTAAAATATTTGTTTCTTGAACAGGTAGATAACACTAGGTTGAGGATGGCTAGTGTAAATGTTGGTACTCTGAGAGGTAGAGCAGGTGAAGTAGTTGAAATGTTAGAACGTAGATCTGTTGATATGTGTTGTGTTCAGGAAGTCAGGTGGAGAGGAGCTTCAGTGAGATTTGTGGAAGGTAGGAGGGCAAGGTATAAGCTTTTTTGGATAGGTAATAGTGATGGATATGGAGGAGTTGGCATGTTCGTTGCAGAGAAGTGGGTAGAAAAAGTAATAGATGTTATGCGTGTTAATAGTCGTATTATAGTGATAAAGTTTTTGATAGGTAATAGGATTGTCACTTTTCTGTCAGTTTATGCTCCACAGTGTGGACTCAGTGAAGAAAATAAAGATAAGTTTTATGATGAGTTAATAGCAGTCACATCGAAGTTTGGAGACACTGAACTTGTCATGGTGGGCGGCGACTTTAATGGTCATGTTGGGAAGTCATCTGAAGGTTATAGAGGTGTGCATGGAGGCTATGGATTTGGGAGCAGAAATAAGGAAGGGGAGAGATTGCTTGAGTTTGGAATGGCAACGGACATGGTGGTTTGCAACACATCATTCAGTAAGAGACAGAGTAGGCTGATAACATATGAGTCAGGTGGTTGTAAGACACAGATAGATTACTTCCTGGTTAGAAAGTCAGACAAGAAAGTGGTGAAGGACGTGAAAGTTATATCGGGGGAAGAGTGTGTTTCCCAGCATAGGTTGCTGGTTTGTGATATTATCTTGAAGAGTGTTAAAGAAGCCAAGGGAAAGTACAGGCCCCGTCATAAAGTCTGGAAGCTGAAGGAAGAGATTGTAGCAAGACAATTTAGTGCAAAAGTTCAGCAGTTAGCCCACAATGGTCAATGTGATAGTGA
Organism: Hydractinia echinata; assembly: GCA_030067915.1. NCBI lineage: Eukaryota > Metazoa > Cnidaria > Hydrozoa > Anthoathecata > Hydractiniidae > Hydractinia > Hydractinia echinata. The sequence goes on from JASGCC010000068.1 coordinate 813,776, forward strand.
CAATGTTGAAAGTACTTGGACCACTTTGAAGAATTGTCTTCTAGAAGCTTCTGATGATACCTGTGGGTGGACGAAAGGACCAGCTAGACATAGACAGACCTGGTGGTGGAATAATGAGGTTGACCAGTGTATAAAGGAAAAGAGGAAACTTTGGAAAGAGTGGAAGTCAGGTGGTAGTAAAAATATTTACTTAGAAGCTAAGCGTCGTGCTCGTACAGCAGTGTATAAGGCAAAATCAGAAGCAGAGAGAAACAGATTTGCAGATGTGTTAAGAAGGGAAGACCAGCGCAATGAGGTATTCAAGATAGCAAAGCAAATGAAGAAGACTAATCAAGATGTTGTAGGTGAGAAGTGTATACGTAATGATGAAGGTGTTTTGGCTAGCACAGAGGAGGAGAAAAGGGTAGCTTGGAAGAATTATCATCAGAGGTTGCTTAACACTGAGTTTGATTGGGATGAGGATAATTTGTCTGATGATGATGTTGTAGAAGGGCCAGCTATGCAGATCAAGACAGAATGGGTAGTGGAGGCTATTAGGAAATTGAAGATTGGCAAGGCTGCAGGAGTATCAGGTATTGTTGCAGAGATGGTAAAAGCATCTGGATATATTGGAGTTGAGCTTATTACAAGTCTTGCTAATCAGATTATAAAGGATGGTGCTATTCCGAGTGAGTGGCAGTCGAGTGTAATAGTGAATTGTTTCAAGGGCCAGGGTGATGCATTAGAAAGAGGTAACTATAGAGGTTTGAAGTTGGTTGATCAAGTAATGAAAGTTATTGAAAGAGTGATTGATAAGTTACTTAGAGAAAGAATTGATATAGATAAGATGCAATTTGGTTTTGTTCCAGGGCGTGGCACTACAGATGCAATATTTTTACTCAGACAGCTTCAGGAAAAATATTTAGGAAAGAGAAAGAATCCCTATTTTGCCTTTGTAGATTTAGAGAAAGCTTTTGATAGAGTGCCACGTAAAGTTATTTGGTGGGCTATGAGAAAATTAGGTGTGGGTGAGTGGCTAGTTACGATGGTACAGTCTATGTACAGCAATGCTAGAAGTCGTGTCAGGATTAAAGATTCACTTAGTGATGAATTTAGTGTAAATGTTGGTGTACATCAGGGTTCTGTACTTAGTCCTTTGTTGTTTGTTCTAGTCTTAGAAGCGCTGTCGATGGAGTTCAGAACAGGTTGTCCATGGGAGTTATTGTATGCAGATGATTTGGTTCTCATAGCAGAGTCGATGGAAGAATTAGTTGAAAAGTTTGAGAAGTGGAAGAAAGGACTGGAAGAGAAAGGGCTAAGGGTGAACACAGCAAAGTCTAAAGTCATGATTAGTAGCATTGCAGCCAAGTGTGACCTTGTAGTTGGAAAGTGGCCTTGTGGAGTTTGCAGGAAAGGGGTTGGTAGTAACTCAATTTTTTGTCAGACTTGCAAGCATTGGGTACATAAGAAGTGCAGTCGTATTGGTGGAAGGTTAAGAGCTGACATTCAGTTTGTATGCAAGCGTTGCAAAGGTGAGATTATAGAGAATGAAGTATTTCCAGCTTTAATGATGTACAACAGTGGCTCGTTAGAGATAGTTGAGAACTTCTGTTACTTAGGTGATATGTTGGGCAGTGAAGGGGGTGTTGGAAGAAGTGTTACTTGCAGGATAGGTTCTGCTTGGAAAAAGTTCAGAGAGTTACTTCCTTTGTTGACTAGCAGAGTCTTGTCAATTGAGGTAAAAGGTAGGTTGTATGAGGCCTGTGTAAGAAGTGTTATGTTGTACGGTAGTGAGACATGGGCAGTGAAGCAGGAAGATCTTGACCGTTTAGAAAGGGATGATATGAGAATGGTTAGGTGGATGTGTAACGCCAGTCTGAGAGACAGAAAGAGTTCAGATGAGCTAAGAAGCAGGCTAAGTATCCGTAGAATTAAAGATGTTTTCCAGATAAGAAGATTGAATTGGCTGGGGCACTTGGAAAGAATGGAGGAGGATAATTGGGTAAGAAAGTGTAGAGACTTGATAGTTCCTGGGGCAAAGCCCAGAGGCAGACCGAGAAAGACTTGGCAGGAGGTTATAAGGACAGACTTGATACAGAGGAAGTTGAGTTTAGATCTAACACAGTCTAGATCAGATTGGAAGAGGGTCATTAATATACCCCGTCCAACCCATGCTAGCATGGAAAACGGACGTTAAGCCGAGAATGATGATGATGATGATGATGATGAACATTTATTTTTCTTACACAAACGAAGAAGTAAATCCGTATCTTAATCACTTTTCTCTACTTCTTTCAAATTTAACATATCGAAGTATGACTGTGTAGAAGTATCAACCCCCATTTTTTGATTATAAAGGCAACAAAAAGGGTTCAAAAATTACCATGTTCTTTATTTTCCCTTTAAAGTTAACACATTACCTTTCAGAACCATTACCGCCCAAGATTTTAGTACAAAAGTTTGAAGTAGTGACTGCCAAGGTAATGTCTGCGAACATTACTATTGGTAACATTGCCAACATATTATCGGGCTCAAGATTAACAATCACTTGTCCGTCTGTGGGTTCACCAAAACCAACCATAATTTGGTCACATGATAGCATAGCAGGTACATGGCTGGAAGAGCATCCAAATGTCCACTTTGCTCTTGACGGACATCATATCATTATATCCAATATATCAAAGGAATTTGAAGGTGGATATAGATGTAACGCAACTAATGTTTTTGGCGCAGACACACAGTTATCATACATATCTGTGATAGGTAGGTTTATATGTATTTTTTAATGAATTTTAAAGTCAATGTGTCTTTTATAATATTAGTGAATGATTTTACAAAAGTTGTAAACTCATGGTAAGAATGTTTTGATCTTTTCACATCATGGAAGCAGAAAGACGTACACATTAATATTATTTTTTTTTATTTTTTTATTATTGATCTATGGATAATATGTGATCTTTTTAAATACGTAGTTGGCAAGTGCTATAAAATTTTAGATTCTACATTTTGTTGACCTTTAAGTTTAATGCGAGTTAAGAAATTCATTATATTATTTCAACATCAAGGTGTGGCCACAATAACAGAAGAATGGTGGTCACATCTGTTTCGAACAGCACAGATAAAAACATTTATTTATTTAGATCATACACCCCCAACACTAACTGTCTCTGATCAGAAATATATTGTGAAGAAGCGTGCAAGAGAAATAGTTGCTAATGTTGGAAGCGAACTGCATGTTCTGCAAAATACACAGATAAAAACATTTATTTATTTAGATCATACACCCCCAACACTAACTGTCTCTGATCAGAAATATATTGTGAAGAAGCGTGCAAGAGAAATAATTGCTAATGTTGGAAGTGAACTGCACGTTCTGCGAAATACACGGGTCTTACTGGATTGTCCTGTGTCTGGATTTCCACCACCAAAGGTAAATAACTAGCAGTAAACAGATATTGCTGCTACACTAAAAAACTGGGATTGTCAAGAAGGACACAACTAAGTGAAATTGTGTTCTTAAAATTCATACTTCTTTCTTTCTTCACAAGGTGGTAGCGTTTTATTTGCAAAAAATTTAGAAAAACTGTCATAAAAACATCAAGTACTTCTTTTAATTGACCTTCAATTTAAAATACTGTTTTACAAAATACATGGCTCTAACATAGGTGACGTGGCTTAAAGATGGCACACCGTTACGTAGAAATATCGACTATGATCCATTGACTCATATTTTGACGCTTAATAATGTGAAATTGACAGCAGAAGGGAGGTATACATGTGTCGCAGAAACATTTGCAAAAACGTTAAAAGCAGACACCATGTTATATGTAGGTATGGACAATGTTCTTCTTATTTTAAATACAGTTTTGCGATTGTAAATTATGAGTTCGGAACCTCAAAAATGTTTGACTGAAATGTGCGCCATGAATAACACATAGTCTCCATTTACAATTGTGTATATTTCATGTGGGAAGGCCTTTACAACATTGAAATTAACATTACAAGCATCTCTCAATTCTTCTTGATTTGAATGTTTCTTTGTTTTATATATCGCTGACATTTTAAGGCTTCAAAAGTTACATCAAAAAAATAATAAACATCCTATAAAATTTAACGTGCAGTTATTATAAAATATGTTTTTAAAAAAAAAGCATAACCAAAAGCACAACTAGACTGAAGAAGAACTAGAAAAAATCTCTAATCATACGTGAAGCATAATTCCTGCTTGAACGTTACGCCTTGAGTGCATTTCCCTGTAACTAGAGAATGGAAACAGTATTTTGAAATAAAAAAACATTAATTTATCTATTCAAATATTCAGGTTACACACCGACTATAAAAGCAGTTAGTCGAAATTTATCACCTTTAATATCAGTTCGAGCTGATTCAGAATTGGTGATTCCAGTTGGTGTGAAGAAGTCTCTCTTACGTAGTAAAAGTACAGCTGTCTTTCAATGTACAACACAAGGTAAGAAAAACAAATCAGACACGCTAATTAGCGATGAAATGAAAAATTAAAGAATTAGGGTGAACGATGGATATTAAACGCTTTTTTTAAGTGTACTAATGGAAAAGCTTTGAAAGACAAAACTTCAATGCACATTTTTACATCCTCAAAAACTCGTTAGAGAATACTTAAATAGGTGTAAATCTTAATCTTGATACGAATATGTTTTCGAATATCGCAGTCGTTTTTTATGCTATGTTTTTTAAAATGAGGATTTTATTTCGGGCCCCCAAAAATCCAGCCTTGTGGTGCGCTTGATATATGATTATTTGTTATGGAGCTATTCCTTCTTTCTTAAAATTAAGATGGCTCATACAGCGTTTGTTTACAGGGAGTCGACTTGTAGTACGTCAATAAAACCATAAATACGTGATATCCCATATTGAAAATTACATAGTACTTCAAAATTGTTCGTCACTTTTATGCAAGAAGAAAACTCCAGTGAGATTTGACGTTAGGATAACAATTAAACTTTGTAAACGTTGTGAATATCTGTTTGATACCTACGATATTGCTAATTTCTTTGTATAATTATGCAGAGGCTGTTTTCTTTGTTTTTCTCTAGGTCACCCTCATCCGAACATTAGTTGGTATTTCAACGATTTCCCCATTGATCTGGATAACAAAGACAAATATGACTCACTTATCTCATCGTTGTTGTATGTGAAGAGAGTTGTCCAAAGTGATGCTGGGATATATTCGTGTCAAGCAAGGAATATTTTTGGGGAAGCTGTCGCAAAAACAACTTTAAGTGTAATGGGTATGTTTGGATGATTTTTTTTTTAAATAATATGGGATAACAAGATTGTGTGTTAACAAGGAAAATTTATTATGTTTAAAACATGGATTAGAACGGTTGCATTTGATTAAATATGTGCATAATATCAGCACCAATATTTGTCGGCAGTGTATATAAAAAAAATTTGGCGAAATTTGCTTATCCGTTTTCTGTAATGTGCAGAGTTTGAAGCGCTGCTGAGAAAAATGTATAATATCATGTGCTATTGACGAACGGTTAAGAAGATATAAAGGTTTAAAAATTTTGCTGACGTCAGCGTCTTTAGAAATTTGTATACCTGTTGCCTTCATTGTATAGATCTTGAAACGCTGATCAAGAAAATGTATAGGATCATGTACGTTTGACTAACCGTTACGGAGATATTGTGGTTTAAATGTCTTTTGAAGATGTCATCAACCCGTTCATTCCGAAACGGATTTGGGGACCCAGGTTTGGGAAACTTACCCAATTTAATTTAGATTTATCGAGATGCCCGATATCGAACTAGTGCAAAAAGAAGCAGATGCTCTCCGATAACTCAATCCTGACTTTTAAATGTTTAGTGTTATCTTTCCATGCTTAATGTCTCCAGTTCTATATGTGGTTTTTAATGATGTGGTTCTCTTTAAAATATATTTTATCTTTCTGTTAAAAAACTTACCCAAATTGGTCCCAGGTGGTCCCTAGTTACCCACGCGGTGAAAAATGACTTTCCAAGTTATTTTGGCCTCAAAGTTTTAAGTGCACTGTAATGGCTTCATTAATTTAAAGTAAGAATATTGAAGACGTTGAAGTAGTGATATTGACGTCGCGCCGTAACGTCAGAAAATTTAACATTTGAGACATAACTTTTTCGGCTACATCAAAGGAAAATAAACACATCCCTGTTACAGACAGACAGACACACTCGCTGTATTATTATAAGAGATCACTTGGTGTTGACGTAGTGTTTCTTGCAAAAAAACAATTTCAAATAGCACAAGGGACTTAAAACGGATCCCTGTGTCATCATCGTTGTCCTAATAGGTTTCATCATTCTGTGTGAGTCAAAATTCGCCACGATGACGAGAGAGAAACTTATGATTTTTATGGAGGAATAATCAAGGCATGATTGAGATTCATCTTTTTGCACACACATTGAATAAAATGGCTTTTCATCTCGAATTTTATTAGTCTTATTTTTTTTCATTCGTGATTTTCAAGCTGCCATACTTGATTGTACAAAAAAAAAAAAAAAAATAACTGAATAACCGATTTGCTTTTCTTATTTGATTCTTACTAGTGCCACCTCGAATCCTGTCGAAGAACGAAAACATCACTCGTACGAAATACTCGAAACAAATTTTATACGCAACTGTCGGTGGAAGCATCATAACTGTCAAGGGAATGTCAATCATCATCACTTGTCCTGTAGCGGGCGCGCCCTATCCAGTTGTGAAATGGTCAAAAGCGAATAGCTCGTTTGTTATTGACCCGCGAATTTACGTCACGTTCGATAGCCATTTCCGAATGAACAATGTCCGGGTTTCGGATTCAGGACGTTACACATGCACGGCTACGAACAAAGTGGGCGAGATGAATAGATCAACATACTTACTTGTGGCAGGTAGGTTAAATATTTTATTGTTTACAGAATGCTGTCATTCGTATATAGAGAATTTTAGTAAAAAAACAGACTTCAGTGTTTATTTACGATCTGGATTAGGAGAGTTTCTTACGATATTTGCCAGCTATTTCTCGTATGTTTATGGACATGAAAATCTTCGCCATTTTTTTTCTTTGTGTATTTTGAAATTTTTTAAATGTAATTAACTTGAGACTTTTATTTTTAAAATAAACGTTTAATGAAACTGGTATTAGTACTAACAATAAAAGCTTGAATAATATCATTGTAGAAAAGCCCACGGCTGCCATATTTCCGCATTTTCGATCCAGTGAAACTGGCAAAACAAACGCCGTATCCAATGGCGACGGAAAGCTTATCGTCCCATTAAAATCTCACATCAGATTACTGTGTCATGTAACTGGCTCACCAACTCCAAAAATTACGTGGTTAAAAGATCACGATTTAGTGAGAACGGCGATCAACAGAAATGAGTTGGAGGTTGAATTTGTTACGTATCAAGATGGTGGAACGTATGTGTGTATGGCTGATAATGTTTTAGGTGCAACTACAGCTTTAATGGAAGTCACTATCGGAGGTAAGTGATGATGTTGTTTCAGGCTTCGAAAGCACAGTGGAACTACTCTATAGCAAGTAGATATCCAATATATTAGAAGAATTTGAAATATGGAAATTTCTCTCATAACAATACACTTCATAGTCGAAAGAAGACCGTTTTCATATATTTTAAACTTTCACTGCTTTGAACTTTGTTTAATGTAATTTTTTACGAATATGTTCGATTTTTTGGGAGCCAGAAGGGACAAGAAGATAAAATTAAACACTTGAATAAAAATAGATTTTCATTTTATGAAGTAAATTAATTGTGTACTCAACACCCATACGAAACATCAGAAGCGCCTATCGGTAGAGTTGAGTCCTTGATTTATTAAGTTTAAATATTTAAACTTTGTTGCTTTCCCGCAGTGGTAATTTGTTTTTGGTCTTGATGTTGTCCGATAAAGGGAAATTCCACATAAAATAAGCGCCCCAGGTTCTTAATTCGTCATTTACGATGTATGTTATAAGCATAATCCAGGGTAGATTAGTATACCCAGGGTGTTTGAACAAGTAGTTGTTAGGACAAGACGGAGCAAGATAGGTATGTTACCATCATAAAACAGGATTTAATGAGCTATATACCACTTTATTTGCAGTTCCTCCCAACCTAATGAAAGGTAACTCCTCAGTAAACAGTGAAAAGAGTGACGTCATCCAGGTACGGGTTGGTTCATCCATCACGCTTCATGTCGGTTCAACTTTACGGATATCATGCAACGCGAGTGGTAATCCGAAACCGGAACTTTTTTGGAATAAATATGATGGCACTCAACTTGTGACAGTAAAGGTAGGTTAGTTAGGATTAATTGCTAACTTGGTTTAAATTGATTAGTTCTGCATCGTTAAGTATCTCTTTAATAATAGCCGTCGTCTGTCTGTGTGTCCGCGAAAGCCGCGTCCTGTTACGGAAACACGAAATGCGATATATAAAGGACGGGCGACCCCGTGGATTTTTCCACGGGTTAACGACTAGTCTATATTATAATACCCGTATACGTCTGTCCGTCACGCATAATGGTACCGCAAGTAGCGAGACGCACGCGATGCGGTATAAAAAGGACGGGCGAACCCGTGGATTTTCCACGGGCAACCGACTAGTTTAAACAACTTTTGGAGTGTCATCTTAAAAGCTAACGTCATTCAAGCTAAGTTGCTTTGACTGAAAACAAATTTAAGACTGGAGATTCCCTATATGTTGCAAAATAGGGTTAGTTTGGACAACATAAACATTCATAAACATTCGTAAATTCGCGCGCTTGCAAAAAAAAGACTGGGCTGTCTTGCAAAATATGAATTAGTACCATCATTGGAGTTAGCATAGACAACATTTCGTAAATTCGCGCACTTGTCAGCATTAGGCGGATTTCCACGCAGCAAATTGGACGGCGAATTCGCCACCGAAATGTATCTTAGTTTGTCCTAATTTCGCTCGAAAAATTCGCTTCGCCGAATTGTAGAATAGTTTCTACTTTTAACGGCGAAATATTTCGCTGCAAACTTCGAGCAAATCAGGTAGTGACCATTAGTGTTTATTTTTTGGAAAAAATCGTAACTGGAAAGAATTCAAGATAACTGCTTTGTTTTAATACCCAAAACTGCTTAAATTAAATTAAATTAAAAAGATTAAATTCGACACCAAGAATGTTTTTCACAGATGACTCCCCGCCGAAATCGCCTCAAAATTCTCATTTAGTCACAAATTTAGCCCACAATCCCAACGCTTATTCGACTTCATGCTACTCATGTTTATTTATGAATACATCAAATTATATTTTAGACAGGATCAAGCAACGTCCTCATACTTCGAAACTTCACCAAAAACATGGCGGGAAGATATATTTGTCGTGCGAAGAATATGTTAGGAGAAGATGTTGCAAGTACAAATGTGTCTGTCATTGGTAAGGTCTCCACACACCTTGCTAATTCGTATTCTTCGAGTTAAGTAGCTGGGAAGAATATTTACAGAGATACTCGATTAACTCTGTCCTTTAAAGGAGTCCTCGACCTATGACCCGCCCACCCCCTCTCCACCCCTGCTAGAACAAGAGCCCAATGGGGTTTACGTCAGTTTAGTGCAATACTTTTCTAAGGCAACGCTGACATATATTTTATCAAGTAACTCTCTCATGCAATGGCTAACAGTCATGTACAACCATTTCGTCCAGCAATATCAAATTTAAAAAAAAAAAATTTTCATGTTAAGAAAAGTTTTCGGTTTGGGTAATTTTTTAATATAGAAAATATAAACCTCTGGGATTAATCGAGTATCTACGGTAGGAAGTCCTTTCTGAGAAGTTTTTTTGGAATATCGGATGTTCGAATTCAAAATTTTCGAATTAGCGAATGAGTGTGTTATATGTCTACTAATTTTTAATATTTAGAGGGTGCCAAGATTGTGACTGACATACCGAAACGAAAAAAAGGTGATTTTGTCGTGAACGAGAAAACTGAAGCGATGCAAATTCATGTCATCGAAGGTATGTTAGTGTTGTAGTCACGTGATAATGTTCAAGTAGTTATATTTTAAAAGTATTTTATCTCGAGTTGTTCATCTTTTTGCGGGGATGCAATGAAAAATAGGAATCCTGCGCTAAAGTTAAGAGGTTTAAGACTTTAAACGATGTTGAGTCACAGTATTCAAAAGGTTACATTCGTGGACACTTCTCTTTAGATGATATAAAATTTAAAAGTATATTATTGTCTGGACGTTTTATCCACTTAAATACCCTCTGCAACATTGTATCTATTAGTTTTTTTGGAGAGAAAAAAAGTTAGAACGTTAAAACCTTTCTTGAAGAAAGTTCTTTAGGTTGCGTAAAATTGTTGGATGAAAATGTTTGCATGGAGAATTCTAATAATTGAACCCCTTCATTGCAGGACAAAGGCTTCATCTCATTTGTTACGGTGCTGGCCACCCATTGCCAAATATCTCATTTCAGCGATTATCAACTCGTCTTTCGAATCAGTTTCTGCATAATCTCGAACTGGCTGATAATGTAGACACAGTATCCAACCAAACGCAAAAAGGTAAACTTATTAGCTTGTATTCCGTTAAGGTGGGCTTTCATTAAGCGCCTATTCATGCGTTGTCACCTGCAGTTCGCAACTTTAATTATTTGGGCTTGTGCGCCAGAATTATTTTGGTCGCGCCTGTATGCAAACTTCCTAAGCATTTTCAGCAGACAATATTGTGATAATGGTATAATGTTTTTAACTGACATTATTCCATTCCATTTGCGTCGGTTAGGTTTTTTCATTACTTTATGAGAAAAAAAATATTTTACTTCTGTTTCCAAGAGAAAAAACAACAGTAGTTTATCTACACAAGGTTCTCTTGAGTGCTGAAACGTTTCTACATAATCGGGTTGGTAGCGATTTATTACCACAGTTGCAAAGCCAATACGGGAAGATAACGTAAAACAAACCTTCTCATGTTTGCATATATTGTATTTACATGTATGTATATTTCAAAGGTCTCGATGTATCTGAGAATCTTCCAAACGAATTTTCACAAACGACAAGCGCGAAACGAAATACAAAAACAGGAGGGCGTGTTCGGGTCGCTGAAATTTTTGTCAAAAGCATCAAGCTAAGACACAGTGGTAAATACACTTGTAAAGTGGGGAACACTGTTGGACAAGACTACGCCCTGGTGGAGCTGTATGTTTACCCTTTTCCGGAAGCGCCTTGTAAGTTGTTAAACATTTTTGTTTTCTGAATGTGGCAACAGGATTTTTAACAAGTAGCTACGAGAACGCTACTAAGGGAAACCTTATCTGATACATGAGCTTAAATGCTACGGCTACGGCTTTTACCTTTTTTTCTGTTTAAAGCAGACAGAAACCCGGCAACCTAGCGAACTCAGGGGGACGTTTTATACATTCTTTGCCGAGGATTTTCATTGTCTATTTCGGTACAATCTCAGCTCCTGCCTCTTGCAAAGAATTATTACATGAATATCTACACACATGTGAGAATCAGCATGAACAAAATATTTTGTGGAATTTGTTCATCATCTTTAGATACTGGTGTGTGGAAGTGATAGCGTACAATGCGTGTGATAAACCCTGTGTTGGTTCAAACTATGGAACACAAACACGTTCGATTTTATGTATTTCCTTTAACGGCAAAGAAGTAAACAAAACAAATTGTGACCATGCTTTGAAACCACCCTTGAGTAAAAAATGTTTTACGCCGAAATGCAGAACATCGTGGAGCGTAGGAGATTGGTCAAAGGTTTGGTTTATTTGTTGTTTTAAGTATTGATACTGAAATGACGTTTTGTTGCTTTCCTCTATAACGCGTTCACTCACAGTTCGTGTTTTTATAAAGATTGTAACACAAATGAGGGATGTATATATTTGTTGTTTGAAGCTTGATGAGACAACTTCAGTTCTACTTGGAAAAATATTTAACTTTTTTCTTTTAGTTCGTGACGGCACTGAAAATTGGAGTTTTTGTTTAACGGGACGGGGTGCGCGGGTCTTACAAACTGTTTTAGTCTAAACTGAACTTGATAAAAATTTAGGTTCGGTTCAGTTGTATTTTTGATAGATCGTGTCCAGCTGTGTCTAGCTAGTCGAGCCGCACACCCCAACCGCCTGACAAAAACACTATTTTTCATGCCGTGCTGGACCACACCCAAAAGAAAACTCAACTATTTTCTAAGTTCGCTTCGGCCCTTCAAAGTTTATAAAACATTCGTGAAGGAGGCCCATCATTCCTCACTATATTTCTTTCTAAGATTTAAAACTGATACTGCTAAGATCTATTTTTCACAATAAACCGTTTATTGGTTCCATTTAGTGTTCGCAAACTTGTGGAAAGGATGGTATACAAGAAAGAACGCCATTTTGTGTTTACTCCAACTCAAGAGTGATGGTCGATCCTAAAAATTGTCCAGTAAAAAATAAGCCGACAGCTATGCGAAAATGCAACGTGCACCCATGCAGTAAAGGTAAGCAACCTCATTACCAATCTCCTATCGCACCGATTTTTGTTTGACAGTTCACCATTTCGGTTTTTGTGATAAAAGTTGTAGGAGAAAGCAAGACACTGGTCCCAAGTAACTTTCATAGCATTGTATCTCGCTTTAAAATCGCCATTTTGGATTTTCGAATAACCCGGTAGACGAAAAACCGCATTTTTTGTTTCATTGAAAGGGAAAAACGAATAAACCAGACGAGCATATTTCGAGGTCTCTTTTTACACATTTTATTTTTCAGACGAATGCTCTAACAGGTTCCAGTATTGTCCGCTTATGAAGAAACTTGGATTTTGCAGAATGGAAACATATAAGACATTGTGTTGCTCTAGCTGTGTTGAATATCAACCATGATAACGTTCTGTATTATACATGTCAAATGTACATATAATTTTATTAGCAGAAATTTTCTTACTTTATACCTTTTTTTTCTGTTTCACCCTTGTTCCAAAGATGTTTTGCTTAGAACCAACGTCAAAGTTTATGGCAAAGATAAAACGCCCTGGGAAAGAGGTTGATTATACTTTTTACAGCTTTTTAGTCGTTTCAAATCTTCACACTCTTGCCATCTTTAAAAACAATTTCGTTCCCAGTCTTTTTTTCCGTCTCGTAACAGAAATATCATTCTATTGACATAAAAAATACCTCGTAACCTTTGCATTCAACGTACGCTGGACCACACCCTCTCCCTACAACCCGTTGGACTCTCCCTTCCTACAACCCCTAAAACTACAAAACAACATTGCCAAATGAAGGTTAAAGTGATTGTAGATTTCTTGACACTTGGTAATCTGACACTTGGTAATCTGGAAGAATTACTTTTCATCTTTTTTTCCTAATTTGACAAGAAAGAGCAAAAATTTGTGCTACAACTTTAGTCTGTAAGAAGGCGTGTAATGCAAAACGCGTAAGTAACCCTGGGGACAAGGTTGCCGAGAAAGAGCATACATTTAAACCAATGAATACCGATTTTTCTTAAAACATGAACGGTGAAGAGCATGTATACGCTGGCTAATTATTAATTAACCAATTGCATTTATGCGGAATTTATACATTTATAATAAATTCAAATAAAAAGTTAAGTTAACATTTGATGGTTTGATATTTTTGAGACATCGATATAGATATTGTTATTATTTTGAACGTTAAGAGTTGTAACGCAGTCAAATCCTGTGCTGGAACATTTCGTTATTTCTTTTTTTCATTTTTTAATTAGGCTGTATATATCCAATAACGACAATGCTAAAAATTTGCAATATTTGTGAGCATTTAGCCTGGACGAAAAACTAGTTATCGTCGGCTGTTCTTATATTTATCAGGATGTCGCTCAATAAAAATCCGCGTGACCAATCATAGTACAAAATGCAGACCAGAAAACAGATGGCATATTTTGTGATATTCGTTGCAGTGGGTTATGTCATTTTTGTTCGACGTTCTCTGTACCACTATTTCATTCGTCCATCTTGTTCAAGAACAGAACATTTTCAGACAACTTTTACACATGCGCAAACTAACCACTCAGAAAAACTAATATTGTTCTACACCTCGTTCTTTGGTAAAAAGCCATGGATCTTTGCGTGGGAGTTTTCAAACTACACTGAATCTTGTGGCTGCAATTTCAGTGGATGTAAAATAACATATGATCAAAACATGTATCCAGTGAGTGATGTTGTTATTTTCCATGGAAGAAATATGCCCTGTTTAAAAACTTTAGTAGAATTGCATAGACAAAGAAAACATGGTCAATTATGGGCGTATTTTAATTTGGAGAACCCTCTTCTTACGCCCTCTGTGAAACCTCTAGATGACTTCTTTAATCTTTCGATATCATACAAGCTTAAATCAGAAATCCACATGCCATATCGTTATCACAGAAGTATAAATTCTAAAAAAGTTGGAAATACAACTAAAATTAACTACGCTATTGGTAAAACAAAACTAGTCGCGTGGATGGTTAGCAACTGTAATAGATTACGTGACGATTTGGTGCGTAAACTCGCTTTATATGGTATACACGTCGCAGTTGGTGGAATATGCAAAAAACATTTTCGTAACCGGTTAAATTGCTTTTCCGGGAACTGCACGGAAGAATTGAATAAGTATAAATTCTATTTCGCTGCCGAAAACAATCTTTGTAAAGACTATATCACTGAAAAGTATTGGGAAAACAGTTTGCGTAGAAACCTGGTGCCTATAGTTTTAGGAGGGGCTAACTATTCTAACCCTGATTTAGCTATACCTGGTTCCTACATAGATGCGATGAGATTTAACAATGTCAGGGAGTTAGCGGCGTATATTTTGAAGCTTAACTCAGACGATAAGAAGTACAATGAATATTTCAGATGGAAAGAACACTGGGAGATTTTGAAATTTCATCGAGGCTGCAATTATTTCGTCTGCAATCTTTGTCAAAAAATACAACAAAAAGCAATGCCAACAAAAAGTAATTCTTTGTCATCAGTGTTTCAGCCAAGCGATTGTTATGGCAACGAGATGTTTTTTAAAAAATGGCTGCAAAGGTGAACTCTTTCATTCAGAAGCATTTATGAGGATGATGAAGGAGCATCTACCCTCCCAAGAAGCATGTAATTACATTCCATGCATGTTAAGTATTTAACACTTTATATAAGGAAAGACGCAGTAAAAATTTCCTATAAAATTGTCTATTATATTCGTTTGTTAAATCTTCTATGAAATCCGCCATGACGATACTGCGCAACTGGACCAAGTCCAGGAGCTGAAACAAAAAAACAAGAAATTATACAAACTTTCAATTACACAGTCATTTTGACATCCAGCTGATGTGCCTGATCATTGAAGATATCTGGACAGTATCTGGACAGTATCTTATAATAATAACTACAGCCACTTCATCTTGTTTTATTTAAAATTTATTAAGACAGACATGTAATAGTAAGAGGGGTAGTATTCTTATAGGTAATCGCTAGTTCAATTGGCCGATTGCTTGACTCATGGCCAAGATATCGTGGGTTCAATTCCATCGTTGTCTGATTGGGCAGAAATTTGAAAAACAACGTTCTGTAGCTCAAGTGAAAGTTTTAATCACTGTAGAATGGTCTTAGTGGTGGCACCCCTGGAAATAATTGACAGGTTATATCTCTTGAAATTAGTGAGGCTAACAACATACAATATGAATCATTATTCCAAATAAACAAATGCAACAGACCTCCAGGAGCAAATGGATTATGTGAACCATGCATGTAGATGCCGTACTCCTTTATCTTTTCTTTACCAATTGGGACTAAAAAAAAGGAACTTAAGGTCGATATTCTTTGTAACTACAAGTTTTCAAGCAGAAACAAGGCACTGTTTTTAAGTAGAAACGAGGCAGAGCTTTCTATCCGAAACAAGGCAAAGCTAAAATGTCGTAAAGCTTGTTATTCAGTCGGCTGCTTAAAATCCAAATGATTCCGATCCGTTTGGTGCTATTGACAAACGTCGTTTCCAAGGCTTTTCGCCTTCTTGAGATTTGAAAGGCGGAAGCAATGTTTGATGAGCGAAAGAGAAAAAATTCGGACAAACTTTGTATCAGGCCAGCAAATTATACTTTGTTAACACGGGGAAATATAATTACCTATCAAATTATACTTTGAATGTTATTACTGGCAAGTGCAACTTCACGCAGAAAGGAACAGGTCTGTAGAAAGAATTTCCACAATAAAAAACAAATTTATGCATTGCATTTTGACTTTATTGAAAAAGACAATGAAGTAGCAACTTCGTGCACAAGGCGTTTTGTCTCTTTGGATACGCAATAACGACTCAGGGGGCCAAGAGACCCTTAGGGCGAGGATAAATAAGGTAGTAGCTCCAGAATTTCGAACTCAAACTGAGGATTGGGCGCTAGCATTTACTTTTCTTCAGAGTTTGATTATATTGGTACTAGATTATTTATTGAAAATTAAAGTCGCAATATGTTTTATCTAAAAAAACTTATTTCGAACAGAGAGCATGGCCACCATTTGATATTAACTGGCGAACGTTGTTAAGTTTCAAGGAAGAACAAAATAGGAACATTGAAAGGTTTCCTCCTTGTTTTATAACCTTTTTCAAAATTGCAAATACAATAATGGCTTAGAAGAAAAAAATAACTTTCTACCTTGTTCACTAAATGACATCGTCAGTAACACGCATAATATTATTTGCGTTAACATATCTTATAAATTTTTACTGTCTTCTTTTTGTATTCCAAAACAAGATTAGAATAACAAAATCCTGCCCAGTCTTTTTTGATTTTCAAGCCATGCGTGTAGAGAGAAAGGTAAGGAGACGAGGTTGCATAAATGCAGTAAACCGTGTAATGATTATGCTGAATTTTTTTGGCGCTACCTACATTTGCAGCATCAGTATCTTTTTACTAACTGAACGCAACAACAGAGCCTGGGAACAAGGTTTGTTAGAAATCCTTCAACTTCGTTACCAAATCTTAGGTTTTAATTAGTATCTTTTTGGATTCTGTTCAGGATTATATGTACTAAAAAGCAATGGCGTTGAGAAGTTGGTTACAGTAGAATTCCTCTAACTCGGTGGACCCTAGATAACTCGGACATTTGCTTAGTCGGTCAAATTTCTTGCATCCATCCTTTCTGATTTTACCACCTTAATCGTGACAAAATACTTCGTGTTACTTGTACCCCGGATAACATCCGCCTAGTCGTACTATTTTGTCCGGTCCCTACAGCAAAAAACTAATGTATCTCGGACGTTCTGAAAACGTACTTCAAAAAATTCGAATTTGAAATCGAATTCTTACTAATTTTACTTGAAAAATCACATTAAAACATCGAACAGGTGCGATCGTGGAAAATTACAAAATATTGAAAGTTATTAAAGTTATATATGTATGTGTTTTCTATTTCATGATTACTAGATAATAAAGAAATTGATTAATTAGCATCTTTCATTGTGCAATCAAACTGAAAGACGGACTATTTTCTTCTTTTTCTCTCAAAATCCTTAAAATCAAAAATTCTGATAAGTCGTACTTTTTAAGACGGTCCGAGTTATCGAGACTTCGGAATCTCAGTCATTCGCTAAAAGTCGGACGGATTTCCTGTCCCCCCCAATGAGGGTCCGAGTTAGAGGAATTCTATTGTATGGAGCGGGATAACTAGGCAAACCAAGCCGGCTCACTTGCTAGCCAGTTTAGCTTCTTGGGCGGGCTGACCCTTAAAAATGAAAACATTAACGCAGAATTGATCACGTGAGAAAAAAAAAATCGTAGTATTTCGCAATTAAACGCCCCGGGCGTTTATAATTTTTTCAGATTTTAGGGGGGGGGGGCGTTTATTGGAGAGGGGCGTTAAAAAGAGAGGGGCGTTTATTTCAAAAATCAAAATTTTCTTTTATCAGGAAAAATGTTATTTACAAATATTCTATATCAATAAAATCATCGTCCAGATCATCAACATCGATTAAGTTGTCTTCGATGTTGGCTTCTTCAATGACCCTAACGGTTGATGTTTGCAACGGGTTTATATCAAGATCAATGCAATGTAGTGACTTCTCAAGGACTTCACATTTGAGATTCAACGAAACAAAAAAATATGGCAAAATGCTTTATTGGAACTTAAACATCAAGAAAAAAACTGCATCATATGTTTCCTGTTTATAATTTATAAATTTTATACATAATGTTGTTCAATAGAAATAAAAAGGAAATTGACGGTCAAACTCGTTTATTTTATTCCAGGAATATCCGATAATTTTTTTTTTTATTAATTCTAATAAACGCCCCCTTTGAAGAACATAGGGGGCGTTTATTAGAGTGAGGGCGGTTATTAGAGAGGGGCGTTTATAAAAAATTTCATATTTTAAAGGGGGCGTTTATTGGAGAGGGGCGTTTAATATGGAGCGGGCGTTTATTGGAATACGGCAGGCGGGCTCGCTCTGAGCGGGATTCCGGCAAATTCAACCGAGATCTGGCTCTGGCTTGCTTCTCATAAATATTTATTATTTTTATTAAAGATTTATTAGAGTAACAGAGATCTCGGCTAGCCGATCCAGCCTAGTTAACCAGGCCAGCTCGCGTTAGATAAACACCCCATGAATCTCAATCTACAGCTAACTTGCTAGATTTTTTCATAGTCATATAGTTTTTTTTATGACTATATGATATTTTTATAGATATGTTTTTATAAATATTGACAATAAAAAGAACGCAAAACAAAATCCAGTGGTTATGACTAAGAATTAGAATATAGTTTAAGTTGTTTTTTTTGTTTTATGCTCTTGCTAGCAGGATTACTCAAAGAATTTGTGCGATAGTCATAAGACTTGTGTGGGTGCTCGCTCCTCTGCGTCATGAACGTACGAGCTTTCAACATGACATATTTTACAGAACATAAAACAGGCCGGTCATTACGGAAGAAAACAAACAACATGGCCGCTAACTTTGGCAAATTTTTTGGGTTAAAAGCTAAAAAGAAAACACCAAAGGTACAAACTCAAGAGGGTGATTCGGACGATTCAGATGGATATCAAGATCCCTCAGTGGCTTGCCCAACCGAGCCTCCTGGTGTATCCAGAGGAATAATGCCAAACTACCCACCTCCTAGACCAAACTCTCCGAAAATTGGAACAAAATTACCACATGCTGCTGTAAGTGTAACTAGCTAGCTATTTTTATTTCTCACTTTTAAATGATAAAATATAAAAGAGAGAGACTTTTCAGGGGCTTTACCCATCTTACTGGCCATAGATAATCTTCCCATAGATTCCGTAACTGACTAAATGCATGTAATGATATGTCAACTTTAGCTATGCTAGCTAGCCATCATATAGCAAGGAATCCTGAGCCTGACATATGATAGTCTCTTAATATCTAAAAATCAAGTTTCACTCGTTCTTTTGTAACCCAATAAAAAATGCAGTGCTGTTTGCAAAATTAATAAACGCTTATTCTATAGCTAGCTAGACCTTTTTTTTTACATTGTTTACATTTTTAGCGGTATGTTCTTTTGAAATAATAGTAAAATCAGGTAACAGATTAAAACAAAAGTATCTACAACATACGTTCTCTAAACTAAAAAATATTGAAATGATATTAAAATTTTATCAAAAGAGTGTGACTTTTAAACTCGTCTTTTGTATTCAACAACGATGGCTTAATGTCATTTATAAAAAGGACTTCCAAAATCAATAAGTGCCCTTAAGACTCTAGGTCGATAAAATTTCGATTTCAAAAAAGAGACATATATAATTTGTTTAAAAAATGTCTTGCAAATTCCAGACGAAATAACTTGCCACAACTATAACGATATCATAGCTATTAGAACTGAAGCATTGTGTATTCTCCTGCATCGTTGGCGTTATCCAAGTAGGTTTGTAGGTTTGTAGACTTGATACGAAGATTTGGTAGACTGGTCCCCCAGTTGTGTATGATATTCAATTATGTGTTGATCATGTGACAATACTTCAGGACATTTACTTGATACATTAAACCAAGTTTGGATGAGTCCTCATAACCTGTGAGCCTATGCAGATGCTGTAAATGAGAAAGGGGCAGAGCGTTGGATTGTGTATGGGGATTCATAGATGACACTTTAAAAGCTTGCTGTCGACCTGGACGATACCAGAGAGCTCTTTATAATGGTAACAAACGATACCATGGTTTGAAATACCAATAAGTATCCACACCTAATGGGATGATAGCACACTTGTATGGGCTAATCGAAGGTAGAGGGCACAACAGTGCATTGTTAGCTTTCTCTGGCCTTATAAATTAGCTCAACCAATATTTTTTTTATCAGAACGGAAATGTACTGCTATGGAGACCCTGCATATCCTCTCCGTAGGCATTTACAGGCTCCTTTCAGCAGAGCAAATCTAACAGCACAAGAAAAAGTATACAACACAAGTATGAGCAGAGTGCGTGTATCAGTCGATTGGGTGTTTGGAAATGTTTTAAATCAATTCAAATTTAATGATTTAAAAAAAAATTGGTTGGGCTCAGTCCTATTGGTAAATTCTACAAAGATAGTGCATTGTTGCCAAACGCTCACACAAGTTTGTACAGCAACATCACTGAGAATTTTTCGATTTGGAACCACCAATTCTAAAGGAGTACCTTGTTTGAAAACATGGCATATAAGGATTAAAAAAAACACTATAAAATTCAACTGAACGTTCTTCATTCATTTCCTCATGAACACACACAAAATATATGAACATAATGTTTTATTTATAATATATATACTGTACAACTGTGAAACTGTAAAAATCTACTTTCTTGAAATATTATATGTTCATGATAGTTTCTCAGCAATTTTTGCAATAAGCATTAATATTGCCTAATTTTGCTGTTGACTTTGCAGCATAAACTGTTCATTTCTATATATCATTACTACGCTCTCTTTCCCTTTGCGACTGAAGTTCCTCCCGCCTCAACTTAATTTCAGATTTTCGTATCTCTAATTCTCTCAAATAAGCAACTGATTCCGATCTGCTATTCTGCTTCCTCTTAGGTGTTTCATCTGGACTGGTCTCAGGGGAAGGCTTCCTGGTCTCCTCCAACGTTCCATAAATTTTGGTGAATTTCTTGAGCAGACTTCAAGTCTTCCTCTACAGTTTTCTTTTGTGCGTCAACTATTTGTTTTGCTTGTAGCTCACTGTCATTTTTCAAAGTTGTCACTCCTTCAAGTAGCGTATCCAGCTCAGTCACATCGTCACATTTCTTTCTGGCATAATCCTTCAACAGTTTATTTAAGTATTTAACACATGGGACCTTTCGTCAACTTTAAATATTAAATCGAAAAAATCAGCGCTTTTAGATAATCCACTAACATCTTTCAACTATATAGTAGTTCAAAAAATAAGTATCAAGATATAATACAAACCTTTTCCTAGGATCTGCTTTCTCATTTTCAGCCATTTCTAAGAAATATAAACAAAGCACCATTTTGAATAAAAAACAACAACACAAGAAACAAAACAAAACACTTCAAATTTCTTGGGAATATCTGTAACATTTTCTTCCAGATGTAAAATAATAAGTCAAAACTAAAATCCAATCTTGGGCTATAATTTAATACCATTTTTCACACTGTTTACACATAGAAAACTGACCTTCGGTTACTTCGTTGTGTTGCCAATGTGAAAAGACTGAATTCAACATCCGCACTGAACAGTTGTAGATGTTATTTCATTGATAAAAGAGTCTCTAATGATTTCACAGCAGTACATTTCTGCAGAAACGGCAACTAATTCACAAAGTTTACTGAGCTTCTATAATTCTTCCAAGTATTCATCAATTCGATTCTCCTAGTTTTTTTTGCGAGTCGCTAATTGGTAACGAACAAGTATTTGGCGTTTTTACGTACAGTTTGTTCAAAGTATCAAATACTTCATCATAAGTATTACACTCTTTAACATACTCGAAAACATCTGATGTATATAACATTGACAATTGTTCTAAATTTATTGGGTGCTCTTGCACCACACTTACCGATGAAATTATCAGAGGTCCCTTTCCCATGTTCCCACTCCTTTGCTGCTTTTGGCGAATTTGGATCCAAATTCAATCTCTGAGACCTCAGTGCCTTGCGCATAATTAAGTTCAATAAATTGATGTAAAATTGGAGAGAGAGTTGACCAGTATGATGGCTTTACTGAACTTAAAAACACAGCTAATAAGAATTGTAAGGAAAGAAAATGTTAGCAACCAACACAATTTCACAACACAGTGTAAAGTATTTTTTACTTATTTTTTCTTTCTACCAAACAATTTTTACCACACCATGAAGTGGTATAATAAAAGAAATGAAGCTGCCAACAAGCTGTAACCTTGTGAGATGTAACTTTTTAAAAAAACTTTGTAGTTTATGTCCAAAATATTCTAGCACTGTTAACCCTATTCGGTCCCATAAATGTCAAAATTTTCTTTTACTTATGAATCTGAAATTCTTTAAATGTGGATATATTAGAACGAAAAGAGCTTTTTAAAAATTTAAAAAAAAAATTGTTAACAAACTTTTTAACCTCTATAATATAAGTTCCACGTCATTTTATACATCAGGTTCCCTTTAAGCTTGCATAACTCAAACAGAGCAAAAATATTGGTTGTGTAAAAAAGTAAAGGTCATGGCCGTATGGACTAAATTCAGTATGGTCCATGCAAGTAGCAAAGGCCATAATGTATGCACCAAACAGTGTGGTCTGTGTGAGTGGTAGCCTTGTGGTAGAGTGTTCGCCTTCAGTGCAGAAGGTCTTGGGTTCAAACCTTGGTCGAGTCATGCCAGAGACTATAAAAGTGTGAATCTATCCTTTCTGCTTAACATTCAGCATGAGAATAGGATTGATATCTTAGGCGGTTGTCTAGTTGAGCGGCTGTTGTGCTTGCATGCCTTCTGTAGCTCAATTGTGAGCTTTAAATGCACTATAAACCCCCTTCGCAGGACCCTCATTGATCACAGTTCTATTAAGAACTGAAGAGGCTATCCTGGGTAAATACTAGTAATAATAATAATAATAATAATAATAGTGAAATATGTTTATGTATTCAGACAGGGTAATAAATTTGATACATCATTTATTACGTGATGACTATAGCGTGACTATATAAGGTTAAAAAATAACTTTTGCTTTCTCTTAGTTTGTTTTTTTGATTTCATGGAACAAATTTTTTTTAGGTGAAACGTGATGACTACCAGGACCCATGGGATTCGAAAGATTTTAAGAAAAATGATACAAGCCAAAATAATGTTCAAACTGAATATGAAGACCCTTTCGATGCAAGATTTACTGGTCAACAGAAAAAACAAGAATCAATGGACGATGAAGAATATTCTGAGCCTTATGAACCAGTGAATAGAAATGTTAATAATAAGAAACCGACTGATACGTATGATGATCCATGGGACACTCGCAAAAATGCTGTAAATACAAACAGTTTGAATAAAACAGCCAGCAGCAAGCCTAGCCTGCCTACTGCACCTCTGAAAAAGGCAGGACCACGTGATGACTATAGCGACCCATGGGATTCGAAGTTAAAAAAAAGTACAGTAGAAAGCCCGACGAAGAATACTATGGAATACGATGACACATATGCTGACCCGTATGACAAAAAAACGAAGACAACAACAAATCAAAATAAGAATGATGATGACGATGACGATTTGTATGATGTGCCCGAACAAGAAATTGCTGGTGGCACCAAAAGTATAGTATACAGGTTAGTAGAGAGCTGTAAACAGCAGTTTGTTACTCAAATATAAGAAAATATGAAGGAAAACAACTTCTGCAGCTCATGCTTTGTTCATTAATTTGACGTGTAGAGAGTATGTTTTAAGTAAGATCAAAGAAGACGACAAAAATATGGACTGGCAGAAAAATTAGGGCTGACAAAACTTTGTTTCAAAACATTTGGTTGGATAAGATATGTAGAAATTGAAAAAAAAAAGATAACTTAAGGTTTGAATTCCCATTGTTAACGAATTGCAATTTTCCCAATGATATAATCATTATTATTATTCCGAATATTTATACAGGATATAGCCACTTCAGTGTTTGAAACACTGTTATAAATGTGGGTCATGTGTTCGGAATGTATACATTAAGTATACACCGGCATTACCTACCCAATTTCCCTCACATGGCATGGGTTAACCCGTAGCTGTAGTAAAGACACTTGCTAAACATGCCCGCGCTGTGGACCGAACCATGGACCTTGTGATTACGAAGCGAACTCCATAACCACAAGGCCACGCGCCACTTTTCCTTTTCTAAAGTAATATTAAATAAACAGTCACAAAATTTCAGCTATAAAAGTAAGTGGTTCTTGACTTCATATGAATAACAAACCAGAAGAGAAGGGGCACACCTGCAATGTATCATAAGAAATTGGGTTAAGACATGTTTGTTGTATCTGCTATTTTGAATTTTTTTCCCAGTGATGTCAAAAACAAATCTCAAAACACGCAGTCGCTACCTACATCTGTAAAATACAAAACTCCAAAGCCCTCTGCTCCTCCACAACAACAACAGCAACAACAAGGAAATTACGATGCACCATGGGATTGGAAAATAAAGAAGGTAGAGTCCGATTTCGACAAGAGATTTTCTCTACAAGAGCAGCCGCCTGTTGCTGCTCCACGCAAAAAATCAACTCCAAATGTAATCACACATGCTACAGTGAGTAACGCGAACCCAATACCAAAGCCAAAGCGTGACCCTTCTATAAAAATAGCAGAAGCTGATAAAGAATATGAAGTAGACCCAACCATACCTTTAGATAATCAGGGGTAAGTTTAACATCCATTAAACGAGTGTTGGAGTTTCTGCAATATATAAAAGTTTGTTGTAAAAACAACTTTTTTTTCTGTCGACTCAGATTTTTAATAAAGTCTCTATTTGACTTTGAATTTTTATTTGATTTTCAGTCCCTCAAAGTGTATATTTAAAACCACAAAACTGATAACAAAATAACTTTACAGTCAAAAGTTGAGAATTTGCATGATATATCCTGAAATATTTTATTCGAACGATAAAATTACTTTAAAGTCAAATGTTGAGAATTTGGCTTAATAATTATTCATTCATCGAAGTAAAGCTTAGGCGAAAGAAACAAGTAATTAAATTCTGTAGCCGTGTCATAACTAACCTCTATGTGGCGTGTTTTTTTATAGATGGTTTCATGGTCGTGTACGTAGAGGAGAAGCCGAGTCGTTACTACGAAACCATCCAGACTGTAGTTACTTAATTCGAAACAGCGAAAGTTCGAAAATAGATTATTCGCTGTCTCTCAGGTACAACTTTTAGTAGTGATTTTTTTAATGTTTTTATTTGCTGTTACTTCTTGTTTATCTGAAGATATTTATTTGTTAAGCTTGATTTTCAATAAAGTATGTATATAACATTTGTTGTGCAACATCTCTTGTGCCGTTTTGTTGTATATATAACATATGTTTCCACAATAAAGTCGTAACGGCGGCTGTTATTGCGAACCGACCTTTAAACTCATCTGGTATCCTTGTTTTCAAATATTTTCATTTTCGGAACCGTACCTTTAGCCTCAAGTATTTTTAGGTTTTAGGTATAGCATGTAGAAAATATGTCGCTTAGTGGACAGTAACTTGAGAAGTTTTAGCAAATACTCGGTGTTTTTGATAATTTGTCTTATTTGAACTAAATACCTGAACTACCAAGTCATTTGAATTTTTTTCCGTTTTTTCTTCTTCTAGGAATAAAGGTGCAACGATGCATGCGAAGATTTCGTGTCAAGATGGAAAATACATTCTGGGTGTAAACAGTCGACCATATGATACAATCCCTGAAATGATACATTACTATTCTCAGAATAAGTTAAACATTCGTGGATATGAGAACGTGAAATTATTGTATCCAGTGTTTCAGGAGGCTATGTATTTCACAGTAGAGCCTGGGACTTAACAGTTGGTTCTATTGCGCATGCGTATATAAATTTGATCGTTAGTTTAGGGAAGAGATAGTATTATATTTAAGAGAGTAAACGGTGTTGGATGACTTGACTAAAAAATTCAACTGGATTTTGTGATATGTTACGTTTGTGTTGTCTTTGCGAAGTCTGTTGTGAACATACGAATTTTTTTAACGTTGTGTTTCTGTTTTGTTTCGTTAAACTGCTTTTTAAGGTTAAACCAAGGCTCCTTGGTTAAACATACCTGATTTAACGGTACACAATACCCGTATTATGGTGTGACATTTTAATTTTTTACGAGAGACACTGACAGTAATCTTTTTTAACGTAGACAACGCGATGAGAATGTTCATTGGAAAGTTCTTCTTTGTGGTATAAATTTAAGGTTTTAAATATTTATTTTCATTAGGGAGTGGTGATTTCGGGGAGTTGGTATTTTTTCTTGTAAGATGATTAATTAGACCTTTTCAACGTTAGCGTTTATTGATGTTAATGTTTTTAAAAAAGGTCGTGGTCAAACTGTCACAAATAACACTTCACGCGGATATCTTTTTCAAAAACTAATATGCGATTAAGGATCAGTAGATTTGATTAATAATTTCAGTTTTATTATTTTGACGAGTAAAAGCTTTAGAAATATTTCATTACATTACAAATTCATTTAGTTTTTTAAATTAGAACGAGTCTACAGGAAATGCATTCAAGAGAATGGCCATACTCAAAATTTTCGAAATAACCTAAAAAAATTCAGACCAAAATATCAATTCCTCTTTAAATCGGTTATCCTGACATGCAATTTTTTTCTTTCCAGGTAGTTGTTTTGATAAAAAGATGGATCAGTATGTGGGAATGTTAGGGAAGACTTGATTCTTGGCAACTGCTTATTTGCTTCCAATGTTTGTGAAAGTTCTCTAAAATCTAGAGTGGTTTTTATACGTTTTTTAGTGTCTTCTTCTAAGTTTGGACCCCAAAACTTAAATTCTAAAACCCCCTGAAAATTGTCAAATTTTAAGTATGTGGTCACGCTGATTAGAAATTATTCCAATCTTATAACATGTAAATTAACAGCTATTTTATTTTTTCTATGTTTTTCGCGCCTTTTTGTAACACGCTTTTTTTTAATTTATTGATCTGTTTATATATTTTGATAATACACTGTTAATCTCCTTCGTAGAGATTCTTTTTAAAGCGATTTTTTTAATGTTGGTTCAGTTTATGCAGGCTGGACACTTGCTTGAGGGTAAATAACCGGATAGTGACACAAAATATGAAAGAGTCATTTTTTCAATTTCAACAGCAAAGTGACCAAGCGGAGGCCGTTGAAAACGAGATTTGTTTGAGTTGACAAGTCTCTTGCTTTGTTATTATTATTTTTGTTGTTGTTGAAAAGTACCTGAGCGATTAATTATTTGTGAGGTTAATTCTTTGCGATTTTTCTCTGCTTTTGTGAAAATTTACAAAAAATTTAGAGAATAAATAAGTATTTTTGTAGCATGTATATTTTTCACTTCTTTCATGTGTTAGAAATATGGTTTTAAAGAAAGGTCACGAGAGTGTCATGATTTGTCATAATTTTTAAGGCAATCCTAATTCACAGGTACTCAACCTCGTCTCCAGGGTCTCTGAGTGCTCCTTGGATGAGTTTGTACGGCTAAAGTAGCTGGGAAATTTTGAGAAAGATGTGTATTTCGCAAACCACAGGGAAACCTTAAACGAAACTAGGTAAAAGATCAAATTTCGAATTGGGCCATGAAAAATTCAGGAGGAAAAGATATTTTGTATAGATACAAGTAGGCCCACCTTAACGGTCAAGCAAGAAATTAAAAAAAGAAGGTTCTACAGCAAAAATGTTTAGCTTTCAGGCTGTTTTTCCATTCCAGAAAATTTTCGGCAGAACGAAACGGACAAAAACAGAAAAGCTTCTGAGCATGCGTACTTAAAATGTTTACACCACGTGAGTTGAAAATTTTCGTTGTACTCGACTACTTTCTGTGTTGAAATGTGCGCAATAATATGAAGTGGAAATTACCAGCAAAAATTTTTTTGTTTTGTTCTGTTCTTGTCCGTTCTGTGTTCTGCTGAAAATTTTCTTAAAGTGGAAAAACAGCCTGAAAGCTAAACGTTTTTGTTGTACAGCCTTAAAAATTACTTCCTTGTTGATGTCAAGTTGGTGACAACACTGCAGAATATAGTTTTATTTGATCCGATTTTTTTTATTCTTTTGCTTAAGCATTGCTAAACGAAATATCTTAATAAATTGTTGAGACATAAATTAATGTGGCATAAATTATTTCGGACGTAAATTATTGTGGCATAAATTGTTGCAGACATAAATTATTGTGGCATAAATTATTTCAGACGTAAATTATTGTGGCATAAATTGTGGCAATAATATGGTGTCGCAAAATGCCATCCAAAATGCCAAATGTAAAAAAAAGATTTTATTCCTTAATTTTGTGAAAGATAACGTTCGCGGAGTCAATTTTTTTTGATTTTAAGAAGGCCGATTTCTTTCGGAAAGAATAATATTATCGCTATTTTCTGCCGCGAAAAATCTCTCAAATAAATCGTTGAATTAATCTGACGCAAATTATGATGTAAGAGTGAATGCTTAATTTACGCGACATGTATACGTGCTACCAACTTTTATGAAGTAAATTTTCGTGAATAAAAACTTGCTATTTTTGAATTGCTTCACTTCCTGGTCGCAGCACGCGAAATTTAGGTTTACGATTCGTGGAAATAAGTACTCTCAAAATAATTTCTAATTCATTATTTTTTTTTTAAATTCGTGAAGATTTAATGTCTATAAGTATTCACAAAAAATTCTATATATGAATGCAGGAGGGGTAGTCATGAAAAACATTTTTATTGAAAAACGTCTGAAAATGTCCAAACGCAATAATTTATGTCGCAATAATGTAAACTGCATAATTTATGTCTAACTAGAAAAGTTAAAGGGTCAGGGGGAGAAATACTTAGGACGCAGGGTCGATATTTTCAACAATTACGTCATATGCGGCAAAAAAAAGTGGTTTCAGTGCGTGACATTTTGAGCACGCTCACTTGCCAGCACGGAGAAGTAGGAAAACATTTTGTTGTGTAATCATGTAGTTACCAGAGGGTGGTGAGTTCTGAAGCTAATGTAATTCAATTTTTTAACTATGCGTCTTTCTGTTACATTATAATTTAGGGCCAATATGCTAATTTCTTTGTGCATTATTATGTGGCAGTTGTTGTTAGATCGTAAAATTATCTGCAGATCGTAAAATTATCTGCAGATCGTAAAATTATCTGCAGATCGTAAAATTATCTTAAGATCAAAAAATTATCTTAAGATTGAAAAATTATCTTCAGATCGTAGAATTATCTTAAGATAAAAATTATCTTAAGATCGTAGCGTAAACTAAATATGAAGTATAACATGTCCCTAATGGGCTTCCATAGATGAAGACATCCGACCTCTTTTTGTTTTTGTTATCTATCTAGTCAGCCATCATGTCTTCTCTTCTCTAATTTTAAGGAATACTACACCTTGTCAATTGTTTTCCAGGGAGAGGGGCCAAAAAGGCAGTTTTAAAGTGTTTAAAAACTTGATCTTCAAAAATTGCTTAAATTTCTGCCCAACTACAACAGCTTTCTATAGCTAGGGGTTGAACACACAACAACATGCAACTTTACTTTTTTCATTAGGAATTTTTTTATTGACTGATTTTACCTTTTACTTAAACTCCACCTCGACACTTAACTATATCATAGCTACAGTAAGGTACAATTTCGCCACCCAGAAATAATTCCATTTATACACCACTGTGAGGCGTTTAAAATCACTCTCAATGTTGTGCACTCAGGATGGTTACAACTTTGGCAGGCCTCCTTATGATAGATCCAAGGACATTTACTTTGTTTTGTAAACCTAATTTTTTGCATGTGCAGTAATTCGCATACGAGTGTGCCGATAAGCCGCATATGCCGTAAAAAGTGCGGGCGTTTTCGGGCGAGTTCGGCGTTTTAAAAAAAATTCAAGTATTCGCCCGAAAAAAAACCCGCATAGGCCCGAACAATGCCCGAAAAAAAAAGAAAAAAGACACTAATATGATTCAAAAACTATAAAAATTAAAATAAACTTACTATGTGGTAGCGAAGTTCTTAAAAGAACTGTTTTTGATGGTTTTTGATAAAGTTTACTTTATAAACAACTTCTATATAAACTTTATTAACTCCTTTCTCTTCAAGCGCCTTCTTCCCAACTATCGTCCGCATGGTTTGTATTACACAAGGAATTGCATTTCGGGAATGTTCCGGGCGAGTTCGGGAAAGTGCGGGCGGTTTTGGGGGACAACCACCAATTTTATTCGAAAAGTCGCCCGAACTCGCCCGTATATATGCGGGCGTTTGCGGCTTATCGGCACCCTCTTATTCGCATATGTAGTTTAATTTAGACGCACTATGATGAACGATTCATGACGTGTAATTTTTTTATGCACCTGCGCTTTTTTAATTCTTTTTAAATTGAAGTTTAAAATTGTGAAAAAAATATGCTAAAAATGTAGTATGACAAGTAACACCCTAAAGAAATAATACACATCTCTATCTCTCATATGTAATGATTACACAAAGGTGATGAAGAGTTTGGCCCATCATTATTCTATTTGTGAAACAAAATTAATAAATTGTTTTGCACTTGCAATATATTAAAATTGCTCTATGGTAATTTGCATGTCTTAATTTTGCACATGTGATTGCATGTGTCTCCAGACTGATTTTTGTATATATTTATTTTTAAAGTCCTTATATATACCTGATGATGTATATAAATGTTTTAAATCTGGATTATATCAACCCGAACAGACCACAGACATGTTCAAATTTTCCTGCAGGATATTATGCCCCTTTCCAGATGTAAACAAAACAAAGAGACTATACATTGCACTTACCTAGTGTCCTGTATAGTTTCCAGGGACAAAGAGCCCGGAAGCTTTTGCTATTCAACTATAACAGGCCCTGAAATAGCTGAACTCAAAAAATATTTTTTTCTGTGTACTCCAAGTCAAACGAACCATAAAGGACCAAAAAAATTGCACTGCAATTTGTTTAAATGTAATATTTTTATTAAATTGGCAAATAATTTTTTCCTTTACAATTTTTTCCTTTTTCTGTCTTTAAAAACTCACTTACCCTTTTTATTGGCACTCTTAAGGTGTACCGAACAGGATCATGTGGTTAAATGTTTTTGTTATTGTTAAAAAACTTGAAATTTCTGTTAAGAATATTGCAAAGAATGCATATAGCTAAACATATATCTATAAAATTTGCAGCAAAAGGACAAATGTAAACTATAGCTATAGCTTAAATTAGAATGCTTTTATTTTTTCTTCTAAACAACATTGCTGACACCCACATTAAATGTTTGGGTCATAAATCTGATTTTAAAAGGGATTTTATTTTCAGTTATTTGCTCACCAAATTATCATTTACATCATTGTACATAATATCCAATTGTTACAATAACCAATCAACATTATCTGACAAAGACTGTAATCTTGAATGTTGCGACCCAACACTGCTTAAGTAAAATTAAAATTTAGTGAAAGTTTGGGATCCTGGCAAACATTTTACGCAGACCATTTCGTCACGTGCTATCACATGCACATAGATTTTTTTACTCATGTGATTCACATGCGAATCAATGTCTTCCTATATGTCTGGGAAGGCTTTCTCAATATATTAGGAAAATATTTAAGAAAACTTTGAAGCTCTTGTCATGATTTAAACTGAATATATACTTGTTAAATTCCTTATTGTTAAATTTTGTTAAAAAATATGACAATATTTATGTTCCGTTTGGTAGTATTTTAACGAACATAGTAAATTCTAAAAAAACTTTGAATGGAATATTGCCAACGATATGTTGCCTGTTTCTGTGAGTGCATATGCACACTTGTTTCATCTGTGTTTCTTTCGCGCAGTGAAGGATTACATGGCTAGGTATCAGCTGTAATCTACGATTACCAAAATACCAAGGGACTGTGTTGATGGTATTATCTTAATCCACATTATTTTATCTGGGTCAGGAGTAGCTAGCTAGCTTTGAATAGGCTTTTGTTAGTTAACTTTTTAACTATGTAAGCAAAATAATTATTACTCACGTAGGTGCTTGTTTATCACTTTTGTTGAAAAAGTATGGTTGTCAGACTTTTAGTTGTGATTTGAGTGACAATCTTACAATTTTCAGATTTGAAAACATTATTTATAAGCGTTAGTATGGTCATTTTTTGGATAAAATAAAATAAATAGAAGATATAAAAATTCTCAAGACGTGTAATCCACCACACAACAAAATCCTATGATATGATGTGGCGCCGTAGATTAGTGGTTACAACTCTCTGTGCGGGAGACTGGGGTTCGATTCCTCTTGACGGCGATTCAACATGGGCGAGTGAATGTTACCATAGCCCCGGGTTAACCCAAGCCATGTGAGGGAAATTGGGAAGATGGCACACTGTGTGGGCCATTGGATGTTGCCAGGAGTTGTCTAGTAGAGTGTGGGCCCTAATTGGGTCTGCGTAGCTCAAAATGAGCATTAAATACTCTAGGACTCTCCATCTAAGCCATGGCCCCTCCTGGAAATAATAGACAGGGTATATCCCTCGATATTTGTGAGGCTAGCCATGTAAAATATGCACATCTATATATCTATCTATCTGGCCTGTGTATAGTTGAAATGGATGGATACTGGAATTTACAGATTTTGTGGTTTTTTTATTGACATTGACTTTAATTTATATCAGTGAAATTAAAGTCTTAAGATGAATTACCATAAAAATTTAAAAAAAATATTCACTAAATGTATTTTTTTTTGCAAAAGCTGATTAAAAAAAATTTAGATGAGAAATGACTTTGATTTGAAAAAAACAAAAC
Organism: Hydractinia echinata; assembly: GCA_030067915.1. NCBI lineage: Eukaryota > Metazoa > Cnidaria > Hydrozoa > Anthoathecata > Hydractiniidae > Hydractinia > Hydractinia echinata. Next base: position 846,583 of record JASGCC010000068.1, read on the forward strand.
AAATTGGCTAATAAACATTGGCAAGTTATTTTAATTAAAAATACTCTTTCTGCTTTCAAAAATTAACCAATCAAAATCCTTGAACCAATCAATCCTTTCAAAAATCAACCAATCAAAATAATTGGTCTGGCATGAAGTCTGTCAATCCTCATCAACAGGAGTCGCTGATTGCTGACTCAAGTGTTGCCAACTGCCAATGTGGTTTCTGAAATGTATAACCTTTTCATTAATCATTGATAAATGTTTTAACACTTGTTTAACCTTCACCATCATTACTATTAACATACTGCATGTCTGTAACTGTATGTTGTTTAAACCAGTTTAGTTGTTTGAGAGATTACTACAAGTGATATTCCCATACTTGTTGCTTGCGTATTTTTAAAAAACTAAGTTAAATATGTAATTGTTTTAAATATTTTATTAAGAAAAAAAAAGCATTATGGCTGCAAACTTTGGCAAATTTTTCAAGAAAAAATTAACAAAACTTAAAACTCAAGACAGTAAAGAAGATTCAGATGATGACGATGGGTATCAAGATCCTTCAGTGTCCTGCCCAACAGAACCACCTGGTGTGGCACGAGGAATTATGCCAGTTTATCATCCTCCACGTCCAAATTCACCAAAGAATGGAGTAAAACATGCACCAAATAACATGGTAGCAGCCATATTAATTAACTTTTTTTTTAAATTTGATATGAGGGTTTTTTAGATTTGGATTTAAACATTTGTTTTTTTGAATTATGCAAGAACATTTTAAATTTCATAGGTGAAGCGTGATGACTACCAGGATCCATGGGATTCGAAAAATTTTAAGAAAAATGATACATGCCAAAATAATGTTCAAGCTGAATATGAAGACCCTTTCGATGCAAGATTTACTGGTCAACAAAAAAAACAGGAATCAATGGACGATGAAGAATATTCTGAGCCTTATGAACCAGTGAATAGAAATGTTAATAATAAAAAACCGACTGATACGTATGATGATCCATGGGATGTCCAACGAAATAGTGGCTTAGGTATAGAAACAAAACCACAAACTATAATAGCAAAAAAGCCTGGACCTAGGGATGATTATAGTGACCCTTGGGATTCAAAAGTGTCGAACAGTTTAAAAAGTACGGAAGAATATGATGACACTTATTCTGATCCTTACGATACAGACAAAAAGACGGTATTGGACGCAACAAAACTTAAAAAAAATGAAGATTATGAAGACGATGATGATTTGTATGATATGCCGGAAAATGAAATGGCCATGATTGGTGTATCTGCAGGCAAAAATACCACAGCAAGGTAGATCATGATTTTTTGTGTTTTGAAGTCTTTTTTTTATTTCTAAAACTATGTTTGATTTTTTAAAAAAAGGTTTCTTATGAAATGTATGTATTTGGTTTCTGTCAATAATTTTGCAAAATATTTATATATGTATTATAAATTTAAAAAAAATAAGATTTCCCTGACTAAATAGAAAATATTTTTATACATTCACATCAATGTCACTCTACTGCTGACAGTTTACTAATGTTTGAGTTTTAAAGTCATCTATATAATTCATATACATAACATAAAAGACGTTGAAGTGTTAAGCAGGAAAACGATATATCATCGATGTTAAGGTCAGTGTTATTCTCCTATAACTTGATATGTTTAGCACCAAAGAGAAGTTAGAAACTGTAGTGTTTTTCAGCAACCTCTTTTAACTAACGTTTGACAACTTTAAATATTACAAATAATATCCAGCAACTTGAAAAACTAAGATGTGCTGTGATAAGAATTGCAAGATCATAACAGTGTACTGTATCTTCGTAAATTTTTGTAGTGAGAAGTTCCGTCCCCAAGGACCACCAATACCAAAGCAAAAGCCTGCTGGACAACCTGTGGCATCGCAAGGAGATTATGATGCACCATGGGAATGGAAAGTAAAGGACGTGCAAGCTGAGTTTGAAAAGCGGTTTTCAGTGAGCGAAAAAAAATCACCTGTCATAGCTTCCCGTCAAAAACCAAATATTCCAAATGGGAACTTCCCTAGGACTAATTCTCATTCAAGGCCGGTGCAGAATAATTTTCAAGAGAAACGAAATGATATATGTGAAATAGATCCAACGATGCCACTGGACAATCAAGGGTAGGATGGTTATATCTTAACATAAAAAGTCATGTGAATATACTTGTAATAGATTTTTTTTCTTTCTCTTTTCATTGTCACACATCTTGTAAAACATAAAATTAGTTAATGATTAAATGAAACTAATTATGCCATCAATAGCTTCTAAAAATACGTTAATTAAATTTCAATTAGATATTGACAACCACAAAATATACACTTAATTGATTTGTATATTATGTCTTTGGAATAAACACTTCATTTATATTTTTGGCGACAAAAGGAAGTATTTACGCAATGCGTTTGTATATATATATGCATGAATATTTGTTCAATTTTTCTAGATGGTTTCATGGGCGTGTTCGGAGGGGTGATGCGGAAGCTTTACTTAAAGGTAAACCAGACAGGAGTTACCTGATACGCAATAGTGAAAGTTCCAAGGTTGATTATTCCTTATCACTTAGGTATGTCGGTGTTTTTTTTATTTATTTATAATTAATATAATATCTAAGATTTTATCGCCCATATTGAATCCGCGTCAAGGGGAATCGAACCACAGTCTCCCGCACAAAGTGCCAGAGTTATAACCACTAGACAATCACCTAAGATATTTATCCTATTTTCATGCTGAACGCTTAGCACAAATCTATTCACTATTTTACAGTATTCAGCCTCCTAAAACCTTCCTTTTTCCTTTTCACTACTTCCCTGGTTTTAGTCTCTGTTTCGTTATTAAAAACTAATATTTACTTTTACGAGAGTTCGCCAATATTTTTTACATTTACGAGATTTCACCAATATTTTGTTTCAGGAATAACGGTGAGACGATGCATCTGAAGATATCGTGTCGAGATGGAAGGTACATCCTGGGTGTGAACAGCCGACCTTACGACACAATCCCTGAGATGATTCACCATTACTCGCGTAACAAATTAAACATTTTAGGGGACGTTCATGTTAAGTTGCAATATCCTGTTTTGCAAGAACCTATGTACTTTACGGTGGAGCCTGGAACCTAAGTTGCGCTTGAGAATAGAATGGAACTGTTTATGAGTTCACTAAGTTGTAGTCGCCTGTTGAAAAGTTTAAAACCGATTCCTTTTTTCTTTATGTGCTGATTTATTTCGAGAGGAAACGAAACTTGTTTTGTGTTTCAAAAAACAAACGCCCGTTCGAAAGATGATGTTGCCTTGACTTTTCTCTTCTCTTCGTGTTCCGGATTTTTTGTCACACCACATTTCCTTTACACCTTCTACGTCCCAACCTCCCTCCTTTTCTGTTTGTTCTTAATATCAACAAAGGTAAAAGTTCTTGCCACTGAATTTACGTGAATTTATTGTATTAACGTGGAATATAATCTATGTATATACGCTGTTCTTCATGTTCTGCAAAATATGTGCTACTATTAATTCTTATTTGGATGTATATATATGTTGCTTGTATAACTTAAAATATTTGTATATTTTTTAATGCACCTCATAAGATGTTGAATGAGGTCAGCATGATGTCACCGCATTACGTCATTAAGTTATGGACGGTTGATGACACATGTCACTCCTTATAATGTCAACTTCTGTGAGTGTCTCCATGTAAGTGCTAGTATTTTCCGTTGTCTCAGGTAGACATATTTTTTTATATATATATTATATATATTATATATATATTTCTGCCTTTTTGAAATTTTGTGCAGAAAATTATATTGTCATTCTTTCTCGCTAAAGAAGAGCGGAAAGGAAGGAAAAACGAAAGAGCGATTATGAGGGATTACTTGTAATTAAGAAAATATTTTGATTATTTTGTAGTTCAGTTTTTTAATTTCATATTTCTTATATATATACACATTCGTCAATAATTGATATTGTTTTTTTTCAAGTAACTTATGTCTCATGTTTTTTCCTCGAGAATAAAAGCGATTATATGCGCATAGTTAAAGAAAATGATCTTGTGACTAGGTTGCTTTTTTTCATTCATGTAAATAATATCATTTTTTTTCGTTTTATAGATAGATAAATATATAATATCTTGCGAATTGCACTCGAAATTTATACTCGAAATTTACACTCGAAATTTATATGGAGTGTTATTTTGAAATTGTTTTTTTCAGTTTCCAAGGATGTGTATTATATATCGTATTTAAATATTGTACATGTAGCACTCAATCGTACAGGTTTCCTTAAGGTTTAAAGAAAACACACTATGAGGAATAACTGTGATAGAGAGTGTATACCATCGTATGTTCTGCTGTTCTGTAGTTTACCACTTGTTTTTCTTGTTTTTTTGTAAATTTTAACCTATTTTTTACCTAATGTTTAAAAATTTAAAATGTATTTTAAGAAATCATATTTTCTAGGCAACTATTGTATAGTTTGAGGGACTATTTGGTGCATGTTTAAATAACGAATGCATAGTCAGCACTTATTTTCACTTTATCGTGCGTGGATTCCATGTTGGCTGGACACACAGTCTGGACTCCGGATACATAGGGAAAAAGCGCTTATATCTACCAAGGTTTTTTGGTCAGTGAATTAACGCACGTGACTTATTTTTCATCTAACGTCTCTCGCGCCTGCTTTAATTTTTGTCGGCCGACCTGTCGCAGATCGGTATTTCACGGTAATAGAAATGAGATTACGTCGCGGCACATTCTTTTTGTGGCAGAAATGACTAACATTCTATCTAGGCGGCGATTGCTTTGTATGTTCGACATGGTATATCGTAGCCTTTAGATGACGTGTATTTAAAACAGCCCATAAAACAGAGTTAAAATCACTGTTATATTCTTTCAAAACAAACGAGACTGCGCATGCTAAGATACATTTTACCAAGGAATTCCTTCGTGGAAATCCGCCTTTATTGCAACATTTTAATTTTAGGATTTATTGCTTTAGTGGAGAAGTTATTTTAAGTTAATTGATGTTTAAATATATGTATATGTATATGTAGTTCTTTATCGCCAATTTTTAAATTAAACAACAGTTACTCCCTTTAAAGAAAGCACAGTATATTAAGACGACACCAGATGTTGATTGAATGGGATTTTTTCTGTCTCGAAAACACAGAAAAAGTTGAAAATTTTTACAAAAATAAGTTTTTTTGGATGCAAAACTAATATTCGAAACAGTAAAAACAGCACATGGTCCAAACAGGAAACAATGAAATAAAAATATCTAAATATTATCAGGAAACACAGAGAGGAAGATGAACAAAAAGAATATTAATTATCTCATACGTTAACGATTTAATGTGATTGTTTATTGTACTTACGAAGACGGGGAGGAGCAAAGAAAAGAAAGAGAGAAAAAAGAAAAAAAATGTGTGCAGAGACAAAAAATTGTGCATAGAAGTTTTATGATGGACACCAATAGACCTTTTTAAATGTTTACATTTTCCGCTGTAAGCCTTTTCGGCTCTAACACCTGCGTGGCAGGCAGAAAGATGCGAAAGCTTGCTAAAGAAAGCTCTTTTTCAGCCCATTTCTTTCTACAGAAACATTTTTGAGACTTTAAACTATCATCAAGTGTAGATGGATAACTTCTGATTGACATATATTCATATAATGATACCTTTGTGTAAAGAAACAGAGAAAAGGACCTAACTTGACCTAGCGCCCGCATCTTTTTGCCTACCACTCAATTGTTAAGCCAAAAGGGCTTACGCGGAAAATGTAAACATTCAAAAAGGTCTATTGTATGACACGAGCATAAAAACTAATTGTCTGACGAATGTTTCATTCTGCTTTTTTTCTTTTCCACGAAACTTAGAGCTGAACTTCAAAGAGATTAAAAGAAGAGTCATGCGCAGTAGTTGCTTCACAATCTCTGCATTAAAGATAGCCGATGTTCAAAATGGTTGCACACTGCTTCATTTAGGACAACCCTTCAGAGTAAATAATTTGCTGACGTGGATTCTGCCACGGGTTAACGACTAGCCTCTATTAATAATACCCCCAGTTTGTCTGTCTGTTTGTAAAGTTGGGTCTCATGAAAACACGAAATGTAATATATAAAAAGCGGGAAAATTTATCCACGAGCTACCGACTCTGTCGGTGTATCTGTCTGTCTGTCACGCAAAGAGCAGAGACGGGTGATTTCTCGTGGATTTTTTTCACTGTGTAACGACTGATATTTTTTAAAAATTGCGGTAGAAATACAGCCAACAGAATGAGCAAAAAGTACGCGGGAACAGAAACATACAAAACAAAAGTTAATGAATGGAATATATTCAATGTGCTGGATATATAAACTTTGCCTCCAATATTGTACTGGTAACCTGGAACCTTGAAAGTTGAATTTTATCTAAAAACCTTTTTTTGTGATTCTCTTTAAACATTAGCAATAACCGTTTGATCAAAGCTAGGAGAAAAGATCAAAGTAAACAGCTGAACCTTATAAATATTTGCTATCTTCAAAAATATAGCTTCAACATTTCTTTAGTGATGTACATCATTCAAAGTTTTCTAAACTAATGTCGGCATATTTCAATACAAATCTTACGGAATACGATAAAAAGTTTTATGTTATCCAATAATAGCGAATAGAAATTTTAATTCTTCGGCGCATTTTTCGAACGCCTTTGGACGCGAATTTAAAAAAATGCACGTGTTTAGAGACCACTCTCCGTGCAACATAATATTTTGATTTTGAGTGGAGAACAATGGACACATTCATTCATTCATTCCTACCGCTAGAAAATATAAACAACCGATACAGAAGGTAAATAAAGCCATTTTAAAAAAGAAATGTTCGCCAAAAATTGGTGAAACTTTTTTTATAAAATGAGGTAGTAAATTTAACAATTAATTTCAGTGCTTTTGTTGAAACTTATGCCTCCAAAATATCTGTATGAATTTCATTAATAAACATTTTGGCCCATCTGGTCCTGCATGTTTATAATATTTTATAAAAAAGCTGTTTACGAAAAAGTATTTTTCAACCCTTTTTGTGGGTCTTCTAAAAGGTATGTATTGTGTTATGTGATATAAAACAAGAAATCACAAGTTTTAATAGAGCGAGACTATTCCACTTGTGAGGCTGCTTTGGGTGTTTTTCTGACCTTTTCTGGCCTTGAAGGCGAATTTCTACTAAGCTAATTGGACAAATTTCGCCGTGGCAAATGGAAACAATTTCTATTTTTTGGCGCGAAATATTTCCCTGCAAATTTTAAACCAATCTGAACGCAATCATTGGTGTTTATTATCAGAAAAACTCATTACTGAAAAGAATACCCTTACATTTAGTGTTTTAAAGTCGCCACATGTTTCTTTGTTTCTCGTGGAAATTTAAAGATTTTTTGCGGCTTATTCGCTATTGACTTAGCCAGTCACAATTCGCTCCGTTGAAGCACTCCTTAGCAACTGATTCCGCAATGGTTTCATTAGCAACTTTGTTTGCTTATTCTTTGAGGTAGTTTTTATATCGTATAACAAAATACCGCTAGCTCATCGTCTTTCCACCCTTTGTACCCTATGCGTTTCAAAATTAGAGTTTTTCCGATTCAAAGAACGGTGGTTACAGGGTAACACTTACGATAAAACTAGTTGCATTGCATACATCTCGCGTACACTGCATATTCGCCATTAATTTTTGACAACGTGTAACAGATTACACGAATTTAGACGAAATTTTAGACAAGCTCACTATCTCAGTGAGGATGATACCAGCTAAAGCGATAAAAAGCCACCGTTCAATATCATGAAGGAAATTATTACAGACGCTAATATTTTTATTGCAATTTTTAAAATATAAACAGTAATTTTTTTATTTTTTATTATATATTATTAAGGAAAAATAAAAAAATATATATTAGACAGCATATTTAAAAACAAATAAAAGGGAGGATAATTTTTAATTTATTTTTATGAAGCAAGAACGAAGGAAAGGTTAGATTTTGTTATGACTTAAAAGATAGATTTTAAAAGAATATAGTTGTGTTTTTACTGAAGCAAATACAAGGGAGATTGAAATACAACATTAACTTTAAAGATGGTATTCTAGCATTGGAACATCATTGTGCACAAAAACACTAAATATTGCAAATTTTGTTACTTTCTGTGGGTCTTTTGGTTTTGATTTAAAAAACGAGAAAAATGTCGCAAAAATCTCTTTAAGATATTAGTAGTATATTTCGAAGTTGAAAGTAAGAACACAGCTTTGTAGAAAAAGGGTGATATGTGGAAAATAATGGATTTATATTTTAGGATTTAATCATGTTCATCCAACTAATACTGTTGACTTTTATCTCTGTATATGCTCAAGCAGGTAATATTCACCTTGTTTTTTAAAAAAATATTATTTTTTTTGTACGCTACAATTTTTTAGATATATTTCTTAAAAAACATGTTGACAACAGCAAATTCTTTGTACGCTACAATTTTTTAGATATATTTCTTAAAAAACATGTTGACAACAGCAAATTCTTTGTACGCTACAATTTTTTAGATATATTTCTTAAAAAACATGTTGACAACAGCAAATTCTTTCTTCATGAGAGTTACTTCGTTTGTGATTGGAAGTTAATATCAACTTAGCAATTTTGTATCAATAAAGTAACATCAACACGAGGGTTTAACTTCAGTGAAGTGTTCGAAGTGAAATTACTTTTATTTAGCTTGAATTTCATTTTTTAACGGATGTAAAATTTCCCTGCGGATGTAAAAGTGAAGAGAAGTGAAATATCAGCAAAGTGAGTACTACACGTGTATTTATCGTAAAATTATCGCAAAACAAGGCAGCCGCCAAAAAAATTTACCTCACTTTGAGCGTGATAAAATTTCGAGTAAACACAACGGCAATTCACTTCGGCTTGAGATTTCACTTCACTTCAGACAAAGTTTAACATCCATGGAAATGCTGATTAAAGGTGATTGTGGGAAACGATACTTTCCAAAATACGTTCTTACTCGCTGCTGACTATTAATTGTGGTATTTTCTTATAGACACTACAGCTTGTTCGCCTCGCCAGCTGACGAAACAAGGATGTTATGATCAAGATTTCGATGTGTTCAACTATCTCATTCTTACTGATCGAGATGTAACTGAATCAACGTATTCTGGCCAAACCATCTTATGGGGAGAGTTTGATACCTACCTGAATGAGTAAGCTTCTTTTTGTGTGTAATCTATGTTCTTTGGAACTAATCAGTGTTCACTCAATCAATAAAAAATACGACCTCTATAGTGGAGTTTTTTTCCGTCAGAAGAGCAAAACATTCCGTCGTCGGGTTGCAGTAGTTTAATGGTTTGAATTCAGCGAAACAGAGTTTAATACATAAATATAAATATAAATATCAGAAATATAAATATGTAAATAATAACGTACACAAGGCTGCTGTAAAACCCACCACACGGCAACTTGGACGATCTTTCAATCATTCCTTTTTCAATTTATTTTTCAGTTTCATATGTCGATGTGCAGAGGCTGCAAAAGATTACAATTACTTTGCTGCTACTTACTTTGGAGAATGTTGGGTAGCCACCGATCAAACCAAAGTAGCAGGTTTACTACAGAAGAGCACTGTTGAAGGTTGCCTAAATACGTCCTACCTGGCATGTCAAGACTCCACAAACGAGCTCTGCGTTGGGCAGGAACACTTCCACTATATTTACAAATCCTACTTACCACAGCGTGAGTATTTGAGGTTTTTGTTGCACTTGACGTAAAAATTTGACAGTTGACTTCCAGTACTTAAAACATCGAATAATCTTTATCCTAAACAATTTCTCTCACTCTTTTACACCTAAACAGATTTTCGTTATAAAAAACACTAAAAAATCTCCTATAAATGTGTGAACACAACACAACGTAACGTTTCTCCAAAATAATGAATCAAAAGAGACAAAAGTACAAAGAATTATTTTATTTCTTCGGTTGTCATGACTCATACATTTAACAGTATACTCTGGACTTTTAGTTGTACTTTTGTTCCAAACAGATAGCTACGTACGTAACCAAATTGTTGCAAATATTTGCCCTCTTTCTGATATTTGCTTATTTCAGCATGAAGAGGCGTGTTCGAAACCTCTTAATTTCATTTACAGTAAATTTGTGGGGCGTTACCACAAAAAATACAAGTTATTCGCCTACTTCTTTTTTTTACTACTAAGTATCAACCCGTATTTCACTACAATTGCTTTGGGCGGATTTATAAACAGGCGCTGAATAGCGTAAAGCATATTAGCGGGCGTATAAATTGTGTAACATATTAGGGACGGGTTTACCATGAGACAATAGACGATAGCGCTTCTATTGTTTTAAATGTCTACTTAATGTGATGCCTTTACGTCATAGCTGTCAATGGTGAATACAGTGAATGGAGCGAATGGAGTAAATGTTCGGAATCTTGTGATGCAGGATTTCAGAAAAGCACAAGATCATGCACTAACCCATCTCCTGTAAATGGTGGTGCAGATTGCAAAAGTCTTGGATCCTCATTGAAAACTAAAGCATGTTATATAAAGGCTTGCACAGGTAAATTATAACTGTGTATATTTTTAAACACATGTGGAATGATTTAGTCGTAAAAACCAAAGTGCTCAATTCGTGTGTTTGTGGATAAAATATTTATTGGTAAAAATTTTATCCATGTATATATTTTGAAATATATCTATACATTTGAACATACAGCCTTTATAAGGCAAGTCAACTACTTAACTTAGCTACCATTCTCCAATCCATCACATTTTTGAACAATATATCTTATTTGCAGTTCCTGTTACACCAATCGATGGTGGTTACACGCTATGGTCAGCTTGGTCGAAATGCTCCAGCCCATGCGGTAAGGGTAAACACTATAGAAGTAGAAAGTGTACCGACCCCATCCCACAACATGGTGGAAAAGCATGTGAAGGAAGTTCGTACGAAGTTGGTAGTTGTCAAATTAAAGTGTGTGATTTACCTGGTAAGGAATTTGTTTTTGTACAGGTATACAGCATGTTGTAAATTGAGTAAAGCGCACATAGCATTATAGTGTCTCGGGTATATCCTTTTAAAAAATAACTTTTCGGTAACTTTAGCTGTAAAAACACATGTTGTTACCCTATCATAGCAAAAACAATCGCCTGTATTTTGCCATTTTGCGGGATAAGTTACCATGAATGTTTAAAAATTAATCGTGAAACCAGGATGAGTGCTTGGGACAGGTACACCGTATCGCAGATCTCTATAGGGGAAACTTTATCGCAACTTTGGTCTAAATAAAAATGCAGGAACAATCAAACAATCACTCACCGATTTGTGGGCAAAAAAAGTCTAGTTAAGTATCACAGGTTAGTTGAAATTATTGTCTCTTACAATCAATAGACTCTAGACTTTTGCCAAAGTTTATTACAGTAAAAGATGTAGGTACCTAACTGCATTTAGCTACACTTGAAAAACTTTGTTGCAGTCAACTGGTATTTTGCTACGTTTACATTTAGATAGAGATAGCTAACGGCTTGGTAGTAAAAATTAATTATGGCTAGAATAATAAAAGGCACTGATAACAAAGCGAATAACAACCTTAAAAGAATAGCAATAAAAAGGCTAGGTCTCTCGAAATTTACGTTTGTAGCCAAGATCTAAAAATTGGTTTGTTCTAGACTTATATATTGCTAAAAAAATGTGTGAATATATTTATGTTAAGATGTAAAAACATATGAAAACCATTACAAAAATTAAAAGCTTTTAAAAGTCAAAAAAGTCAACAAAAACACACGCCACAGCTTAGATATTTTTATATTCCTTTTCCAGCATGTCGAAGCAGCGAAAGTCTTGCTGATTGGCTAATTATAAAAAATAGGCCTCGTGACTGGTCAACTACGCGGCTGCAGTAAAAAAAAGGAAACTAGTAAAAAACGGTTTCTGAGGGGATTCCGAAATAAGGCTGCGACGCAACCATTTTGAAAAAAAAACAGTCATTTTTATAAAGATACACCCAATTTTGTAACTAGTGTAACATTCCATCTATTTACATTTTTTGTACTATTCGCTTACAGATTACAACTTCGGTAGAAGATGGAGAAGAGTTAAAGGAAGATTAGTTACTATCTCAACTGGTCAGGCTGGTGTATGGGGTATATCTAGAGGTTATAAGTTGTACTATCGCCAAGGTACACATATTTCATCAGACTCTTCATCACCGTCAATTGGAAGATCATGGAAACGACTTTCTGGTGAGTAAACGAATGGATTGTGTCTGTTATATAGTACTCACTTTTGTTGGATATCTGATCAAAAACTTCTGGTGTGAGATATTCAAAAGTTACTGCCATGATAACTTGTTACTATCTTTCAATTATGGAGCGGAACGAAAAGCTATGATTTGATTCGTCCACATCAATATTATCTTAACAGGCGATCCAATAAAAACAAAAGAATAATTAGCAGAAAAGCCAATAAAACTGATGCAATTTTATTTTTCAGTTCGTTTATATTTTATTATCTTGTTTTGTGTCTCGTATTCTATTTTAGTTATATATTTTCCTTCCTCTTTTTTTTCAATAAGTTTCAATATTAATATTGAAAAGAGGAAAAGTTTGTAAATAATTCAAAAAACGCCTTGTTTTACGTATTTTTCCTAAAAAATTCAAAACACCAACACGCCAACAGTAGCAATGATTAGTTTACTGATATGCTATTGGCTTCACTTTCCTGGTGTTCAATAGATTTGAAACTTCCGTCGCTTCATCGGTCCTTTGTGTCACTAAAACCATGAACGTAATATATTTTACGTTTTAACTTTGCAACCTTTAGGTTCATGGAGAAGTGTCAGCTCTGGTTTTTACATTGTCTGGGCAATCAACTCAAATGGGGTAATCTATTATCGTCAAGGTCAGTAACAAGTTATTTTCTCCAAAATAATGAGGCGTTGCTAATTTGCTATAATTTGTTTCCCTTGTAAATGAATCAATGGAGGAAAAATTCAATTGCTTCTTCTTCCAGGAATTACAAAGGCACACCCAACAGGTTCTGCCTGGATGAAAGTTGCTGCTAGTGTCACGTTCAAACATGTAAGCGTCAACTCCAGAACGAATGAAGTGTGGTGTATTGACTCCAATATGGGGATATGGTTCAGAGATGGTGTAACTGAGAGCAATGCTGCCGGTAAGAACTTTTATTTCAACGATCTTTGCATGTTTTTAAGTTTTTTTTATCAGAACAGAATCTGCTTCTTTCAAGAATGAAGAGTCATACATTCAGCTTCATTTTTGATATCAGAACAAACCATATAAAATGCATATAATTCGATTGCATATAATCCCTTTAATATCAGCTCAAGCCATTCATATAGGGGGACAAGTTTTTACCCAATACTGTTTTTTTAGATAATGATTTGAAACGCATAGTTTATATATGTTATTATTAAAACAGTGCATAATTGTTCAAATAAGAATGTGTGTTGCATATATTATCAACATTGTCGTTAATATTGTTGTCCATCAAAAAGAAACATTTCTTATTTTTCTTCCATATATTTTGAGTGTTGTAATTTATACCTAAAATTATCACCATGCTCGTGAGCTCCTACGATGGAGCTCCTACGTCACTAACGTATGATCTTGCAATTTTACGGCCCTGCAGGTTGGGAGTTAAATTTCTTTGTTGATTTTATTAAAATGTCTGTCCATTAATGATCTCTGATTAATTTTTCCATATTACTTCAACTCCAGGTCTACTGTAAAAATACCTGCATGTTTTTATTTTGCTCTTTAATTTTTAAAAAGAAGATATTATTGTGCTTACGAAAAAGGTTATTCAAAAATTAAGCTAAGCTGTACGTCTCTAAACATTACCTATCGTTTGCAAGCTTTTGTACATTACATCCCTGTATTTTTAGGTACACAGTGGAGTCAGGTTGATGGTAAAGCTGTTGATATCTCTGCTGGAGGCGCAGGAGTCTGGATTGTAACACCAGAAAGAAAGGATAACGTGCATTATCGTGTTGGTACAAGAAGACTGCAAGGAAAAGGTAATATTTTTAATCTAACAAAAATAGAGCATCAACGTGCTTTCATTTCCTGTACCCACCAGCACAGGTGCAATTGCCATGAACAAAAAGTATACTAAGGGATTATAATCTTGTATTTAGGTACCTCCTGGCAGGTGGTTGCTAACAGTCGTGCATTGAGAATTAGAAGTGGATGGAATATCGTTGTTGCTATCAGCAGAGGAAAACGATTAACCTACATTCGAAAAGGTAATTTTGTCTTTCATATTATTTGCTTTTACTGCAAAAAATCCTTAAAACATTCAAGGGTGAAATATCTAGCTAAAATTTTTTATTTTTTCAATAGAAATGAAACATTCTTTTTTCAATTGTTTCCCTAACGGAGCAATAAAATTGAATCAAATCATAAATTTCGAAAACACAATTTTTACGGAAAAAAATAGTTAAAAGAAATCATATTTTTTTTAGGTATAACCAACGAAAACCCATCTGGAAAACGCTGGAGACGATTCCGTATGCCACTTCGAGATCTCTCACTGAACAACTATGATGGATCTATATGGGCTGTGAATCGAGCTAAACTTGTGTTCTACAGATCCTCAGCAAGACTCGTTAACATTGGGTACACACCATGGTCAAAGTTTGGGGAATGCAGCGCTAAGTGTGATGGAAAAAAAACACGAAGAAGAAAATGTTTCTCAAAAGCTCTTGGTCGCCCAAACTTTACTTGTGATAAAGCGCTGGTACAAACTGTACGTTGTGGAGCACGATGTGGTTCGTTAACCGAAAGTCAAGTTAAGCCTCATCAAAACACATACTCCAAATACCACAGCCATGTAAGCACAAAATTTGTCTTTTTTTAAGCGCATTTTCGCGCGTGTGGAACTTTTCATGCTCACAATAGTAACACTATTCTGTTTAGGAGGATGATGAAGATGATGATGATGATGATAAATAAGCAAGACAAACTTGCCTCGCTTACCTTCCGACACTTCTTTGTTGTTAAAAGGCACGCAAAACACAGTAAATGGAAATGAAAAAATCTATAAAAAAATGTTTTATGTTTGTATTTATTTGAATTTAGTTCACGAGTAATTGTACACACTGATATGAAAGAAGGTTATGTTAAATAATAAAAAAAAATGTTATTATATATTTTTTCTTTCCAACCTCTCATAACTCCGTTACCACCCTAAAAGAAAGATCTAGATGTAATATCAAAAAACATACACCACTGGTATTAAACTTTCCATCAAATTCAATATGGTAGGCTTAAACTTTAAAGCCTGGGCACTAGTCCAACCTGATAATGAAAACTCAGAGTCTTTCACAACAAATTAGTAGGTACGCTACGCTTCAAAGAAGACTGGGATGAAGTATTAAATGTTTCAACTTCAAACAATCATGGCCATTTCCAAGTAGGGTTCGATCTAAAACCAAGACCTGATAAACTATTTGCGCAAACAACGTTACGGTAGTAGAAAAAGTTTGCTATCAAATGAGTGTAAAAATACATGATGTTCAAGAAATTAGCCTTTTTTATTGGTTATGGGGAAGGTGGGGGGGGGGGGGGGGGGGGGGGGTTGTTAACAAGAAGACGCCATATTTTAATACGTGACCCCCTTACGCTTTGTGACCCTGAGAGCAAAATATTTATTATGTGATCTAATGTAGCAGTGACCATTTTTAGGATCCTCTTCTGGCTATTTTGTCTCCTAATTCTTTTTATTTTTATAAAACTATTTTATATTACATACGTACATAGTGGGGAGCACTCTCTCGCTCCCTAACTGGCTACATCTGCATTACTTGTGTTATCTAAGGTTTTAAGTGCTTTTATTCTAGTCAATACTATTGTGTTTCATGTGATGTAGTCACCAATCTTATTCTTACTATGTTGCCAACCTAGCTATAAATAGTGAAATTAGCAATGTGCAGAGTTAGCTACAACAAGATTCTCACATGTTTTTTCTTATCTCTTTAATAATAGGAAACACGAATTTTTTTAAAATACGCACCAATACCAAATGCGATTATTTTTACCGACTTTGTTTTGACCGCTCGCGCGTAGTATACCAATTACGACGCCTGATTCTTTAAAAAAAACAATCCAACATTTTCGCGGCTGGGTAAACGAAGGCCATTTTGATTTTGAAAATGGTCATGTGTGGTCAGTGTGAGGTTTGTAGGTCTGTTTGACCTTTTTATCTTCTAAAAGCTTTATATTTTTGTAATATTTGTTTTTTGTTTGTTTTCAATGTTAAGGTAAATATATTGTCACGTTTTTTAGCCACGTACAGATCTTAGACGCACCAGTCCAGGATTTTTGGCCAGGAACAAAGATTTTGTTAGCTAGCTACCTAAAAGCCTTATTTATTACTATTCTCTATGGTATAAGAGCTTTTTATCCTAGCCAACATTTATTTTTATGTTGAGGCTGTGGCTATTTAGCTAGCTTCTTAGCTATATCTTTGGCTAAAAAGTGAAAGTATAAAAATGCAGTTTGGCTACAACAATATTCTTAAGCAATAATTCTTATGCTAAATGCAGTTAGCTAGGTAGCTACATCTTTTAATATTTTCCTGAAAACTTTTTCTTCAAAAAAAATGGCTAAGCGTAGTTTTTAGCTGGACGGTTACAACAGGCTGTTCCTTGTGTTTTTATTTAATAAAATCGAAGTTTTTTTGGAAAAGGCTATTACGCCTATACGCCTGTTCAACTCTGTTTAACTGTACTAAGCGCTTAGCCCAGTGTTAACAACAGACTGTTTTTTGGAAAAGACTGTTACGCCTATGCACATGTGCAACGTGGTTTACCTGTACTAAGGGGTCAGCTTAATGTGACAATTAATTTTTAAACATTCTCTGTAATCACGCCTGTACGGATGTGCAACACTGTTTAACTGGACTAACCGTTCAGTCATGTGTTAGTAATGGACTGTTTCTTGTGTTTTTATTTAAACAGAGTCTGCGAGAAAGTTTTTTTCAAAAGGCTATTGTCCCTATACGCATGTGCAGCACGGTTTAACTGTACTAAGCGGTTAGCCCGGTGTCACAATTATTTTTTTAACTTTCACAAAAACTTATTCCGAAAAATAAAATAATATTGACCGATTGTTTTTGCTATGATGGAGTAACAACGGTTTGTAAACTCTCTTTTTATTTCAGCTATCGTTGCGGGAAAGTTATTTTGTGAAAAATATGTTACAGTCGCAACACTATAATAGCGTATGCGCTTTACTTGATTTACGGCATACTGAATACCTGTACTAAAGCGCTCCACCTGATCGTGTGGCACATTTTACGACTCTTATTAAGCGCTCCACAGAGTGTTCAACGCTGGGTCACACCTTTACTTGTGGCTTAACCCGGCTAGTCTATATTATAATACCCGTATACGTCTGTCTGTCACGCAAAATGGTAGCACAAATAGCGAAACACACGCAATGCAGGTCACTGACAGTTGAAATATAATTCAGCAGCTACATCCATGAATGCATTATAAACCTGAGTGAAAGTCTAAACCTTATTGAAACAATGACTGGTATTCTGCGCAAAACGCAACAACAGTCTTTCAAACATGCAAGTGGCGGTTCGATTTTGGACCTTTGAGTATCATTTCGCTCAATTAAAAATGTCTGGTGATTGTTTTGCTAGAATGGGGTTACGATATGCTGTTGTACCCTCCCTTTGTCTTTTCTTTCAACCGTTGTCGCGGTAGTTCTTGTTTAAGTAACAATTCAGCAGAAGTTCAGCATAAATATATACAAACTGTTGCACCTAGGTCTGTGACACAGTTTACCACGAGAACACATTCCACCAAATAGATATCGGATGACAGTTTCTGCTAAGACAGGTTACGACAGGCCGTATCGTAATGTACGGTACGCTGTTTTTATTTAAACCATTGTTGAAGGAAAGTTAGTGACATAAAACACACTTGTACTAAGTGCTCCACCTTTTTTTCCTGTCTCTATAATAATAATAATACCCGTACTGTCCGCCTAAAATGGTTGCGCGTAGCTTTATTTCGGAGCATCTCCCTCACCCCTCTCGCAGTGTAAATCATTTCCCCGGTGCTAACAGGCAAATAAGAAAGCACGAAACACCAATGTAGGAAATTTGCACGACGGGAAATGTTTCGCGGTTTTGTCCATGGGCTAACGACTAGTCTTAACTATTTCGTGACTTTTTTTTACCTTTAGCTATTTAATTATAATTTGGCAAAAATTGGTGTTATGTTTCTTTATGTAGATGTTTATGCAAGCATTACAGCTACTTGTTGTTGCAACGATGGTTTTACCTTAGTTTTCTCCTTTATGCTTGCACCCTACTAATTAATGGGAAAAGTCACAATTTGCAAAGCTGATACAACTTTAAATCAAACAACAATTCACGTTTCATTAAAATCAACAAAAATAATGACAGAGCGTTTTGGAACGTTTTTAAACATGTCAAGCAGTACAAAACTTTGACTTATGATATCATATTTTAACATATAGTTTTAAAAATGTTGCTTCTACAGTTCACGAAGTAGGTTTTGTATATTGCGGTCTGTAGAATATACAAATATAACAAAAATACAGACAAACAACATTTTTTTAAATATATGTATATATACTTATACATTGGTAAAGGCTCCCTCGATTTGCGAAGATGTTTTAAACTTTCTTCTCCAGGCAATAGTGCATAATATCATATGTGTTCTATTGCATAATATGTCCATTACCATAATTGCTATTTAAAGTTATACAAAAAGCTGTTGCATCATCAACCATATTGTTATAATTTTTTCAGATATTTTGATTGGGTGTTTATGAAATTTTTTAACTCAAAATTTGCTTTAAATTTCCATGAAACTCATTGTTTGGAATGCCAAGATACGCAATCAAATAAATAAGATAATCAATAAAAACAGATAAATCAATGATTAAGTATGGGGCGGCAGTTAGTTTGTAACTAGATACTAGTATACTTATACATTGGTAAAGGTCCCCTCGATCTACAAGGACGATGCATCCTTTGCTGCTGGAATGTATCATCAAAATAAAAACACATTTGTAAAATAAAATTCAGACGTTCTAGATAAGTATGTTAAGAAAACCTTAAGTATAAAAATATTAAAAAGCGAGAATCGAAATTTAAAAAAAAAAGAACCAAAAGCATCAGCGCTTGAGTTAATTCGTATGAAAAGTTAAAACGATCGATACTTTTTAACAGTTCAGTTCAGACAGTTCAATTCCAATCAACATGGATATTGTCTGTCACCTGGTTCGCGAAATAAATGAGCCAAAGTGTTTTTAAAGCTCATACGTTTCGGAGTTAGTCAATGTTTCAGCTTTAGTTACGGTTAGATTGAACACCTTAAGATTTCTGACTGACCTCCTTGTGCAATGCCACCATACTTTCTGGTGGGGTCTCTTGTATTTCTTCAAGTAGAACAAACGATTCTTCAATGAGCTGTTTTGCCAAAGAAAAAGCCTGTTCTGAAGCCATGAGTTCAGCTATTGTAGCGTACAGGTATGGCAAACCAGACTGGTCAGATACATGTTGACAATACTCTTTCAGATACTCTAGGCTTCCTGTTGCAATTGATAAGGAACTTGCCGATTTTGCCAACTGATCGATACATTTCTCAGAAGCTATTAGTGGATTTTGGACAAATTTAACCAGTTCGGTCAAAATAGGCAATAACAATTTTTTCCCTTCTTCTCCGTTCCATTCACTGAGGTCGTTTATCATTGCAACGAGCTTCTTCAAACCTTCAAAATCCTGTGCCATAACGACGAAACAAGTAAATAATGACACACCGAAGTATAAGCTTTCCTTCGCTGCGTTTGTTTCATTTGAAAGAATGATAAGCACAGCAGATCTGAGATTGTAATATTGAAAATTGTTGGGATCGGAATCTCTCATCATATGCAGGCATGCATTTAACACTGAACTAATGATTAAAATATTGGCATCCAAATTATATCTCTTGTAATATGCTATCGTAACCTTCTCCTTCAACTTCGAGCGATAGGTTGCCCATGCTGCCAATATACTCTTATGAACAAGTGTAAATTGAAGCTGTTCTTGCACGCAATGGAGTATTTCAAAGAGCTTGTCTCGTTCCTCGTTGTAAATAGACAGATTTTGGTTGATCATATAGTTGGAATGGTTAGTAACTTGCAAGAACAGATGACAAAATAACACCACTTTCGTATCATCAACTCTGATCTGCTTAACTGAAGATATCAATCTCTCAAGCAATTTAGCATGTTCTGTTTTAAGAAACAGCACCATGACAGTATTTGCAAAGGCTTCGCAAGCTAAGTTAATGTCTGAGTATGCACTAAAGGAATACGGTTCCTGTTCACCAATTACCAGTGATATCAATGTGTTAATGGTAATAAAAGAAGATTCGTTGATACTTGAAATATGCTGACATTCTTTGCAGTTCTTGTTGCATGCGGTAAATGCTGTTGTTGCTTCGGACTGTTGATATTCAGTAATACATGGAACTTCTTGTAATGATTTCATTGCATCATCAAACATGTTATTGGCAAGATTAAGTAACGCCCAGTAAAGGTAGTTGCAATAAATTCTTTCTAAAATAAGCTGTTCTTTTTCTGTTCCAGTATCTTTCCACAGTGTCAATTGACCTATTTCAAAGGGTAACTTTAATGATCTTGGCATCCCTTGAATCTTTTTCATAATGAGAGAAGCCTTTACGTTACTTAATATCTCTCGAATCTTACTTACAGCTCCTTGTATGGTGTCTTGTGTCAAGTGGCTGATGATATTACTAGTGGGTATAAAGAAATTGGGTAAATTTACTTGCAAAAGACAGTCCATAAGCTTGCTTATCAACATTACTACCCTTTCTGTAATTGTTTTCTCTTCCCAAGATTTCATTGGAATCTCCTCGCACAACCAGAACATTGCTGTTTTTAAATGATATGATGACAACCCTCCTTCTCTAAGGACGTTTGTTTTTAAAATAAACTTTGCCACTATATATGTTTCCCTCTGTCTTTCAGAAAAACTGCGTGACAGGATTCGTTCAGTAACAGACATTGAGTAGCGCCATTCGTTCGTGTTGCTATCGTTCCCTGGGTAATGCTTCGCAACAATATAGCATTTTGATTGGCTGCATTCTTTAACAATGTCAGAATTTGGCCAATCAGACCTTGATCTAGAAAACCATTGGTGACTAACAGTAGGCCAGTCTTTTAATGGAATACAGCATGTCACTTCTACTTCCACATCTCCTCTCAGATGATTGTCTTCTTTGATCACTTGCATTAATGCAGGACCATGTCTTTCAAACACGTCGTTTGACTCAGCAGACACTATCTTGTTCATGATATGGTTTTCAGGAATGTAGACGAAAGCATCTGTAGTTCCTTTTTCCAGTACAATGACGTTTTCATCATGACTGTGTTGACACCCAACTTGATCAGTTGCAATGTATTTGTTGAATGATACCATTATGTCTATATCCGAGGATACAGTCAAAAGACCATCACCAATACTTCCTGTTTGAAATATCTCTAATTCACCTAGATTGTCAGTATAGGAAACTTTTCCATCTTCTACTGTATCTGCTCCATAAACACAGCGGTAATTTGTACAATTTAAGAATGTTTGATACAATACATGGTCAACTGTTGTGATGCAAGATTTCTTAGATTCGTGCAATTGATCTTTAATACGGCTAAAATCTTCTTTAAAGAAGTTATTGCAGATAAAGATAAGTTTTGAAGCGAGATGCAAGTTCAGATTTTTCACCTCGTGCACATCAAAGCCCCAAAACGGGGATAAGTTCAGAAATTTAAAAATTTGGGGTAATTTGTTAACATCTACGCCTTCTGCCATTATGTGTTCTAAATAAAAATGATAATTATAATAAAAACTGTAAAAACCTATACGTCAAAGAGTAAAAGTATTTTGCACCTATTCTTCCCACGGGCTACTTGGAACCAAAAACTGTTCAAATTCCCCAAAGCATAGTAAACCCACCCGTTTGGAATCAATAGCCTGTTGACGCTGTTATGTTACGTCGAACTTGGTTTAAACTTATTTTTGTTTAATTGACAACCTTATGTACATAATTAATATTTGTTTTGTTCAGGTTTCGGTAGGTTTGGCTCTCAGCTTTTACTAGAAAAAGTTGTGCAAGTATTCCTGTGGATTTTTGTCTTGTATTGAACTACTATTATTGCTGGTTTTATGTGTATGTCAACGAAGCTTTCTCACAATAGGAAATTTTCAACGGAACACAATTTGATTTAAGTATTAATACATTTTGTTATATATTGATGTTATTTCTACTAATTTGTTACAGACGGCATCAAAATAATTTAATTCCAATATTTCCCTGATACTTTCTTTCGTTTTGTTTCGAGTTGGCAGAACAAAATTTCTGAATAAAGTTCTAGATTAAATTATTTTGCCTACCTAAGTGGAGTTAATAATTTTTATCTCCTCCTTTTTCTTGCTATTATGAGAGTTTGGTATGTTGTAAAGTAGCCTGGTTAACTAAGCTTTTTTCAAGTATATAAAATTCAGTTCATCTCAAACGAAAGCTTAGACGCAAATAAATGTCAGAGCACATCCCTAAAATTCCAATCCACCTCATAGCAAACCCCGATTTATAATCAACCAATGAGCACAAAGTGGGCGTAGTCACATCTTAATCTTTTAAATAATACAAAAATTTATTATATTTGTTCGGGTGAGTGAGGCCATTCGCATTTAAAACAAAGGTTTCCAGATATTGACTACGTGAGCGAAGAACAATAGAATTAACCAATCAAAAAGCACGATCAGTATTCTGCCCGCAAAATAATAGTTTGAGACCCAGCGTAATTTTTCCCACCTTAACTATTCCGATTTTATGGTGAAAATTATGCTGGGTCTCCTGGCTAGTTTTAAAGGTGTTTGAGGTAAAATTTGAGCGAATCTCAATGTTCCTATAAAATGGTTTATGTAATTCTTAAATTTGACATATCAAAAAAGCGAAAATATCCTCGTTTTTTTAAAGTTTGTAAGATGCCATTAAGACGCTAATGCTTTAACATCCGGGGCTCATATCTTTATGCGTCAAATGCTCCATTTTACAAATCTCTGGTAATTTCGAAATATTCGGGAAATATTTTAAGAACTATTCTTCAGAAGGTTAGAGACTGACTTTCGTAGCAAAATGCCAGGCATTTAGTCTAAACAAAAAGTCAGATGTCCTTTTAGAGCCTAATAACGGCCCTATGGATATGGAGCCAAATTCAGAACCTTCTTTACTCGTTTTATAGCAGTCACGCTTTTATTCTTAAAAAACGTATAACATGTATCTACAGATGTGTATGCATATACGATACTTTTACGATTGTTACCGATCGCGCACGACAGTCAAGCGATATCAATTATTTTAAAAAGTTCTACAAAACAAGTAAACAAACCTGATTCTCCAACGACATCCTACTTTCACTTTAAACGTCTTGAAACAAAACATCTGAAGCTAGCTAAGGAGGGAAGTTCGTAAGTGACAAGGGAATTTCCCGGCAGACATAAACTAACTCGCCTCAGACTGTTATAAAAAAGTCTTCCGTTTTTAACATCTGTGTTCTTAGCATTAATCTTGGATGTCAGGATTATCTGTCGCTCAAACTTGTGATAAACCAAATTTATGTATTTTGTTAGGGTATGCATATTACAGACGGGGGTAAGACTCAAATTTGAAAAAAAACGTCCAAATCTTTTGTGAGAGTGTTGTCTAATGCTGTATTTGTTTGTTTATTTATTGTATGTTTGTTGGTTATTAGGTGGTTATCAGGTGATTACCAGGTGGTTATTAAGCTGTTGTTAAGACGATATATTGGGGTATAAAATAAGTATCAAACACATATTATATTCGAAGGAAATATGGATCTGCGAAATCCGCCCCCCCCTCAATAACTTTTCATAGGCTTGTCCAAATTGAATCAAACTTGGCATACTTATAGTACGTCACAAAAGGAACAAAATGGCAGCAATAAATTTTTGCTTGCGTCAGCACATTTTCTGTGACGTCATCAAAAGCTTGAAATTTCTTCAAAATGCCACTATCTGCTTAAAATTCAATTACTTTAGTTCTAGAGCGAATTTTTACGTTCTGTTTGAATTTTCTGAAAGCTAAATAAAAGTTATTTAACATATTTTCCGGTTTTTACATAGATCGTATGAAAAATTGCCAAATATTGCCCGAAAATCCTGGTTTTTCCGATTTTCGGGTAAAATCCGAAAAAATCGGGAAATCGGATTAACCACGTGCCAAAAACATGCAAAATGATTCTTCTTGATGAAACAAAGTTGTGTTGTAAGTTTCAATTTCTAAACATAATCCTAACGAAAGTTATTATATTTTCCCTATTATAAGGGTTTCATAGAGATTTTTAGGGGTAGTTTTGAGTAATAGCCAATATCAAAGCCTCTGAAAGGTGTGAGACCTAAATATTTTGCTTGCAGGTGTCTAATAGATAAATATTGAAACTTAGTAAGTATTGTAGCTATGCAACATAGCATTAAAGAGTTATTAAAAAAAAAACCGTCGGAATCCGCCTCCCCCCGGACCGAATAGGGCTAAGGTTCTTTCATACAATGTACGTTCAGTTTTACCAATGTATTGTGCGTTACATCCAGGACAGGAGAACTGGTAAACAACATTTGGTTTAGACAGGAGAGGTGTAGCATCCTTCGTGTTTGTAAAAAATTCCAATTTCGTTGTGTCGCACATAATTTTAATTTACCAGGTTCCGACGGATTTTACGAATACATGATTTTATCAAGGAAACACCATTTTCTCCACAGTAAGGTTTCAGAACCAAATGGGAACATTTTTTTTGTAATTTTTATAGCTATGTATTATCCTAGAAAAGGAAAAATATTTTTTTCGATCCAAATGATGTCATTAAAATTACTTGTTTTTTTTTATTTTCTTTTTAATTCTGTTTGTAAGCCTCCCAACTTTCAAGACCATAGCATCTCTATAATAATAGCCGTATTATGTGTGTTCAAAATGGTTGCGCGCAGTTTTTTCGGAAAATTATCGCGGGCCCCGATTTTTACGGACCTCCGTTTTTCGGTTGGACGCATCTTAATTTCGGAATAATTTCGGAATCACGCCAGAACCGGATAAACAACATGCTACGGAGGCCATTTCAGTTTGGAAGTGATGGTGTCAAGTTTGCAGATCTGTTTGACCTTTTTGTCTTCTATAAGCTTTTTACTTTTGTAGTATTTCTTTTCTTTCTGTTTTCACATTTAAGGCACATATATTTACGTTTTTTTTTGCCCACATACAAATCTTAATTCATCAATTTTAAGAGTTTGGCAAGGAACGTAGATTTTGAATCAGCTTGGCTAGCTAGCTAGCTATAATTAGCTTTACTTATTCCTGTTCTTTTGACGTTTTTATTCAGTTTGGCATACTATTATTCAATCGTAATTAGTGTTGTGGCTATCTAATTAGCTTTTTAGCTACCTCTAACTTAAAAGTGACGGTAGCTAAATACAGTTTGGCTATCAACAAAATTCCTAATAATAATTATGCTAAATACAGTCAGGTGGCTGCAGCTTTTATTACTGTTATGAAAATTTATTCTGCAAAATAAAATAGCTGAGTAATTTTTTTAACTGAACCAGGTTAACGCCAGGCTGTTCACTGATTTTTTTTAAAACTAAAGCGATACGGATTTTTGGAAAATGGTATTACCCCTATGCTCATGTAAGACACGATTCACCTGTTAAGCGCTCAGCCTGGTGTTAACGACAGGCTGTTTCCTGTGTTTTTATTTGAACCGTTGTGATAAAGTTTCTTTGGAAAATGTTATTACGCCTAATACTCATGTATGACATGATTTAACCTGTTAAGTGCTCAGCCTGGTGCTAATGACGGTCTGTTTCCTGTGTTATTTAAGCCGTTGCGATAAATTTTTTTTTGGAAAAGGGTATTATGCCTATATGCCCGTTCAACTCTGTTTAACTGTACTAACCGCTCAGTCATGTGTTAGCAATGGACTGTTTCTTGTGTTTTTATTTAAACAGAGGCTGCAATAAAGTGTTTTTCAAAAGGGTATTATCCATACCCGCATGTGCGACTCCGTTTAACTGTACTTAGCGCTAAGTCTGGTGTCACAATTAATTTTTTAACTTTCACAGTTATTCAGCAAAATAAAATAATAGTGACCGGTTGTTTTTGCTATGACGGGGTAACAACGGTTTGTAAACTCTGTTTTTATTTCAGCTATCATTGCAGCATATCATTGCGTTTCGACGCCGGGTATCCCGGCTAGTCTATATTATAATACCCGTATACGTCTGTCTGTCACGCAAAATGGTAGCTTAGCTGCGCAAGTAGCGAGACGCACGCAATGCGACAAAAAAGGACGGGCGAACCCGTTGGTTTTTTTCACGGGCAACCGACAAATATAAAAATAGAACTTAAAAGATATTATTAAACTGCAAAAAAGTACTAGTACATTCGTGAAATTTTTGCAAAAAGAAACTGAAAGAGAGGTGAAATCCGCCACCTGTCCAAATAGAGTTAAGGGAAAACTTGCTTCGGTTAAGGTGAAAACCGCGCATTGCATATCACAAAATAAAATAATACTTTAAAAAACTTACTGCGTTCCACTCAGCTTCGGACACTCAATACGTATATGTTTGCCACAAATTGAGCCAATTGTTGCCACATGTTCCACATAAATTAAATTGATCTGAAATATCTATCCAATGAGATTCGGGTTTAGGTCAACTAAGATATTTGTTTCTTATACGTTTGTATAATACACCTGACGTTTCAGCTATAACTTTTAATACCGTTGTTTTTTTTTCCATATGGTATGATAACCTTTTGCATCTTTATATCTTGTTTTAACGAACCACGGTGCAACCAATTATAACGAATGTTCCAATCTTAAGATTGGTTTTCATCTGGCGTTAATTCGCGTTAATTTTCCGCGCTAATTGAGTTAACTTTTTACGCCTAGTGGAAACGTCGTAACTAATTACCGCACCTGCTCTAACTCCGATTAGCGCGCGGTCAAATATCAATTTTTTGATATTTTAACGCGAATGAGCATAATATGTATGCAAAAGCCACTTCTACAAACTTTCTTTAACATTTATTTAAATACAAAAAAATAGCGCCTAAATTCTTCTAGCCGCCACGCATTTTTATCATACTTACTCGGAGTTTCATAATGCGACAATAGTCAGGAGAGTAGTATGTAAAGAGCGATATAAGCCGGTTTTGACCTCCTTTCACACCTCTACCCCCTAAAACTCCGCCTACCCCACCTCCCCCCTCCCTCACCAAAACCAACCTGCTCGCCAACCACCCCACCACCAAAAACCCCTAAAAGCCCCGCCTCTTCCACCTCCACCCCCGCTTTTTACCAACTTGCCCACCTCCCGATCGACAAAACCCCGCTTCCACCCCCTCCACCCCCCACCCCGAAACCGATAAATCTAACGCATGCGCACACGCCATTAGTAATAATGCTGACCTCAACAAAAATAAGCGCATGCGCAGTTGAGTAGGGGGAAGTCCCTTACTCAAAGCCGACCGCGCTATTTGAAGTTGAAACCGGCCTATAATAAAAGATGAGTTGGTTCATGAACGCTATCAGTAAAATATATAGCACTGTATCAGCACCAGTAGCAGCAACACGAGACGCTCTCGCCGATCAACTACGGAGCGTGCGGGATACCGTTACTTTCTACTATAATAGGGCGAAGGAGCAAATCACAGGAGCGACAACGCTTCACGATGAGGTCCAACAGATCACTATCCAGGACTAATACCAGGGAATCGCCGACCTCAAACACATGTTCGGAAGGGAGAAGGAGCAGGTTACGAAGCAGGAGGGGATCGAGGATATCCAGCATATATTCGACAAGAATGACACTCAATTTTTGGAAGAGGGGAGACGTATCAAGACGTGGCAGTTCAACAAGAACCTCAACCAACCTCTGACAGAGGCTATCATGCAAAAAATCACGCCTCACGTAGACATGCGCGTTAAGGTAGTCTACAGCTTCAGCTGTGATATTTACCGAGGCGGTGGTGACGTGTCGGCTTACCACAAGAGCAAGAGCTCCAACTCATTATCGAGCATGGGGGAAATCGAGGCCTTCATGGAAGAATGCGAGATGAAGCGCCTCGATCTGGAAGATGCGGAGTTCTGGACCAAGGCCTACCTACCACCCGACAGAACCATCGAGACCCCCGGAGCATACGAAGGCAAGATTGTCTTCAAGCATATGCGGATCAAGATCCTCTCTACGAGGGAGCCCTTACTCGGATGTGGACCACTTCCGGACTGGCTGGGAGGCAAAAAGTGTATCTACAGCTTTGACAAAGACGATGAAAGAACGGACAACCTGTGCTTCTGGAGATGCCTCGTGGTGCACTATCGGGAAGAGCGAAAGAAGCGTGAAAAGTTCCTAACAAGGCCAGCCCTCAAACTAGCACGCGAGTACTACGAGGACCCCGAGCTAAAGCGACAAGATGTACGTGCTACGAAGCTCGTCGATCTTGAAGGGATCGCCAAGCACTTCCTGATTAACATCAGGGTCTTTGAACCCAAGAAGAACTCTGACAAAGCGCCATGGCGGTTAGTTTACGGGCAGAATCAGTACAAGAAGGGGTTAGACACCATCGATCTCGGTATGCTGGATGGTCACTGCTTTTACATCAAGAAGATGGATGTTTTGACTCAGAGCTGGGAATGCGAGGCTTGCACCCGAATGTTCACAAAATCCTGCAACCTCATGCGACATAAAAAGAACGAGTGCGAAGGTGTCAAAACGACAATCATTTGCAAGGGTGAAAAAGTCAAGCGCATGCCGTGCAAATCAGAAAAGGTCTTCTATGACCAATGCGCATCCAGCTATGCGGCATGCCGATGGATTGAGGCATTGTCGGAGGAGGCTGAAATGCACATTCATCACGCACTCTGCTGGCATGGAGGGGAGCGCGTTATACGTGATGGTGAGAAGGAGGTATATAGAATAGATGGCTACAAACCGCAGACCAAGACAGTCTATGAATATCACGGCTGCAAGTGGCATGGATGTCCCTGTCAACCCAACAGAACCAACGCGGACAAAAATCAGTACTATCTCACTAAATTCAAGGAGGATCACATCCAAAAACTCGGGTACAACTTAGTCACCACTTGGGAGTGCGAGAACCCCCCAAATGTTAAGAGGCTCTTCAAGAAAGAATTTCGGCCATATCCCCACTTCATCGTCTTTGACGTTGAAGCTCTCCTAGCACCTTTAAATTACCAGCAAACAGCAGATCTAACATACCTTTCGGAGCATATCCCAGTGAGTGTTGCCATCCACGATAGTCTCCAAGAACATCCCACGTTCATCATGCACGAACATCCCAAAACTCTCGTGCGGAAATTCGTTGAGCAGCTCGAGCAGAGGCAGGCCCGCATCGTCAAAGAGGTTGAAAGGCTGCACCCCAAGCCTGATGATTTTGACATGCTCCCTGTCAAGAAGCAAGAAGCCTGGAACGAGTGGGTGAACCAAGTGACGGTGATCGGTTTCAACAGTGGAAAGTACGACATCAACCTAATCAAGCGGTATTTTGTCGAACGAATTGCGGATGACGATGAGGATAAGATCAAAGTAGCAAAGAAGGACAACAACTACATGTTCCTCACGACATCAAAGTTCAAATTCATAGATATTAAAAACTTTCTCGCGCCTGGAATGAGTTACGCGGGTTGGTGCAAGTCATTGGATTGCAATCTTGAAAAGCTCGTGTTCCCGTACGAGTGGCTGTCAAGCTACGACAAGCTGAATCATGCTGGCTCCGTCGAACATGAGGCCTTCTATAGCACCCTCAGCGGTAAAAACACCCTCTCGCCCGAAGATTACCAGGCGTTCCGAGATGAGTTCTACAGGAGGGGCTGCGTCAAAATGATGGACTGGCTAGCCGAGTACAATTTGGCAGACGTAGTACCCTTTGTCGAAGCAGTCGACAAGACTCGCAACACGTACTATGAGGATGCGATTGACATTTTGAAAGACGCCGTGAGTATACCAGGCGTATCTATGCGCTACGTCGTGAACAAGTCCCTGCGCCTGGACCCAGATCTCGAACTATATGCGCCAGGAGAACCTTGCAGACACAAATGTGAAGAAGACTGCTTCAAAGCCCGATGCAAGGCTTGCATCGAAGTCCGAAAAACCTGCGACGAGTGCACGGGAAACGAAGCCTACGAGCTCTTGCAGACCGGCATGGTTGGCGGCCCCGCGATCGTCTTTTGCAGGTACCACGAGAGGGATGTGACAGCCATCAGATCTCACATTTATGATAAACCCCGCGAGTGCAAGACCATTCTGGGTTATGACGTCAGCATGCTCTACCCAAGTACCCTGCTGCAGGACTTCCCTTGTGGGAAGGAGAAGCTGATCAAAATCGCCGACCCTGTTGAAGGATTGGAAGCTCTCGAGCAAGGCGTTCTAGACGGCTCACTCTTTGGCTTTGCGCAGGTAGATATCGAAGTGCCTGCCGAGCTGCACGACAAGTTCAGCGAAATGTCTCCTCTATTCGTGGTGAAGGAGATACCCGATACCCAAATCCCTCAACACATGCACGAGTACTTACGGAGGACGGGGCGCAAACGTGTTCCAGGAACCAAGAAGCTCTTGGGCTTGATGAAAGCAGAAAAGATCCTGTTGTACACTCCCGTACTAAAATGGTACCTCGAGCATGGGCTAAAAGTCACCGCTTTTTATCAGTTCCTCAAGTACTCACGAGGTAAACCATTCGCGTGGTTTCCGGAAGAGATTGCGGATGCGCGACGGCAGGCAGATAAAGACCCCGACAAGCGCATTGCTGGAGATACAGCCAAGTTGAAAGGGAACAGCTTCTATGGAAAGATGATTGAGGACTTGGCAAGGCATGCCAACACTAGTTTCACAAGAAATGAAAAAGAGGTAGATGCAGCAATGAGGAGCCCATATCTCGAAGACCTTGAAAAGATCGGAGATGCGTACGAATTAAGAAGGGTTAAGCAGGGGGTCAGCATCGATCGAGCCTACCAGTGCGGCATAGCCGTCTATCAGTTGGCAAAGTTGCGCATGCTGGAGTTCTATTATAATTTCCTGGACAAGTACGTGGATCGTCGAGATTTTGAGTATGTGTACACAGATACAGATAGCGCGTACTTTGCCATCTCCGGAGACGAGCTGCGAGACGTGGTCCCTCTGGAAATGCTTGACGAGTACGACGCTGATGTCCCGAAATGGCTAGTCACCGATAAGCACTCGAGCCGAACGGGAGGGTTGTTCAAGCCTGAATTCATCGGGTCTAGGATGATTGCTTTGACGGCGAAGTGCTACTTCGTTGAAGGGTTAGAAGGTACAAAATTCTCTTGCAAAGGAATGTCAAAGAGACAGAATGAAGTGACTTGAGCGAGGTATATGGGGGTTTTAAAGGGTGAGTTAGATACCGCTAAAAACGTAGGCTTCCGGGTGCACGAGCAGGCCATGGTGACGTACCAGCAAAACAAGCTAAGGTTATCGGCGTTTTACGACAAAAGAGTTGTACATGACGATGGGGTACATACCTCCCCTCTTATGTTGTAAACCCCGTCCAGAGTTTTATGGAGTAGTACTCCATAAAAATCACAACAAGATGGAGGAGGTTAAAAAATGTACGAAATGTAAACATCAACTACCACTAGACAACTTCAAGATCAAGGCGCACGGACACGGTAAAGGGGGACGCAATAAAAAGTGTATAAAATGTCTGGACAATCAGAAGGCGTGGCTGGAGCTTACAAAGTGCCCGCATGAAAAACAGAGATGTCGATGCCGCATATGCAATCACCCTGGGTAAATGTATAACCTTATTCTAGCTAGAATTCACGCTGCTCTAAGGTATGATACGGAGATAGCCTCTACGGATTACTTAGGCTGTAATATTACCACATTCAAAAAGCATATCCAAGACCAATTCAGAGATGGGATGGACTGGAGCAACCGAGGTCAGTGGCAATTTGATCATAAAATCCCGATTAAATATAGGGAGAACGGCGAATACCCTAGCGAAGCAGTTCAACTCGAAAGGCTACACTATACTAACATGCAGCCAATGTGGACCGAGGATAATCAGTCCAAGGGCAGCCGCTTCATCTCCGAATAAACTATAGTTTGTTGTGTTGATCAACACATCAAAACAAAATGGAATTATGTCTATATATAGCCATACTTCTTCCGTACGCTCTGATTATACTCATCTTCTTCCGCTATCGACATGTAATAAAAACGATGTCAGATCTCGCCGAAATATTTGATGTAGTTGACACACCAGCGCCAGAGCAACGCGACAAACCCATTGACAAACGTCAGGCCTTGAAGGATGCCATACGTAGGGAGCAAAAGCACTTGCTCCCTAAAAAGTGCACCGAAGGGTTTATCGATAAAGCCTCACCCGAGGCTATAGAAAAGATGTACAACGAGTTCGTTCAACGTGAGCTCCAGGAGAAGGGTGAGAAGACAGCCAAAGCCCTATCATCACAAGCAATCAGCATGTATGCCAAAGTCGTAGGGCGTGTGGTGCAGCTCGATAGCGCCGAGGCTTTGTCTAAGGATATTGAAGAGGACCCCATCATCAAGGACTCTATGGCTGATTTAGGCCTACTCGTATACTCCGCTTTTGGTAAATTCCTAACGCCTCTTCTAGTAGCTGCTCATACCGTCAATCACTGCCAACTACCCGCGTCCAAGGTGGGTGAGGGGCAAGAGGCTGAACAACAAGATAAAGATGGGAAACAGTCTATCAAAGATATTAATGGATAATCGTGAACGTTACGAACGACTAAGGAACAAGGCCCTATCTCTACCGAAAACCTCTACCTTACGCTATTCGGATTGGTGCAGTATGACAGGGGATTTGAGCGCGCATGGTCCAGAAATTTTGACTACACCGGCGGCTCGTTTCCCACCGCACGTCTGTATTTTAGAGATGAAACCCTATAAGAATGCGATTTTGAAACCCTCCTAGGGGAAGTGCTTTATGTGTACCACTGGTACACACAATATAAGAAATGAGCGAAGATCAGAAACAAGAATCTAACCAAGTTATAACCAAGAAGAACGAGGGACGTGTTGCTGCCGGCAAGAGACTTGTGGAATGGAATCGCAAGGACAAGCTGGAGAAGAAGAAGAACTTGGGCAAAAGAACTTCCCAAGAGGGCCAGAAACTTACCGCAGGTCCTCCCAAGTCGACAGGCAGTGTATATCTCTATAGCGCAGGCGGTCTCGTTGCCGTACTCGCCTGCGTAGGTGGGGTCTACTATATTCTACGTAAGCTGCCCATGCAGCAGCAGCAGCAGCAGCAGCAGCAGCAGCAGCAGCAGCAGCCGACTAAAACCTCAGAACCATCGCCTGACAGCTCCGCAGGAGTACACACAGCTCCCAAGCCCACGCGAAAGCGAGATATTGACATTTTCAAGATGAAATAACTCTTTAATAAACCATGAGTTCAAACTTGACACCTCACCAAAAGGAGATTATCGATATGATATACGAGACAGTGGTCGATCTAGGCTTTACATTCGCCTATGCCATGGCTGGGAAAAACTGCCTCGGGATAAGCAGCCCCAGCATAAGAATGGACACTAACGACGTGATGAAGATGGTGGTATATTTCACAGCAGGTAGAGGTTCGCGGGAAATGTCCGTCGCCCGGGGGTGGATTCCTGCATCGATAGTCCCAAAACCTAAGTAGGTCTACAATGTTCGTGTGTGCCTCATGCACACATGCAGAATAAAATGCCAGACATCGTCTACAATCCTCATACAGCAATATTTACAGGTCCTACGGGCTGCGGGAAGACTCAGCGCGTACTCAACTTACTGGAGAGCGAGTATAAGCACCATTTCAACAACATTGTTATTCTCTGCCCTACAATACAGTGGAATAAGACCTACCTCGAGAGAGCTTCACTATGGAAAGATGACTACGTCTTCCTGGTGGACCCCAAGGATCAACTCTTCGACTGGATAGAGAAATTATCAAAGCTGCTTGCGGGTGAAGAGAGCTTGTTCATCGTTGATGACATGATCGCTGACGAGAACCTGGATAAAAAGGGTCAACCCTTACTAGAGCTCGCCATTAGTGGAAGGCATAAACGTCATAGCTTGTGGTTATTAACGCAGAGTTATACAGCCTTGCCAAAGAACCTTCGTCGTCAAAAGAAACAACTCTTCCTCTGGTACCCCCACGAACGCGGTGATATGAAGCTAATTGACGAAGAGACGAACATGATCAACGACTGGAAGACTATCAAAGCTGGGTTGAAAAGATCGAAACACGCTTGCTTATATGTGAGGCTGGAGCATCCAAGGAGCTGGAGCAATTTAAAGTGATTCTCAACTAAATAAATATGTCTCATTCAGATGTGGTAGTAAAAAATCTTATCGAACAGATCAGGGGAATGAAGGATGAAATAAGGTGGGAGGACGAGAACAATTCATACCTGGAACGCTCCCTTGAAGCGAGCTTGGAGGAATTGTACGGCCTGCGAGGGTACGCAAGAAAAGTCACTGCATTTGCCACCGCGGGGTCCTTCATTCTTATTGCGTTTTCAATATATAAGATGTTATAGAATATCGCCCTCGTTGAGCTCCCACCCCTAAATAAAATATGACAGAGGACACAATTAAGCAGCTTATGGAACGGATTAAGAAATTGGAGACCGAGCTAGCCTATGATAACATGTCTAACCCGGAAGACACTGAAACGGATGAACTACTAGGCAGCATGCGGTGGGAATTGCACCAAGTGCGTGACTGTGTGAAAAAGATCGCGACATTAGCCACTGTGGGATCCATCATCATGGCAGCACGCGTGATATATAGAGGACTGTGATAGGGTAGGTATTAACGTGAACCTGTGGTTCACGTTAACTACGCTTACAAGTGGCAACTGAGCGGTTCGCCCGCAGCGGGCGAACCTGTAAACTGGCCATCCAACTCTCAAAAAAAAAATGCGATTAGGTGACGCTATTACGGAGCTCCAAGGTGGGTCTAATATTAGACCCACCCAACCAAACACAGGAGTACCGACGGAACCAGGTCTTTATACCTTCCTCCTGAGGTGTGGCAGGCAGGTTTTTGGGGATTGGAAAAATTGCAGTCTCGTATCGAGATATCACTACCATTTCGCGTCATGAGATAGGGTTAGTTTCAAACCAACCCCCTCAAGTATGCAAGGAGGTGGGAAAAATCCGCCTATTTTTGTAGCTCTCACAAGCCACAAAAACAACCCATTTACCACTCTTTTACATGCTCTGGAGGTACTTCTACACCCTCGGGTATTAGCATGAGCTCCTCCGCCACAAAGCTTCGATCAGGCCCACCCGCCAGATAGTATAACAACCTCGACCCTGTCACGATACGGTCCAGTCTATACGTTTTCTTGCTCCACCAAGCGTCGGTCGCGCGTCTTTTAGCATCACCATACTCCTCTCCAGGTTGCAGCAAGTACAAGTATAAGCCGTCATCGGGTAGGGGTTTCTCTTCAGGGTGCTGTTCACTTTTCGTAAGCGGGACTTCATCCAGCTTGATGGCTTTCGAGGGCTTCTTGTCGATCATAGCTGTCTTGCCATTGTTCATGCTTTTCACGATAGTGTACAAGTGTTTGACCCATGTGGTACTAGGCTCGTCAGAGACCAACTCTTGCGCATCCTGCGGCTTGAACAGTCTCTGCGCGAGCACCTTGTTGTAGGCCTCAACAAAAGCCGTAAAAGTATGGTGGTACTTGGTAGTTGCGCGCTTGAGTTCGACCCCTTTGCCCTCTAGCAGTTTCGTCACATCTGATTTGAACTCCCTACCATTGTCGCACTGGAAGGTCTTCGGATATCGTAAAGGCCCTGCTTTATAGATGTCCTTGATCATGTCGGCAACTTCGCTGGCTTTCTTGGTTCTCAAGGGCCTGGCTACCTTATAGCGAGAGGCTACGTCGATGCCCGTGAGTATGTATTTATAGGTGCTGCCGTACAGCCTGTCATGCGGCATGTAGAGCAAGTCAAACTGATGCATCTCATTGGGTTTCGTAATGGTGAAATGAGGGTAGTCGATGCGCTTGGGGCCTTTGATATGCCGGAGCCAGAGCAGTTGACGAGTCAGCCAATGCGTAACCCTCTTTTTGGATAGACTACTCTCCTCGGAGAGCAATTTAATGGCTTTCCGTCCAGTCCAGAGATGTTCCGGGGTATAGTGGATACTGCTTAGCTTTTCAGCCTCCTCCTTGGTAAATAATTTTGACATGTCTTTATATTATACATGTCAAAACCTTGCCCTGGTACCTTACATATACCTGTAAGCCACGAAACCCAAAAAAGCCAGTGACCCCACGATGAAAGCCAGCTCGCCGTCCTGTTGTTTCTTGGAAGGTACATAATAGTCTGAGAGCTTTGGAGCTTTCTCGATCGTTGCAATATAATACTCTCGCATGCCTGCATCCAACTCATCCAAACTTTTACCGGCTTGACGCTGCAGCTCACGCTGCTTGTTATACCAGTCAATCTTAGCCTGTCTGTCCCGGACCCATTGTGCCTGGGCAGCGTTCAGCTGTTCTACAGCTTTATCATGCCTCTTACGTTCTGCTTCACCATGCCCTGAGAGTTTGGAAAACAAAAAGTTGGTACCACTGAAAGCTAACGCATTGATTAATGCACCTCCGGCCATAATTGCCAAGGTTGTCATTTATTCTGAGACGAAACGATTGCCTTATTTGTATTTGCCTATGGGGACAAATACAAATTATGGTCACTAATACTCTACTCCGTGGAATCGCCCATCTAAAATGTTAAGCTGAGCGTCTTGCAGCAAGTACACATAGCACTTGAAATCCCCGGTACTTCCGTCAGCTTTCTTGGTCATATGCAACGTGATGCCGTCACTGAGTCTCTGCAATGGTCTACCCGATCCATGCAGGGTATTATCCGGAGAGCTTCGAAAATCGATGAAGAGCGCATATCTCTCAGTCATGAACTGCCCGATTGTGACCTCACTGTCATGGCTACCAAACAATTCAAAGACTTGTTCAAGATGATCCTTTGGTAGCATCGCGTGGCTATATAGTTCGTTAGGCTCACCTTCAACAGTAATCGAGATTCTTTCGATCTTGGGGTTATAGAACGTCTCGTTTACACCCGAGTAAGCTTTGACTCTTCCAGGGTCTACGAATAGTAGTAGCACCCCCTTGAGGCTCTTTGCAGGTGTATCAATCTGGAGGTTATAGCTCGTATCAGACTTTTTAATAGTGACCACCTTGCTTCTTAGGATCCTTTCATAAGGTAGCGCTAGCCTCGAATATCGTGACATCATAGCACTGCTAAGCCCCTCGTGGTGCACTTTGTCAAACTCTAGGGCAATGTTGGTAATCTTGTACTGAGCATCCGCTGGTTTAGCTGCCGTGCTTCCTGATGCCGCTGTACCTGCATCTTTGATGACATCACCATACCCTGCAAAATGCAGAACGAACTGTAGCCTGTCATGGAGTCCTCCCTGGTAGAAGGGTAGGTCTCTCGTTAACTCGAACATCTTGCCTAGCGGTATACATTTCTTTTTTTTTTTTTCTTTTCTTTTCAATTTATTTAAAGTCGATTATTCACATATTTACAATAGTTTCCAAAAAAAAAAGTAATTAAGAAAACTAATCTAAATCGACTAAATTTTTTATGTTTACAATTAAATAAAATCATTTTTTTTATATATATAAACAATAATAACAACAAAGTTCTATAAAGGGACCTTGCATTCATCACAGTTACATTTAGATCCGTCCCACATTTTTATGATGCTTTTAAAAACTTTAAGGTTGTCACATCGTTTCAAATGTGATGGTAGGTTATTCCAAATCTTTGGTCCCAGGGCTGATAAGCTATTAGTTCCAAAAGTCGCGGTCCTTTTCCTTGAGACTACCAAATTATTTGTATTTTGTTCTCTGACTGTCCTACCGTTATCATTTAAACAAAATATATCTTTCATAAAAAGAGGGTTGCTGTTATTTATAGTTTTAAAGATTTCTATACACAATGACCGTAAGCGATTTACATTCATGTGACTCTTGCTGGAATTTTTAAGTAAATTTTCGTATGTACTTACCGTATCATTATACAGAAATCTTAATGCTCGTTTTTGTATCATTTCGACTTTAGATAAAGATTTAGAAGAAGAAAAATGCCATATAAGGGAACAATAATTGAAATTTGCGTAGATAAAACTTTGAACTAAAATATATTTTGCTTGAAAGGATAAGAAACTTCTAAATCGAAATAAGGCATTTAGTTGGGCTGATGCTTTGCGACACAAATCACTAACGTGTCTGTCAAAATTTAATTTATTGTCTATAGTCACACCTAGTAATTTCACGTTATTTTCACTTTCAATAGTTTTATTTCCTATGTTAAATTTTAGACCTAAATTATCTGCCTTATTCTTTGTCAGAATTATCGAGTGAAACTTTTCAGGGTTTGCAATTAATTTATTATCTTTTAACCAGGAGAGGGCAGTTTTAGCTTCGTTTTCTAAAGTATTTATCAAATTAGGAATAGAATTTGAGAAGTTGGATATTGTGTTATCATCAGCGTAATTATGTAGCTTATATTTTTCTATAAAAAGAAACAAATCATTTATAAATATATTGAATATGATAGGTCCCAAAATAGAACCTTGTGGTACACCAGATAAGATAATTTGAAATAGACTATAGATCCCATTTATTCGAGTGGCTTGCTCTCTATCAGTAAGATAAGATAGAATGAATTGAAGAGACTTATTGTCAAATCCATAAGCAGCTAATTTCGCAATTAGTAAGTCATGTGGTACACAGTCAAAAGCTTTTGAAAGATCCATCAAGATCGCACCCACCACATAATTCTTATCAAGTTTACTCTTCCATTCCTCTATTAAGCGAATTAGTACTTGTTGGGTACTATAGCATTTCCTATAGGCGGAGAGAAAGGTCGACAATTTTGATTCCATATAAGCGGTTATTTGTTCTTTCATAACCCTTTCGTAAAATTTGGAAAAAACATTTAAAACACTGACAGGCCTGTAGTTTGATATTTTAGTTTTATCTTTTCCTCCCTTATCCAATGGCGTTACAGCAGCTCGCTTAGCTTTGCTTGGAAATTTGTTTGAAACTATGCTACTATTTATAGCATCTGTTAGTGGCGTTACTAGGTGCCTTTTTGCTAATTTTGTCAGCTTTGATGGTATTGTATCTTCACCTGTTGATACTTTGGTGTTTAAATCATTAAAAAGTTTAGAAATTGTATTTTCATCAACTTTTTGGAATGTAAAGTTCTCATTGTTGTTAGAATCATTGATTTCCTTTATTTTAATGATACTTGGATGATTTTCAAAACAATCAACAATTTCTTCAATCATTTTTGACTTATCATTTACATTCTTATATTTTATAGAATTTGGTTTCATGCCACAAGAATTTTCTAAAATATTGATGTAGTAGTCGTTGAAAAGTTTGGTTAGCTGTTTTTTATCAGTAACTAAACTTTCATTTTGAACAATCGCTATATCTCCTTTGCTTATTCCACTTTTATTTGATATCAAGGGTTTAACAGTTTCCCAAAACGTTTTTTTGGAAATAAAACCTGATTCTGTTACCCTTTTGAAATGGTTTTTGATAGCCTTTTTGCGTAAATTTACACACTTGTTTCTCTGTTTCTTGTACGTGATTTTGTTTTCAGAAGTAGGATTTTTATTGTATTTATTTTTGAACCTAGACCTTGTATAACTCTTTTGTCATAAATGGTGCCTCGTTTCCACGCAGAGTTTTTTGCTTCTGTGGGGCATGCTTTTCTATGATAGATGTGAAAACATTGATGAGGTTTTCATAATTCAGTTCAGGATCTTTACTATTACAAATAAAATTTGCGTTCTCAACATCACGTAAAAAGTTGGCTTCATTAAAATTTTTGTAACTTCTGTAAATAATTTTCTTGGATGCTAAGCGTGCTAAATGAGATTTTAAAAATGTTGTTACCATTTGATGATGATCACTTAATCCTGTTTCACATGTTAGTGTGTGTTGAAAACATCTGGGTGTATTTGTAAGAATGACATCTATAGCTGTTCCGTTAGGACTAGCAAAACAAGTTTTGTTTTTGACAAGATTTTCAAGACTAAAAATATCACAGAAATTATTTAAGGTTTCGAAACCAGAATCGTTCGAGTTATGGCAATCGATATTTATATCACCCATAATTATTATGTTTTCGACTTTAGAAAGAGCTTTATTTAAAGCTATCTCTAATTCCTCAAAAAAGTTGTTTAAGTTTGAATAATGAGGTGGTCTATAAATACTGATAACTGTCCATTTTTTATTTCTTATCGTTAATTCTGAGCAAATGATTTCATTATTTGTTATACCCAAATCATTAACTTGTCTACAGGCTATTCCTTTCTTAACATATTCAATTAACCCTCCTCCATTATTGTTCCTATCTTTTCTAGTTCTAATTTCATAGTTATCAATATAGAATTGTTCGTTTGGAAAACTCTCATCTAGTTTGGTTTCAGCAAATACAAAATAATCAGGTGAAAATTTTGTCAGAATTTCTCTTGCATCAATTATTTTGTTTCTGAGACTATTAATGTTTAAATAGCCTAAAAGAGGATTGGAAGGGTACTTAATTCGTAATTTATATATTTCATCTAAAGAACTTTGATTAGAATTATGTGTCGGATTTTGATCATTTCTATTTTGACTCCCAACACATTCATCAGGAATATCAGATTTATTATCATCGCAAACTAGTCCAAGCCTATTGAATACCCCTGCTGATCTAAAAAATTATTTATAAAAGCTATAAAATTTCGTGCTAACATTATCTTACCATTCTCTCGTAAATGTATGCCATCTTTCCATAGGTGTTCTTCTCTGATATTGTTGTGTCTGATGTAGCCATAACCGTGTAGATCGGATCCTTCTCTTAATAGTTTGTTAATGCTGTTTATTCTATCAGAGTCGACACGTCTGCTCGTAACCAAGGCAGAGATAAAAACTTTTTCTACTCCGTTACGCACACATTTTTTTCCGATGTCCAGGATCTGTTCGGCAATTTCGTTATCTGACGCTGCATTTAGATGACTTGATAAAAGATTGTTGATTCCTACATGGATAACGACAATATCAGGTTTTTCTTGTTCCAGTGTTGGGTGTACGTAATAATTTAAGTTTTCGACACTTGCTCCTGGGAATATCTTAAATCTCACATTTCCATTTTTTATTTGCTCATTAAATTCTTTCACTCGAATACCTTTTGGTATACTATCGGTCATTATCCGTATCTTCTTAGAATGGTGTACATTTTGATGCTCATGATTCGTAGCTAATTGATCTCTTTCGGGAAACGGATTAATAACAGGGTTGGGTCTTCGTCTGTGTGTTACATTATTTTTAAAGATATTTGACGAACGAATATGGTTGTTGACATCTACGTGGTGCGTATTTTGACTCTCCTTCGTAAAATTACAATCTTGATCACCCCAACTTTGTTGATTAGAATCGTCATTATCTTCAACTCTTAGGTCGTTAAATCTGTTATGATGTAATTCTTCATTTCTATCAACTTTATTTGTAGAAAACCTTGAGGGACCTTTGATTACGTTGTTCCATTGATTATGCTGTTTAATCGGTTCCACATGTTTACACGTTTCAACTGAATGATCACGTCGATTACTGTTTAAAATTTCGCTAACCAATTTTTTGTAATCCTTTACTTCTTCTTTAAGGAAATCTATTTCATTCCTCAGTTGTTTAATTAATATATTTGACGAGTTGTCCCCGATCTTGCTCAGTTTATACGAAATAAATTCTTTTAAATCGCAAACCTGTGTTGTCAAACTTTTAAATTTAATAAACTAGCCAAAACTTTTAACTTCTTCCTCGTACAGATATCCACTTTTATCTTCGATTAAATCGTCAACAACATCTTTCTTTTCCTCTGAAAAAGATTCGTCTGTGCTATTTTCTTTCTCCTCTTCTACTTGTTTCACAAATAAATAACTTTCTGTACCATTT
Organism: Hydractinia echinata; assembly: GCA_030067915.1. NCBI lineage: Eukaryota > Metazoa > Cnidaria > Hydrozoa > Anthoathecata > Hydractiniidae > Hydractinia > Hydractinia echinata. Next base: position 888,720 of record JASGCC010000068.1, read on the forward strand.
CTCTCCATTTTGTTTAATACATTCTGTTGACATAAATCTTTTAGCGTTTGCTCAATAATTTCAGGATGCAAGTCTTTTGTGTTAGTTACTATGCTGTCATAGTCAGCTTTCTTTTTCCTTCTATGTATTTCTTTAACAGAATTTAAAACAATATTTTCAAACTCCATTTGTCAACAGTCAAACAACAAGTTTTACTAAGTTTTAAAAACACGTCCGCTCCGTCCGCTGCTAAACGGCCATGTACGTTGTAGTCTGTACAGAAAGTGTTGCCATACGCTGCCACGATCGCTTTTTCCTCATCTGTCCCGACATGGTCCGTTGCTTTCACCTGGAGAGCTCTGATGGAACCATCATTGGGATTGAGGCCCTCTAGAATGAGGTTGTTTTCTCTCTCAAACTTGGGCAGCCAGAGATCTCTATAGGTAGCGAGCACATTGTAATCGCTGATATTCTGCACCTCATTACCATTCAACGTGATACGTAGGTTTTGCACCAGGGCTTTGCCAATGTTGCTGACGATGGTTCTCTTCGTGTTCGTACCCTCAAGCTCCAAGTTGAAAAGGAGCTTGAGAGAGCCTGGGAAAATGATATCGTCCCGCCCCATGTTTGGTACATCCACGTACAAATCTTCATTCTGGTTGATGGTACTGGTGACGTGACTTACTTTAACACGCTGCTTTTTCCCTTTCATGCTGTGCATCGTCTTGACCTCTGCATCGGGATTTAGTTTAGTTCCGTACATGTTACTCATGGTTTATTATTAGGTTCTTGCGGGTTGAATAAAATGGCTGAAAATCCAGGATACGAAGACGATTTTACACCGGAGGAAAACATTTCAGACGATGCTGGGCAGGATGAAGCCTTCAGTAGGCCCGAGGACCTACCCATCCAACCTGATGCCGCGACAGCGATATCGCCAGAGGGGAAGGGTCAACAAGACATCATGACTCTCACGGCAAGGGAGAAGCTACTGAGATCAAAGGTTGACGATCTCTACAATCTCCTTACGGTGCGGTTGGGGGTACAGCTTAATGCGATACATTACGATGCCTTCGAGATGAAGGAGGGGGATCAGCTGATTGTTAAAAAGGTTGCGAAAGGGAATAAAATTTTAAATGAAATAGTGCTTACGAATCAGGATGGTACATTAAAAGCCTCCAGCACGATACAATCGTTGTTAGGTAGTACACGTCTGCGGGCCCTGGGGTTTACCGACTATAACACACCCAACAGAGGTAGGGCAGAGGCCCAGGGAATCCTTAAAGAGATTGTTCACGTTGAAGCGAAGGCTGATGATATCGAAGTGATGCCGCTGCTTGAGAACGTCCTTGATGAAACGGGGAGCCTGATCCAAGATACTTCATTTGATGGTACCGATGAAGTATTCCCTGAACGTGAAAGAAGAGGGCTCGATCGAGAGCTTCAAACGCTCCGGGGCAACCTTAGGCACCTCAAAAGCAAGATGATATTTTACGATAGCGAGATCGATAAAGCGGAAGCTAAGGTGAAGAGGCTCGAGAGCAAGAAGGCCACACCTGGAGCAACCGAGGAACAGCTAGTCATCTGGAACGAAGACCTCGCGAAGGCAAGGGAAGAGCTGGAGGGGCTCCGTGATCAGAAGGAAGAAGCACGAAAAGCGCACGGTTTACTTTCCTCAGGCATCCAGAGCCAACTGAAAGGGATCAAGGAGACTCTTATGAAAATCGCCGGAGAAGACACGTCACTGCGGGAAAAGCTCGGGATCTTGTTCAAGGAACAAGGCTTAACTATCGCGATCATCGTCTCGGCTATCGGTCTACTGATTTCCACCATCGTGCTCGCTGTTACGGGTACCGGTGGTGCCGGTGCCTCAGGAGTAAGTGCCGCAGGTGGGAAAGGTTTTGTACGGAAACAGCTTGAAAGACTCGGAAAATTCCTGAAGTATCTAGCAGGTAAAGCCGGTGCAGCACTACCAGGGATCATAGGCAGCGTTGTCTCGTTCTTCTTTAGAGTAGCAGCGAAGGTTGTCGAATAAGTAGCCAAGCACTTGTACATGGCCATCGCGGCTGCTGTCGCTTTCGTTGTGGCCTATGTTGGGAGGGCTGGGAAGGGTGGTAAGAAGTCATAGATGATCTAGTATGTTGACAAAAAAACATATTAGACGGAGCTACTATTTAAACCAGATGTAGGCTAGGATAAGTCCTACTCCTCCCGTAACCAAGGCTGCCTTGGTATCCTCATGCTGATTTTTCGCCTTACCAAGGGGGCCCATGGGATGGGCCCCCTTGAACCCCGATATTTCTTCCCTTTGACCGCTCCGCGTAGGGGCCGGGTTTAGACCCCCCCTCCCTTTGAGGCACGGCTAGGTGTAGTTTTCTTGGATTCGATCGAGCCTTTCACCGTTTCCCCCGCAGCGAGGGAACCGCCAGACGATCTTGGAGTGTTCTCCTGCGGTGCCGCCATGCGATTAATATCAAGGTTAACACCGATGGAGAAGTACTCTTTGCTGATGAGGATTTTGTTCGTGAAATTCATGATATTCCCGATATGAAGGCCCATATCACTAGGAATCATACTCCATGCGCCACCGTGAAATCGACCTTGCTACGTGCATACTTGAGCACATTTTGGAATCGCTTTATTTCCTCACCCCTGTTACTAGGCCGGAGGATCAGCGATTCAAGGGTCGTCAAGTACAAGCGTTGGGCATCGATCGAACTACCTTGATTGCCGATAATGTTCGACCTCGCGTTAGTCTGACTCTGAAGTATGAGATAGGCGTAAAATCTTACGCTTTGGGATAACCGTTCAATTCCTATACGTGTGAGACCTTGCGAAGTTTCGAGAATCCATCGACTCCATGAATCTTCATCGAAATAGGTAGAGCCGCTGCTGGGATAGTCCTCGCGAATAGCTTGCCAGCTACTGAATAAGGTCTCGTTCCTCCACTCGCTCTCGCTGTCGCTTACCCCAAATTCACGTGCTCATTGCTGGAATTTTTGCTCATTGAAAGGATTGTTGAGACGTTGAAATCTATCCGATCCCGGTAAAGACACTTCGAGCTCCGCCAGGATTTTGCGGATCTGAAAATAGACGTGGAAGAGATAAACTGCACGAACCAAAGGTTGCGCAGCAGTGAGATGCTGCATGGAAATACCGCAAGCGGAAGTTGCGCAGTAAGTGGCAAAGTTGAGTTGTGTAGACCAGATACTGAAAGGGTGACTCTGCCACACTCCAACGGCTGTACCCTGGAGTTTGTAGTCGACAAAGATGTTCGGGAACTTTGCCTTAAATGCGGACCCTTAAGCGTCAATGACAATGCTCTGAACAGAGAGTTGCTCACCCTTGAGTCTTTCCAAATATCGCCCATGATTAGGTGCATACTTTGCCTTGGGATTATAGCTGTAGATATTCATGTTTCTTTTAAAGAAACATGAGACAACTGTATGTTACGGATATAGAGAAGCCGGTAGTTTTCAAACCTCATCTGGGGGAGGGCACGAGGATCGCTCTGAAATCCATTAGTATTAGGGGGACTTGGCTCAATGTGTTTGACGTCATGAGCCTGAGGATATTTAAACAGGAAGCGGGCGCAATATTGAAGGTGCATATCAAGATCGAAAAAGGATTATATCGGGTTGAGGATCTCGCGGCTATAATCAATAATCAAGCCGGGGATAAACTCAAAGTGTCTATCCTTAGAAACGGCATGTCAAGGATTAGTGTTAGCACGGGCTATAAGGCAATAATGGATCGAAAGCTGGGAGATATATTTGGTTTGGATAATGATATTGCCCTAGTATTACGCGCGGGGGACTATGACGGATCATACAGAACAGACGTCTACCAGCGACTACGACTCAAGTGTACGCAGATTGATCAGGAGCACAGCTTGTTTAATGGTGAGAAATCGGATATATTGGCCTTGCTCCCGACCAAAGAGCTAAATGATTGGGGGGACATGTTGACGTGGAGTTTTGATAGCCCCTTGTATCTCCCTTTGAAGGCATCCACAGATCGCTTGGAGTTCATGCTAGCTGACGAGTACCACGATAGAAACATTTTGTTTACAGGCGTAACAATGCACTTGCTCATAGAATAAATGACAGAGATTACAAAGCTTTATCCGAGCTTATCACCGAGTGCACCTGATGAGCTTGATGAAAGCCAGGTGTACAGACTGCGCAAAATCGAGGAGGTAGAGCAGTACCTCCGCAATGAATCAAAAGAGCGGGATAGGCTCGCTAAAAAGTTCAAAATGCATGGTACGTGGGTGAGATTCACTGACCATGGATTATTGGCTATAAGTGTTATCACTTCTGGTGTTGGTATTGGTAGTATGTTATCCGGAATAGAGGTGCCACTGGCTGTCGCCATGGGTGGTATCACGATCGCCGTAGGACTAGGGCAAGCAGGTCTGCGGAATGCGGGGAAGAGGCTAGATGTCAAGTCAAAGAAACACGAGAGTATCAGGCTATTGGCATAGACCAAGCTCAACTCTGTTGTTGACCTCATTAGCAAAGCTGTGGAGAATGGGGTGATCAGCGACTATGAGTTCAGCTTGATTATGAAGGAGAAGCAAAAATACATGCTGCTGAAGGAACAAGTCCGTCAAAGAACGAAACAAGCCGTGAATGCCATTAACGATCGGGAGCGACAGCAGCTTGTCGCGAAGGGGCGTGAGGAGGCGAAGGAGGAGCTTATGAAAAAAATTCAATCTGTACAGCATGTAAGCGGTATTTAGATGAGCCACCCGCATATTCGTAGTCTAGTATATTGTTCAACATACTAGAAGGCGATTACTTCCCCGCTATCTAGATCGAAGGGAAGTACTTCCCCACTATCTCGATCGAAGGTCATGAAGCCATCATATACTACACGTTTCTTCCTCTCGGATAGCTGTCGCGCATACTGCTCTAGGTTCTCCTCCCAGGCTATGGTAACGCATGGTTCGCAATAGGGACCGTCCGTTTGCATTGAGGCGTCCTTATACTTCACCTTTCGGATCGCTTCGATAAGGGCGGCCTTGTTCATGGCTGAAATATTACGGATATTTAGCGCTTTGGCTTCCGCTTTTAATTCGGTAACAAACATGTTTTTTATATATGTTCCCCGGCATCTATTACGCTCTTTCGAGGCCTTCTGCATATCTATACATTTGATGCAGTGATTCGTTAGTTGGCCTTTGCCTTGACCTCTGGTTTGGATATTGAAATTGTCCAGCGGTTGGGCTCGCTTACATTTCGAGCATTTTTTAACCTCCTCCATCTTGTTACTTTTTATGAAGCACCACTTCACAAAATTCTGGACGGGAAAACCTCACTATTCTTACAACATAACGCATTTTTATGGACCTATTCCAAAATAGGAGTCCTTGTTGTCACTCTCGTCATCCGAATCGCAAAGGTAGCGGGTAGTATGTAATGTTACGGTTTGATACTTGCACTCATCCAGATAGATCTGCATATGATAGTTTGAGCCTTGTTTGTAGATGCCGGATAGTTTTAGAATGGCTTGGCACTCGCAGCTTTCCCCTAACGGGACTTCGCTGGAATGAAAGTCCGTCTTGACTTTGCCATCCCATTCCTTCACTTTTTCCGTGATGTACTTGCCTCTTTTCACGGGCGGGGTAGCAAAGGTTTGTAATTTCAAAGCTTGTACCGCGGCCATGATACTATTAAACTTCTCCAGCCATTCGGGGTGATTATAGATATCGAATGACATGGTGAGTGCAGATGTCTCGTTATAGCGGGAGGCACTGGAAGCGGGGTTTTGTCGATCGGGAGATGGGCAAGTTGGTAAAAAGCAGGGGTGGAGGTGGAAGAGGCGGGGCTTTTAGGGGTTTTTGGTGGTGGGGTGGTTGGCGAGCAGGTTGGTTTTGGTGAGGGAGGGGGGAGGTGGGGTAGGCGGAGTTTTAGGGGGTAGAGGTGTGAAAGGAAGTCAAAACCGGCTTATATCGCTCTTTACATACTACTGGGAGCGAGGGTAATTTTCAAACTTGATGTATAAATGGCCGGGAGTTCCATCTTAGCAGACGATAGATTTATTTAGAAAGTCTGCGGGTCAAACTTGCGGGTGAGATTAAAACAATCGCGCGTCAGATTTTTTGTATGATTGTGATATTATAACGATTGAAAATCTACATACAGAATACTGTGTAAAGAGAAGTACGATCGTTTCGACATTCCAATAAGACCATCTCAATTTTGACTGAGACTATCCGGTTTTTCGTGTTGATGTGTCATTCAGTCCTTTTGAGGTTCCAACCAGGTATTCTCAATTTTTCGCCAAGAATTTCTCAATTTTCGACTCAGGCGATAGTATTTCGGCTTTACGATTCATGACCTTTATAGAAACATGCCGGTGGAGAATCAATGTTGTGTATGCGCCAGTAAAGTAGTCTATTATCAGAACATCTATCGAATATTCCTGATCTGACAAGCATCCATTACTTTCGCTGGATGAAAAAAGATAAATAAAAATACACACAAATTTTATAAGCTGTTACAAATTATTGGCCAGCCCTTTTCGTGGAAAGCAGTAGGTCTCATTATTTTTTGACACAGGTCTGTGAATGTTTTCAAAAAAAAATGGGAAGCTCTCGGCGAAAAACTCGAAAGGTCTGAGTCAAAATTGAGAAGGTCTGATAAGACCTATCGGAAAAACTGAGTGGCACCTTGTAGAAGGTGGGCCATCGTAGAAAAGTAAAAAACATGGAAAGAACTATTGACATAAAGTTTATTTTCAAATATTACCCATAACAACAAAATTAACTTACAACAATAGTCTAATATCAATTTTCTTCTCGATGTTCATAATTAAAATTTATAATTTAGGTAATCCTGAAACTCAGAGGGAGATGATTAAACAAAGGAGAGTGGATCAAAAAAAGAGAGCGGATCTTCTTTTTAAAAATCGCAGAACTAACATCGTCTTAATTAGAAGATGAAGACAAGATGCAGGCGCTGCATAAACTATCTCGTTATTAAAAATGCACAACTATGAAACATCCACAATGCGACCCAATTCTACAATTTCTGCTAACAAAAATGCAGCCTATCATCCATGGTTAAAAGTCGCGCGATTGAAACGTTTATGGACTTAAACGGCATTTAGGTGACAAAAAATCAAAATTTTGATGTCACCATCATGTTCAGCATACTTTTTTTGTTATCTGTGCCAAATTTTGTCGAAAATAAAGTAGTTTTAATTTCGGACCAATTTTGGCCTAAAATGACATTTAGGTGACAAAAAATCAAAATTTTAATGTCACCATCATGTTCGGCATACTTTTTTTGTTAACATTGCCAAATTTTGTCTAAAATAAAGTAGTTTTAATTTTTGGACCAATTTTGGCCTAAAATGACATTTAGGTGACAAAAATCAAAATTATGATGTCACTATTATGTTCAGCATACCTTTTTTGTTAACTGTGCCAGATTTTGTCGAAAACAAATACCAATTTTGGCCTGAAACGTCATTTAGATGACTTCCAAGTACTTAGAGAGTTTAGGTACGAAGTTTAAATCTATGACGTTGCAATTGACCATTTGGGACATTTAGTTAGTTACGAGTTGGAAACCTATCCTCGCAGGCGAGATAGTAAAAAGAAAAAAAAAAAGTAAAAATAGTTACCAAGATGAGATACGAACACACGACTACTCCCGTGTCGGTGCTCAGAGAGCCAAAAATCCATTTTGGGACGGACAGCTGTATTTGAATACTCCTCGCAGGCGAGATAGTAAAAAGGATGTGATCAAAAGGTATAGCAGAATAACGAGTTACCATATGTTTCACAAGTCTGTCAGCATGTATAACATAAAGATTATCGTGTTTTCGCCATTATATAAAAAGAGTGCATTATACTTTACTTTAGTTATATTTGCAACCTTTAGTTATGTCGAAGAATGCAGAAGTTGACTTAAGAGAAACAAGTAAGATGAAAACAGCCATGTGGGATAAACTCGAAACGGAAACAAAATTGGTTGGAATTTCGAAATTGTAATATATAGCCGGGTTAAACGACAAGTAACTGTGCGACTTGCCGTTGAACAATCTGTAAAGGAGCTGCAAACTGTGTCCACAATCAGGGGGAGCGCTTTAAGACAGGTATGCAGTAAGGCGTAAACAACATTATAGTGTTGTGGGTATATAATTTAAAAAAAAAAACAACTTTCCCGCAACGATAGCTGAAATAAAAACAGAGTGTACAAACCGTTGGTACCCCGTCATAGCAAAAACAATCAGTCAATATTATTTTATTTTTCGGAATAAGTGTCTGTGCAAGTTAAAAAATTAATTGTGATACCGGGCTGAGCGCTTAAGACAGTTAAACGGTGTTGCACAGGCGTATAGAGATAATACCATTTCGAAAAAAACTTTATCGCAGCCTCTGTTAAAATAAAAATACAAGAAACAGTCCATTGTTAACACAGGGCTGAACGGTTAGTCCAGGTAAACCGTGTTGCACATCCGTACAGGCGTAATTCACTTTTCAAAAAAAAATTATCACAGCTTCGGTGTAAATGAAAACACAGGAAACAGTCTGTTTAGGGACCCGGCGTCGAAACGCCAGGTTAAGCCACAATTAACTGTGTTACACGGCATTAAACGCCCGATGAATCGATTAATAAGAGCCGCAAACAGTGCCACACATTCTAGTAGGGCGCTTTCGTACGTATATCAAGTAAAGCGCACACAACGTTATATATAATGTTTTGGGTCTAATATTTTATTTAAAAAATATCTTTCAAGCAACTTTAGCTGAAATAAAAACATAGTTCACAACCCCTTGTTACCTCGTCATAGCAAAAAGAGTCGGTCAACATTTTTTAAAATGTTCCCAAAAAAGTTCAAAAATTAATTGTCACAGTGGGCTGACCCCTTAGTACATGTAAACCGAGTCGCACATGCGCATAGCATAACAGCCTTTTCATAAAAAACAGGCCTTTGTTAACACCAGGCTAAGCGCTTAGTACAGTTAAACAGAGTGGAGCAGGCGGATAGGCGTAATACCCTTTTCCAGAAACTTCGGTTTAAATAAAAACACTGGGAACAGCCTGTTGTTACCCCATCCAGCTAAAACAGTCGTTCAGCCATTTTATTTGCAGAAAGATTTTCAGTAAAATAATAAAAGAAGTAGCTAGCTAACTACATTTAGCATAAGAATTATTGCTTAAGAATATCGTTGTAGCCAAACTGCATTTTTATACTTTCACTATTTAGCCAGAGGTATAGCTAAGGAGCTACCTAAATAGCCACAGCCTCAACATAAAAATAAATGTTGGCTAGGATAAAAAGGTCTTATACCATACATAATAGTAATAAGTTAGGCTCTAGCTAGCTAGCTAGCCTTCAAAATCTTCGTTCCTAGCCAAAAATCTTAAAACTGGTGCGTTTAAGATCTGTACGTGGCTAAAAAACATGACAACATATTTATCTTAATATTAAAAACAAATAGAAAACAAATATTACAAAAATATGAAGCTTTTAGAAGACAAAAAGGTCAAACAGGTCTACAAACCTCACACAGGACCACTTTCAAAATCAAAATGGCCTTCGTCCGGCCGCGAAAATCTTGGATTGTTTTTTCAAAGAATTAGGCGTCGTGATTGGTATACTAAGCGCGAGTGGTCCAAACAAAGCCGGTAAAAATATATATAAGAAGATATAAGAATTTCGTGTTTCCGTTAAAAGAAGCGTCTTTCGCGGACACACAGACAGACGACGGCTATTATTAAAGAGACTAGTCGTTAGCCCGTGGAAAAATCCACGGGATCGCCCGTCCTTAAAATTTACCCGTCGCAACAAAGTAGATAAAAATATATCGCATTTAATATTCGTGTTTCCGTAGCACGTCTTTTTAACACAGCAAGGGGTCCGCGCAGAGACAGACAAAAATACGGCTATTATTAAAGAGATGCAGAATTGTTTCATGGTAGCCATGTAACTCGATTAGTCTGTATATCGCAATGAGTGTTGGATCTTATAACATATATTCCCAACTTTCATAGTTTTAACGAAGTACATTTTATTCATGATTGATTCTCGTGAGAAAAAAAAGTAAAGAGAAGAAATTGATTGTAGGAAGTTATTGTTGGAGTGCGAAAAGTGCAAAAAAGCTTTCCACGGGAGAAAGGTGTTTGATACCACGAACAAAGTTGCAAGTGTCAGTACAGTTTTTGTGGAAAGGAATTCAACAACGCTGCTAGTATTCATTGCCGAAAAATATAGAAACACCATTAAGTGCACCACCTGTGATAAATTCTTTTCATCTAATCAAGGTCTCCAAAGACTCAGACCACATGACAAGAACAGCCGTTCATTCACTTTCTCGATATGCAACAAAGACTTCGGTCAAAGAGGTAACATGCAACGTCATCAGAACACTCAACAGAATTAAAAGTAAGACTAGAAGGAAAGAATCGCATATTGTTAAAATACTGTTCATACATGTTAGTTTATAATCAGGGCAAAAATTAAGCAATTTAATTGCATGAAAATGTTGATAAACAGATTTTCTATGAGAGCAAACGTTCAGCAAAGCAAAGAGATACTTTATGCGAAGAAATGTCAGCGGACGACATGAATACTCCATTTTGGTTTAAAATTTCGTGAATTTTTAATTGATAGATAACTTGCAAAGAATAAGATTGTACTGCGCCATTGATCAGATCTTCTTGAATTGTCTTTGCAATTTTCAAATCCATTTAATTTTATTGTAACTCAGTTGGAGTTTGTTTATTCAATTTATTATAAAAATTTTTAGTGATAAATATTAGAATATTCGCGTAGTCCTACTCTTATCATTCACTGTCCTTCTCACTCCTGTCCTTATATACCTTGAACATATAAATTATTAACCAATCAAATTGCTCAGAATCATACTGATTAAGGCTTGTTGTTGACATGAAGAAATTCATTATTTTGCATCATGACCATTCTAATTCATTTAGAGTCTTAAATAATGATTTATATTACCGCTGCTATTTTAGTCTAGTTCACACCCGAGCTATGATTGGTGGCAATTAATGTTTTGTTCCAAATTTTGATTGTCTAATTGGCGCCTCAATAAATAAATGATTTAGTGCCAAATAGTTACAATATCATTCCAAATATGTCAACATTGTAAATAGTTTGGATATTTTTTAACAAATCTTGTAAAAACTGTGTCAAATAATAAATTTTTTGAAACACAAAAATTATTGCTGACAGTCATTTAAGGCACATTTTTAAAAATTTTTATTGACATTGACAGACATTTTAGTTACTGAGTTTTATGACTTATAATGATAGGTATAAGGGTGGTAAGGTTTTTTTGCGCCCCTTCCGAATACCCCGGCCTGAATAGGGTTAACAAGCATTCCACATATCGCTTATTTTTCGACCTTTTGTTGCAGCTTTTTGCTGATGTTAACGTTGTTCTGTTAAAAAAAACACCTGTTTTAATCACAGTATTTTACCATATTAAAATATATATAGACTATACAAAACTTTTAAGAAAAAAATACACAAAATTGCATGAAACTATATGTGTGCAATAAAATATGTATCTGTAATATGTATTTACAAGTGGACATTGTGGCCAAATGATTGTTTGTTTAAAAATCCACAACACTAATAAAAGGTTAAAATTAAGAGAACTAAATAGCAGTCAATCTAACAAATGTGAAACAAACGAAAGCAGAAAAAGACATCGCATTTGAAACAATGCGCAATAATTAATAGTAATTTATTATTTTTGTAAGAAGTTTAAATTCGATTTCGTAGCAACCAATAACCCGCATTGTCTGTCTTCAGGCCCAACCAGAACATATTTGTTCAAACGAAATCCTGCTTCTCGATGTAGGTCTTCAAATTCAGCGTATGTTCGTTCTCGTGCTTCTCCAAACACCATCATCATATTGACATCCATTGATCTTATCTTCCATGATCGATTTTTATCTTCTGGCGCTGGCATGAAATAATTGACGGACAGTAACAGACCATCATCGCTAAGCGCGTTATGAAAGTTTCTCATCATTTCAATGCACTTAGCGTCACTCCAATCATGCAGTATATTTTTAGTTAAGATAATATCACATTTAGGAATACTCTCTACTTTAAACATATCACCAGCCACCATTTCCACTCCAGGTAGTGGTCTATTACGCTCGGTAACGTAAGGCAAATCAAAGTTTATGCAATCCCAATATGGAAGTTCTTTTTTGAGTGCCTCCATCATGTATCCTGATCCCCCTCCAACGTCAATAATAACGCCAGATTCTTTCATTGTGTTTTTTATCACGCCGCTTATCTTTGAGACATCTTTTACAACTTCAGCCGATAAATACTCCATAGTATTCGTAAAAATGTTTTTAAAATGTTCATTGGTTTTATCTTCCATGTAATTCCATACAGTACATCCGCAAACATGCTCAAATAAAGGTTTTTCGCCAGTAGATACATCGAGTAGCTCCATCAGGTGTGGAGATAAACAAGTAAACAAAAAACCACGTGTGATTTCGTGCACTTTTAGAACTTCAGTTGCTTTGAAAACAACGTCTTTTCCATTCATCCTTTCCTCAACGACATTAAAACAAGCCATATATCTCAACAATCTTTGAAGGTATCCAGGATTAATATGTTTACTTTTGATTTTCTTGCAAATATCAACGGATGACATGAATCCGCCATTTTGATTTAAAATTTCGTGAATTTTTAATTCATAGATAACTTGTAAACAATGAGATTTTAGAGTACCGTTGATCAGATCTTCTTGAATCGTCTTTGCAATTTCCAAATCCATTTAATTTTATTGTACCTCCAACCGGTCTAATTATTTAAAATATTATAAAAAATAAATTAGTGATAAATATTAAAATTTTCGCGTAGTCCTACTTTTCTCACTCACTATCCTTCACTCTTCTCACCCCTGTCCTTAAATACCTTTTACGTATAAAATATTAACCAATCAAATTGCTCTACACATACTAATTTGGGCTTGGTGTTGACATGAAAAAATAAATGCTTTGCGTGATCATCATGATTACTCTAATTCATTGAGGGTGTTAAATAATGATTTACAACACGACTGCTATTTTAGTCTATTCACAACACGGTTTTGATTGGTTGCAATTATTTCATATTGTGTGGTATAGTCTTGGAATTTCGAAACCTGTTCAATTTGGCGCTATTGGCTGTTTACAAAATGATTTGAGACATCTCTTATAATAATACGAAGTGTATGTGACGGTCATAGTGGATATCGTCATTTTCCTTTGAAGTTGAGATTTTTCAAGAAAGAAGTGGAGGTTCTGTACCTCTAGTATATCACTATTTTTTACATCTTATAAGCCCCTTCTTCAGCCTTACTTACACCTAAAGCTAGCTAGCACAACAGTAACAGCTTAGCTAGCATAAAACTACTAATTTAGCTAGCATAAAACTACCGAAGTTCTTAAAGAATTCTCTTATGCTAGTAGCATATCAGAATTCTTTGTGACAAATATTTGCGCTAGTTAGCTGCTACACATACTGCACAGTGAGGGGAGGGAGAAGAAACATTTTCTGTTGGTGATTGTAGCTAGCTAGCTATATATCTTCTTTTCAAGAAATTAAGACACATCACCAAGGACACACCAGGAGAGTAGAAATTTACCTATGGGTGGGCATAACAGTGCTGGATACTTTGTTTTTAACATGTGCTTACAATTTTTGGTTGTTGGATTCTAAAAAAAATGTAGACCCATAGACTGATGCGTCCCGGACAGATTGCTATTTTGCTAATACAGCAATCTCGGGATCATGTGTCTTCCAAATAAATGTTTTTTTTCCCTCTTTTAAACTAGTGTGAGTAAAGATACAGAAATAGAAATTATTTCTATATCAGGAAACAATTTATGCATCAACGTCTATATTTTCTATAACAATTGTTTTTAATTTCTAAGGGGCTGTTCATATGGGAAATATTTCCCGATAACAAAGAAAATATTTCCCATATGAACAGCCCTTATAGAGCGGTTCTCGTACAATTATAAATTTCTATATACATTGTGAAATAATTTCCTGATATACAAATAATATCCTAATAAGTAAATACTTTCGGTTCCGGGAACTTGACCCGGACTGATGGCAGAAACCATTCTTGTGTTGTTTAACATATTTTAGCATTTTCTGATATAACTATATATCAGGTTCTGAACAAAATATGTCCTGGTCCATGGCATATTGCGTCCATCTTTCATCAAATTAAACCTTTTCTGCTTTCGCAATGATAAAACCCTTTGATCGATTAATAAAGATCACACGGGAAATACAATTCAACCTAAAGGGGTATCTAAAATTTTTCGCTTGCGAACCTAGGGGACCCTGTCACCCGCTCCGCAACACTTTCTATATTGATTCACCGCGTGGGTAACTAGGGACCACCTAGGACCAATTTGGGTAATTTTCCAAAACCTGGGTCCCCGAATCCGTGTCGGAATGGACGGGTTGATGACGTCATCAAAAAACCTTCAAACCCTAATATCTCTGCAACCGTTTATCAAAAGTACATGATCCTATACATTTTCTTGATCAGCGTTTCAAGATCTATGCGATGAAAGCAATATGTATACAAATTTATAAAAAATTTTTTTAAGGTTTTGACAAGTCTTTGCTGACGTCAGCAAAATTTTTAATCCCTGATATCTCCTTAGGCGTTCGTCGAGAACATATGATCCTGTACATTATTTTGACCAGCGTTTCAACCTCTACACATTACAGACAAAGAATAAACAAATTTCGCGATTTTTTTTATCTGCACTGCACTGCTGACGTCAGCAAAACATCTAAAACAACTTTCTTTTTATTGACCTTTTGCCTAAGTGGATTTCTCCACGGGCTTTATCGACTAGTGTTTTAATAATATATTATATTTTTTTCGATCGAATGTGTGCTATAGCGGTGCAAGTTAGAAACCTGTGCAATCAGGTGCAGTTAGATGTTCACAACATGACTTTAAACACGTTTTTAATATTATTTTCTTCGATCTAATTAGAGTAATTGATGTTTGACGTAGACAAAATGTTATTATGTTATAATACCGTAAGTATGGTCGAGCGTGATACCATATGTATACATGCCAGGACAGCTTTTTTTACAAATGTTAACTTCGTACCTAAACTCTTCAAGGACTGTGAATGAAGTTGTCGTTTAGGACTTTTTCTGCAAGGTGTGCTTAAATCCACGCTGAATTTACTCGTCAAGCTCTTAACCAAACATGCTTCCGTTGTTGCAAATTCGAATTTAATTTATGATATTCATGAATTAAAAGTTCTTTTTTGTTCAGCGAGTTATCTGTTATAAGGTCTTGTATAAAATTTTGGACGAACGAACATTCTGAGATTAAATCATTCTAATATCTAAGAAAATAAGTAATATTACCTTGTAATATTTTTAAAAACGTTCTAGCGCTCCCATTTGGTATTAGATAGATAGATGTGCATATTTTACATGGTTAGCCTCACAAATATCCAGGGATATGCTCTAACTATTATTTTCAGGAGGGACCATGGCTTAGATGGGGAGTCCTAGAGTATTTAATGCTTATTTTGACCTACGCAGACCCAATTAGGGTCCGGGCTCTGCCAGACAACTCCCTGCTATATCTAACGGCCCACACAGTGCACCATCTCCCCAAATCCCCTCACATGTCTTGGGTTAACCCGGGGCTACTATGGTAACATTCACTTGCCCATATTGAATCGCCACCAAGGGGAATCGAACCCCGGCCTCCCGCACAAAGTGTGAGAGTTAAAACCACTAAGCTGCGCCGCCACAATTTTCTTACTCAACTTTGCTAAACTAATATGTTTACCCCCAGTCTCGTGCGACGGTTAGCTTTGTAACCTTTTAGATGCCGTGCGTTGACTAAAAGTAACAGTCTTTATTGAACAGGAATGTTATCTAATGGCTTTCGTGTGCTGCAAATTTTTTTTATAAAAAATTATTTCAGTTCATGTCTGCAAGCGTCACTGTCATAAAAGACGACCTTTTTTCATGACTTTCTTTAACTGCTAAAAATATCACAGAACATAAAATATATACAAAAACAATGTCTCGTTTACTCAGTTTTTAACACTCCCAAATTACAGGGTAAGTCTCGATCATCTACAAGTATAACATCAGGCGTCTTGTCTTCAGTCGAAAACTTAAAAGGGAACAGTTTGTTAATGAGTCGTCGCAATTAACCGATGTGGTCTTTGTTGACGACTGTAATTTCTGCTCCACGAACAAATTATTTTGCTGGTAATTAGTTAGTTTTTGATACTCTTCCCGTCTCCATTGCGATCGTTTAGCCAACGTTTATATCAGCTCGGCAACTTCTTCTTTGCTTGTCGCGTAACTCCGTTAAGTACTCTGCAGATCACCGTTTACAAAATAAATTCAATAGCTTGTTTAACGTAAACAAGCTATTGAATTTATAATATCGGATCATAATATCGGTTTTACCGTCGTTGTGACCGATATCCTTTCCTAATCGATGCGTTACCAAATTAAATGGCTCGGTGTTAAAGGCTCGTTCTGGAGATCACTACTTACCTACGCCAATAGTCTGTTATTTATAATCTTCATAATTTCAATCAGAATCATCCGCATATAAAATTGAATGTAGCTAAGATATTTGAAGTTTTTAAATCATTCACATATATGTGAAATAAAAGTGGTCTTAATATTGAACAACAATTGTGCTGAAATTTGTTTTTCCTTCGTCATATTGTTTTCTGTTAGATAAATAACTTTTAAACCACTGAATGAATGAGTTCTCGATACCATAATTCTTCTGTTTCTCTACTAAAATGTTATGGTCTACAGTGTCGAACGCCTTGCTCAGATCGATAAAAATTTCTACTAGCATATACTTATTTTCATGGAATGCTTTCGACATTTCATGAACAACAATCACGTGCAAAATATGGTGGAACTATACAGAAAAAACCTTTTCCCTCAACAAAAGTGAGATTGTACCTATCCAGCATTGTTTCCGGGGGTCAAGGATGATTATAGGGTTTTTTTGGAGGGGGACGGGGTGTCAGGGGTGATTATGGGGCCTAATTTGTATAAAATGTGCACTAGTCGCATAAATTTGGCACATGATTGAAATATAAAAATTGCATGATCAATAGAATGACCAGCTTGACAATCAAATATTATTTGCAGTCAAAAAATATTATTCGTTTGTGCAATACATTAGTCATTTAACCTGTTTGATATACCGGTGGAACTCTCGCAATTTTTTAGGAAAATGTCCCTGCTGTAAAGAAATGTTGAATATATACAGTAGTGGATTTTTAGAGCTTTTTTTGATTGCTTAATGACATTACAATTTACGCTTGAAGTAATTCTTCTTCACGTAGTTCATCATTTCCCATTTTTGTGTGTTATTAGCATTAAAAAAAGATTTAAAAGTTATTTTGCTGGTTTCGACCTGAAATGCTAGATTTGAACCAAAATCTGGCATCTCAAAAAAAATCGTTAAGCTTGATTTTTTGGTAGTTTTTCTTTGTTTACGTTTGTTTTTCTATTACTTCATTTATTATTATACCCCATATTTTCTTTACATCCTATTTATGTTTATTTATTAGGTCGCTGCAGTTTTTTAATCAATTTAAACAATTCTTTACAATCTTGATATTTTTTTTTCATTTTCAAGATTTCTGTGTCAAAATCTTTTCATACAAGCGTTGTTTCTTTTTAGAAGATTTTAACAAACCTTTGGTTGACCAAGGGTTTAAAAATGTTTTGGTTTTAACAAATTTTGTTTGTTCTGGGAAAGCTTGATCATATTGTCGCTGAAATGTTTGAAGAAAGTTATTATAAGCCTAATCAGCGCTATTGTTCTCCAAAACGCGTGCCCTGCTAACACAAGATAATAGATTATTAAAATATTTAATAGATTTATCATTAATCAATCTGTTTTGTTATTTCTATTTTTGTAAAACTATTGTTAAAATAAGTTGTTTGTGACGCAATAAAAATTGGAAAATGATCAGAAATATTTTAGTTATCCATAATTTAAGTGCCGTATTAAGTCGTTAATTAGCTGTGGAACACACAGCTTCTAGCTAGGCTGAAAGCTCACACAAAATCCTAGATCCTAGTTTTGTTGTTGCTTTAAAGAATTTTTTATCTTCCATGTTTTAAAGTATTTCCTCAATGCTGTATATATACTTCGTTGACATAAACTATTTTTAGTAATTAGTCTTGAATCACCTGGTGCAAATGCTAGGCAAGCGATAGTTGGGTTTAATGGCTTGCGATACGTTCATGATTAGAAATTGGTTTCGTGTACATATGAGAACCCTACAGTAGAAGAAATTGGTTGCTGGCCTTCGTCTCTCAATAAGCTATAACTCAGTCGCAGATGGATGAGCAATAAACACAGATTCGTTATAATATTGCTTTCAACCTAGTTCTTAGGACATTTTGCGTTTCTGGATCGCTCCGTGATATCGCCTCAGGGGGCACAAGACCCTGGGGACGAGGTTGCATTGGTTCCACAGCTTCATAGCAGTGCAGGTATATCTTGAAAGAATATGATATATGGTTGTACCTCTTTCTTTTATGTATGTTTAGATTTCTTTATTTTTTTTATTTCATTTTTTAACCGTGCCTATGTGAGCTTTAAAAATATTTTTTACTTTGTTCTCAAAAACTTTTATTGATCCTGTGGGTGGCCGGCAGATTAAAGGCCGGTTTCCATGCAACTGCATTTTGCGCCCAGTCGTAAAAAGCGCCGTGACTTTTGATCTCCGCATGCGCATTATCAGAATAATGCCGCTGACCTCGCGCTTTTGCATGCGCTGAGGCGATTTAAAAAAAGTTGAACAGGCTCTACTTTTTGCGAGCTACATTTTGCGCTTCAGCTTAACAGACAATCAAAATGTAGAAATCTACATGAATTACGAAAGAATTTTTAATTAGATCATTTCAAGATGGCTAGCAACATCTCGTTTCTGTGTTAAATTTTTGTCAAAGCCAAATGAATGTAGAGAATCAGAATATATCAATCAAGTGAAGTAGATGAAAAAGTCTGTGGAGGCACAAAGAAACAACATTGTAAACAAACTTAAAAAGACTACTCGTGATCTGACAACATTAAATCCTTAAGCAAAACGTTGTATAGTCCTTTGATTCTTCTTTCTATAGAAAATCGTCTCATCCACATGTTTTTCTTACGTATTTTACAACGTTGTTTATTTCTACGCCATAAAAATATTGCTAGGACTACTCTCAAATTTTGCAGCAATAAATATCGTCTGTTTACATCAGCCATGTTTTGCAAAAAACACGTGAGCAAAAATCGCTAAAGGTAGGTTTCCATACGACTGCATTTTCCGCTCGAGCGGAAAAAGCTCAAGAGCTTTTCCCACAAGCATGCGCAATGAAGTAGAATAACCGCTGACCCGACGTAAAAAGATGCTCCCGAGCTTCTCTCAAAAAGTTGAACTCATTCAACTTTTTCAGCGCGTATTTTTTCTCTCGAGCTTTTTAACCAATGAAATTCAAGAAAATTTAAACAATTGCGCAATCCATTTTATTCGAGAAAAATATTAGAAAAACAACAATTTCTTCTGCACTTCTTTATTCACAAAATAAAAACACCTTTCAGAAAAGTGTTTGGTGTTAAGTACAACAGAGAGACCTGTTAGCATTGAATTTATGAACAAAACTTATGGATTCATAAATTCTTTTCAAATCTTCCTAACAACCACAAAAATCAACTGCTTGTTGGGGGGCCATTGGAAGTTAAATTCATAAACTAACAATAAATAATAACTTTCCCCTTTTTCATGAAAAAGTTTTCTCATCTTAGCTGCTGTTTCCTGTTACGTCTTCTTTTAATTCGCTGCCATAAAAACATTGTTGTTATTATTTTTAAATTTCGTAGCTAAAGGTTTTTTCTGTTTACGGCAGCCATTTTATTCTGAACATCTTTTCTCTCAAGCGGGAAATTGGAAAAATGCTCCCGAGCTTTCTACGCTCGAGCGGAAAATGCAGTCGTATGGAAACCTACCTTAAATGGAAATGGTTCGGTATATGTGATAAAAGTCGCGGCGCATTTTACGACTGGGCGCAAAATGCAGCTGTATGGAAACCGGCCTTAAGGCGAGTGTAAAGGAAAAAAATGATTTTTTTTTCGTTTATTTTTTTTTTCGTGAAATCAGGGCAAAATATTCTAAACTTTTTAATTATGATTTTTTTTTTCAAAAATTCCATCTGGATCTCTGTTTATTTTGTTTGTTTATGTTTACTCACTAATAACGCTGTGATGATCTTTGTAACACTCTGTCTGTATCATATGTGCTCACGTGCGCATATTTCCTTCAAACAAAAAACAATTTTGAAGAGCTGATATTTTTCTCACCTTCCAAAGAGAAAAATATCACGCTTTTAAAAATGGAAAACCTGTCAAGTGTAATTTCAATGCCGCAAGTAGCCGCATGTGAGTAAAAACTTCAAAACTTTAAAACTCTTTTTTTTCAGTGTTTATTTTTTGATAAAATGGTATGTACTACATTTGAACTTTCTCTTACAAAACTAAATAACGTTTGTGTAGGAGAGCTGTTTTGAAATAAAGCTAAATAATATATCTAAAAAGTTTTTTTTTATTTTTTTGTAAAAACGTGTTTAATTTTTTTTACAGCCGTCTATGTGAAAGAAAACTAGTTGAAAAAGTAGCATTTGGAAGAAAATGAAATAGTAAGAAAACTATAAAATTTTGAACAAAATAGGAAAAGCCCTTTTTAGATACAGCCCAGCTGTATGGTGGCCGAGGGCTGCCACTATAAAAAAATAACTTTAATATTCACAATAAGTTTATTTTAAATTTAAGTTTAAAATAACAACTTTTAATTAAACTGAATTTAAAATTTAAAAAAAAATTGATCTGAAATTAAATTCTATCTCCGGCCGAGGGCTGCCAACGCTAATTAATATCGAATTTGTTTTTGAATTAAATTAAACTTAAAGTTTCGCTATGGCCGAGAGCTGCCAATGTTTTGGTGTTTAAGTGCATGTCCTTAAGTCACATTAAAATTGCAGTTTCAAAATGGCGGGTTGTAGCACATGGGAACTTAACGATAGTTTGCGCAGAGATTTAGAAAATTATGTAATACAAGGCATTCAAAGAAAAGAAATTTTGGACTTTATGTATCGTGACTATCAACAGTATGTATGGAGCATCCGTACTTTAGACAGAAGGTTACGAAAATTTGGAATTTATTATATTGACATGGTAAATACGACTGTGGAAGATGTCCGAAGCGTGGTAAAAAAAGAATTAGATGGTCCTGGTAGACAATTAGGGTACAGAGCGTTACGGCAAAAAATCCGTCAGAAATACGCAATGAAGATACCAAGGGATGCAATACACAACATTATGTACGAAATAGACCCGGATATGCTTAACGAAAGACGGCCAGGTACGAAGAAGGAAAGGAAACGAAAGAACTTTATCAGCAATGGACCGAACTGGGTATTATCGTTGGATGGCCATGACAAGCTTATGGGATACCAAAATTGGACATTTCCCTTAGCTATTTATGGCTGTATGGATACAGCTAGCAGAAAACTTTTATGGTTGCGCATATGGGACACCAATTCAAAACCTGAACTCATTGGTAGGTGGTACCTTGAACACTTATATGAATGCAGAACTGTACCAGCTTACTTGTGAATTGACAAAGGCACCGAGACAGGAGTTATGGCCACAATGCAGGCTTACTTACGGCGTAACCACGACGACTTAGACGACTCAACAGACAGTATTATATATGGACCTTCTACATCTAACCAAGTAAGAACTTACTTTTATCATTTTGGCCTAATTTGTAATAAACTTCTAAAAAATCTGTTTGTTTCTAATAGATCGAACGATGGTGGCGAGAATTACATGAACGCTTAGAGAAGTACTTCAAGGAAGGCTTGTATTGGTTGAAAGAAAATAATCATTATGATCCTAATAGCGAACATGACAGGTAAAGTTATAAATATGAGAAAGTAAAAACAACCAGTTGAAAATCTTCAAGCTCTACAATAAATAACACAATGCAACAATAAAGAATATACAAGATATATAAATAAAATCTTTTTTTCTCAAATAAATACTAACAATAGAAAAAGTAAAAAATGTTAAAATCAAGATACTTTTTTTCTCGATCGTTACCTCATCATATTCAAAAGGCACGAATTCCTGAGGACCAGTGCGTTCATATTTTTTCGCCTTTCCGGAAGGCTCTCCTTCAAGTGGCTGCACTACCAATTCTTGTGAATTAAGGATTTTTGCTCCGAATTGGTCTGATCCTCTATCTTTTGTTTTGTCGTTTCTTTTAGGTAACTTTTGAATGCGTTTTAATTTCATTTTTTTATTAAAATCTTCCCATTGTTGCTTTTCTTCATTGCTTCTTTTCCCCGCCATTTTATTTTATTAATCTTTTGTCGCATGGCGTTCTAAAAGCCATAGCTTTAAATATCAAAACATTGGCAGCTCTCGGCCATGCGAAAAATTTAATTCAATTTTAGTTTGACAAAGTGGATATTTTTAAACATAATTTGTTTTTAAAACTAAATTTTAGCAAGAATAAAATATGTTTAAAATTAAAAAGCAATTTAAATTTATTTCTAAAGTAAAGAATATGGCGTGGCAGTTCTCGGCCACCATACAGCTGTGAAGAATAGTCAAAAATATTTGTAAAAAAATCCAGCCGTTTTGTAAGAGAAACATCAGTTAGGAGAGACTGGGGTAAATTTTGTATACACCCAAACCTCAAACGACCTTAATATTTTTCCAAAAAAATTATATCACTCAATTAAGAAAAATAAGAGCTTCCAAAATATCTACATATCAGGTAATAAAAATGTTATTTAGAGATGATATTTGTATTATAAAAATCATGCGCACTTTCTTACACTCGCCTTAAATGAATGTGGATATTTTAGGTTTCTTTGGTTCATTATTTCTATACTTAATGACTTACAACCATCATGTTAGTGCACGCGTCCGGTTTTTGGTTGAATATAATAGAATTATGTATGAGTAATCAAAGATGGCGGTGGAGAGACGAAGGATCGAAGCTCGCATTTAACTCTCTAAAGCAGGACTATATATATCTAACAGGAACATAATTCTTTTAACAGTATTTGACTATTCTTAGATAATTTTTAGTGCCACACATATGACCCATCAGCCAGGTGACGGGAGCTGGTTTGCTAGCTAGCTAACATAATGTTTTTTCATGCAGTATGGAATTTCTTTTTAGTATTGGAAAGTATATAGCTAAATACTATGATGTCACATTGGAGGTGGGAAAAGAACTTTTAGCTCATGGTGGTAGCTAGTTATACGTTTTTGGAGTTCTCTCTCCATATAGAAATATAAATTGGTGTTCCCTTTTGACATTGATTGATAGACTGTCCTATTCTCCTTTTGGTGCAATAAGCTGCAGTGAAAAAAAATAAATTTAAAAATGCTGTTTACCATATTTCAACCAACTTTAAAAGCATAAGCTTTTGCAAGTTTCAAGTATTTTGAGTCGTAAATGTTAATTATTTTGGAAATTCTGAAGCAATCTCTCAAAAATTTATATCTGCGAATAACTTTATTTTATTTCAATTGAACTATTTGCCAGAAGTTTTTTAAGTTTTTATTTGTAAAAACCAAAAATTATGGCAGTGAAAAAGCTTTGCTTGAAACAAAGTTTAGTAGAAAATGTTTAGCAAAATACAAAGCACATATATATTTTTTCAAACAGTTGGACTTAAACAGTAAATTAAAAGCGTAAATAATTATTTCATTAAATGAGATTATTTTTTATCGTACTATAACTTCGAAAGGGTTATTCAATGGCAAGTCACTTCTTTGATGACTTAGCAATCATTTGGTTATTGTTACAGAGGTGAGCGGAACCATTATGTGAACTTTTATAAAATAAAGTTAAAGGGAACCACCAACGTAGAAATATTTCACATTTTTTGTTTATCACAAAAATTTTTGTTTATGCCAAATTTCTCACATGGGATATTAGATTCAACTTTTAACATAAGCTGTTTATGTGAATCAATTCTGTCTATTGTGTATGACACAAAAAAGAAAATAGTTGGGTGGTCACATTCAAAAATTAAATTCTAGAATTTTTTGACCTTTTTTGCATGAGCACTAAGAGCCTAATTAATTATACGATATTTTATGGGAATTTAATGGGATTAGATTAGGACACGATTATACTTATTTTTTTTAAATAAATAGCAGATCCAAACATGTAAACAAAGCAGTAAAATAAACGTGAAACTGTGAGTATCTGGTTTACAAACGGTTTGCTAATTCAATCCAGGGTTTCTGTTCTTGTTTTTTGCTTTAAGGAAATCACACAAAAAATGTGGACAATATTTTAACAAAATGAAACTGAAAAGACATTTAAAACATCAACATGATTGTTCCTCTTTTGTTTCAGCTCGCTATGCGCATGCTTCTGTTTTTAACCTGGGTAGTATCGCTTAAGTGATACTATATGAATCGAGTCAACCCACCAAATTAACTCATCCGTGGTTGGCAAAGCCAGCTTGCCTTAGAAGAGAGGTACAAATGGGTCAATCCTTGTATATAATCAGCCTCTAGATCAGGTTAAACAAAGCAGTTCTAACAGAAATATGTAGCTATATCTATAGTTACATGGATGGCAACTATTATTTAGAAGTATATTTTGCAGTAGTAGCAGCCACCATGATTAAAAACATAACCTTATGATTGAAAACATAAAAACGGCAATATAATGGATAAATAGTTAGCTAGCTAGTGTGCTTAATTTGTACGTATTAAGTTTTTCACTTAGCTAGCTAGTGCTAGTATAGATAAAACTAGCACCTAAGCTACAAAACAGAGACAGGCTATGTAAGAAGGTGTTAGATTTACATGTAGTTAGGGCCTTTAATTTAATTTAAATAAGGTGAAATCATCATCAAATTAATTTTATTTTCAGGGTCTTTCACTGTGCTGCCAGATGCGCTTTCTAAAGTTGTGCTAAATCACGACCCAATTAGGTCACTACAAACAACAAGTCATATTTAAAATGGCTAATTTATAAGCACAACAACAGGTTATCGAGTCAAGAAAAATACCCCACATATAGTGGGGTATTTGTCATCACATAACCAACCAACCACATAACGGGTCCAAAGCTAATTCGGGGTATTAACCTCGAAGAGTTCTGGGCACAAGAATGTTGCAGGGTTATTCTTCAAGTGTTTATCAATTTACACTAGGATAGTTTTAAAAGTATTTTTGTAGATGTTTTTTTTTCTAACTTTTTTGCTCTCGCTGGATCCACGAGAAATGAGGAAAAGATTGTTTTTCTCTCTCTTCACAAAGTGCTTACTTTAAAAAAATCCATGTTCAAAGTATTATCTGGTCACAGGCAAATCAATGAAAAGTTTGGTAAATTACTTAATGTGATAATTTTTTTAAGCATTAGATAGATTTATCAAAGGAAGATTAATTTTTTGAAAAGTCCCGTGATCATACTGCACATTAATTAAACTAGATAAAATTAATTAACAGTGTAACTTAGGCTTTTAATAACAAAATTCCTTTCCCATTATGCAACGACCGAGGGACTGATGTTTTGGCACGATCGCAATTTTTTAGCAGGGTATGCCAACTCAATTACGAACAAGTCGAGAATAAAGTCATTAATTCAACTTTGTAACTCGTGGGACGAATAATAATAAAGTGTCAATATGTGTAAAAAGTTAAATGACGGTTGATAATGATATTTAAGTAGGATTTTCACGAAGTAAATGGTGAATCGCGAATTCGATGGCAAATTAGCTGCAAAATATCTTTTTGATTTCCGCGGGAAACAAAATACATGTGGCGAATTTAAAATACT
The DNA here is from genome assembly GCA_030067915.1 of Hydractinia echinata. Lineage (NCBI taxonomy): Eukaryota > Metazoa > Cnidaria > Hydrozoa > Anthoathecata > Hydractiniidae > Hydractinia > Hydractinia echinata. Next base: position 914,606 of record JASGCC010000068.1, read on the forward strand.
AGACTACTATATACTAAAATACTACATGTAAGTACATTTTTGGGCATTAAAAACAAAGTAGTTATATTAAATTCTTTCCATAAACGATATTTTACAAAAATAAACAATTTTTTACAAAAATAAACAGTGAAGATTGCGTTCTGATTGGTTAAAAGTTAACAGCTAAATATTTCGCGCTAAAAAGTAGAAACAGTTTCTACTTTACAGCGAAACAAATTTTTCGAAGCAAAATCAAAACAAATAAAACTGCGCATGCTCAGATATATTTCGCTAGCGAATTCGCCGTCCAATTTGCTTTGTGAAAAAACCCCTTTTTACATTAACCTTGTGATAAACGCTCACGATTGATCATGAAAATCATTACTAAAATAATATTTTGTTATTGTAGGAGATTTTTTATCTTTTACTTATTTCATTTAAAGTTGCGCATGGAAGCGTGCGATCGCACACATCTCACGAAATCGTCTGGATGTGAGTTGCAGGCTATCTACAACCTCGTTCCCAGGGCATTTTGCATTGTTGATAAAGTTGATAGCGGCCGTAATAACGGCTCAGGGGCCACAAGACCCTGGAAACGAGGTTGGGCAGTAGTATTAGGGGATGAATATAAGTACGAAACCGCTCCTTTGACACCTTTAGACCCCAAAACCCCCGCCTCCACAAATCTCGAGAGCGACAACGCTTCACGATGAGGTCCAACAGATCACCATCGAAGACGAATATCAGGGAATCGCCGACCTCAAACACATGTTCGGAGGGGAGGAGAAGCAAGCCACGAACCCGGAGGGGGTCGAGGACATCCAGCACATATTTGACGAGAATGACACTCAATTTTTGGAAGACGGAAACCGCATCAAGACGTGGCAGTTCAACAAGAACCTTAACCAACCGCTGACAGAGGCTATCATGCAAAAAATCACACCCCACGTAGACATGCGCGTCAAGGTGGTCTACAGTTTCAGCTGTGATATTTACCGAGGCGGCGGTGACGTGTCGGCGTACCACAAGAACAAGAGCTCCAACTCGTTATCGAGCATGGCGGAAATCGAAGCCTTTATGGAAGAATGCGAGATGAAGCGGCTCGATATGGAAGATGCAGAGTTTTGGACCAAAGCCTACCTACCACCCGACAAAACCATCGAAACCCCTGGTGCATACGAGGGTAAGATAGTCTTTAAGCATATGCGGGTCAAGATCATCTCCACGAGGGAGCCCTTACTCGGATGCGGACCACTTCCAGATTGGCTGGGAGGCAAAAGGTGCATCTACAGCTTGGACAAAGACGATGAAAGAACCGACAACCTGTGCTTCTGGAGATGCCTCGCGGTGCACTATCGGGGAGAGCGAAAGCAGCGCGAAAAGCATATCACGCAAGAATCCCTCAAACTAGCACGCGAGTACTACGAGGACTCCAAGCTAAAGCGCCAAGATATACGTGCAACGAAGCTCGTAGACTTTGAGGGTATCGCCCAACGATTCGAGATCAACATCAGAGTCTTTGAGCCCAAGACGAACTCAGACAAGGCACCATGGCGGCTCGTCTATGGTCAAAATCAGTACAAAGAGAGGTTAGACACGATCAAACTCGGCATGCTGGATGGTCACTGTTTCTTCATCAAGAATATGGATGTTTTGACTAAGAGCTGGAAATGCGAGGCTTGCGGTCAGATCTTCACACAAGCCTGCCACCTCACGCGGCATAAAAAGAACGAGTGCGAGGGCGTCAAGACGACGATCATTTGCAAAGGCGAGAAGGTGAAGCGCATGACGTGCAAGTCCGAGAAGGTCTTTTACGACGAAGATGGCTTCAGTTACGCGGCGTGTCAATGGCTAGAGGCAATGTCAGAGCAGACGGGAAGCCACATACATCACGCACTCTGCGGGCACGGTGGAGAACGTGTTATACGTGATGGTGAGAAGGAGGTCTACAAAGTAGACGGCTATGAGCCCCAAACCAAAACAGTCTACGAATATCACGGCTGCAAGTGGCATGGATGCCCATGTGAACCAAAAAGAAACAACGCGGACAAAAACCGGTACGTTGTCACCAAGTTCAAGGAGGACCACATCCAAAAACTGGGCTATAACCTCGTGACAGTCTGGGAGTGCGAGAACCCGCCAAAAATCAAGGGGTACTTCAAGAAAGAACTTCGAGCCTACCCCCACTATATCGTGTTTGACTTTGAAGCCCTCTTAGCACCTTTACACCAGCGGCAAACAGCTGATCTAACATACCTCTCGGAGCATATCCCCGTGAGTGTCGCCATTCACGATAGTCTCAACGAAAATCCAACGTTCATCATGCACAAGGATCCCAAGGTCTTGGTTACGCAGTTCGTTGAGGAGCTGGAGAAAAGACAAGCCCTCATCGTCGAAGAAGTCGAGAGGTGTGTACCGAGGCCCGAGGACTTTGACATGCTCCCTGCTAGGAAGCAAGAAGCTTGGAACGAGTGGGTGAACCAAGTGGCGGTGATCGGTTTTAACAGCGGAAAGTACGACATCAACCTGATCAAGCGGTACTTTGTCGAGCGAATTGCCGAAAACGACGAGAAAATCAAAGTGGCAAAGAAAGACAATGACTACATGTTTCTTACAACTTCGAGGTTCAAATTTCTCGACATCAAGAACTTTCTCGCCCATGGGATGAGCTACGCCGGCTGGTGCAAGTCTCTGGAATGTGGGCTCGAAAAGCTCGTGCTCCCTTACGAATGGCTGTCGAACTACGCCAAGTTGAACCATGTCGGCCCCGTCGAGCACAAGGACTTCTATAGTAGTCTTTTTGGGAAAAACACCCTCTCACCCGAGGAGTACGAGCAGTTCCGCGGAGAGTTTTACAAGCGAGGCTGCGTCACTATGAAGGACTGGCTGCGTGAGTACAACCTAGCCGATGTGGTACCCTTCGTTGAAGCCGTCGACAAGACGAGGCTGCAGTACTACGACGACGAGATTGACATTTTGAAGGATGCTATTAGCATTCCAGGCGTGTCGATGCGCTATGTCTTGAACAAGTCTCTGCGTTTGAACCCCGAGTTAGAGCTCTATGCACCGGGAGAGCCCTGCAAGCACAAATGCAAAGAGGACTGCTTCAAAACCCGGTGCAAGGCCTGCAGCGAAACCCAAAAAGCTTGCTGCGAGTGCACGAGAAACGAGGCCTACGAGCTCTTGCGGACCGGGATGGTTGGCGGCCCCGCGATCGTCTTTTGCAGGTACCACGAGAGGGATGTGACAGATCCCACGTCTACGACGAACCCCGCGAGTGCAAGACCATTCTAGGTTACGACGCGAACATGCTATATCCGAGTACCCTGCTGCAAGATTTTCCCTGTGGGAAGGAAAATCTGATAAAGATTGCTGAACCGGCAGCGGCGCAACAATTGGAGGTGTTGCAGACAAGTGTTCTAGACGGCTCACTCTTCGGCTTTGCGCAAGTCGATATAGAAGTGCCCCCAGAGCTGTATGACAAGTTTAGCGAGATGTCCCCGCTATTTGTAGTCAAGGAGATACCTGACACCCAAATCCCCGAGCACATGCACGAGTACTTGGACAAGACGGGGCGCAAGCGTGTTCCGGGAACGTGCAAGCTCTTGGTGTTGATGAAAGCAGAAAAGATCTTGCTGTACACTCCTGTGCTAAAATGGTACCTCGACCACGGGCTGAAAGTCACCGCTTTTTACCAGTTCTTCAGGTACTCGCGAGGCAAGGCCTTCGCGTGGTTCCCTGAGGAGATTGCCGATGCGCGACGACAAGCAGATAAAGACCCCCACAAGCGCATCGGGGGATATACGGCCAAGTTGAAGGGGTACAGCTTTTACGAGAAGATGATCGAAGATCTGGCAAGGCACGCAAACACCACGTTTACCAGAGACGAAAAGGAGGTCGATGCAGCCCTCCGAAGCCCCTACCTCGAAGACCTTGAAGAGATAGGAGATGCGTACGAGATCAGAAAGGGCAGGCACGGGGTCAGTATAGATAGAGCCTACCAGTGCGGTATTGCCGTCTACCAGCTGGCTAAGTTGCGCATGCTCGAGTTCTACTATGATTTCCTGGACAGGTACGTAGACCGTCGAGACTTCGAGTATGTGTACATGGATACGGACTCGGCGCATTTTGCCATCTCTGGAGAAGAGCTGCGAGATGTCGTTCGCCCTGAATCCCTCGAGAAGTACGACGAGGACGTGAAACACTGGCTCGTCACCGACAAGCACTCGAGTCGAACGGGAGGGTTGTTCAAACCTGAATTCATCGGGTCTCGGATGATTGCCTTGACAGCCAAGTGCTACTTTGTCGAAGGTCAAGAAGGTACAAAGTTTTCATGTAAAGGTATGTCAAAGAGGCAGAATGAAGTGACGTGGTCTAGGTGCATGGGGACGTTAAAGGGTGCCCTAGACACTGCTAAAAATGTAGGTTTCAGGGTGCGCAACCAGGGGATAGTCACGTACGAACAGAACAAGCTGGGGCTCTCGGCGTTCTATGACAAAAGAGTTGTACATGACGATGGGGTACATACATCTCCGCTTGTGTTGTAAATAGTGAAGTTTTGGTTTAGTGTGCTTGATCAAGCACATTAAACAAATGGAAATATGCCTACTAATAGCCTTGCTCCTACCGTATGTCTTGATCATAAACATCTTCTTTCGTTACCATCGTATAATAAAGATGGTTGCAGATATTGCAGAGATATTTGATGGTGTCGACACACCAGCGCCAGAGCACTGCGCTGGCAAACCTATCAACAGAGTCGCAGACTGCGCTAGCAAGCGTAGTGCCCTGAAAGAGGCTATACGTCGAGGACAAAAGCACTTGCTCCCGAAAAAGTTCACTGAGGGCTTTGTTGACAAAGCTTCACCAGAGGTGATCGAAAAAGCGTATACGAACTTTGTTCAACGTGAACTCCAGGAGAAAGGTGAGAAGACAGCCAAAGCTCTATCCTCACAGGCCATCAGTCTGTACACCAAAGCCGTAGGGCGTGTGGTGCAGCTCGACAGCGCAGAGGGCCTAAGGGCTGATATCGAAGAGGACCCTATCATCAAGGACTCCATGGCAGGCTTGGGGGTCCTCGTGTACTACGCCTTTGGGAAGTTTCTAGTTCCCCTGTGGTAGCTGCGCATACTGTTAATCACTGTCAACTATCAGTGTCCAAGGTGGGTGAAGCGCAGGAGGATGAACAGCAAGAAAAAGATGGGGAACATTCTATCAAAAATAAGCAGGAACAATCGTGAACTATATGATAAATTGGCTACATCCCCTTCACCCTACGGTATACCGATTGGTGCAGTATCACTGGAGACTATACCATACATGGTCCAGAAATTTTGACTCCAGCAGCGGATCGCTTCCCACCTCACGTATGTATTTTAGAGATGAAACCCTATAAGAACGCGATAAGAACGTCTGGCAGATGCGGTTTGAAAGCCTGCTAGAGAGCAGTGCTTTTTCTAAGTCTTAGACTTACAAGAAATGGGTGAATATCAGAAACAAGAATCTAACCAAGTCATAATCAAGAAGAACGAAGGTCGTGTTGCTGCTGGCAAGAGACTTGTCGAGTGGAATCGTAAGAACAGGGCTGACTTACTGAAGAACGTGGGCAAAAGTACTTCACAAGATGATCAGGAACCTGCGACAGGTTCTGACAAGTTCCCGGATAGTGCATACATCTATAGCGCCGGAGGTCTTGCAGTACTTGCCGCCTGTGTAGGAGTCTATTACATACGTAAACAGTCTGTAGCGGCTCGCCAGCCTGCTCCAGGAGCATCGCCTACAAGCAACGCAGCATCGCCTAGCGGCTCCACAGAATACGCAAACATACAAAAGCCCACACCTCAGCCCGACATTGACATTTTCAAGATGAGATAAGCTTATAATAAACCATGAGTTTAAACTTGACACCGAAAGAGAAGGAGATTATCGACATGCTCTACGAAACGGTCGTGACCTTGGCTTCACATTCGCCTACGCGATGGCTGGCAAAAAGTTCCTGGGCATTACGAGCCCCTCAACCAAAATGGATACCAGCGATGCTCTGAAGATGGTGGCGTACTTCTCGGCGGGAAGAGCCTCAAGAGAGATGGCTGTTTCAAAGGGGTGGATCCCTGCATCTATCGTGCCTAAACCGAAATAAGCGGAGGTGTAGTCAAAATAGTCATGATGCCTTCGTAATATTAGATGTGCCCTTGAGATTATGTATACCCCGGGGCATACATAAAAGCCAAGAATAAATGACTCTGGACATAGTGAAAGACCCGCATACAGCGATCTTCACAGGGCCCACCAGTTGCGGCAAAACGCAGCTTGTCCTGGACCTCCAGGAGAACGAATACAGGGGTCACTTCCACAACATAGCGATCCTCTGCCCAACAATCCGCTGGAATAAGACCTACCTCGAGAGATCCTCGCTCTGGAAGGAAGATTACATCTTCCTGATAGAACCCAAAAATCAACTCTTCGAATGGATTTCGAAACTGTCGTTGCTGCTAGCGGGTGAATAGACGCTGTTCATCGTCGACGATCTTATAGCCGACGATAGTCTCGACAAAAAACGTCAACCCTTACTTGAGCTCGCCATCAGTGGGAGGCACAGGAAGCACAGCTTGTGGCTACTCACGCAGTCGTATATCGCATTACCGAAGAACCTTCGGAGGCAGGAAAAGCAGTTGTTCATGTGGTATCCCCATATCCGATCGGACATGAAATTGATCAACGAGGAGAAGAACATGATCTCCGATTGGGAGAATATCAAGACCGAGTTGAAAAAGGGCAAGCACGCTTGCTTGTACGTGAGGCTGGAGCACCCTCGGTCCTGGAAAATATTGAAGTGAGCGACCACCCAACATGATCCCCCGGATCCAAAACTGTAAGATAAAATGTCTTGTCTCGTAGCAGTTGAATTTAACAATACCAAGTTACATACCGTAACCATCAACGGTCGCCCTTGGACTCGTGCAAAAGAAGTAGTACAAGGCGCGTTGGAGTACAAAAAAGACACATCTGATACCATCCGCAACCACTGTAGTCTTGAAAATTACACTCACAAGTGGCAAGTGAGAGGTCCCCCCGGTACGGGGGAACCTGTGAACTGGCCGTCCGACTCTCAAAAATACGACCTCTACATCAATGAGGAGGGTATGTATGAGCTGGTGTTTGGAAGCCAGCAGCCCAAGGCGAGAAGGTTCAGGAAATACTGCTGCAACACAATGTTCCAAAAAATCCGTGAGCAACTACATCTCACGCTAATCGAAGAGCAGCGCCAAGCTCTGGCGCTCCTTGAGGATGATCTCGAAGGCAGGGACCAACAACTTGCGGTGCTGGAAGACGACCTCGAACAAAGGGACGTAGCCATCGCCAACTTAGAGGACGACCTCCAGGAGAGGGAGGAAGAAATTGGTGAGCTGCGAGAAAGACACGTCCCCCGGGGATACCCTTATGACACGGAACTCCAGGTGGTTGACAAGAACGATCCTAACGAGTGTGGAAAGAAAGGTAAACATCGCCACTACATGATACGTTGTCAACGCAGAAAACTTAAGGCGAGGATTAGCACGCTAAGAGCAGTGTATCCCGAGATGACTGTGAGAGAACCGGCATGTGACGACCCTAACGCCGTGCACGCCTGGAACCATTTTAGGGACGACACCCTAGGAATCGAAAATTATCAACAGAATCATTTCACGTTACCTGACGATGATACGCGTGAGCTGTTTGAGGGAATGTTCACCATTGATATGGCATAAGAGCGATCGCCTCGCGGCTCCACAGGAGTAGATTTTTGTGACTCTTGTGAATCACAAAAAGCAACACATTTACCACTCTTTGACATGCTCCGGAGGTACCTGAACATCCTCTGGGATTAGCATCAACTCCTCTGACACAAAGCTACGATCAGGTGCTCCTTCGGACTTTGCTGCGGAGCCGCCAGGCGATCCATCCGCCAGATAGTACAACAAACGGGTACCTGTCACGATTTGGTCGAGTCTATATGTTTTCTTGCTCCACCATGCGTCGGTCGCGCGTCTTTTAGCATCACCGTGCTCTTCTCCAGGTTGTAGAAGATACAGGTAAAGACCGTCATCGGGTAGAGGCTTTTCCTGCGGATCTGGGTATTCTTGAATTTTTGCAAGTGGTACATCATCGAGCTTGATGGCCTTCGAAGGTTTCATATCGATCATGGCAGTCTTGGTATTGTTGAGACCCTTCACGATAGTGTACAAGTGCTTGACCCATGTGGTACTAGTCTCGTCAGAGACCAGCTCTTGCGCATCTTGAGGTTTGAACAGTCTCTCCGCGAGCACCTTGTTGAACGACTCGACAAACGCCGTAAAATTGTGGTGGTACTTGGTGGTTGCGCGCTTAATCTCGACGCCCTTGCCCTCTAGGAGTTTCGTAACGTCTGCCTTGAACTCGGAGCCGTTGTCGCACTGGAATGTCTTCGGATATCGGAGAGGTCCTGCTTTGCCTCCGGGCTTCGCGTAAATGTCCTTGATCGTGTCAGCGACTTCGCTGGCCTTTTTGGTGCGTAGGGGCCTAGCTACTTTGTAGCGCGAGGCCACGTCGATGCATGTGAGGATATACTTGTACACATTCCCCTTAGATTTGTCGTGAGGCATGTAGAGCAAGTCAAACTGATGCATTTCATTGGGCTTCGTGATGGTGAAATGCGGGTAGTTGATACGTTTAGGTCCTCGAATATGTCGGAGCCAGAGCAGTTGACGAGTCAGCCAATGAGTAACCCTCTTTTGGGCAAGACCGCTCTGCTCAGCGAGCAGTTTGATAGCCTTGCGTCCGGTCCAGAGATGCTCCAGAGTGTAGTAAATACTGCTCAATTTCCCCGCTTCTTCAGCCGTAACGATATGCTTTACTTTCGACATGTTTATTACATGTCAAAACGCACGTTCTACTACAAATACCTGTAGGCTATAAAGCCCAGCAGAGATAGGGATCCTACGATGAACGTCACCTCACCGTCTTGTTGGATTTTTGAAGGTGTGTAAAAATTCTTTAGTTGTGGGGTCTTCTTCTCGGAAGCAATGTAGTACTGGTACAGATCGTCATCGAGCTCCTTCAAGCTCTCCCCCGCTTGCCTTTTCACTTCTCGTTGCTTGCCGAACCAATACAATTTAGCCTGCCTATCTCTGATCCATTGAGTCTGCGCAGTATTTAACTTTAAGACCGCTTCATCATGTCGTTTCCTCTCGGCCTCCCCATGCCCCGAGAGCTTGCTGAAGAGAAAATTTGAGCCACTGAATGCCAGTGCATTTATAGCCGCACCAGCTACAAGAACACCGATTGTTGCCATTTATTGTTTAGTATTCCACAGCGTGGAAGCGCCCATCCAAAATGTTCAGCTGCGCGTCCTGCAGCAAGTACACAGAACAACGTATGTCGCCGCTCCCGTCGGCTTTCGTGGTCATGTGGAGGGTTATACCGTCACTTAGCCTCTGCATTGGTCTCCCAGAACCGTGTAGGGTATTATCTGGGGACGACCTAAAGTCGATGAAGAGCGCGTATCTCTCAGTCATGAACTGCCCGATCGTGACCTCAGAGTCATGGCTACCAAACAAGTTCACGACTTGTTCAAGATGATCCTTCGGTAGCATGGCGTGGCTGTACAGTTCGTTAGGCTCGCCTTCGACAGTGATCGATATCTTGTCGATCTTGGGGTTGTAGAATGTCTCGTTTAAGCCGGAGTAGGCTTTGAATTTTCCAGGGTCTACGAACAGTAGTAGCACTCCCTTGAGACTCTTGGCGGGTGTATCGATCTGGAGGTTATAGCTGGTATCAGACTTTTTCATGGTGACCACCTTGCTGCGGAGTACCCGTTCATATGGCAAAGCGAGTCTCGAATATCGTGACATCATAGCACTTGCTAGGCCCTCGTGGTGTACTTTGTCAAACTCTAGGGCAATGTTGGTAATCTTGTACTGGGCATCCGCTGCTTTGGCTGGCGTAGACCCTGATACTGGTGTACCTGCATCCTTTATGACGTCACCATAAGACGCAAAGTGCAGGACGAATTGTAACCTGTCGTGCAGTCCTCCCTGGTAGAAAGGCAGGTCTCTGGTGAGCTCGAACATCTTGCCTAATGGGATACAGAAAGTGTTGCCGTACGCTGCCACGATCGCTCTTTCCTCGGGCGTACCGGCATGGTCCGTTGCTTTTACCTGGAGGGCTCTGATGGTACCATCGTTGGGGTTGATGCCTTCCAGAATTAGGTTGTTCTCACGATCAAACTTGGGCAGCCACAAGTCCCTGTAGACCGCTAGGGTGTTGTAATCGCTAATGTTCTGGACCTCGTTGCCGTTCAAGGTGATACGTAGGTTCTGCACCAGGGCCTTGCCAATGTTGCTGACAATGGTTTTTTTCTTGTGTTCGTACCCTCAAGCTCCAGGTTGAAAAGGAGCTTGAAAGAGCCTGGGAAAATGACGTCGTCCCGCCCCATATTTGGTACGTCGACGTACAAGTCCTCGTTCTGGTTTATCGTACTGGGGACGTGGGAGACTTTAACACGCTGCTTCTTCCCTTTCATGCCCAGCATCGTCTTGACTTCTGTGTAGGGATCAAGTTTAGTTCCGTACATGTTTATTAGTAGGGTCTTGCGGGTTGAATAAATGCCAATTAACCCGGGATTTGCACATGAAGACGATTTCACAGCGGAGGAGAACATTCCAGACGAGGAGCATGATGGATCTTTCAGTAGGCCCGAACAACTTCCACAACTTCCAGCAACCCCGGGGCCTTCAACACAGGGAGAACAACAAGGTGCTCCAGGGTCTAGACTTTCGGAGCAGAAGAGAGAGCTGCTGGAATCGAAGGTCAACGATCTTTACAATCTCCTTACGGTGCGGTTGGGGGTACAGCTTAAGGCGATACATTACGATGCCTTCGAGATGAAGGAGGGGGATCAGCTGATTGTTAAAAAGGTTGCGAAAGGGAATAAAATTTTAAATGAAATAGTGCTTACGAATCAGGATGGTACATTAAAAGCCCCCAACACGATACAATCGTTGTTAGGTAGTACGCGTCTGCGGGCCCTGGGTTTCGCCGACTATACCACACCCAACAAAGGCGGTCAAGTAAGGGGGCAGATAATCCTGAACAATATTTCTCATATAGAGGAGGACTCTGGTGAGATAGAGCCACTGCTCGGGAACGTGCTCGACGAGACGGAGAGCTTCATTGAAGATAATTCGTTTGGAGGAGGCGAGATCTTCACGGACCGCGAGAGAAGGGGACTCGACAGCGGGATTCGAACGATCCGGGTTCAGCTGAGGATGCTGAACAGCAAGATACTCGTGAGAGATAGTCAGATTGACAAAGTACAAAAAAAGGTGGAGAGGCTCGAGAGAAAGAAGAAGACGCCTGGAATAACCAAGGAACAGATAAAGATTGAGGACGGGAATATAGCCTTGGCTAGGGAAGAGTTAAAGAAACTGCGGGATGAGAAGAAAGCCATACGAGAGCAACACGGTATAATGTCCTCTAAGATTCAGAGCCAACTGAAGCACATCAAAGACGAAGATCGCTGGGGATGACACATCACTGCTGGAAAAGCTCAAGATCTTGTTCAAGGAACAAGGCTTGACTATCGAGAGCATCGTTTCCGCCGTTGGGTTGCTCGTATCAACCATCGTGCTCGCTGTTGCTGGGGGTTCTGCCGCGGTAGGTGGTGCCGGTGGTGCCGGTGCTGCAGGGAAGGGGTTTGTGGAGAAGCAGCTCGAAAAGCTCGGAAAGTTCCTCAAATACCTAGCAGGTAAGGCAGGTGCGGCGTTGCCAGGGATTATTGGCAGCGTTGTCTCCTTCCTTCTAAGGGTGGCTGCAACAGTCGTGGAATACGTAGCTAGGCATCTATACATGGCCATCGCGGCTGCTGCAGGGTTTGTCGTGCTCTATGTTGGGAAGGGCGCGAAGCCGTAGGGCTCCTCAGTTTAGTGTGTTGATCAACACATTAGACCTAATCCTCCTGCGTTGCTTTTGCAGTAGCTGTGGAGCCGCTAGGCGATTATTTTTTCAGCCAGATATAGCAAAGGATGAGGCCTACCCCTGTCGTAATCAAGGCAGCTTTGGTATCCTCATGCGGATTTTTCCCACCTTGCATACTCGGCCGGGAGTGTTTTGACGACACTCCTATTTCTTGCCTTGGAAGTTTGATGGTATGCTCGGTATGCATAGGAGGTATATGAGATATAGGTGTTTTGACAATATGCTTGGGGGGTGTATTACGTATAGGTGGCGTAGTATGCTTGGGGGATGCGGCATGTTTAGAGGGCGGCAGGGCATGCTTGATAGCTCGCTCCGTAGGCTTGTTGTTCACATCAACCTGGGCACCGACATTGACATTGGCAGGTGCTATGAGGATGTTGTTGTTGTACCCCACAATTTTGCCGATAGGCAAATTCATGTCGGAAGGTAGCATGTACACGCTGGGCATGACGGCAAAATTCACCGGAGTCCGAGCATATTGCAAGACCTTCTGGAATTCCGTGATATCACGCCCTACGTTCTCTTGACGCTGTACCATGGCTTTAAACTTTTGCATCAGGATTTGCCTTGCTGTATAGTTGTCGGCACCCGAGCCGAGTAGGGATGCCTTTGCCCCTGCCTGTGATCCAAGCAACAAGACCACGTAGACGCGAATACTCTCACTTAGCTTGGTCAGACCCTCTAATGTCAAGCCTTGACTTGTAGGGGCGATGAATTTGGCCCAATCACCCTCAACTTGGGGCCACCATCTACCGTTGGTGAGCGAGGCACTTACTGATTTGGTCTTGTAGAGACTATTGGGGTCCGCCCCATATTCACGACATACTTGCGCATACCCAGAGGTGGAGTAGGGATTCTTATAGCGTAAGAACCCATCGTTGAAAGACATGGGTACCTTCATCCTTGCTAGGATGCGTCGCATGTGATAGTACACGTGAAATTTGAAGATACAGTTAACGAGGGGCACGGAGCCTGTTAAATTTTGACAGAGATGCCCAGGGCCGTGATTGCGCAATGGCAGGCGAAATTCACCTGGATGTTCCAATAGTCGAGGGCTTGTCCTTTCGTCCAGCCCTGTATGACAGAGTCGTTCAAGTACGTACTTGTCACCTTGATGGGGTATTTGGTAAACTCGGGGAATAATACGGGGATATGCGAGTCCATCGATACATACAGGTCTTGGTGCTCCAAGTTGGTTACACCAAGTGGCCATTCACCCCTGTTGGATGCATACTTCGCCCTTGGGTTGTACGAGTAAATTTTCATCTTTTCTTCTTAGAACAAAGATGAAACAAGTGTACATCACCGATATATACAACCTCACGATATTCAAACCTCATCTGGGGGAGAACACGAGGATCGCTCTAAAGTCGATCAGTATTCGACCTACGTGGTCAAACATCTACACTAAGAGCGAGATCAACATCTATAAGACGGGCGGCAATCTGAATATGGGGCCGTTGGAAGTCCTCATCTCTATTGAGCCGGGTTTGTATCGAATCGAGGATCTCGCGGCTATTGTCAACAACCAAGCAGGAGACAGGATCAAGCTATTCGTACTCACGAATGGACGCTGCAGGCTTAGAGTTAACAAGGGGTACGTTGTGATAATAGATCAACCACTGCAGGACATTATGGGACGGGCTTTTGATAATAAGGTAAAGTTTACAAAGGGGGGGCATGACAGCTTCTACAAAACTGATGTTCACCAGCGGCTAAGACTCGTTTGCCCTCAGGTAGAAGAAGAGGACTGCCTGCTAGATGGAAGCAAATCTAAGATTCTCACCTTGCTTCCCACTAAGGAGCTTGACGCTTGGGGGGACCTGGTTACGTGGAGTTTTGACACTCCAATCTACCTTCCTTTTAAGGGCTCCACAGATTGCTTGGAGTTTCTGCTGACAGACGAGCTTAATCACGATAATAATGTGGCCTTCGTAGGACTAACAATGCACTTGCTTATAGAATAAAGACGAGTGAAATTGCAAAGGTATACTCTAGTTTACCGAGTGCTCCCGAGGGGGAGCCCGATGAAAGCCAAGTGTACAGACTCAAGAAGATCGAGAAGGTCGAGCAGTACCTCCGCAATGAATCAAAAGAGCGGGATAAACTCGCTAAAAACTTCAAGATGCATGGGACATGGGTGAGGTACACTGACCATGGATTACTAGCTATATCAGTAATCACCTCGGGTGTTGGGATCGGTAGCATGCTGTCAGGGCTTGGTGTACCGCTGGCTGTGGTGATGGGAGGCATCACGATCGCTGTGGGGTTGGGACAAGCGGGTCTGCGGAATGCGGGAAAGAGGTTAGATGTTAAGTCAAAGAAGCACGAGAGTATAAGACTACTGGCAGAGACTAAGCTCAACTCTGTTGTCGATCTAATCAGCAAGTCTGTGGAGAACGGGGTGATCAGCGACTATGAGTTCAGCCTGATCATGCAGGAGAAGCAGAAATACATACTGCTGAAGGAACAAGTCCGGCAACGAACGAAACAAGCCGTGAATGCCATCAATGATCGGGAACGTATGCAGCTTGTCGCAAAGGGGCGTGAGGAAGCCAAGGATGAGCTTATGAAAAAACTTCAATCTGCGCAGTATGTCAGCGCTACTTAGAGTCTCCACCCGCTTATTCATAGATCTAGTGTTTTGAACAATACACTAGATCACCTACACAATCTCGAGCACCTCGCCGGTATATTGATCGATCACCAGTTCACCATCATATATAACATGTCGCCGTCTTTCAGCGAGCTCTCTCGAGTATTGCTCGAGATTTTTCTGCCATGCATGAAGAGTGCAAGGTTTACAAAAGGGACCGTCTGTTTGCATTGAGACGTCCTTGTACTTGGCCTTGCGGATCATTTCCAGAAGAGGGGCCTTGTTGAGAGTTGAGTAGCCCTTTAAACCCAGTGATTTTGCTTCTTTCATCATCTCCGTAACCTTCATGTTTGTTTTGTGTGGTTGTTCTCCAATCACACAATGAGTAAAGCCTTACAAGACAGTGAAGCTGTCGATATTGTCGTCATCATCAGAGGCATCAGAGTTACCATAGAAGCAAGCAGCAGTATACCGGTCGACCTCTTTATATTTACACTCCTCCAAGTAGGTCTGCATGTAGCGATTGCAACCTTGCTTGTAGATGTTCGCCAGTTTGATGATGGCCTTGCATGTGCAGCCATCCCGTGGTACCTTCGTCTTGTGGAAATTGGTCCTAACCCTACCATCCCATGTCTTGAGTTTAGTGCTCAGGTATCGACTTTTTTTCACGCTGGTGCTGTTTAAGAAGCATCCCAAGGAATCCACCTTGATCATGATTTCCTCATAGTTTTCAACCCACTCGGGGTATTCACCCAGATCGAAAGACATCGTGAGCGCGGAGTCTTCGGAGTAGCACGAGACACCCCTGGAATAGACCTTTTCAGGGATCTTGAGTAGTAGCGTTGCCAGGTTGCCGTCCTGGTTCTGATAACCTATCACGAATCGCTCATCATTGCCTTTGTTGGCGGGAATGGGATCGCTCAGCACAAGGTTTTCAATGTTCACTTCTTCAATGTTTAGCGGAGTCGCATTGGTATAAACGTCCGTTGATTTAACAGTTTTATCACCGAATTTCAGCATCCTTTTTATTTGGATGCTGAAATCTCAATTAGGGTCTTATACATGTGGTCCTAGTGCAAGGACAACTACCACCGTTGTAGGTGATGTACTCCTGATAGCAGTACCAGCAGAGCAGCTTGGCCTTTATAAGGAGTCTGCGTCCGCAGCGACATCTGTCATACTCGTCGAGTACGCGTTCACAGTCGTTACAGTGTTCCTTCATCGTTTATTTCAGCCCGAACCTAGCGTACATGTCCTGAGTCCTGAAATAAATCGGAACATACCCGAGTACATCGGGATCCTCTTGAAGCGCCATGGCGCACATGTCCTGGGTCTTGAAATGGTCTGGAACAAAACCGAGTAGCCAGGGATCCTATTGAACCGCCATGGTACACATTTCCTGTGTCATGAGAAAGTCCGGAACAAATTGCAGCAGCCATGGGGTACTCTTCAACCGCCATGGTGCACATTTCCCGAGTCTTGAGATGATCCGGGACATCTTCGAGCAGACAGGGAACTCTGTGAACCGCCCCGGTACACATTTCCTGTGTCATGAGATGGTCCGGAACAAGTCTGAGTAGCCGGGGATCCCCACGAACCGCCATGGTCCACATTTCCCGGGTCTTGAGATGGTCCGGAATGTACGCGAGTATCCAGGGGTACTCTTCAACCGCCATGGTGCACATTTCCTGAGTCACGGAGGCGGGGGTTTTGGGGTCTAAAGGTGTCAAAGGAGCGGTTTCGTACTTATATTCATCCCCTACTACTACTTGGGCTATCTAATGGTTTCGGTTTTGTGCTCTATAAAAATATTCGGTTGTAGGTTTTTAAGATGTGGACGTTTTACACCGTATTTAAGTGCACATCTTTTGTACACACCTGTTGGGTTTGTTCACACATATCCGAAGTAAATTCATGCTAGCAGTTTTTTGTTTATCAGGTTCCCACCGATGTGTTTATTTCATTTTCCATGTTTCCTACCAATTTTTCTTCTTCGCTAAATTTTGATTTTCGTATTTCTGTTATGACTAATGCAAATAAAAATTCATAATGATAACAAATACAGTACTAAAGCGATGCATTATCGTCTAACTCCAACAAGTTTACCAACTTAAGAAATTGTTGCAAGTGGGGAACAAGCAATTAAAGTATTGTCAAAGTAGAAAGCAGACACTTTCCGTGCGAAAATTAGCCTGACTCTACAAAACGCAAAAGTCCCAAAGCACAACATAACGAAACAGGAACGAATCACACTATCTGAATTAAAAAAGAATAATGACATTATGATCTTTCTAAACGATGGTCATTTTGGACAAGAAGGATTATCTCGATAAATTTTATGACCACATTAACAAACGAGATTCAACAGAAGCTACCAAGAATGACACAAGGAATATCTTGATACTTTTAAATAAAGACAATAGCATCGATGATGATTGGATTATAAACTTGACTTTCTGACAATCCTCCGCCTCGATACTATGGTTTTCCTAAAATACATAAACATAGAATTCCAATACGCCAAATTGTTTCGTGTACAGGATCTCTTTTGTATAATTTATCGAAATATCTAGCTTCCGTTCTAAGCAATTACACAAAGAGTGATCATTGTAAAAACTCGAAAAAGTTTTCGGAATTTATCAAAAACGTAGGATCGAGGACGACGAGTGTATGGTATCATTTGATGTTACTTCACTGTACAAATGGGAAATTTTGTTTAGTGGTGATGAGTATGAGAACATAACACGTATCCCAGACAAACTAATGTCCTTTATCGAAGTTGTGCTTACAAAAACATGGTATTTATTTGACGGTAACTTCTTTACGCAAACTGACGGTGTGGCTGTGCGTCGCCTACCTTCCTATGTAGTAGCTAAATTATATATGCAGGTTCATGCGACTACAGCTTTATCAAATGCAGATCACGCTCCCAGGGTTAGGGGAAGATTTGTGGATGACGTCTTTTTAATAATTAAAAGAGAGCATCAAGACGTATCAAGAACATATTAATAATTTACACCCGAAAATTCAATTTACAATTTAATACGAGAAAAACGGTACGCTTCCTTTCTTAGGCACTCTAGTGTCCCGCAACGGTGGTAACTTATCAGTATCAGTATACCGTAAACCAACACATACTGATCAATATCTGAACTACACATCTAATCACTGAATGTCCTGCAAAGAAACTATAGTGTCCTCATTACTGAACAGAGCAGTCGTTATAGCCAGTTGAGAAAATGACAAAAAAAAGGGTTATCTCATATACATAACGCCTTACTTGCAAATAGGTACTCAAAACAAACCATAAAAAGGATTGAACGGAAAATCAGGAATAGAGCTGATAAAAACAGTGCATCACCTACAGTGTGTATACCATATATACCAGAGACAAGTAATATACTTCCTAAGGTATTAAAATATCATAAAATAAAGCCAGTGTTTCAATCTAAAAACACGCTACGTAGTATACTGTCGCATCTGAGAGACAAAGTATGCCTGAAAAATCAATCATATCTATGAAATCCCGTGTACTGATTATAATGCTGTTTATATCAGTGAAACGAAACGAATGTTTAAACAAAGTGTGCAAGAACACGAAAGGGCTGTACGCAAACGCAGATACAGACAAAAGTGAAATTGCGAACCATAGGTGAAAGAATGATTATAGTACTGACTGTGGCAATAAAAAGATTATAGACAAAAGATTCATGTCAAAAACTGCTTTTATTGGTTTTAATTGAAGCACAACTTTATGTGGATCTATATAAGTATAGATGGCTATGGGGAGATCGATATCGAAGAAATGTGTGTAAATTTAAGAAAAAAATATCTATCGTATATATGCGCACCGTATATATAATTATTCTGCATAGATAAATAGATGATCTGTATATTTTATATGGTTAGCCTCACAAATATCAAGGGATATACCCTGTCTATTATTTCTACGGGGGACCATGGCTTAGATGGGGAGTCCTAGAGTATTTAATGCTCATTTTGAGCTACGCAGACCCAATTAGGGTTCGCGCTCTACCAGACAACTCCCTGCAACATCCAACAGCCCACACAGTGTGCCATCTCCCCTATTTCTCTCACATGGCGTGGGTTAACCCGGGGCTATAGTAGCATTCACTCGCCCATATTAAATTGCCGCCAAGGGGAATCAAACCCAATTCTCCCGCACAAAGTGCCAGAGTTATAAACACCAAGCTACGGCGTCATTGAAAATGGCTAACTATTCTGCTACTGGCTAATTATCAGTTCTCCTTGTGCCTCTTTTGCTTGAAAATCTTTCTTGAACTCACCCAAAATATCACAAAATATTTTTCTAAGATTTCTTAGAAAAGACTTGATTTTTAAAAATCTCACGAAAGGGACCATCGATTTATCAAATCCGCAAGTTTATTGTGTGTTTACCCTTTTTTGTTTTAAATTTGAAATTTCGGAAATTAGATATGTTCAACTTTTTGGATTTGTCAAACAAAACAATGACCAATCAGTTTCCTCAAAATGAAAAAATGCAACTAATCAGACTCTCCGAAAAGAAATTCAAATTTGAGAATCCAAATTAAAAAAGGATAACGA
Source organism: Hydractinia echinata (assembly GCA_030067915.1). Lineage (NCBI taxonomy): Eukaryota > Metazoa > Cnidaria > Hydrozoa > Anthoathecata > Hydractiniidae > Hydractinia > Hydractinia echinata. Next base: position 933,762 of record JASGCC010000068.1, read on the forward strand.
ACAATCAATTTGTTGAATTCAATAAATCGATTTTGACAAAATAAATCCTGTATTGTCCACAGGTTTCAAAATCATGTATCGCCTGCTTAATATGTTACTTGTTTAACAAAGATATCAAAAACCAGCTTGATTAAATTTATATACATATATTTATATATATAATATACCTTGTGCATCACATGGCATTGATTTGTATCTTTTTAATGCAGTTTATGGTAAAATTGTATTCTTGTTTCTCATTTTTAAAACGTACTTTCTTTTTCAGATCAGCTGTTATCAAACCATGCACCATCAGCATTTTCAAAAAATCTTAAACAAGAGAGTAAATTCTGAAGGCCTAAATACTGAAATATTTAAATGCTAATATGTATTTATTGCAGAACTAATTAACAATGAACTACTTCCTTCATTCAAATTGAGCTCGTTCAGAAGTTATCATATTCGAATCGTCAAGTTTATACATAACAAAATTTGTATTCTGAAATTTCCAGAATTTTCCTAATCAGTTTAAAAATATCCAGTTAAAGTTTTTTTATTTTAGAATACTTCATATAGCTATGTAAAATTTTTATTTTTATTTTTTATTTATTGAGTTGTATTTTAACATTGCAGGTTTAGTTACAATAATAATTGAGAATTAGGAAACTCAGTGATTTGTTTACCCCATAATTCTCCGTTTTCAAGGTCTACTTCAAATTTTAAAATCTTTCATGGCTAATGACGGGAATCTTCAAGCCGCAGGGCTTCTTGTTTCAATTAAATAAGTAAGGGTTACAATTAATGAAACAGGAATAAAAATGTTACTTTTTCTCATGTCCTTGCAACAAATTTTTGATGGTAGCGTTCCAAGAAACGTCATAAGCACGTTTATTCCAACAATTTCGCTTGTCAACATTAATACGTGACATAGATAACAGTAACTTAACACATTCAACATGACTATGATAACATGCCAGATGTAATGCTGTATTCTTGTCCTGGTCTTGTATATTGACATCGATATGTGGTATTGACAGCAGTAATTTAACACAGTCACTGCGACCAAAGGTAGATGCATAATGTAATAGTGTTAGATTGCAATAGTCTACATTATTTACATTTGTGGCGTCATAATTAATTAGCATTTGCAAAACATCATGATTACCTTCGCGTGCGCTAATTTGATAAACAGTTCCATTACAACCATTTGCAGCATATACACTACAACCGAAATCTATCAGAGTCTTTACTACTAACACATTTTTGTAACATGCAGCTTCCATCAAGAGTGTATTTCCAAAATCATCTTTCATTTCAACAAAAGTTGGATCAATTGTTAGTAATAATTGCAACTTTTTCACCTCGCCGTTTTTAATGAGTTCTTGGAGTTCTAAGATCAAATAATAGACGCAATAAAAATAAGTGTTTAAATAGCATGTAAGTTATAAAATGGACTAACTTCTCTGTTCAACACTGTCAATACACGTAACAAAACACGTGTGTAAAACACACAAGTGTTTGATACTCCGATATAAGTACAAACAAAACAAAAAGGAAATCCACATAAAGACGAATAGCTTAGGACACGACTTCTGATTAGAAAATGCTTAGTTAATTTTTATGGGTAGATCCGCTGCTTTAGAATGTGCGTGAAGTCTTACATATTTTTATTAAAATAATATGCAAGAAAAAATTAAAAAACAAAAAAGCCGAATGCTGTTAGCTGCATAACATGACAGAATTATTATAATTTTTGTTACTGAACTTATTCACGAGTAAAGGTAAGGAAATTAAAGATTGTAACTAAAGATACCACCATGTTGCACGCTCGCTTGTTGCTAAATGTTTCTGGTCTGTGTATTTATCAAATTTAGCGCCATCCTATCTCAAGAAAGTTGAATGTAAGAAAAAAAAATCTCTATAATAATACCCTAAGTGTGTCCGTCCGTCTGTCTGTAACAGGCAAAGTGGATGTGTTCATTTTTCTTTGATGTAGCCGAATGTTAAATTATCTTACGTTACGGCGCGACCTCAATATTACTATTGTAACGTCAATATCTTATTAATAAAGCTATTACATTTTTTTTTTTTTTTTTTTTTTTTTCATTACAATAATCTTTTATAACAATGAAAGTAAAAGTAAATAAACTTTTACAATAAAAAAAACACTTAAAGAGGACAGGAGACATTATACGTGGGAAGATAACAACTATAAACAACTATAAACAACTATAAACAACTATAAACACATAATATAAAGATTAACACTACACGACACGACTTTCTTGCACGGCAAGTTCAATATCTCCGTCTAAATTATGTGTCTTTTCATACATCGATCGTGTTCCTCTGACACACAACAACATGGAACGAATTAACGAAAAATTCAATCGGGTCTTTATCCAAGCACTAACAATTGATTTCGAAAGCTTGCGTTTTTCGGCAATTAAATCCGCGGCATGCGAGTAAAAACGACTGCATTCCCTCGACATTCCTCCGAAACATGAAAACACTAACGGTGTAAACGAACGGTGATCAACATGAATAATTCGTTCATTATATGATCGTTTTTTTTCGTTTTCATTCTTTTTATGAGCAACTTGAAGTGTCAGATTCTTGTGACATTTGACTAATGGGTTAAAAGCCCTTACATCTGCATACGCCATTTGTCCTTTTACCCAAAAACGTCTTGCTGCAACATCAGTTCTTGCTTCGTTGGTCGTTATTGCAGTCCTCAGCTTAAATATTTCACCGGTCAAAGGCTGTAGAAGCGGTTCCACAATAACTTCCTGGCATACCTCTTTTACTATTTCCGCTGTGCAATTTCGAAGCTCGTTGTGTCTGTTGATTATAAATCCGCCTCGTGGACAGGAAAGAGCGTGTTGGACATCGAACGGGGCGGAACAGACACATGTCGTTGGTAATCGTTCAAGTGGGATCGCATACCGAAGACGTAAAGCATCCCAGAAAGATTGTTTGTCAAGTGCGAACCCATGTTCTTTGAGTGGAATAGCAGTTAACCAAATCGATGACCCATTCTCCAAGCTGGCTTCAAGGCCTTTATTTTTTTCGAGGTCGGTAATTTGTTCTTTGATTTCATTTAACTGATGTTGATAATTTTCATTCTTTTCTCTTTTTATCCGTGTCTTTAATGCAGCTACAACATGTTCAGCTCGGTGATCATAAACAGCAATATTTTGAAACATACATTCTTTTGTGTGACTGGTTATCGTCAAAGAACGTTCATACTCACGATCCGCCATTTGAGAAGGTATAATAACACCTAAGCCTCCATATCTGGCTGGCAGAGAGTACAGCAATCTTTCACTATCATTAAATTGATAATCGTTTAAAATAACACGAATAAACTCATCAATTTTTCTGTCCAATTTCTTCAAAAGTACTGAGATGTTCGGAACAGTCCGCATGACTAAAACATATTTGTGTCTTAAACAATGCATAAATGCACTATATGCTGCATGTGGTTGGGTTCTTGCAACAGCAATTAAACTGTCCAACTGCTTAACCCACGAATTTACTTTGTCGTTGGTATATTTTTCAGTACAATTATGATTCCCAATCACTGCTCCAAGGTGACGATTGCCATCTGAGGTTATAAAGATCTCAGAATCTGAAAAAAGTTCCTTTGCTTTATTAAAGTATTCATCTTTTACAATTAACATAGACTTTTGGTCATTAACCTCATAACCAATGTAATGACCATATTTCTTTATGAGATCCCACCAGGTTTTCAGGTGTTCTAATTTTCCCATACCGGTCAAATCTTCAGCGAATGCAATTTGTTTAATTTGGTGTGAATCAAAGCTTGACATTACTGAACTTAAGAGTGGTATCAATCCCAATGCATACATGCTCATTGCTAGTGGGTCACCCTGTGTAGTCCCCTCCTCTGATGCTATCTCTTGTCCGCCAAGCACAAATAGTCTAGCTGGAAAATGATAAAAATTTGCCATGTAGATTGATATTTCGGGGCAAGTGATCTTAGTATTGTGTAAAAGAACACTTCTGTTAATATTGTTAAAAGCATTGCTGGCATTAACTTGTATGAATCCATGCGTATCGTCCTGAGAAAACATTTCTCTGACTACATGTATTGCGACCTCGCACCCAGCTTCAATTCCAGCGCAAAGTTGCTCATATCCAGCAGATTCTATTGCATCACGTTTTAGTAAAGCCATGATTGATTTTCCCATTATCCTTCGTAATACTTCTCCAATTCCGATAGGGCGTAAACCAGGACGTTTGTCCAATAGAATGAGGCGACAGGACACAATTGGTGATAATGAGTCCGGATCCTCGATAATATCTGTACATAACTGTCTCGTCATTAAAGCGATGGCATGACACAAATCATCAACGGCAGAGCCAAAAACATTCCCTCCGATGATTTTCCTCCAAAAATCAGCATCCATACCTGATGGTCCTGAAGCACCTTTTGTTTTAGCGCACACTTTCTTATCAATTCAGCATTAATATCGTCATAGATAACATTGTTTATATCGTTAATGGGACCTTGCAATAGCATGGCGTCATACTTCGGTTGCGCACTAGGATGTTTTCGAAGAAAACATTGCATTGTATCCTCATCTAACGGTAAAATTCCGCACGAATTCTCATCCAAAAGTCGAATAGCTGCATTTAGCTTCCCCTCCATCATCAAGCGACTAAACTTGCAAGACAATTCTTTTTTATTTTTGTCTTTGTGAAACAAATTTCTGCGGGATTGAATTGCCATACCTTCACGCAACAGTTCTTCAATTTTGCGTTCTTTCCAAAGGGCTAGTCTCCTCGCCAGATGTTGTTTGTTTTCAGCTGTTTTAGCGTTTTTAGAAGTGCGTAATAGCAATAAAGATGGCATTACCATCAATGCATTTAAACAAATATCTCTGTCGGAAGACTTCGAAGACCAAGCCGAAACTAATCTGGTCATTTCTCGTATAAAATCTTTACCGTGACTGCACTTTGGTTATTCAAAGAAATCCTTTTTCCAAAACACAATTTGGTCATAAGCCTGAACAACTTTACTTCTGAATTCGTCATTATTTGCTGTTGTCGTTGGCCAGTTCGGTATAGGCAAATGACTATTCACCTTGCATGCGCGAAGATGAATGTTTAGCCCTTTTAGCGTTTTGAATGTTCGTCCACATTTGCTACATTTTTGATCTCCCTGTGAAGCAGAAACGACGTTTGTTTCCTCTAAATTGAGTTATGCTGCGTAAAGCGTTTAAGTTTAAGTTTAAGTTAACGTTGATAGTAAATAACTTTGTTGAACAGTTTTTTTGTATCTGGATACCTGTGACACCTAAGTTATTGCCATATTCTATTAAAAACTTTCACTTTCACTTTATTGTTTACAATATACGTCTGCCATCTTTAACTGTCATCAAAAACTATTACAAAACTATTACAAAAGCTACTACAGTGCACTTAAAACTTTGAGGCCAAGTAACTTGGAAACTAGGTGGTGACGTCAATGATTTTTTTAACGCGTGGGTAACTAAGGACCACCTGGAACCAACTTGGGTAAGTTTCCCAAACCTGGGTCCCCGTCCCATCAAAAACCTTCAAACTCCAATATCTCTGCAACCGTTTGTCAAAGATATATGATCCTATACATTTTCTTGATCAGCGTTTCAAGATCTAAACGATGAAAGCATTAGATATATAAAATTCTGAAAAAATTTTTTTTGTGTTTTTGCGGGTCTTTGCTGACGTCAGCAAAATTTTTATACCCTTATTTCTCATTAACCGCTCATCAAAAGCGCATGATCATATACATTTTCTTGATCAGTATTTTAAGCTCTACACAATAGAGGCAACGTGAAAACAAGGTTCTAATTATTTTTTTATGGATGGGTTGCTGACGTTATCAAAATTTAAATGACGCTTCTTTTTCGTTTTTAATCTGTACAAGTGGATTTTTCCACGGGCTTTATCGGTAAATCTATATATTAATACGCCTTGCGTGTGCGCACGGTGAGGCCATGGAAAAAAAATCACGGGCCACTTTCTTATTTCCCATACATTGTGTCCCCAAAGCGTGGCGTTACGCTAAAATTAAACTCAACTGAAAAAGAAAACCGAAGCGAACAAGGTTGTCTCTTTTTTTCAAAGTAATCCTAAAAAAATTTCAAACAAGGCATGCCACTGTTTACTCAACGTGAGGTTAGCTTAAAGCTTATATGTTTTTCTATATTTTCCATTTTTGTGTTCTGGGACCGAGGGTGTATCGCATTTGAATATGAATGTAATTCGAATCTAAAATGTAAAAAAACAAACTGTTGTTGTCGAACGAAGTGTTGTCAGAAATATTTTTTAAAACGAAGAAAAACGTACGATGATAAAACAGCACAAAAAGAATTTATTGGAAATGCATCAGACAATTTTAGTTATACATTTCCAATTCGTTCTCTTTGGGATGAAGCGAAATTTATTAATCGAAGTAAAAAACTGGTTGGACTTTTATTCAGAGAACCCTATCTAGCGACCTACTGAGAAAGCGAAAGAAAAGCAGGTGTGTGTTGTTTAAATTTTTTGATAGAGAAATGAATTTGGGGTGTATAACGATTTTTAAGCCGTTTCTTTCAGACCTCTTTTTCTCCTTAAATATTAAGTTTGTTGTTGCGTCTTGAGCCGGAAAATATTTTCTTTAAGCACTTTTGTAAGAATATACTCTGAAAAATGGGTCAGAAGTTTAGAATATCCTAAGAATACGTCTAAGCTTGATAGTTTGTTTTAAATATGAACATTTGTATGACGCACAAAATTGATTAGAAGTTTACTTTTTTTTATTGTATATCGAACGAAGTGAAAGTTTTTCTGTTCAAGCAATGGGCCGTTACATGTAGAAATTGCCATTAGCTAGCTATAGTAACTTATAGCAGGATTTTTTTTATTAAGGCATTGCATATTTTCAGGCCATAGTCATGCTAAGAACATGTTGAGAATAATAAGAATAGCATTTGTCAAAAAGGTTAAGAACATCAACGCTGAAACGAAAACACACAGCGTGTGTATCATAGAGAAGAATTTATATAAACTGTAAAAAGTAATTTTTCCGTTGTTACTGTTTTTAACAATACAGACTGTGTGATTCAGAGCTGATGTCGTTATAATAAACCTAAACCTAAAACCTAAAATTAAATCAATGTTTACATCTGTTACGTTACGATCGTTTGAAATATATTCGATTCTTAAATTCGAAAACACTGCATTGTTATCTTCTTTGATTTTATGCGTGATTTTCTTGATTATAAGTTTGGGTCTGTAAGGCAAACTGTTCTTTTAATATTTTGGATTGAAATATTTCAGTAGATATATAATATACCAAATGATTCCAGTTTCTTATATTTCTCTTTTGATATTTTGAGTATAACTTTGGAAGGGTTGCCGTATGCAATATAGACTAAATAGCTGATTTTGCATGACTTAACGAAAAATGTTGGATTTTTTTTTAATGTTTGGTATCATTTTTTTTCCCTGGTGTACTTCTGGAATGGCAAAGCAAGTATATAGTTTTAGCGTATTTCGCTTTTTACGTAACGGTTGTTAGACACCTTTGATTTTTTTAGACATTATTCATTTTTATTTTATAACTTTTTTTGACGTTTTGTTTCAGCGGTTATAAACAATCTGCTTATAAAGTAATGCAGACTGTGAGCAACCTCGATCCCAGGTCTTTTTCTCTCTTTTTTCCGTCCCGTTATAAAAAGAGACAAAGAGCCGTGGTTGGGTTGTAAGTTTTAAAAATTCAATTTACCACGCTGTATGTTTTTGTTTAGTATCCCTCTTACATGCATTCAATGAGAGATTCAGTGGATTCTTCCACGGGAATTCGGCTAGTCTATATAATAATACACCGGTTCTGTCTGTCTGTGACTTTTGCAAAGTGGATTATATTCTTCACCATTTTCTTTGATAAAGTCTCTAAAACATCGCCCATAAAATGGTTCTGTAATTTACCACACTTTAACGTTAAAATAATATTAACGTCAAAGCAAAGTATGTTAAATTAATGAAGCCATTACAGTGCACTTAAAACTTTGAGGCCAAATAACTTGGAAACGAGGTGGTGACGTCAATGATTTTTCACTGCGTGGGTAACTAGGGACCACCTTGGACCAATTTGGGTAAGTTTCCCAACCCTGGGTCCCCAAATCCGTTTCGGAATGAACGGGTTGATGACGTCATCAAAAAGCCTTCAAACCCTAATATCTCTGCAACCCTTTGTCAAAAGTACATGATCCTATACATTTTCTTGATCAGCGTTTCAAGATCTATACGATGAAGGCAACAGGTATAGAAATTTCTAAAGAAACTTTATATCTCATTAACCGCTCATAAAAAGCAGATGATCATATACATTTTCTTGATCAGCAGTTTAAGCTCTACACAATAGAGGCAACGTGAAAACAAGGTTCTAATTTTTTTTTTGGATGGGTTGCTGACGTCATCGAAATTCAAATGACGCTTCTTTTTTATTTTTATTCTGCCTCAGTGGATTTTTTCACGGGTCTTATCGACTAGTATTACTATAAAAAATAGTTAACACTGCTATATTATATGAAATCTCTTTAATAATAGCCGTCGTCAGTCTGTGTGTCCGCGAAAGGCGCGTCCTGTTACGAAAACACGAAATGCGATATATAAAGGACGGACGACCCCGTGGAATTTTCCACGGGTTACCGACTTGTCTATATTATAATATCCGTATACGTCTATCTATCACGCAAAATGGTACCGCAAGTAGTTAGACGCACGCAATGCGGTATAAAAGTACGGGCGAACTCGTGAAGTTTTCAACGGGCAACCGACTTGTATTGTACAATTTATTGTAGTATAACTAGTGTACAATTCTGTACAATTATATACAAGAAGGATATAAATCCTTTTTTCACTTTTGTTTCGATAATGCTTAAATGAGCAGAAAAGAAAATATATATTTAATTCTTTGGAAATGGATTCAATAAGAACCTGCTATCTGTTTCTTCAAATCAACTGATTTGATTATAAAAAACTTGTGCCCTTTGAAGTCACAACATATTGTACATCCTGGTTATATCTGTACAATATATTGTAAAAAAATGTACAAGTTTGTACAATTAATTGTGTACAATATATTTTAGCCGTATTGTTTTAATATGTTTTGTCCATGATTACAGTATTTGCGTTGTTTTTATTTTCAAAATTTTAGTTTAGTTTAGTCAAAATTTTCTTTATAAATTACCCAAGAAAAAAGCAAGTCATAAATATCATTAAAAATCTTAATATAATTATACCTGTGCAAGTATTAGTCATTTTAACCGTCGGTTCATTTTCCTTGTACACATCACTAAATGATACATAAGCAACAAAGTGATGCATTTACACTTGGTTCAAGCATTTTTTTGAAACATTTTCAAGCACTATTCTAGGATTATACTGCTGATGCTACTGCAAATATGTTTCTGAATATATTAATACGACATGTTTAAAATATATGTATTTATTTAATTATCTTGAAAAGGAAATCTATTGAAAGAGTGCTCAATACGAAAAGTGTAGAGCTAATATTCATTCGTTTATTTACAAGATAAAAATTAAAATATTGGTATAACTCCGAGTTTCACGCTGAGCGATCATCAGACGTACACTAACTTAAAAAACTATATCGATGTCCTATACAAAAGAATAAAATAAAATGTGGGATCGTTTTAATGTTTTTCAAGAAATACTTGTTTACACAAAGGTTGGTATAGATATTTAATTTTTAAACGAATGAATATTTATTAAATTACATATATTTTAAACATGTCGTATTAATATATATTTACTATGGCGAAAAAGAAACTACACAAATATGTTTCTGTAATAAAAGTCCACACTTTCCCTTTCCATGCAGAGCTTTGAAAGGTATTATGGCTCATCTAATAATTTCTGCTTGAACATTATTTCGTTATATCAATATTTGTATTATAATTTTGTACATTTCGAAATACTACAGCCATACTAACCATTTTATTTCTGTTACATTACCATTATCAGCTAATTCTCTATTCTCTAAGGTAAAATACAAAAAAAAAAATCAAATAATAATGAGAGAAATTAAAAGAGCGAGGGTACATCGCCTGACAAAATGCATACATACCACAAAGGCTTTCAACCAAATTGCATTTTATGTCCAAATGGTTTAAATTCACCTCTGTTTCAGTGATGCAACTTTTGTAAATATCTCTTTTACCATCATTTGGTCTGGCAGTATTTATGTCATCAATAGAAATTGTCATCTCACCCAATGTTAACAAGTTCGGATTATTTAAAACAGGTAGATGAGAATTAAAACACGGAATAGTAGTTGGAAGATCAGGTAGCTTGCGAAGTCTTCGTTCAATTTCTACTTTTTCTGATATTAGTTCGAAATTTGACTTAGACTCAAAAGCATTCACATAACCTGAAGCTTTGTTTATTTCAGCATTATTCGTGTAACCTTCCATGATAACTTTTGCTTTAAATTCTTCAAATTTATTGTCAAAGTCACGTAACATATTCTTTTTTTCTGTATTTAATGTTTTAATACATACTTGCAAATATTTTAATTTTCTTTTTTCCAACTCACGAACAAGCAATTTTCTATCACTTTTAAATTTACAAAAAGCCTCCTCGTACGTTCTTGATAAGTTCTCCAATACCGTTTTTGTGTCCTCAAAGGATGTTATAAAAGATCTAAACCAATTTTTAGCTTCTGAACCAAATTCAGCGACAGATTTAGTGACGTGATTTTTATGTGTTCGGTGTGTACAGTACACGCAAGTAAACTTGTTATCACAGTCGACACATACGAATCTGGCAAGGGAGTTATGTTCCTTACACAGTGGTTGGACTTCCTGCATTTTCTCATTGAAGGTCACGACAGTAAACGATGCTTTTTTGCAAGTATGCACATCTTTACATTGGTCACAGATTTGTACACCACAGCATCTACAAGTTAAACTGATGGGCTGTGCACACTTTTTGTTTTGTTGACAGATTGCGTTGATTATGCGTCCATGTGACCTAATGCGATTCAATTTATTTATTGAAATCAAATACATTTTGGACTACATAATGCTTAAGGGTTCAGAAAATTGCTACAAACAAACCAAAAACATAAATCATAAAATCTCTACCATATAAATGTTGACTAATGTTGTCTTTTTTTGTTAAAAGTCAAGTTTTAAGAAATCTAGCGTTAGCAATACGTATTTGAGAACATTTTCCTGAGAAAATTAGTGTTAATATGCTTCTTCACACTGACGCCCCGTTTGTTGGGTATAATTGTTTGCTGGAAAAACACTTTTACGACCTAGTCCCAAAATGAATAAACGTTCGTTAATTTACTTGAACTAATATATCGTACTGTAGTGAAAAAGCATTTTTTTAGTTTTACTAAGTTTAAATTTGTTTCGCGAATTTTGTTTCATCTTTCAACTTTTTTGTTTTAGATGCTTTGACACCTGCATCTGCAAGATATGCTGAAAGGCTGTGTACACTCTTTGTTCTGTTGACATAGTGCGTTGGTTATACGTCCAACTCAATTTATTTACCAATGAATACATTTTGGACTAAAGAATGTGTTAATATTAAAAAGCTTAAGGATTCCAAAAATTGTTGGCTTTTGTTGGATAATGGCAGCGACCGTTAATGTAATTATGGCTTTTTGGGGACGAAATTGGGACATAATAAAATGCAAAAATTTAAAAAAATTTATGTCATGTTGTTTTCGTGATATATAAGAATGGTTTTTATTACATAAAAAAACATACGTAATTTTTTTGTTAGTTCTCCTTTAATTAATTCTTCGGTTTTAGATGCTTTGACACCTTGATATTTATAACTGATTTCATACGATCTATACGGCTAGTCTTATCTACTAATACGCTACTTTCGTTTGTGACAAGCAAAGCAAATGTGTTGTTTTTCATGGAGAAATGATTCGATGTTTTCTTAACTAACAAAAGTCTAAATTTTTCCAAAAGCTATACGGATTGTATAATAATACGGTACTTCTAATACATACTACTACGTATGTATGTGACTTTTACAGGGGTGATTATATTTTTTACTGATTTTTTTAAAGCAAAACGCACAAAACAATCTTTAAAACAATTCTGTATTTTATAAAATCTAATTGGCCTAAAAATCATATAAAGAAATAAAGCAATTTCATTAGTTGAAAACAGACTGTGACTTATTATCAATATAAATTCTTTTAGTCCGTGTGTGACTGAAAATACCAGACAAATTTTGAAATTTTGAACTTATAACACCAAAGCAATGACATTTGCATGCATGCTATTGCATTGAATCTATAACTTCAATAACTGATGGCTATTGGCTTAATTTCCTACCTGACCCGAAAAATTAGAAACCATTTCTTACCTAAAAAAATTAACATTTCTTAAGTAGAAAATAAAAAAAAATAAAATAATATTTGCAAGAATTACATACATTTTATCTTTGTTTATTTCGTCCAAAATGCAAGTCAAACCAAAGGTAGTTGATAAAGACGATGTTGTCTCCTGTTGATCTATTGTTGTCTTTTTAGTACATCTTAATGGACACTTAATATGAGCACTTCCATCAACTTCAAACTTCAGAATACCATCTAAGCATTCCTGACAAAATGAATGCCCGCAATTGAGATGTTTTGGTTTTTCATATGTGTCTAAGCAGATCTTGCATTCCAATAATGAAATCAACTCTTTTTCGGATATAGCCATTTTATTTGAAAAAATCTACCACATTTCCTACCATTCAAAATGTTTCTTTATATGTTACTGCTATAGGATACGCATGCAATTATCTAATAAATGCTAGCAATAATATGTAGAAAAAAATGAACAATACATTTATTGTAACGGATTTTAGTGATCTTAGTGAGACGCAAGTAATTAAAAAGACGACGTTTAATATCAGGTAATTTTTTTTTCTTTTTTAATAACTTTTATTGATTTGTGAACTCTACATGAACAACTGATAAAACATCTGTTTTATAGCTAAAACGTTACAAAGTAGCGAACAGAAAGTCACCCTCTAATTGTTCTTTTTGCTTCTAAACATCACTGCTTTTTTTTTCTGATTTATCAATGAAAGAAAGAAATATGCGCTAGTGTAAACATAAGGTAGGAAAAACAAGCGAATTTTGCACTGATTAACCACTTCTTTGGTAGTAACAAAACAATAAAGAATGGAAATCTTGTAACTGGACAAGAACTTTCGCACTTGATGCATGATTTGTAAGATACTTACATTTGCTTTTCGATGTCTTAGTTGTTACTTAATTCCACATAAGAAAGGTTTGTCCAATGCGTTCGATATAACTTACCAAAATAGTTATATATAAAAAAAAAGGTTTACTATAAAATAATAAAAGTAACTGTTAAATAATAAAATACAACTAAAGTGTTTTATAAAGTTAACGATCTGCAAATACACAATATTATCAAAACAACTTTTTTGGTTCAGATTACAGTCTGTTTATAACAATTGTAATTTCCTTTGTTGCTATATCTATTTACTGATAGCGGTATTCTGTGTGTTCACAATAGCTGCTTAAAGCTTTATTCCGGGTTACCAAGTTGATAAATTGCTGACGGATGACCCCGTGGATTACTAATTTCTTTAATAATAGCCGTATTTTGTCTGTGTGTCCGCGAGAGCCGTGTCCCGTTGCGGAAACACGAAATTTTTAAAATGCGCACCAATACCAAATGCGATATATTTTTACCGACTTTGTTTTGACCGCTTGCGCGTAGTATACCGTTCACGACGCCTGATTCTTTTTTTAAAAACAAGCCACGATTTTCGCGGCTGGACGAACGAAGGCCATTTTGATTTTGAAAATGGTCATGTGTGGTCAGTGAGTTAGGTTTGTTTGACTTTTTTATCTTCTGAAAGCTTTATATTTTTGTAATATTTGTTTTCTGTTTGTTTTTAATGTTAAGATAAATATATTGTCACGTTTTTTTTAGCCACGTACAGATCTTAAAAGCACTAGTTTTAGGATTTTTGGCTAGGAACAAAGATTTTGCTAGCTAGCCAGCCATCTAGAGCCTTACTTATTACTATTCAGTTTAGTATAACAGCTTTTTATCCTAGCCGATATTATTTATTTTTATGGTGAAGTTGTTGCCTACCTAGCTAGCTCCTTTTTTAGCTACCTCTGGCTAAAAAGTGAAAGCAGCCAAATGCGGTTTTGCTGCAACACAATTCTTAATTCTTATGCTAAATGCAGCTGGCAGCGTCCAATTTTATTACTGTTTTAAAAACTTATGCTTCAAAATAAAATTGCTGAGTATTTTTCTTAACTGAACATGATAACGACAGGCGGTTTCCTGAATTTTTTTAACCAAAGTTGCGATAAAGTTTTTTGAAAAATGGTGTTACGCCTTTACTAATATGCCACATGGTTTACCTGTACTACGCGCTTAGTCCAGTGTTAACAACCGGGCTGTTTCCTGTGTTTCTGTTTATCCGAAGCTGCAATAACGTTTTTTACGGAAAAGAGTATTACACCTATATGGATGTGTCACATTGTTTACCTATACTAAGTGCTCAGCTTAACATTTTTTGAACTTTCACCGGGAATATTCCCTGGAAAATAAAAAAGGTTGGCCAGCTGCTTTTGCTATGAAGGGGAAACAACGAATTGTAATCTGTGTTTTTATTTTAGCTTAAGTTGTCGAAAGTTATTTTTTGAATAATATATTCAACGGAAACACCATAAAGTTTTGTGCACTTCACTTGATTTTCTACAATACTATATAGCTGTACTAAACCGCTTTACCTGAATGTGTGGCACAGTTGACGGTTCTTATTAATCACTCATCCGGGCGTTTAATGCCGGGTAACACAACTACTTGTGGCTTAACCCAGTGTTTCAACAGAGTGTATCCTGTGTTTTGCAAACCAAAGCTGCAATACAGTTTTTTTCAAAAGGGTATTATCGCTATACGCCTGTACAACACGGTTTTACTGTACTAAGTGCTCAGCCCGGTGTCATGATTAATTTTTTAACTTTCACAAGAACTTATTCCGCAAAATAAAATAATATTGACCGATTGTTTTTGCTTTGACAGGGTAACAACGGTTTGTAAACTTTATTTTTATTTCAGCTATCGTTGCGGGGAAGTTATTTTTTGAAAAATATGTTAGTGTCGCAACACTATAATGGTGTATGCGCTTCACTTGATTTACGACATACTGTATACCTGTACTAAAGCGCTCCACCTGATCGTGTGACACAGTTTACGGCTCTTATTAAGCGCTCCACAGAGTATTCAACGCCGGGTCACACCAAGTGTGATAACAAGTCATCATAAACTGATTTCCTTTCAGAAGTTGCCATTTCGCTGTAGTAAAAAAAATGGATCCCTCTATATGCTTGCGAAGACTAAAACGTTGAAAAGTTTATATAAATAGCGTTAAAGCATCGACGGATGTGTCTAATTTCTCTGTAAAAAGAACTAAAAATAATCCTATAATAACAATAAAAATATGGTAAAAGCAAATGATCTAACGATTTTAGTTGAAATAGTTCAAGACAAACAAAGTAATGTGTCTACAGCGACAACAAGACATCCTAAATATTATCAGCCATACCAGGCAAATGTTGAACGACAGGGTATATGAAATGGAGAATGAACTGGAGCAGATGAAACAAACGTGTTCATAGCTACTTAAAAAAAGAGAATGATGAATTAAAAACAAAACTAAGTAATGAAGAAATAATTGAAAAAAGATCTGGAGGGGAGTGTCACTGTAACTGAAGATATTTAGAAAAAGACAATTAAAGAATTTGAAAAAAGATAAAACACGGTAATAACGAGGAAGAGGGAGAAAGACAGAAACTGAGACAATTAAAAGATAGACAAAGATGAAACAATTTCAGAATCAATGAGTTACTAGAGGATGATGGTGAATGCTGGAAAGAGACCGTATAGAATTTTGCAGCTATTCGAGAAAGATTTTCATCATTGATTGAGCGTATAGGATTGGAAATAGGAATGAGGACAAATCAGAACAAGCCAATGATGAGAAAAGGATTTAAGCAGAATCCAGCACAACCAATTCAAGAGGAATTTTTTTTGATATATAACTACAAAAAGATGTCTAACATACTCTAAACTTACTACTGAGCCTGGCAAGGTGTCTCAGGATAAAACTTTACCTAAACTTTAATTTTAAAAATAACAAAAATGTTATTTTTAGAAAAACATTATGACTACATTTGCATTTCCATTTTTGTTTTCATCCTGTCCGTATTAAGATAATAATTCTTTTTTTAGTAACTTGTTCTAAATAATACGAAATAAAAAAGTCCAGCGAAAGATAATCCATGGGTCCTTTAAATTATGGAAGAACTATAGATTTCCATTATAGATAAACAGCGTTGCCCGATAAACAAAAGCAAGCAGCGAGTCAAGATGTCAAAGGTCAATGTAAATACTTGTACAATGTAAGTACTTAATTCTTGTTTTCCACTAATATAGAATATGGTTTAGTTACTAAAAAATACTCCCCATAATCCAGTGAACACAAATAGCAAATAAGTTTGTCAAAATAATGTTTTTTTAATAATGTAGATATAATTAAAACAGATTTTTTTATGTCGTCTCTATTCCAAATTCTTCCTCTTTTCTCTGCATGACACAGTTTTATCACAAATTGACATTCTACCATTATTAATGACATTTTCCTCTTGTACATGTGGTTCAAATGATTTAATATATATCTGACAGTAGCGCTTAATACTTGTGCAGTCAATATCACACAGATCGATACAGATTTCTATAAAATTAAGTCACTAACCGGCTAGCTAGCTACATAGCAACGAGATCTAGCTAACGTAACAAACATTTTTTATTTTGAGCTAGCAAAAATAGTTCTTACCTGATAAGTCTTGGTGGTGCAAAGAATTTGACTGGCATTGGGGCTATAGGAAACTGCCGAAAATTTAGCTAAAATTGGCGAAGAGCTCCTCAGTGGGCAAGAGGTGCTTTTCGATGAGTTTACCAGGTTGAACGGAAACAGAAGAGAAGCTGAGATCACGAGATCATCAAACAAAAGTAGCTCTTGGTCCCTATAGCTAGATACCTAAAACAAAAAAAAATCATTTAAAATTTGTATACAGGTGAAAAGGCGATAAATATTTAACTTGACTTTAAAAATATATAAAAATGTAAATAAAGAAGCAAGAAAAAAGTCGAAAGAACTATACAGGGCGCAAAAAGTATTTGTGACTACCATACCGGTTTTGAAGTTCCATCGCTAAATTTTAGAAAACTGGACGGGGTTAATAGTGTAAATAACTTACCATTAGCTATAGCCCTCGTTTGAAAAGAAGCACATTATCAGCTGTTAATTTGAGTTACAGACAGACAAACAGACATACGGCGAGTACTATAGTATAGATAAACCCTACGAGGCAGTTAAAACATACACACCATTTTCAACGCTTTATTAATCTTGCATATGTTGTTCTGTGAAAACATTAAAGAAGTAAATTTAAAGTATTAGCTAATTTGCACAGTCGTTATGCTTGATTATCATCATTTACTACTTTTGTGGTTTTTTTAACACACGGCCTGCGAAATAACAGGCAGAGCTTTAATCAAAATTTCACACAACAGACCCACGGGTAGCTATTTTTACTGGTGTCACGCAGTAAAATTAAATGGCAGCAGCTTTTAAATAGTTTACCGCTATGATATATTACCTTGGAACTTTTTATATTAGTTTTATATTAGTATTAGGCAATGAATTGTACAAAATTGTACAAAATAATCCCAAACTGATTAGTCCCTGTCCCAATTTTAAAGAATAAAAAAGCGCAATTTTTGTTAAAGTTCTTCTATAAAAATTTAAATATGTATACACCGGTTTAATGGAATTGAGTTAGGAATATTTAAACATAAATTGTGTTTATTATGACTTTATGGCGACTACAATGCAACTGATGAGATTTTAGTTTGTCATTTATTTTATTAACAGCCTAACCATTATTTGATAAAATAAACTTCTTCAACTTAAGATGTGGTTATCTAGCTAGCTGTCAGCTATCCCTGGCTAAAAAATTGACAGTACTTAAATATCAGTTGGCTGCAACAAAATGTTTTAATATTCTTACTTATGCTAAATGCAGTTAGGTAGCTAGCTACACATTTTGTTGTAAATTTTTAAAGGTTGTTGTTTTAAGGAGACAGCAATTAACCTGCTGTCATACTTAGCTTAGAGGTTTTTTTCTACCTACAATTAATTTTGTAATAGCAGGTTTTAGGTTTTAGGATGTGTGATTATCTTATTTAACTGTCGATAAATTCTGCAAATTTACTAGAACTTATTCAACAAAATAAAATTTCTAAGGGATTGCTTCAGCTTGACGGGGTAACTACAGGCTGTTTCCTGTGCTTTTTTTAAAAAAGGACGGACGTGTGATACGGTTTAACTGGACTAAATGCTCAGCTCAATGTTACAATTAAGTATTCAACTTTTATGTGAAGTTATTCCGCAAAATAAAAAAAATGTTGGCCGACTGTTTTTACAATGACGAGGTAACAACGGGTTGTAAACTGTGTTTTTATTTCAGCTAAAGTTGCAATAAAAGTTAATTTTTGAAAAATATATTACAACCGAAACACTAAAATGTTGTGTGCGCTTTACTCGCTTTACAAAATACTGCATATCTGTACTAAATGGCTCCACATTGATGTGTGATACAGTTTTCTTGTTGGCGCTTAATCTGCCGTTCCACACCGGGTATCGCAGTTACTTGAGGCTTAGCTCGTCGTGTCGACGCCGGGTTACTTGTTTATTTTTTAAATAAAAGTAAAGTAACAAATAGACATGACGTTATTACTATTTATTTAAATTGCATGACTCAAAAACAGATAAAACAAGATAGCTGTACAGCTATGAAGCTGTACAGCTATGAAGCTATGGAACTAATGTTATAACGAAGCTGTTTTTTTGTTAGTCTAGGATACAATTAGTCTATTCTAATCAACGACGTATCGCAAGCCAATAAAAAACTCAAGCATGGCTTGCCTAGCATTTGCAGCAGGTGATGCTAGACTAATTACAAAAAATCTTTTTTCATTACTTTTCACAAACGCAACACTGAAATATAATGAAATAAAAAGATGCATCATTTTTTAAGTAAATAAGGTTTCTAATAAAGGTTGTACCAGTAAAAGCATGTTTTAATAAAACAAAACTCCTGCATAAGAGCTAGTTTATGTCAAAAAAGTATATACAGCATCGAGGAAATACTTTAAAGCATGCTAGATAAGAAATTCATTAAAGCAACAAAAGGTTAGCATTGCAATTTAGGTTGACCACTTAGTCCAGTTAAACCATTTCGCACAACCAGTGTGGAGTGCTTACAGTGAAACTCTTACAGATGTCTGTTATAGCAAAAACTGTCAGACGACATATTTTATTTTTCTTAATCTGTTATAAAGGTTGCAAAAGTAATGTTACACAATGACCGGTCAAGCGGTCAATACAATAAACCACATTGACCATCAGGATACAGGTACGTGTGTTACACATCCAATGAGAAGCCCTTTTAGAAATAATATTTTTTAAAAACAACACCCATATAACTTCAGATCAAATAACATATTAAACAGGCTACAGTCTGTCGTTTACCATGCCAATTAATTACCTCTCTCGGTTAAGCGCACAAGATTAAATATATATATACTGTATCCCAAAAACAGGCTCTATTTGAGCTTGCATTGTAAATACTTTATTCATGGCATAACTAATAAAAAATGATAATAATGCATGTGTAATAATAATATGCGTATTTTATTCAAACTGGTAGTCGAATTGCCATTTGTGCTGGTGACGCCCGAAAAAGGATGACAAGGAGATATATCATGACCGAAAATCTAAAAATATCTGCTGCGGAAGATTTTTACAAATCCAAGCAATTTCAGACTAGTTTCATTGTGGTGTGGTGTTGCATATATTCCCAAGATCTTTCGTACAAATCGACAGGCAAAACAAACATGCGATAATCCGTAGACCAACCAACCTATTGCAAACTTTAATTTGAGTGGAGGCATCTCTTGATCTTAAAAAAAAATTTAGTTTTTGCATGCAGATTAATTAACACACCAGTGAAAAAATGCTACTAGTCTAATAATTTTTTTAAACATAACGTAATAATTAGTCTGTAAACTAGGGGGGCTGGGGGGCTTCAGCTCCCCCCGTTTTTTTGCTAAATAATAATTTTTTATTTTCTGCCAAGTGTCTCTATCACTACCTGAAAATTGATGTTATCCAACTAGAGAACATGCAGGCTATCTCACTAAATAATCCTATTTTTTATGCAGTAACGCATACCAACGAAATCAGTGCGAAACAGGCAGGGCCGGTATAGCCAAGGTAAAGCCGTTTTACGTGTTATAAGACTCTAAAAATGCGTTGGGCCCCAGCTGTTTCGGAAACTCACTTCGCTCGTTAATTGTCACTAAATTCTCAAAAAACCCTAATATGCCTAAGTCCCCCCCTCCCCCACTTTGGAAATTGTGGCGCCGCCCCTGCATTACAAGATAATTATACGGTAGAGATCTTTTTTGTATAAATTTCCACACTTTTCTTTGATATCGATCTTCCGATTGTCGATAGTTTAAAGTATGATATGCTTCAATAACAACCGACTGGTGGCCTTGTGGTAGAGCGTTCGCCTCCAGTGCGGAAGGTCTTGGGTTCAAACCCTGACCGAGTCATGCCAGAGACTATAAAAGTGTGAATCGATCCTTTCTGCTTAACGTTCAGCATGAGAATAGGATTGATATCTCAGGCGGTTGTCTAGTTGAGCAGTTGTTGTGCTTGCACGCCTTCCGTAGCTCAAATGGGAGCTTTAAATGCACTAGGACCCCCCTTCGCAGGACCCTCATTGATAACAGTTCCTATAGAAACTGAAGAGGCTATCCTGGGTAAATAATAGTAATAATAATAAAAAACAAAGAAAGAAAGAACAAGAAACGACTGCGCATGAAAGATTTTTTCAAACTGATACCGGCTAATTAACCGTATAAATACTGACTTAGCTAGCACTGCATGGCCTCAGCTTTATCGAAACAAATATGGCGGCTGTTACTGTATAATTAGCTATATATATAGCGTATATAGAAGTAGCTGATTCAAATTATGAATGCTCTTGAAACGAAAAGTAGTCAGGCGTGAAAAACATGCACTACAATATCGACGTA
Organism: Hydractinia echinata; assembly: GCA_030067915.1. NCBI lineage: Eukaryota > Metazoa > Cnidaria > Hydrozoa > Anthoathecata > Hydractiniidae > Hydractinia > Hydractinia echinata. The sequence goes on from JASGCC010000068.1 coordinate 955,004, forward strand.
TTAAAGAAAATTGTGGAAATTTAAGCAAAAATGATCTCCACCGTATTATAGCCGTAAAAGCGTCGACTAACTATCCTGTTACAGGCTTCATATCAGTTCTCCCTGACAGTCTTCTTCTATATAGTCTGCATTTTATTATCTGTAGATTTTTCAGATTTTATACACAAGCGTGGAAATCCCGTCAAAATGTAAACATTGAAACTTGTTTATACCACTAGGATAAAATATTTTATTTTGTTGCTGTGAAGCTAACACAATAAATTATGATGTATGGAAAGATGCTTTGTTAAGCAGAGATCATAGCTAAAATTTGCCGGATTATTATAACAAGATCTATAGATGTGATGGTATTTTTATTAGCATATAGAAGTATAGAAAACATACAAAGTATTTACAAGACAAAAAGATCAAAAAGAGAATCCTGAGCTATGCAACTTTTAAAATGGCAGAATTAACGTCAATTTTACTAACCGTGTCCAAGATACGCATACCTTTACTTAAATCCCAGTAGATCAGGATTTTGTGTGAGCTTTCAGCCGAAACTAGAAGGTGTGTGTTCCACAACTGATAAAGGTATAAATAAGCAAAGTTCTTATCGATTGCATTTTTCTATTTTTCAAAGCAAGCCTATCCAACAAATTATTATTTCCTTCTATGTTCTTTCAATAAGCGTCTTACAGTTTCATAAGAACTATCACAAGGTCTGTTCCCATAAATATCTGATAAATTTACGTCAATATGTGGTATAGACAAGAGTAATTTAACACAATCGGTGTGGCCATTAGCCGATGCATAGTATAATGGGGTACTACGATCATCATCTACAACGTTAATATGTGTGTTGTCGTGGTTGACCAGAAGTTTTAAAACATCATAATAACCAAGATATGCACTGTAGTGATATGCACTGCATTTATTTAAATGCACAAAATGAACATTACTACCAGCTTCAATCAAAGCTTTAACTATTGCTGGTTTGTTGGAACGTGCAGCTACCATTAACAGCGTATCTCCATTATTATATTTTGTAGCAATACTTGGCTGCTTTGATAAAAGTGTTAGAAACACCGTGATGTTACCTCTTTTAATGATATTTGCAACACCTGGAAATAAGTGATTTAAAAATATTTTAAACACTTTATTTAATAATAGAATAACGACAGTCTGTCTTGTCTGTCTTGTCTGTCTTGTCTGTCTTGTCTGTCTTGTCTGTCTTGTCTGTCTTGTCTGTCTTGTCTGTCTTGTCTGTCTTGTCTGTCTTGTCTGTCTTGTCTGTCTTGTCTGTCTTGTCTGTCTGTCTTGTCTGTCTTGTCTGTCTTGTCTGTCTTGTCTGTCTTGTCTGTCTTGTCTGTCTTGTCTTGTCTTGTCTGTCTTGTCTGTCTTGTCTGTCTTGTTGTCTGTCTTGTCTGTCTTGTCTGTCTTGTCTGTCTTGTCTGTCTTGTCTGTCTTGTCTGTCTTGTCTGTCTTGTCTGTCTTCTTGTCTGTCTTGTCTGTCTTGTCTGTCTTGTCTGTCTTGTCTGTCTTGTCTGTCTTGTCTGTCTTGTCTGTCTTGTCTGTCTTGTCTGTCTTGTCTGTCTTGTCTGTCTTGTCTGTCTTGTCTGTCTTGTCTGTCTTGTCTGTCTTGTCTGTCTTGTCTGTCTTGTCTGTCTTGTCTGTCTTGTCTGTCTTGTCTGTCTGTCTGTCTTGTCTGTCTGTCTGTCTTGTCTGTCTGTCTGTCTGTCTGTCTGTCTGTCTGTCTGTCTGTCTGTCTGTCTGTCTGTCTGTCTGTCTGTCTGTCTGTCTGTCTGTCTGTCTGTCTGTCTGTCTGTCTGTCTGTCTGTCTGTCTGTCTGTCTGTCTGTCTGTCTGTCTGTCTGTCTGTCTGTCTGTCTGTCTGTCTGTCTGTCTGTCTGTCTGTCTGTCTGTCTGTCTGTCTGTCTGTCTGTCTGTCTGTCTGTCTGTCTGTCTGTCTGTCTGTCTGTCTGTCTGTCTGTCTGTCTGCTGTCTGTCTGTCTGTCTGTCTGTCTGTCTGTCTGTCTGTCTGTCTGTCTGTCTGTCTGTCTGTCTGTCTGTCCTGTCTGTCTGTCTGTCTGTCTGTCTGTCTGTCTGTCTGTCTGTCTGTCTGTCTGTCTGTCTGTCTTTCTGTCTGTCCTGTCTGTCTGTCTGAATAAATATATTGAATAAAAATTCATACCTTCGAATTGATCAAACTTTTTCAGCGTCGGAGTACTTTTCAATTTTGCATCGCTAAAGTGTAATTAACAAATTACAATTTATCTTTTTTTTAATTTCTTAATTAATTTTATGTCAATTTAATGGGTTTTAATAAGATATGTGGAAGGAGGTAGCCATGTATTAATTTCCACCTTTAAAAGTGAAAAAAATACCAGGTCTCTTAAGGCAGGAAAGAATGAAACTAAAACTTAACTAAAGCTAAAAATAATTCTATACGTAAATACATAGATAAACTTCTTTTTTCAACTTCCTTAAAACATGACGTTAGTACATTAGATTGACGGCAATAAGTTAAATAAGAAGATTGATGAAGTCATTGCATTACACACTTAAGTTTTAGGTCAAATAACTTGGAAATGGATTAAAATAACGAACGAAATCTTCTGGTGGATAAGTACATGATCCTATGCATTTTCTTCATCAGCCTTTTAAGCTCTACACATCACAGGCAACGGGTAAATAAATCTCACTAAGAATGTTTTTGTATATGCACCGCCGACGTCAGCAAAATTCCTAAAACAAGCCCTTTTTTCTTCATTGTTCTTCTACCTAAATCCGTTTCCACGGGCTTATGGACTAGACTTTTTGATAATAGCTGTATTTTGTCTGTTTCTCGCGCAAAAAGTCGGGAAACAGGGGTTATCTTAACAAAAACTCGATTACGTTTCTTAAACGCAAAGTGTCGTTTAGAATGATATCTTGCGGTAATTTCAAAATACTGCTAAAATTTCACCGTGCGTAAATAAATAAATCGAAAGGCAGCGATATATATCTTATTCAATTAATGTGCCTTAATTTTTCTCGGGTTTCTATTAACTTGCTGTTAAGACTTATTTACAACAAAAAAAAACTACATTATTTGCGACGTTTCGGGTGTTTCACACACCCATTTTCAAGCAATCAAAAACGTACAAAGTTCTCCTAAATATATACAAGTTTAACATTAACCATAGTTACAGATTAAATACTAATTGTATAAATACAATGGAGCAGATCTAATGTTGTTATTCAACTGGGGACTATCCCGCATTATGAACAAACTCTCTTTAATCTCTAGCAAATACCGGTTGTTACCCCTAGAGAGTATACTAAAATCGTCAAGGGATGATGTGGTGTGACAGGCTTTAAGATGATCTTTAATTGCCGTGCAATTAGATGAGGTTGATTTCTTACCTGTTAAGGGAGACACTCCGAGGTGCTCGCTTGCCCGAACTTTTAGATGGCGCGACGTCTCACCTATATAAGTGGCGTTGCAGCCACTGCACTTATATTTGTAAATGACGCCTGACTTTAATTCTTTGGGCAACAGGTCTTTAAATCTGAAGAAGTTAGATAAGCGAGTGTGAGTTCTGAAAACAACAGAAAGTTTACAACAATGCAAAGTAGATTTAAAAAGTTTTTCTAACTTCGTTCTCGTTTGTAAAGGTGTTTTACCTAAAAAGGGAGAACAATCAAAATGTTTTTTTTCTCAGCTGTGTGGGTGACTTCTTTGGTTTTGCGAGATATTGAAAAAAAGTGTTTTATGACCTTGTCAATAAATAGTTCTGGATAACCATTTCGAATAAAGATATCTTTGATTCTAATAACCTCATGATGGAAAATTGACCAACTTGAACAAATTTTAAAACAACGATGAAGCAAAGTATAAATTAAGCCGAATTTATAGCTTTCAGGAATAAAACTATCGAAGTGGGTGTACACTCCGCTAAAAGTAGGCTTTCTATATATGGATGTAATAAACTTTCGGTCCACATCGTGAGTAATGGATATGTCAAGGAAAGATAATTTATTGCTCTTTTCCGCTTTTCAGCTAGCTACCAAGGAGTCATATTTCATTTTTCAATATCTCGCAAAACCAAAGAAGTCACCCACACAGCTGAGAAGAAAAAAATTTTGATTGTTCTCCCTTTTTTAGGTAAAACACCTTTACAAACGAGAACGAAGTTAGAAAAACGTTTTAAATCTACTTTGCATTGTTGTAAACTTTCTGTTGTTTTCAGAACTCACACTCGCTTATCTAACTTCTTCAGATTTAAAGACCTGTTGCCCAAAGAATTAAAGACAGGCGTCATTTACAAATATAAGTGCAGTGGCTGCAACGCCACTTATATAGGTGAGACGTCGCGTCATCTAAAGGTTCAGGCAAGCGAGCACCTCGGTGTGTCTCCCTTAACAGGTAAGAAATCAACCTCATCTAATTGCACGGCAATTAAAGATCATCTTAAAGCCTGTCACACCACATCATCTCTTGACGATTTTAGTATACTCTCTAGGGGTAACAACCGGTATTTGCTAGAGATTAAAGAGAGTTTGTTCATAATGCGGGATAGTCCCCAGTTGAATAACAACATTAGATCTGCTCCATTGTATTTATACAATTAGTATTTAATCTGTAACTATGGTTAATGTTAAACTTGTATATATTTAGGAGAACTTTGTACGTTTTTGATTGCTTGAAAATGGGTGTGTGAAACACCCGAAACGTCGCAAATAATGTAGTTTTTTTTTGTTGTTGTCAATTTACTAGCGCGATGATTCTTCATCATTGTATTTGTTAAAAAGACTTATTTAATTTGTATTTGTTGTTGTTTTTTTCGTTATAATTTTAATGCCTCTTAAAAGGCGTGATGTAGACTAATCACTTAGTTAAAAACATAAAACATTCAAAACACTCTAGTAGGAGTAATAAAGAATAGTATATACTAACTTTTGTGGTCTTTTTACAACTTTAGCAAGACTAGTTAGCCTTTCATTCACTAAAAAATCAGATAAGAAGAGATTTAAGGAATTTGATACCTATTATAATGTATTGCACAGTCCATCAAAAAAAGTGCTTACCGTTTAAATCTTCAACTAAATCCAAAAAATTGCGTTTGATTTCCAATTGATTACCTTGTATCGAAGTTTTAGCAATGTTGTTGGCGTAAACATCTTTATCCCCAGATTCTACACTAGCTGTATTTACAAAATCAATGGCAATGTTCACCTTACCCAATGGATTTAGATACAAGTTGCCATTATTAAACATACTCAGCTTTAAATTAAAACGCGGAACAATTGTTGGAAAGACAGTCAAACGACGCAGTTGTTGTTCGATTTCTGCTTTTTCTGCCACCAATTCAAAATGTGTCTTTAATTCCAAAGTATTGATGTATTCAGAAGCCTGGTTTGCTTTAGTACTATATCTGTGTAACCTTCTACAAATATGATTTGTCTAAATTCCTGCGTTTTTTTGTCAAACTCGCTAAGTATATTTTTGTGTTCAGTATTTAAAAGTTCCAGAAATTGCCCTACTCGCTTCAATTTTCTTATTTCCAATTCTTGAACTAATTTCTCTCTTTCACTCCAAAATTTCATCATAGCTTTATTATATACCTTGGCTATATTTTCCGAAACAATTTTTGTGTCTTCAAATGTATCTGTAAATGATTTGAACCAGGCCTTTGCTTCTTCTCCAAATTCCACAATACCTTTCTTCCTGTGATCTTTGTGCTCTCTATTGACACAGTACACACAAATAAACATATTATCACAGTCTAGACAAACTTGTTTTGCGCATGACATATGTTGCTGACACAATGGTCGTGTTTCTTCTAATTTCTTATCGAATGTTACTGAAGTAAATGATTTCAGTTTGCAACTGTGAACTTTTTGACACTGATTGCAAATCTTCACACCACATGTAATACACAGGGAATTAATTTCTTTTTTGCATTGTTCATTTTGTTGACAATGCTTGCCTTGATGGCTTGTTAACCTAAAAACACAATTACAAATGTAGAAATGGACAAAATTCCAGTAATAATTCTTCATGTTACTAATTGTAAGTAATAAATATTACAAGAGTTTCTAATTATGCTGATTGAAAAGCGCCACATTATTCTTATTTTATTGCGGAAACTTTGACAATCTCTTTAGTATCCGTCCCTAGTGGGTAACTAGGGACGGATTTTTTAATTTTTTTTTTCTTTAAGGCTAAGTGGATTCTTCCACGGGCCTTATCGACTAGCCTATATAATAATACGGAGACTGTGTGTGTGCCTGTTTGTAACAGGCAGAGTGAATGTGTTCATTTTCCTTTGATGTAGATATATATTGATATGCCGAAAAACATATGTCTCAAATGTTTTGACGTTACGGCGCGACGTCAATATCGCTTCGTTAACGTCGATATCTTACTTTAAATTAATGAAACCAGTACAGTGCACTTAAAACCTTGATGCCAAAAAACTTGGAAACGAGAAGGTACTGTTAGTCGTTTCTCATGGCGTGGGTAACTAGGGACGACCTAGACCAATTTGAGTAAGTTTCCTAAAACTGGTTTCCTGAATCCGGCTCGGAATGGACGGGTTGATGACGTCATCAATAAACCTTTAAACCCCAATATCTCTGTAACTTTTCGTCAAAAGTACTCATTTTCTTGATCAGTGTTTCAAGATGTATATGACGCAGGCAACAGATACACAAATTAATAAAGAAAAGTTTTTTTGTACTTTAGGGGACTTTACTGACGTCAGCAAAATTTTATAACCCTTATATTTTTTTTTATGCGTTCGTCGAGAACATATAATCCTATACATTTTTTTGATCAGTGTTGCAATTTTTTTGTATTTGCACTGTTGACGTCAGCAAAACACCGTGAACAACCTATTCTTTTGCCTGAGTGGATTCTTCCACGGGCCTTATCTTGTCTTATATAATAATACGAAGTGTCTGCGGAGACGGTTTTTTATTAATAACTTTTTTATACATGGCAATGATACTTACTGAGTTTTAATATTTTCTATTAGACACCGGCATGCCAAATTTTTAGGTCCCATACCTTTTAGAAGCTTTGATATTGGCTATTACTTGAAACTACCCCTAAAAATCTTTATAAAATCCTTATATCGGGAAAATATAAAAACTCTTGTTAAGGTTACCCTTTGAACTTAAAACTTAAAACACAACTTTGTTTCATCAAGTAAAATCCTTCTGCATGTTTTCGACACGTGAATAATCCGCTTTCCCGATTTTTTGGAATTTTACCTAAAAATCGGGGAAAAACGGATTTTCGGGAAGTTTTTTGCAACTTTTTGTGCAACTTTTTTATGCGAATTATGTAAAAACCTTTACCTTACATTACCTACATGGTCTAGGCCGAAATTAATAATATTCTGATGAAGTAAGAAAGGGATGCAGAATTTTTTTAAAGTTATTATGCACAGGTTTCAAATTACTGTGTATAAATACACTAATCAGTGATAGCAGGAAAAGCAGAATATTTTATTGCAAACTTTCAATTGAACACAGTTTGCTAAAAAGCCGAAGACAATTTTAAAAATGTAGCTATTAATAAATCTCTTAATTCTCTAAATCTCATAACTCTCTTTATCTAGAAAGTAGATTGTGACACTAAGTCAGCTCTTTACAGTGCGTTAATATGATTTTCTTATTTAGAGATAAAGATCAGAAAAAATAACTTACTCCCCCTTTTTGTTCTCTGCCTCTTCTATAATGTGGGAAAGTGGATAATTTGTTGGTAAGGAAGAGGTTGTTTTATTCTCATCAATTGTCACTGTGAGTTCACATTTAAATGGACAAGGGATTTCTGTACTACCGTTTTCTTTAAAAATTAAGATACTGTCGATGCAATTCTTGCAATACGTGTGTCCACAGGGGAGATTCTTTGGTTCCTCATATGTGTCTAAACAAATCTTGCATTCTAGCAATGCAGACAGTTCTTCTTTCGACATAGCCATGGTGAAATAGATTATTATCTCTATAAATAAAATAAAAACACTTTGGATATACAGACACTAAGTCATCATAGCGTTAAAATGTTCAAAATGTTAAGGCAAGTTTGGACAACTGTAACTAAAAAGCTATCTAGGTACAACAAGGTTTTAATCCTACATGACAAGAATTTATTTAGAAGTTATTATCATGGTAATAAGTTATTGATATATGTAGACATTTTATTCCCCGTTATATTTCAGAAGTGTTATACACGTTCTTCATAAGAATATATTCGGTGAGAAAGTCATAGTTGACAATATTATAAAAATTTTAAACGCCAAAAAAATTTTTCACTCTGAGAAGTTTAATCCACAATCTTTGTGAACTTCTCCTCCCTTATCATTGTTGATCTTCGATTTTTTAAAAAAATCTCTGCTCTGTTAGTTAACGACGATGCACTAATTAGTAAACTTTTTGTATAGGTAGATGTAAGGAAAAGGTGAAAAGTGACACTCCATAATTTATTACGAACGGTTAAAACACGGATTGTTTTTCAAATATCTCAGACTGTGTTTTGCAAAGACAGAGAAATTTTGGGACTCAAATTCAACTTGAATTATGCTATAATTTTAAAAAGTAGCGAATTTTGGAAGATAATGCGCAGGTTTACTTACTATACCAATAATAACATACCTCATACAAAATCATTCGTTCGACTTTTTTTAACAATTGTTTTAAAACTCACAGTCTGCTTATTAGCATTTCAAAATATTATTAAGACGGCTACAAAACCATAAAGCAATCGGTATTGTTGGTTTCTATGACAATAATTTGTTTATCTTTTAAATAGCACTTTACCGTAGATACTTTTAACACACTCCATTGCTGTGCTGTATAACCGTTGCACATGTATTATTTAGTAAAATATAATATAGATTTGCTTTAATATTTATTTAATTAATATCACGAAACGTTTTGCAAGTGAAACTTACATCATAAGGTTAAATTAAAGGTTACATCCCGAGCAAAAACAACATTAGTTAAAAAGATGCAGAACACTGAATAATCAAATAAAATAACAATATTTTTGCTACATTTGTTAATTATTGGAGTACTGGCGAAAACAATTTTCGACTTACACCGTTGAGCTTCCTCGCCGGCCTTTAGAATGCAATACTCCTCATCCTTGAATATAAAATTATTTTGTTACTGTTTCTGTCTTTACAACTGCAATGCTGGATATAATATTGTATGGATATAATATTGTAAATGACTGGGTTTTTTTTCGAAGCTGCCGAAAAAAATCACCTATTCAATATCCTAAACCATTAGGTCGACTAAATGAAACAGTGATTTTATATGAAGAAGCTAACTAACTTTTTTATATTATTAATTCAAACTCAGATAAAATATACCGCTATCCATCCAGCCTACATGTGCGCAAAAGCGATTTTACAGCTTGCTGGCGCAGATTATTAATCACTTTACTAGACAGGAGACCCGACATCAAACGCCGGGTTAAGTCAAAAGTAACTGTGTTACCCGGGGTTTAACGCATGGTGGAGCGATTAATAACAGTTGTTAACTGTGCCACACATTCAGGTAGAGCGCTTTAGTAGAGATATGCAGTATGCCGTATATTGAGTAAAGTGCACACAACATTATAGTTTTAGGTTTTTTAAACATAACTTTACTGCAACCTTAGCTTATATAAAGATACAATTTCCAATCCGTTGCTACCCCGTCATAGCAAAAACAATTGGTCCGTGTTATTTTATCTTGCAGAAAAATGTTTTATCGCAACTCTAGTTTAAAAAAACCCACAGGAAACAACCCGTTGCTACTCCGTCCAGCTAGAACAATCAGTCAGCAATTTTACTTTGTAGAAGTAACAAGTTTTCACGCTTTCCAGCGGTAAAAGGCGCTTGTCAAGTAATGAAAGGTATAAGTTTCCTAACTGCATTTAGCATAAGAATTTTTGATTAAAACTTTGTTATAGCTAAACTTGCATTTGGCTATTTTTACTTTTTAGCCAGAGCTAGCTTGATAGCAACAGCTCTAACATTAAAGTGAATAAGGTTAGCTCTTGTTTTTGGCTCTTGTACCAAACTGAATAAAAACCATAAAAGCAATAAATAAAGCTAGCTATAGCTAGCTGGCTAACCTTAGGATGCTCCCTCAAAATCTACGTTCGTACCCCACAATCCTAAAATTGGTGGTTTAAGATGTGTACGTGGCAAAAAATATATTTACCTTGAGAAAGCAAACAGAAAACAAATATTACATAAATAAAAAGCTTTTCGAAGACAAAAAAAACTCAAAGATGGACCTAAAAATATAATACTGACACACCACCACTTCCAAAATCAAAACGACTTTTGTGGCTCTGCTATAAACGTTTCTTCGTCGGCGTGTCGAAGCCGTAAAAATCTCGGATTGGTTTTTAAAAAAATTGGGCATCGTGATTGTGTACTGTACGCGGGCGATCAAAACAAAGTCATTAAGATATATTGCATTTGGTATTTCGTGCAGATATAAAGATCTTATGTGGTTGTGGGTTGAAGATATTCTTGCAGACAGACAGACATAATACGACTATTATAATTTGTCCATAGTTTCAAAATGACAAACAGTTGCCTTTGTTTCAATAATTTTATAGGTGCATTTTTAGTACGATTACGACAGAACTGACAATTTCAACTTGTGATTAGTGGGTATGTACGAAAAAGAACAATATCCATTCGTTAGCAGTTAGTTCTTTTACAATTTACTTGTCTATTTTTCTGATTGGGATATGCAATGGTGCATGGTACCGCTATATCTTACAGAAAAAAGTGTAAGTGCAATTAAACATAACATAAACATAACGTTTTATTAGGGTATGTGAACGATCACAGATTCCTGATCATATGTTTTCAAAGTCAATCACATATACAAATAACCACAAGTATTGAATGGCCAGGAGTATGTGATTAGGCATCTTCGTATTTTCACAGACATGTGGTGCCGAAAAGCTTAAATTTCAAGACTTCATTTCCTTTTATATTGGTGGAGAAGTAGGCACTTTGTTGCTATTATAGGTTGTTTCTATTAAAAACGATGGCATTTTTCCGTCCACGAAGATACACGAACAGGGATCAAGCATGCGGAATGAATGAAAGCTTCTTCATAATATCAATTAAGCTACCTATACTCTGTTCCATACAACGTGCCCTGGATTATCATCAAACTTTCTTTAAATATCACTTTTTTCATATGTCTTTTTCAATAGTACTCTTTTTTTAATCGCTCCTTGATAAAAACTTCGATGCATAAATAAATTAACAGGTATAAGAAAATGATTGCTGTAGTACTGCCATTTCCTAATACCTTTGTACCAATTGCAAAAAAGCATTTCATGAAGGATATTGCTAGTTTGATATAGCATCCGAAATTTATTAAAAAAAAGTAAAAAATACTCAATGGAAATGTCCGATCTCTGCGAGTAATCTAAAAATCTGTGTTTAAATTGTCCATAAATAGAAACGTTTTGTTTCCCAGGTTAGCCAGGAGCAGGATCTAAGCGCATAGGCGTCCTCATAACCTGTCACAAAGTTTCTTTACGCAGAAGAATTAACAATTGCCCATGACATATTTCAGAGGTGTGTTAATAGCATTTTTATCAAACACAAAATTATATTTGGAATCACTCTTAATCCAGTTACCGCCTTATCTGTTGACGGCAATATATTTGTGAACGCCCCGTCGAAGACAAAAGTCCATAAATTTATTACGAGGGTTAATCACTTTATCATGAGGTATCTTTGTATAAAGTTTGAAAAAATTATATTTTTAATACATTTTGCGCTATTTTTCTCATCTTTACACTGTTGATGATCCTACATCTCTTGTGTTACCCAAAAAGGACTCAAGAATAGAAGTAACCTTCTCTATTGTATGCGTCAATTTGAAAATAAAAAAGATTAAAGACAGATGTGACAGCTTTAGAAAGGTTTTAAATGCAACATTTAGGTGTTGCAATAATAATTCTAAATTTGATTACCTTTTTGTGCATTTTTAGGATCCAGTAGATATGTGATACACATTCGTTGTCAGTTTCTACAAATATTCCAAAGACTTTAATTCTTTTGTGTTATTTTCAACAAATCTTAGTTTTTAGAGCTGCATTCTCCTGGCAGGTTGGACTTTCACTGTGTCTTTCGTCCGCTTTATCTTTTGATGCGATAACTAAATTATTATTGTATCTAGCTAACGTTTTGATGCAATCTTGTGTTTTGTAATGTTTCTTCCACATTGTTAAACTTACGATGTGATTTCAGCCACTGAATTTTCTTATTTACAAAAACCATGACAATTAAAAGGGAAAATGTTATTGTTACACTATTGTTACACTATTGTTACACTTACACTAGTTACGTCTAAGTTTGACACAAAGCCGTTAAAATTAAATATGTTAAAACTAATGGACTGACATCTGGCACTTAAAAAGTCTTAGGAATTTTATTATTTACATTACTTTTGAAGATGTTACTTAGTTATAGCTTATATAATACAAATTAATTAAAATATGGATGTGTATTTTTGCGCAGACATAATGAAATTAAAATTTTGACCATTTTTAACTTCGTTTTTTTTTTAAAAAAAATCACCAAAATTCTGTCAAATTATAATTGAAATTAAGTGCCACGGAAAATTGAAAAATTGAAAGCCATCCAAAAAAAAGACCAAAAAGCGTTTTAAAAAGGAAAAAATATGTATAAAGATACGCTTCTGACATATTTTTTCATTTCCACATGACCTTTCGACATTGTCAGTGTTTTTATTACTAACCAATGTGTAGCAAACAAAAGAAAGTTAATGTGACATTCTCGAACTTTAATTAAGTTATATGACCTTTGCATGACGTGTTGTTTAATATTGCATTTATGCACACTAAAACCAATGATTGTTTATCTCATCTCTTATATTTTTGGGTTATCAAGAAGCAAGGTGAGTGTATTATTATAAGAGACTAGTCGATAAGACTCGTGGAAAAATCCACTCAGGCAAAAAAAGAAATAACATGTATGTTATGTATAGTTATATATAACAAAAATTTATTCAATTTATAAAAGATTTTATAAAGGACAAAGGCTTGATATATTTTATTTTTCTCATAGCTGCTCCTTAGTAGTTGTGCTCATGCATCGCCGATAATACGAAAAATAATTCGGAGAAACGTATCAGCTTATGAGTCATTGTATTTGATGTAAAAAAACATTATTACAATCTTCAAAGTACACTTTTTAAAGGCGGAAACTCACTATCGTATTATTGAATCGTTAGGGTTAGGGTTATAACGTTCTCCAATTCTCTACATTGCTAATGTTTACTTTAAACTTCCAAGTCTGGCCTACCGAATTGTTATGGGAGCAAGGGGCGCTATGAGGATACTGCAAATTTCTCTCATTCTCCATATGGCTAGTTTTTACTGTATACCTTCAAGTCGGGCTTTAGCAAATTGTTATGCAAAAAAAGAGGCACTATCGGTCCATATTCTAACACTTTCTATATGATTAATTTTTGCCTTTACCCTTTAAGGCGATTAAGGGCGAAAAAAAAACGCAATTGGCATATTCAAAGTTCTCTTATTTTCAATACAAGGAAAATTTTACTTTAACCAGGTCTTTTTGAGCATAAGAAAAGTTTGTTCTAAAAGTGCAACATCGTATTGCCACAAATTTAGGCAAATTGTTTGAACATTGAAGAACAATTGGGATAAAAACAAATTGGGAAAGTACAATTTTCTTTATATAGTAGAGGATTGTTATGATGAAAACAATATTCAAGATTATATTAACTTTTTAAGTGTTCCCCTTTTGGTGAAATAAATTTTGTTATAAATAAAAAGGTACATTTTATCACTAAATAAGGGATCACTGGCAAATCAAATAATGAAACCCAAATATCAAGTTGAAGTTCAATTGAACCAACTATCCTTTGTTTTGAACTGAACAGGGCCTAAATAGAATGAATTTGTGTGTGTGTTTCGATGTAAATGAACCAGAATCCACGAAAAAATATAAAGCATGGCGATCAGATTGTAAAACTTTTAAACAGTTAAGAAGGTAGAGTTTTATCATTCTTCTATTAATCATATCATTACAATGAGTAAATATAGAATAAGAGCGGGGTTTAACAGTGGAAATAGTTTTACTTAGCAATAAAAAAGCAATATAACATGATATTTTATGAAAAACAATTCAACACCGAGAATACTAATTAATATAGTATGCGCAAGCAGAAAATTATTCACCTTAAAAATTAATAGATACACCATAACCTTATTTCTTAGAAGAAACGTGGAAGTTGAATGCAAAATGGAATGCAAGGTTTGTTCGCGCATATGTCATGAACCGATAGTTTTTAACTGTGCATACGAGTACTGTCAAGATTGTGTAGATGGCATTTTGCAAGTTAATGTTGATGGTAATGGTAAATTGAAATGTCCATTAGGATGCAAACAAAAGACAACAGTAAATAAGAAAGAGACAGGGTAAGTGAAACATAATGTAATGTTGTTAATATGAAGGGGAAAGGGGAGGGGAAAGCGGTTTTAAAAAGTTAAAAGTCCGTTTTTATTATTAGAAAATTTTCTGAGTAGATATTGAACGGTCACGGTTTCATTTATATGTGCAGAAATCAGAGTATGCATTTGCAATTGAAAACTAACATAAAATTAAAACAACACTCTAACATTATGGGAGTACTAAAGACGTGTCATAGTATTTTTTTAAACGTTGCAATTGTTGAAAACAACAATTACAATTGTGCTATTTGTTGCATTATAGGTATTATCCAGAGACAGTCACTTATTGCTTATTTTTCTAATCAAAATCTATATTTTAAATTCAATCATCAAATAAAATGTTCCCTCTTCACAAATTTTAAGCGTCACTTATTACTGAAAAATTGTGCAAAAAAACTCAATGTCTAAATTAATAACGTCAACACAGAGATATTGAAGTCATTAAGATTTTTTCATGTGGCCAAATTGTAGAAAAATAAAAGGACTATAAAACATGCAAGCTTTTATTTTTAAAACAATTACGAACTAAAAATTACAGATCGGGCGCAATGTCTTCCCCTACCAGCTATTTTTATGGCACCTAAAATCTTTGGCCAACATAACCAGAGCCTGTTTTAGAATCAAAGTGTTTTTGGTTCGTCAATTACATCAACGTTGTGTATTTTTCTTTAAGCAGCGTAAGAGGTTCAGTCTAACCTTCATTTTACTGTAGAATAAAGTATTTTCGGAAAGCTAATTTCAGAACAAGAAGCTGGTCCAGTTTGTGATTACTGCCTCTGTAAGTTGCTGCTGTAGAAAAAATCAACAAAATTCAAGTGTTAGAGAAAAACTTTAATTCCTCCACCTAGTTAGGAAAAGAATTCATACTGGTTATAAAATTATAAAATATTTACCTACTTTAAAAAATGTTCTTTTACGTGGCACAAAATCAATTTTGTTAAACGAAGCAAATTAATTTAAAGATAATAGACGCCATCATCATGCTTCAGTTTTTTGTTTACCTTGGTAAAATTAGGGTACACAAGTTTTTTTCACAAATTTTTCGGAACATTTTTGGCCCAAAACAGAACATAGATAACATAGATGCAGTGTGACAGGTCTTGCAGAAAACAAAGTGTTTATAATTTTTGGAATAATTTTTGGAGTTTGAAGGCCTCCTTTAAGGCATATTTAATAAGAATATCGAATAAAATTTATTTAGTGATATGAAGCGGGAAGATGAAAAGTATACATTTAATGGTAAGTAAACTTTGTATTTTGTCACAACTGTCATAACACCTAAAGGTCAAAAATTAACAACGATGTTATTATCAATGTGTTTACTTTTTATTTTATGTTAGTTGAATCGTTAAAAAAACAATGGACTCGAATGTTTTATTAGTCTTCTGTTAGTCATGATCCGGCAAGTATAACACATTCTTCTACCAGATTTAGTTCCAGCGCTATATAGATAAATGACGAAACTATTGAAGAAAATTCTTAATAATATTAAACGCTGAGTAGGGAGGGGTTTTTCTTATTCCCACTTGGCCAGAATAGGGTAAAAAAATAGTTATCTATACAACTAAGTTCTAGACAAACAATAGACCAAGACACAACATATTATCAAATTTTAAGCTAAAAATGATTTTTTAAATTTTAATAACAAAAACTTTGATCATTTCTTTATGGAAAATGAAATAAAAAAATCAATGTGTATCTCTGTGTATAAATTCAAGATGAGCGAATAATATACTGTATATATTGGGCATATAGTGGCAATTTATGGTTTAAATTATAAATTCGCGGAAAAAATGATATGAAAATTTTTTTTTTTAGGCTAAACTGTTTTTTTTTACATGGCACAAGAGGCGTTAAAGTTTATTCGTTTTTTTTTTGCTATCTTGTAACAACTAAAAAATGTAACAATAAGCAAAATATAAAACTATTTTGTAACATATATATTCTCGATTATTGATTATTATTACATACCTTTCAACTCTATTTTATATACAATAAATCTAAATGTTCCGTACAAGACATCGTTACTCCCTTTCATGGGTCTTTTATTTGGCAAAAATGCAGTAGAAAAATAAAAAATGAGATGTTAGGTATATGCGCCTTGTGGAATATAGCTCACCTCGAGTGAATAAATCTTGATATTCAACGAACGGTCCTGCAATATCTGCTTAAATGTTGTATAATTTGTGTTTAGAACTTGTTGAAATTATTAAAAAAGGCGATCACAAAAAACTTCAATCGATTCTCATTGATAACCCAGATATCGCTAAAATGAAGAAGTCATATGGATGTGAAACACTGCTGGTGGAAGTGCACGTTTCAACAAACCTTCGATAGTAAAACATTTAATTGACGCTGGTAGTGATGTGTATGCTTCGAATTTAAATAATACGAATGCATATCACTACAGTGCACGTTATGGTTATCATGTTGTTTTAAAATCTCTTATGGAACACGACGTTACATTAATAAACAACGCAGACTATCGCGGTTATTCACCACTACATGAAGCGTGTTATGGCGGTTCTGCTAAATGTGTTAAGTTGTTGTTGTCAGTACCACATATTAATGTAAATGTAGTAGATAATGATCATAGCACACCATTGCATTGTGCAACTCAAAAAGGTCATATTGCGTGTGTAAGGTTACTGTTGTCATCACGACTTCTCGATGTGAATAAAGAAAACGAATGCAGTCGTAGCGCTTATAGTTATGCTGTTGGAGATATCAAAAAGTTATTCGAAAAACATTTCAAAAAAATGTGATTGATAATTTTTTTTATGTGCGTACTTAAAAGGCGTATACAAATTTTCCTTAAATAAGAATCCAGTGAATCCAGTAATCCAAATCGAGATTTGTAAAAAAATTAATAATAGTCAAAAAATATTTTGACCCTCCAATAATATATTTGAGTGATGGGGGAATGCGACGAAAACAATAGAGAAGATAATACCAAACTGTTTAACGGGTTGGGAGCGCAATTTTACTGCCCTAATTGATTTTTATGGTGACGTTTGTTGTATATTTTAGGATTTATTTCTAGTATTGTGATGTATTTTCTATGACATGTATATCCGAAGCAGTAGCATGAGACATCATTACTTAGTGTCATGGCGTACACATCGTGTGTTTATACTAACGAAACAACTGCGCCTATAAACACAAACAGTCTAAGTATAATGGAAACTAAATATTAAAAAGAAAATGCCAAAACTAAAAAAGTAAGGGAGTTTTTTTTGCGAACAAATGCTCCAAACTTGTTTGAAACAGATAAGTTTATACCTCTATACGATATAAACAGGTCCCAAAACCCAGATATTTCATATATGATATATTAGAAGTTCGATCTTGAAAAGATGGCAAAGGACGAATTTACAATCGAGTTTAGGTTTTGTACAAGGGACACATAGACTTTTTAAGGTAATATTATACCGCTAGAGTTAAATGGGGGTGTCTACGATTCTGTTAAAGCAATGTGTATATTCTTAAAGAGATTTGCCTACTCCTACCCTTACCGATATGTTGGCTAAATATATAGATTTGCTCGTCCAGTTTATTGCAGACCAAATTCGAGCAAAATATGTCCCTCTTGACAATTTCTGAGGATTTTTTAACGGGACAGTGAGAATTATCAGTAGACGAAGACATAAACAACATATTCTATACAACGGCCACAAAACTAAAAGTTTAGTCTGTGGTGGGCCCAAATGGCTTAATAGGTAAATATTTTGCCCCTGTTAAAGGAAAAAGCTGGGTTACTCGCAAAAGTTTGAGTAATGACCAATATCTAAGGCTCTGAGAGGTTTCAGATCTAACATTCTTGCATGCTGGCGTGTTTTAATTTCATCAAGATTTTCAAAACAGCTTTAAATTTTTGACATAAAAATATTTATAACACTGCGTGAGGTTTCGCTTCCTTTTTTCCAATAACACGTATTAACAGATTACAACACTCACTACCTTTGTACGCAATATAAAAAGAAAAACAAAGCAAGTTTATAAATGCAGTAAAGTACAGGGCCTTTTAGTGATGGTATATAAAGCTACATTTCTAAACTTTGGATACATATTTTGACCTAGACAAATAAATAACTGATGTGAAATCTTGCAAAGTAATACAGGGACACAAACGAACGAAACACTGTCTCTTTGGCGCCTATTTACAACTCACAATGATGAATATATAAAAGACGTCAAGTACAAGAAATGAAAAATAAAGTTCTTTTGCAATTTATTTATTACCCGTTTTTTTATGGAGGTATGTTTCTTACTTATCAATAAAAGTAATTAAATTAAACACTATTTTTCGCAACTGTTGAGTTATTAATCATTGACACATAATAATGAAACAGGAAAGGTAGTTTCAGATTTCACCACTATAACTGAATATGGTCATTGTTTCTATATTCGAGTCGCACATTCTGAACTTGTCAAAAGTTAAATGTCGATATTCGAAACAAACTTTAGACTTTGGATCTCAGTTTATTTCGTTGAAACGATATTATAATTGTTCAACTATTGTTCCCGAACTTTTCAGCTTTCCTTGGCCCTGATGTGAAATATCTCGTTGTGTCGGCGGACAATGCAATGCCACTAGCAAATTTTAAACGCTCTTTATTTGGCTTACGTGTGTGCAAAACAACCGACTTTGCAACCTGCAGTGTATTCAGCGTTTTGCCATTTTGACTAGTTTTAAAAAATTACCTTTGTGTTAGAGAGTCACCAACAATAAATTCTTATTCATGATATACTTTGACATTTATTGTCATCATCAGGTAAAATCTAAAATAAAATAAAATCAGTTTATACAGAATAAAACCAAAATTAATATCTCAGAAAACTCAGAAAACAACATACGCTCACTTCTCATATTTGGTAATTACGCAAAAATATGATAAACTAGAAACAACCATTAAATTTTTATCACAACAGTAGCTATGACCTTCAAATTCGTCTTTTGTGTTCAATATAAGTTTCATATCATTTATAAAAACGCCTTTAAAGTTAAATAAATGAAACTCGTGAATGCTCTTAACTTTGATGTGTTATGGTAAAAAAGCATGGATAAAGCCACTTTCACGACATTACTCAAGATTTGTAGCTGTCACATAATAATATTAACAAACGATGGATAGGAGGAACAAGTGGACGGTTTAACGATTTGTCTTCCTGCTTCACCTGTTGCTAACGGTTGGATGTATAAATTTGATAACATCGTAAAAGGCGATGCCACCCTGTTTATGAGACATAGGAAAGATTGCTTGCGAAATATAAAGACAAGTTAGATCAGCAACGTTTTACATAAAATCGACAGCATTTATCCATCATTGAAATTCACCATTGAACAAGAAAAAAAAAACTTTTTGGTAAAAAGACGGAAACAGGTCTAGTAATGAACTTCTATGTCCTGGTCTCTGATAGATATAAACGTTTTGTGGTGTCAGGAATGGTGCATTGCATAGTCAAAGCTTGTTGTACATGGTCACTTATACACAAGAGATTAGAAAAAGAGAAAGAGATATTACATGACAATCAATATCCATTGTCATTTTATGATCCGATCATCAAACAAAAGTTACACTCGATTTTTCAGCTACCAACGAAATAGACGGGGAAAAAACTGAGAGTAGAGTCTTAAAGCAGATAAAACCACCACTCGTGTGCACAGTCAGGAACTATCGGTTCATGGCATGTGCGCGAACAAACTTTGCATTCCATTTTGCATTCAACTTCCACAGTTCTTCTAAGAAATAGAAGAGGTTACAGCGTAACTAATAATTTTTAAGGTGAATATATTTTCCCTTACTACTTACGCATGCTATATTAATTAGTATTCTCGGTTTCAGATCGCTTAGTACTAGTAGATTAGGCCCGTGGAAAAATCCACTTAGGCAGAAAAACAATTGAAAAGTTCTGTCATTTGAATTTTGATGACATCAGCAGATGTTTCAGTATATTGAATACTGCCTTTTACCAAAAAAAATAATCTGAAAATGCATAAAAAGAAAGTAAGTCATAATTTAACAAAAACGTTCTTAAAATCTAACACAAAATATCAAATGTCAAATCACATGAAATCCTCCCAACAAAACTTCAGACAAAATATAAAAAAAAAACGTCGTGCAAGGTGTAAAATCTAGAGTTGGTAGAAAGTGACAACATTGACAGTCACAACCCAGACAGTTACGACAACAATAATAATGTCAGAAATAACACATCTCAAATATGTATGCATCTTATTATGTGATTATGTTGAAAACTTTCAATATTTTAATCCGAAGCGTCGAAAAGAAAGGCTTGCAACAGTAAGCACAGATCTATGAAAATAAGTTCTTTACGCATTTTAAACATTGTCTTTTCCCTAAATGCTTATACAACAATACAACCTGAACAATATCAAAAAGCCAAACTTAAACAAACACAAAACACTAAAAAACAAAATGTCAAACTTTGAAAAATCATTTATTCGGTTGCATACCATACGCAAAAATATGCACAAAATGTAAAAATTAATTGGTTAACAAAACAATTTTTTTGTCTAATGATCCATACTGACTTTACCAAACATTTTAAACTGAAATGTCGAAAAAGCAATGAGCAAGGAGTAAATTTCAAATCAACAAAAATTATTATTTTGAAAACATTGAAAAGTTTACAATAAATGTAGAACACAAAGGTTTTTGAGGAGCAAATCAAAATATGAACAAAAATCAGTTCAATTGGCATGTTCTATATTGTCTTCACCCATAAAATCTTCCACAAAAAGGATATGAAACGCATCAAATTCAACTCAGAAAAAGCAGTCATTTCAGTGCATACAAAAATACAACTTGGAAAGTGTAGAATATCAAATTATTTTTTTAGTATATTTACTTGCATACGGTCCTCCCTCACAACAGTTAAACAGTTTCAGTCTGAACATTCAGTAATTTTTTTATCATCACCAAATATTTATTCCCGCAATACTTTGTGAAGTTCTTAATAAAAACAAAAACGTGAAACCGTGGACTTTTCTTCCAGCAAAACTGACATTACTTACAGTTAGTTTAAAGTTTAAAAAAAGTTTATAACACAAAATATAAAAAAAATCAACTTACACAACAGCTCACAGTCTAATTGTAGAAAAATTTGTTCTTTCAGTATTTTGCATGTGCTCTTTTTCCACAAAAGTTTACACAAAATTTAAAAAACAGCAGTTTGCAATACAAACAATATAAACAGCAACCATACTATTCTCTGCTGAGAAATTTTAACCACAAATGTCAAAAACCCAGGTAAATTTCCCCAATTTTTTTTAAAAACCTGCGATTTGGAACACATCAAATTTAAATAGAGAAGGATCAGTCATTTCGTTATGTTGTACGGAGTCCTCGCCAGTAAGAATTTATACAAAATATAGAAAACACAGCTTGCAATGTGTAAATCTAAATATATAAAAAAAAGTTTCAGTTATAACATCTAAAACAACAAAAATCAGTTCTATCAGTATATGTCATGCCATTGTCTTACACAAAATGTTCACCTTAAAGTTTCACAAGGCACAGCCTGTAAATTAAAAACAACTAAGATCAGGTATTTTGGTCTATTTCATACCATCCTGTCCCAAATAATTTATATAAAATGTGAAAATTAAGTGGTAAAACAGAAATTTGCAAAATTCCAATTTTTTTATATGCATATTGTATATGCCTTCTGCAACAATAAGTTAATCCAAAATGTCAAAAAGAAGAAAACAATAGCTTACAAAGAGTATAAAACCAAAATCAACAAAGTAGCTAACTCTTTTGGTGTATATATTGAATATAGCCATTTGCACAAAAGTTTACACTAAATGTAAAAAACGGTTGTGTTTAGTAATTCTACGTCAACAAACGTCAGTTCTTTTAACATGCTGATTTATGTCTTTGCCCACAAACTCTTACATGAAAATGTCAAAACCATAAATTGGAAGAAATTAAATTTACATTTTAAAAATAAGTATTTCTGTACTTTATTTTTAGAAATCTTTGCAGGAAAAGAACTTCGCAAGTCAAAAAAAGAATCAGGAAAATGTTTAAAATTTTCAGGGTTAATAACGTTTGATGGATTTTGTGGGAATTTTACATTTTGTATATATAATGTCAGTTGAATTTCTCATTTTAATATAAAAACTGGAATGGCTTGCAAGGTGTAAAGTAAAATTCTACAAAAATTAATTCTTTCGGTATATTGCATGATCCTAACACATAACATTTCAAAAAACAAACAACAGTTTGTATATATTATATACATTATGTATATATATAAATGAAAAGTTACCCCAGCCTTTCATGTACATTTTTTACATTTAGGGTAAAAAATGTGAATCCTTCCGTTGCCTTTCCCAAGAAAATAAAAAAAATAAATAAATAATCAACAACCCATGTAAATACTGCAACAAAATCAAAAAATGTGAAAAAGCTACGTAAAGTTTCCCCATAATGTCAAAAACCTCTGTCAAATAAGAATTATATAAAAAAAAACACAAGTTTTTTCGGTGTTGTACTCCCTCAAAAAAGTTGAAACTTTTCTTAAATAAGACAAATTGTCATAAACAAAAACATTTTAGTTAGAACATCTAGAACAACAAAAATCACTACACTCAAGGTACCAGAATTACTACATTTTAAATAAAAATAGTTTCGTCATATTGCATGTAACCGATGTATATATAAGTTTAGTTACACAAAATGTGAAAAATACATTATTTGCATACACAAAATGTGAAAAATACATTATTTGCATACACAAAATGTGAAAAATACATTATTTGCATACACAAAATGTGAAAAATACATTATTTGCATATATACACAAAATGTGAAAAATACATTATTTGCTTAAAAACAGTCCTTAAACTATTCTTAAATATTATGTAATACTTTTTTAAAAGTTGTTGTGGCTTGTTAATTTAAGCTTAAAATGTCAAGTGAAATAAGTTACCGCCACATTCTTACCAAGGACCACTAAGATAACTACGGTAGCTCTTACATGTAAAAAGCAACATAAAACTCACAAGTTAGCTAGGTACTTGGAATGTTAAGTTTGAAGCTAACATAAGCTAGCTACAGCAGCTAATAGCTGGTCAGTTGAATATAAACTGGAGACTTAGGTAGGTATAAAGAACATGGCTACATATTTATAAATTCCGAGCTAGCTAGCTATTAGAGGTTGTTGTTGGTGTGGTTGGCTTTATGATGCTAGCTAACAAACATGTCTCGCATCAATAATATCATCAAAACTAAAAAAAACATAAACAAACCTTTGAAACCTTGCTATACTTCATTTACATACCATGCCCTTTTTCAAATGTTTTTGTAGATTTATTTTGAAGGCAAGAGAAGACAAATGCTTAAAAAGGACAACCATCTTTTTTGCAAACACAATTTGCGTTACTTTGTGCTAGAACTTCATTTAACAAACCACACAAAACTCGCAGCTTTTCACGACAAAGAAGACATATATTTTACGGCAACATCAAAGATTTTTTTTCGGCAACATCAAAGGCAAATGAAGAGATCCACTTTGCCTGTTACAAACAGACACAGTCTCTGTATTATTATAGAGACTAGTCGATAAGGCCCGTGGAGAAATCCACTTAGGCAATAAAAACAATGGAAAAATAGGTTGTTTTAGATGTTTTGTCGTCGTCAGTAGTGCATATAGAAAAAAATTTGCCGAAAATTAGTTCATTCGTTGCCTCTATTATGTAGAGCATAAAACGCTGATCAAGAAAATGTATATGATCATGTGCTTTTGATGAGCGGTTAATGAGATATAAGGGTTTTAAAATTTTGCTGACCTCAGCAATGGCCCGTCAAAACCAAAAATATTTTTTTTAGAAATTTGTATACCCGTTGCCCTCATCGTGTAGATCTTGAAACGCTGATCAAGAAAATGTATAGGATCATGTACTTTGGACAAACGGTTACAGAGAAGGTTTGAAGGTTTTTTGATGACGTCATTAACCCGTCCATTCCGAAACGGATTTGGTGACCAAGGTTTGGGAAACTTACCCAAATTGGTCCTAGGTGGTCCCTAGTTACCCACGCGGTGAAAAATCATTGACGTCACCACCTCGTTTCCAAGTTATTTGGCCTCTAAGTTTTAGGTGCACTGTAATGGCTTCATTTATTTAATATAAGATATTGACGTTAAAGTAGTGTTATTGAAGTCGCGCCGTAACGTCAGAAAATTTAACATTTGAGACATGCATTTTTCGGTAACATCAAAGGAAAATGAACACATCCACTTTGCCTGTTACGGACAGACACAGTCTCTGTATTATTACAAGAGATATATCTCACAAACTGAACCTTTTTCTGTCCAAAGCAATGGGCCGTTACATGTAGCAGAATTTGCCATTAGATATAACAACTTATAGCAAGCTTTATTTTATTAATATAGCCCTGCTAAAAATATATTAGGAACAATAAGAATAGTATTTGTCAAGAAAGTTAAGAACATTAAGGCTGAAACGGAATAACACAATTCTTATAAAATACACGGTGTATATCCTAGATAAGAATTTTATAAACTATAAGAAGTAATTGACGTGGGTTATGTCGTTATAATAAACCTTAATGTAAACAAAGTTAAATCAATGTTTACATCTGTTCGGTTACCGTTTAAAATATTATTCGATTCTTAAATTCGAAAACACTGCATTGTTATCATGCACGGCACGTTTGCGCATTGGGAGGGTTGCTGTATGCAATAGACTAAATAGCTAATTTGGTATGATGCATTACAAACTGTACGTTGTGGAAATTTTGCAATAACCTTTTTTTTCTTATGTCTGGTATACTATTTTCCCTGGTGTACTTCTGGCATGGCAAAGAAAGTATATAGTTTTAGCAGATTTAGTATTTTACATAACCGTTGGTAGAGAAATGAATTTAGTTGAATAACGATATTTAATAAATAAGAGGTGAAATATGTTTTGTCTTGCGCCTGAACATATTATTTTTTGTAAGAATATACTAAGGATTGTATTTTTACATTCTTACATTTTTTGTAAGAATATATATACTTTAAACAATGGGTCAGAAGTTCCGAATATTCTAAGTATATGTCTAACCTTGATTGTTTGTTCTAAATATAAAAAATTGCCAATAGCAAGCTTTATTTTATTAAGGCATTATATATTTTTAGGCCACGAGGATAGTATTTGTCAAGAAAGTTAAGAACTTTTTTTTGTAAGAATATACTCTAAACAATATGTCAGAATATCCTAAGAATATGTCTAAGCTTGATTTGTTTGTTTTAATATAAAAATTTGTATGATGCACAAATTTAATTAGAAATTTAACTTTTTATTGCGTACTAGTCGATAAGGCCCGTGGAGAAATCCACTTAGGCAATAAAAACAATGGAAAAATAGGTTGTTTTAGATGTTTTGTCGTCGTCAGTAGTGCATATAGAAAAAAATTTGCCGAAAATTAGTTCATTCGTTGCCTCTATTATGTAGAGCATAAAACGCTGATCAAGAAAATGTATATGATCATGTGCTTTTGATGAGCGGTTAATGAGATATAAGGGTTTTAAAATTTTGCTGACGTCAGCAATGGCCCGTCAAAACCAAAAATATTTTTTTTAGAAATTTGTATACCCGTTGCCCTCATCGTATAGATCTTGAAACGCTGATCAAGAAAATGTATAGGATCATGTACTTTGGACAAACGGTTACAGAGAAGGTTTGAAGGTTTTTTGATGACGTCATTAACCCGTCCATTCCGAAACGGATTTGGTGACCAAGGTTTGGGAAACTTACCCAAATTGGTCCTAGGTGGTCCCTAGTTACCCACGCGGTGAAAAATCATTGACGTCACCACCTCGTTTCCAAGTTATTTGGCCTCTAAGTTTTAGGTGCACTGTAATGGCTTCATTTATTTAATATAAGATATTGACGTTAAAGTAGTGTTATTGAAGTCGCGCCGTAACGTCAGAAAATTTAACATTTGAGACATGCATTTTTCGGTAACATCAAAGGAAAATGAACACATCCACTTTGCCTGTTACGGACAGACACAGTCTCTGTATTATTACATTACTAGTCGATAAGGCCCGTGGAGAAATCCACTTAGGCAGAAGGACAATGGAAAAATAGGTTGTTTTAGATGTTTAGCTGACGTCAGCAGTGCAGTTCCATAAAAAAATTGTAAAATTTAGTTTATTCTTTGATTGTAATGTGTAGAGGTGGAAACGCTGATCAAAATAATGTATAGGATCATATGTTTTCGAAGAACGCCTAAGGAGATATAAGGGTTTAAAAATTGTGCTGACGTCAGCAAAGGCCCATAAAAAAACACAAATATTTTTTTTAGAAATTTATATACCTGTTGCCTTCCTCGTATAGATCTTGAAACGCTGATCAAGAAAATGTATAGGATCGCGTACTTTTGACAAACGGTTGCAGAGATATTAGGGCTTAAAGTTTTTTTGATGACGTCATCAATCCGTCCATTCCGAAACGGATTTGGGGACCCAGGTTTGGGAAACTTACCCAAATTGGACCCAGGTGGTCCCTAGTTACCCACACGGTGAAAAATCATTGACGTCACCACCTCGTTTCCAAGTTATTTGGCCTCAAAGTTTTAAGTGCACTGTAATGGCTTCATTAATTTAATATACTTTCCTTTGACGTTAATATTAGTTTAACTAAGGTTTAACGTTAAAGTTTGGTAAATTACAGAACAATTTTATGGGCGATGTTTTACAGACTTTCTCAAAGAAAATAGTGAAGAATATAATCCTCTTTGCAAAAGTCACAGACAGACAGACGGAACTGGCGTATTATTATATAGATTATATGTTCTATCAGTATTTGTGTAACTAAACTTATTACATCGGTTACATGCAATATGACGAAACTATTTTTATTTAAAATGTAGTAATTCTGGTACCTTAAGTGTAGTGATTTTTGTTGTTCTAGATGTTCTGATTAAAATGTTTTTGTTTATGACAATTTGAAAAGTTTCAACTTTTTTGAGGGAGTACGACACCAAAAAAATTGTGTTTTTCTTTTATATAATTCTTATTTGACAGAGGTTTTTGACATTATGAGGAAACTTTACGTAGCTTTTTCACATTTTTTGATTTTGTTGCAGTATTTACATGGGTTGTTGATTATTTATTTTATTTATTTATTTTTTTGGGAAAGGCAGCGGAAGGATTCACATTTTTTACCCTAAATGTAAAAAATGTACATGAAAGGCTAGGAGGGTAACTTTTCATTTATATATATACATAATGTATATAATATATACAAACTGTTGTGTGTTTTTTGAAATGTTATGTGTTAGGATCATGCAATATACCGAAAGAATTAATTTTGTAGAATTTTACTTTACACCTTGCAAGCCATTCCAGTTTTTATATTAAAATGAGAAATTCAACTGACATTATGTATACAAAATGTAAAATTCCCACAAAATCCATCAAACGTTATTAACCCTGAAAATTTTAAACATTTTCCTGATTCTTTTTTTGACATGCGAAGTTCTTTTCCTGCAAAGATTTCTAAAAATAAAGTACAGAAATACTTATTTTTAAAATGTAAATTTAATTTCTTCCAATTTATGGTTTTGACATATTCATGTAAGAGTTTGTGGGCAAAGACATAAATCAGCATGCTAAAAGAACTGACGTTTGTTGACGTAGAATTACTAAACACAACCGTTTTTTACATTTAGTGTAAACTTTTGTGCATATATGGCCATATTCAATATATATATACACCAAAAGAGTTAGCTACTTTGTTGATTTTGGTTTTATACTCTTTGTAAGCTATTGTTTTCTTCTTTTTGACATTTTGGATTAACTTATTGTTGCAGAAGGCATATACAATATGCATATAAAAAAATTGGAATTTTGCAAATTTCTGTTTTACCACTCAATTTTCACATTTTATATAAATTCTTTGGGACAGGATGGTATGAAATAGACCAAAATACCTGATCTTAGTTGTTTTTAATTTACAGGTTGTGCCTTGTGAAACTTTAAGGTGGACATTTTGTGTAAGACAATGGCATGACATATACTGATAGAACTGATTTTTGTTGTTTTAGATGTTATAACTGAAACTTTCTTTTATTTATGTTATTTTGTGAGGAAGGACCATACACAGAAGAATTAGATTTTACACATTGCAAGCTGCGTTTTCTATATTTTGTATAAATTCTTACTGGTGAGGACTCTGTACAACATAACGAAATGATTGATCCTTCTCTATTTAAATTTGATGTGTTCCAAATCGCAGTTTTTTTAAAAAAAATTGGTGAAATTTACCTGGGTTTTTTACATTTGTGGTTAAAATTTCTCAGCAGAGAATAGTATGGTTGCCGTTTATATTGTTTGTGTTGCAAACTGCTGTTTTTTAAATTCTGTGTAAACTTTTGTGGAAAGAGAGCACATGCAAAATACTGAAAGAACAAATTTTTGTACAATTAGACTGTGAGCTGTTGTGTAAGTTGATTTTTTTTATATTTTGTGTTATAAACTTTTTTTAAACTTTAAACTAACTGTAAGTAATGTCAGTTTTGCTGGAAGAAAAGTCCATGGTTTCACGTTTTTGTTTTTATTAAGAACTTCACAAAATATTGCAGGAATAAATATTTGGTGATGATAAAAAATTACTGAATGTTCAGACTGAAACTGTTTAACTGTTGTGAGGGAGGACCGTATGCAAGTATATATACTAAAAAAATAATTTGATATTCTACACTTTCCAAGTTGTATTTTTGTATGCACTGAAATGACTGCTTTTTTTGAGTTGAATTTGATGGGTTTCATATCCTTTTTGTGGAAGATTTTATGGGTGAAGACAATATAGAACATGCCAATTGAACTGATTTTTGTTCATATTTTGATTTGCTCCTCAGAAACCTTTGTGTTCTACATTTATTGTAAACTTTTCAATGTTTTCAAAATAATAATTTTTGTTGATTTGAAATTTACTCCTTGCTCATTGCTTTTTCGACATTTCAGTTTAAAATGTTTGGTAAAGTCAGTATGGATCATTAGACAAAAAAATTGTTTTTTTAACCAATTAATTTTTACATTTTGTGCATATTTTTGCGGGAGAGGATGGTATGCAACCGAATAAATGATTTTTCAAAGTTTAACATTTTGTTCTTTAGTGTTTTGTGTTTGTTTAAGTTTTGCTTTTTGATATTGTTCAGGTTGTATTGTTGTAGTATAAGCATTTAGGGAAAAGACAATGTTTAAAATGCGTAAACAACTTATTTTCATAGATCTGTGCTTACTGTTGCAGCCTTTCTTTTCGACACTTCGGATTAAAATATTGAAAGTTTTCAACATAATCACATAATAAGATGTATACATATTTGAGATGTGTTATTTCTGACATTATTATTATTGTTGTCGTAACTGTCTGGGTTGTGACTGTCAATGTTGTCACTTTCTACCAACTAGATTTTACACCTTGCACGACGTTTTTTTTTTTATATTTTGTCTGAAGTTTTGTTGGGAGGATTTCATGCGATTTGACTTTTGATATTTTGTGTTAGATTTTAAGAACGTTTTTGTTAAATTATGACTTACTTTCTTTTTATGCATTTTCAGATTATTTTTTTGGTAAAAGGCAGTATTCAATATACTGAAACATTTGCTGATGTCATCAAAATTCAAATGACAGAACTTTTCAATTGTTTTTCTGCCTAAGTGGATTTTTCCACGGGCCTGATCTACTAGTAGGTTTATATAAGCAGGTAGCTTATATTGTATATACTTTCTGTTTTTTTACATTTTAGGGAACCAGTCCCAAATTGTTCTATGATACAAAACATGTTGGCACAGTTTCATTGAAGTAATTTTGACCCAACAATTTACAATTTCAAGCGTCATTCAAACGTGATTTGCATGTAAAGATTTGTTGACAGAAGCGGTTAAAAAAAAAAGATGGGACAATGATGAAACAGAAGAGCTTACTGATTTGCTTGATTACCACTTTTTGTTGGATGCGTTTGAAATACCGTAATGCTTTGAATAAACGGCTGGGGCGTTTATTAAATTTTTTGACATTTTTGGAGGGCGTCTATTCGAGAGGGGCGTTTAAAAGAGGGGGTGTTTATTAAATTTTTTACACTTTGTCTCTTATGCAGTTTTTAAGGATACCTATAATATATATCTTCACATCAGAAAATAAAAGATATTCACATGTTTTAGAGAATGAACTTCAAAAGCGAAATTTCTAACCTTTTTTAAGATTTAGGAAAAAGGGTGTTTATAGAAAGTTTCCTTATTTTACCGATGTATCAATATGAGAGATTGTGTTTAGTTGTATTTATGAAATTTCTATATTATAATAGAATCATTAAAATTGTCTTTTAATTAAAAGAGCAAAACAACAATAGTTATTGATGTTTTCATATACTTTTACTATCGCCTCAAATAAACGCTCCCTTATGAGGCGTCTATTCGAAGGGGGCGTTTATGTAAAAAATGACTGAAAAGGGGGGCGTCTATTCGAGGGGGCGTTTAATAGAAGGGGGCATTTATTTGAAGCATTATGGTAAGAATATATTCGTTAAATACAGATATATGATTTGAAATAAAAAATACTTGTAATAGCCTAATTTGTAAAGTATTTTTATATAATTCAGATTAACTTTCGTGGTGAAAAATCTCACGATTAGGGAATGGTCTAGGCTGAAATGTCTAAAAATGTGTAAATTGTTAGCTTTTTCGTTTAACATATATATATAACTGTACAAAATTTTTTCATTTGCAATGAGTTGTCGATAAGGCCCGTGGAAAAATCCACTTAGGCAAAAGGCCAATGAAAAATAGGTTGCTTTAGATGTTTTGCTGACGTCAGTAGTGCATATAAAAAAAAAATGTTCTTAAAATCTTACATCAAATGTCAAATCGCATTAAATCCTCCACACAAATCTTACACAAAATAAAAAAGAACAGCTTCCAAGGTGTAAAATATAGTTGATAAAAAGTTACAACAACGACACTCACAACATCGACACTCACAACACCAATACTCACAAAACCGACAGTAAGAACACCAACAGTTACAACACCGACAGTCACAACACGGATAATAACAATCTCAGAAATAACGCATCTCAAATATGTACATCTTATAAGTGATTATGTTGAAAACCCTCAGTTTTTTATTCTGAAATGTCAAAAAGGAGGCCTGCAAGAGTTAGCACAAATCAACAAATATAAGTTATTTTACACATTTTAAATATTGTCTTTCCCTTAAAAGCTTATACAAAAATATGAAAAAGCCATAGTTTCGAAAACATCAAATTTAAATCTACAAAAATCAGTCATTTCGGTTGGATACCATCCTCTCCCACAAAAATTTACACAAAATGTAAAAATCAACCAGTTAAGAACACAAAAATTTTCCTTTTTAGTTCTGTACTGCCCTTTACCAACAATTTTAAACCTAAATGTCAAAAAATCAATGAGCAAAGAATAAACTTGAATCAACAAAGATCATTATTTTGGAAACATTGTATACGGTTCGTAAACAAAAGTTTACACAAAATGTAAAACAGATCGGTTTTTGAGAAACACATCTAAATCAACAAAAATAAGTTCATTCAGCATGTCTTATATTACCATTACCCATTAATCTTCTACAAAAAGGTTATGAAACACATCAAAATTTAAAAAATCAGTGATTTCAGTGCATACAGTCCTCGCGTTTAGATTACAAAATATAAAAAACAAAAACAGTTTCAGTCAGAACATTAAGTATATAATTTTTTTATCATCAGCAAATATTTATCCCTACAAAATTTTGTAAAATTCTCAAGAAAAACAAAAACGTGAAACCATGGAATTTTCTTCCAGCAAAAATTACATCACATACAGTTAGTTCTCCCAAACAATAGTTTATAATACGTAATATAAAGACAAAGTTGTTTATATAGTCTGAAGATGTACTTAGTGTACGAAAAGCTTAACAAATAAATGCTTTTTAACTTTCAAACTCGCTTTATTTTTTCTTAATTAGTAAACGATTAATTACTAAACGATGGCTGTTATTTTTACCGATAAAGACATCAGCTTTACAACAGCTTACAGTGAAGTCTGATTGTACAAAGATTTGTTCTTTCAGTATATATATTGCATGTGGTCTATTTCCAAAAAGATTACACAAAATTTCAAAAACAGCATTTTGAAACACGAACAATATGAACTGACAAATGTTTTTAACCCATGTATAAACCCACGTATATAAATTTCCAATCAAATGTCAAAAACCCCTGTAAAAAAACCTGGCATTTTACATGTAGGCTGACAAAAGTTTAACAGGATGAGGAAACAAAACGATAAAAAATAACTTAACACACACACTTTAAATTCTATAAAATTTGTTCCACTTGTCATATTGTGGTCCCCTTGTAAAGTTTACAGGAAATGTGAAAAAATTATTCTATATGGGCATAAAAATGTGTCACAGTATCCTTAAAGTTTAAGAAAGATTTTGTAGCTAGCTTGTTACATCATAATTCGTGTTTAAAAAAGAAGAGAAGTTTGACTACTATAAGGTAGCTATAAATACCTAAAAACAGAGGAATAACAACAACATACCGAAAATACTTTTAAAATTAAAAATACTTTTTAAAAGTTGTTGTGGCTTGTTAATTTAAGCTTAAAATGTCAAGTGAAATTTAAGTTACAGTCACATTCTTAGCAAAGACCACTAAGATAACTACGGTAGCTAGCTTACATGTAAAAAGCAACATAAAACTGAAGCTAACATAAGCTAGCTACAGCAGCTAATAGCTGGTCAGTTGAATATAACTTGGAGACTTAGCTAGGTATAAAGAACATGGCTACATATTTATAAATTCCGAGCTAGCTAGCTTAGGTTGTTGTTGGTGTGGTTGGCTTTATGATGCTAACTAACAAACATGTCTCGCATCAATAATATCATCAAAACTAAAAAAAACATAAACAAACCTTTGAAACTTTGTTATACTTCATTTACATACCATGCCCTTTTTCAAATGTTTTTGTAGATTTATTTTGAAGGCAAGAGGAAGACAAATGCTTAAAAAGAACAGCCATCTTTTTTGCAAACACAATTTCCGTTACTTTGTGCTATAACTTCATTTAACAAACCACAAAAAACTCGCAGCTTTTCACGACAAAGAAGACATATATTTTACGGCAACATCAAAGATTTTTTTCGGCAACATCAAAGGAAAATGAGCACATCCACTTTGCCTGTTACGGACAGACACAGTCTCTGTATTATTATAAGAGATTCTCGATTTCAGATCGCTTTTCATTAAATATCATGTTTTATTGGCTTTATATTGCTACGTAAAATTATTTCCACTGTTAAACCCTACCGTGGCCGACAAGTGCATAAAAAAAATCTTTGTTGCGTAAATTTTAAAAATGCGTAAAAATAATGTTATATGCGTAAAAAAAATGTTATATACGTAAAAAAAATCTTACATGCGTAAAAAAAATGTTATATACGTAAAAAAAATCTTACATGCGTAAAAAAAATGTTATATACGTAAAAATAATCTCATTCCGTAAAAAAAAATCTTATATCCAGTTTTCGTCTGCCGTGACCTTGTTATTAAAATAAATAAATAAAATGACCCGCCATATTTGCTTATAATGTGCGGGAAAACTTTGATGAAGTTCTTTCCCTCTCTTCTCTGTTGACGTCAATATGTTTTGCAGATTTTGTGGTAAAGAGATTACTGGGAAGTATTGTGGAGAGTGTGGAAAGGACAGTAGTGTGAATAAAGAGGATGATTCTGGAAAGGTTAAGACTTTTAATGATTTTTTAAAAGAACGAAGTAAGTCAAGAACGACAACGCTTCCCCAAAAACGAAAAATTGACATACGTGAAGTGAAAGAAAGCACGATATTTGCTTCTATACTACGTAGGGACGAAGGCGATAATTTAAAACAAGAAAAAGGCAGTAGACTACCAATTAAGGTAAACACTGATTGGGGACCGTACCCATTGAAACAAGCTGTTTTTGAAAAGTTCCAGCGTTATCACAGGAATTTCCATCATAACAAGATTAGTGACTTCAAACTGGTATACAAGAGTGGCGAAGTTATAAAATATATACCAGGAACTAAAACTGAGTTTAGTGTTAAAAAATACAAAGAAGACTTAGGTGTTGGTTACCACTCTATTGTTGTCTATTTGATGGAATATATGGTTTCAACAGACTCAAAGGATAATATAGAAGACTGTGATGATAATGACTTGCCAAATATGTTAGATATTTATAATGAAAGGTACGTAATACGATTTTATGTTTTCAGTTTGGCTGTGTCCACTGATCCTGTCACTTTCAGTGCTGTTTGATAACAGGCACGTTAATAACATAATTTTGTATCTTTCTGAAAATCTGAGGTTTCTATAATTTACTGCATAAGTAGTTTTTTATTGAGACCTATTAAGACCTCCTATTATCACAACTGCTGTGTTTTATGATTTCAGTTCTGCTATATCTTCTGATCCTGTCATTTCCAGTGCAAGTGTGCTGTATGATCATAGGTATGGTAATAACATTTTGTATCTCTCTGAATACCAGATGTTCTTTATTTAACCATGTGCTGACCTTTTTGTCGTAGTGCATTTTATTTTTTATTTTTAATTGGTCCACATTTTGCTTACTTCTAGTTATGTTGATTCCCGTATTTGTCAAGTGTGCTTTTGTACATCAAAATTAAATGGAAAATGTTTAATTTGTTCCCAAAACAAGGAATATCAGGCTTCACTTGCCATCGACTCATCTTCACTTCGCAGTACAGGGTCATCAACTGTTACTAGCAATACTGTTGCCCATGATGCATTCTCCCATGATGAACCTCAATTGTCTTGAATTGGCTACAGAACTATGTGGCATAAATTGAGCCACGAAAAAGGAATCAATGCGCCGCGTGATTTAGTCATGAAAACTATGAGAGATCTTGATCCGCAAGGCTCATCCGCGCGGAAAGCAAAGAGGTTGAAAAGAAGGCACTATAAATCAAATGGGCCCAATTATTTATGGCACGTTGATGGGTATGATAAGTTGAAGCCGTTTGGATTTCCTATACATGGCTGCATCGATGGTTTCAGCCGGAAAATTTTATGGCTTCGTGTACTTAAATCAAATAACGACCCAGTTTCAATAGCTACGGTATATTTAGAAAAAATAGAACAGTTGGGTTTTTTTCCTAAATGTGTACGAACAGATTGTGGAACAGAGAATGGTATATTAGCTGCCTCTCAATGTTACTTTTCACGTGATCATGATACTAGTGTGCCGCACATGTACGGATCATCTCACCACAATCAAAGAATCGAAGCTTGGTGGTCGCAATTGCGACGGCTTAAGACTAATTTCATGATTGACATGTTCAAAGACTTAGTCAATTCAGGTCTTTACAATTGCGATGATGAGTTACAGAAAGCGTGTTGTCAATTCTGTTTCGGACCGCTTATTCAAGCCGAGCTAGAAAGCTGCAAGGAGCAATGGAACTGCCATTACATTCGGAAATCAGAGTCTAGTGAAGTATACGGGAGGCCTGATCATTTATATTTATTTCCGAAAGAGAATTTCACCGATCACGGTATCACAGTTGCGGAAGACGATGTAGCCGTAATCAAAGATTACTTGACAGAATACGGTGTAGAAAACAAAAATGAACAGGGAAGCGTTTATTTTGAATACTTCTATTACCTTTTTTCTAAATTGAACTTACCAGAGTGTACCGACTTCAACATCGCGAAAACTAACTTCTTGCGCATGTTGGAAGTTTTTTAAATAGAAGAGATAATATGTCTTATCAATAAATGTGTATTTTTATTCCTTTCAAAAAGTGACACTATTCACGCGTCCTCGCGCTTCTTTTTGTCAGCAGCCGGCAACCGCATTTAAGGGTAAAAATGTGCTGGTAATTTGCCTGTCGCTTAGTCGTGCACTCTTCATTTGTCTCCATTGAACGTTTGTAAACGCACGTCTTCTTTGTTTCGGAACCAAGCCATAGACCACTGCACCGAGTTCTTATTGGTCTATCAACTTTCGTCAATGTTTCTGTACACGTTTAAAAAAAATTAAAACAAGGAGCATGTGTATCAGCGTCTTTTCGCTTGAAAAGTTTTGAATTCTTGTCTTTGTGCGGGTCTTGATTCATTATTAAAAAATAGTCAAGTCCTGGGGACGAGGTTGCAGTACGTCCCGCCGCTTCAGACGTAGCCACTCGCAATTTTGAGAAGTGGTTGCCAAGCATTATTTTTACGCATTTAACATTATTTTTATGCATATAACATTATTTTTACACATTTAACATTATTTTTACGCATTTAACATTATTTTTACACATTTAACATTATTTTTACGCATATAACATTATTTTTACACATTTAACATTATTTTTACGCATTTAACATTATTTTTACGCATTTAACATTATTTTTATGCATTTAACATTATTTTTATGCATATAACATTATTTTTACGTATTTTTAAAATTTACGCAACAAAGATTTTTTTTATGCACTTATCGGCCACGGTAAAACCCGGCCCCTATTCTATATTAACTGATTGTAATGATATGATTAATGAAAGAATGATAAAAGTCTGCCTTCTTCACTGTTTAAAAGTTTTTTTCGCGTAGAATTACAGGCGTTTAACACTGCGCATGTATAAAAGGCAGTTAATCAGTTTCAGATTGCATGCTATATCTATATTATAATACTCGTATACGTATATCTGTCTGTCACGCAAAATGGTAACCGCAGTAGCGAGACACGAAATGCGGTAAATAAAGGACGGCGAACCCGTGGGTTTATCCACGGGTCACCGACTAGTTGTTTGTATATTGCAATAGAAGAATGATAAAATTCTGCAAAAAAAAGTGATTTTGCGGGTGCTGGGTGGTTCTGAAAAAGCCGTCTACTCCATTATTTCTACTTAATTCTAAATAGCATTTTGTGTTGTTGGAATTTTGCGATTTTCCATTTCGGCAAACCGAGTTCACTAACCGGGATGGTTTATAGCTTTTGTTTATACGCAACAAAACTATTTTGTTTAGGCGGGTTGAATTTAAAACCAATTCTGTAAGATTTCTTACAGAATTGGTTTCGTTTGAGAAGAAAAAACGAGTAAAGTGTATGTTTTGAAATATTAGGACCATCTTCCAGGTAAAATATAGTAATAAAAAACAAATAAGTATTCATAGTGCTTTTCTCTTGACTTGGCTGTGTTGAATGCATGCATACAGTTTTAAGCAGAAATATTACTCATTAAGTTTTGTCCGATTTTCCCTGCTGAGCAATCTAAGTATACTCTTGATGCTGATTTAGTGCTTCTTTTCACCCTCTGTGATTAGCTGTAGGTTCACTTGCTTATCGCGTGTTGTGTTGTAGGTTTGCCGGCCTTTACGATCTTCTCACAATGCAGTGATGCTATGATACTCAACTTGAAGCACTCCTCATCCTCATTCTTAGGATTGATGATAGCCTTTTTGGTACTCATGTAGGCAGCTCTATGTATGAAGAGCCTCTCTGAGTTTATGAAAATGAACATACGCATGATCCTGTCTATAGCAACACCGCTCTGCGGTATAACAGGATGCTCTACATGCTTCACAGCTTAACCAACCTCTTTCATCCTGCTATTCTAGGAGGTCTCTGCGGTGCTTCTAATAAAAAAATACGATCAGCCTTGTGTAGCCTGTGGTATGCTGTCATGCAACGGCTCGTAATTCTCGAACGGTTCTTGTATTTATGTTTATTATAGATTTGATTACAACTTGTTTAAGGTTACGAAATTTTTCGAGTAGGGAATTTTCCATCCATATTCAACGCATGTCTGATTTCTTACGCATGTGCGGTACTACCTTTGGATGGTGCCCCTGCACACTTGTGAACATCAATACATGCGCCATGTTCACAACTATGCGTTACTACTCTCACATAGGTGGGGTAGCAACGTTTTGCGGTAGGGATTCGGCGATGTACACAAGTGTGCATGGAGGTGTGCCAAATGTAACCTACTCTTCTATCTTGAACAAGACTGAAGAGGTCCTTGGGATTCGCGAAATGGAAAAATTCATAGCAAAAAATTCCTATAAATTCCAAATTCTTGTTTTTATAGGAAATTGTCATTAGTAAGACGAAAAACTATTTCAAAGATAGCAGATTGAAATTCGCTAAATTAAACTGCGCATACCAACAATATCGCATGAGCCTTTTCATCTTTAACAAAAAGAATGTTATAATTTTTAACGAGAAAATAATTTTTTATATATAAATTTTAATTTGAATAAAACATATTTTCCACAAACATTTTTTAAACGCCTTTCTGCTTCATGTCCTAACCACCTCTCCCCCTTTCTCCTCTTGACTCTTTGATTTTAATTCATTCATCTTTTCTCCGGAAATCAATCACAACGCTCGATTCTGGAAATCGAACGTTTTAATTTTTTAAAGTAAAGTGGGGGTCAGATATAAATAAAACTTTAATACTACATTCGTTTCTTTCTTAATTTGTACATTATTATTTCATCTGATTTTGAATAATCTTGCGTTAAAACAGCAATATGTTTGCAGCCAGTATTGAAATATAAAGCTGGTCAATATTTCAAGTGTACCCCCTGATCCATAATTGAGTCACGCTGTTAAAAAGAAAACATTCTTTCATTGTGTAAAAATATGGCGTCTTAGATGTGAGTATTTTGTTGGCTTTTTATGTGAAAATTTTTGTTAATATTTTACAATACAAGAAAAATTGGAAGGGCCAGTAAAGAAATTCTGTATCTTCGAGTGATAAGGAATTGGTTTTTACATGTTTTAATTTGTCCGCAAAAACTACGAATACTCGTCATGATTTATGGCCGATAGCGCCCTGACTATAAGATTGCAAGGTCGGTGTAATGACTGAGGGCAATATTTTCGGTACAGCAAGGGGTAATCGGTTATTATTGTATTTGTTAACTGTCTAAAAATAAAAAAAATACGACTTTCCGTTTAGCGTTCTTATAATAATATAATTCACTAGCACTACTTTCGTTAACACTCGATGTCAAATTTGGAAACAGTCCTGTCTAAAAACACACATTCTATTCAGAATTCGAACGTCCCTGTAGAATAAAACTTTGTAAACTAAACATCACAATGTTCGACACCTATAAAGGCCGGCTCAAATGCATCCAACATTTTGGTTCGAGTGTTGGATGATGTTGAATGAAAATTTGTTCAAACTCAAAAGTTAAAAATTCATTTGAGTTGCTTCATCCAACACGTTTCATCCAACATGATATGTTCATTCATTTGACTTTTCACCATGGAGGACCTTGCAGATATCATGATTTTAAACGAGTTATTGGATTCCGATGATGAAAAAACGACCAGGGAAAAAACACGAAGGTGGCTGAAAAGAAGAAAAGAAAGAGGATATTTTACAAATATTATCCAAGAACTGACGATAGAAGACAGATAAGGACTTCGGGAAATAAATGTTCCGGATGGATATGGGTGATTTTGAATATGTATTGAGCAAAATTTTGAACTTATTTCGCCAAAGGAAAGAGTTGGTGCGACTAAACCGGTTTTAAGCAGACAAACGACTGGCCTCACCCTCCGCTAAAATACGTTCGAAAATGTGTTCGAAAATTCAAAAATTACGTAATATACTTAGGAAATCGTAAAATTTTGGATGAAATTTGACTCAAATGCATCCAACATGAAAATTCATGAAAATTGTGTTGGATGAAGCTGAAAATGTTGGATGAAAAGTTTGACCGAGATCAAACTTCTTCCAACATCATCCAACATGATTTTTTTCTTCTTTTTTCTTTTTGAGAAATTTTGATTCAACTCAAATGCATCCAACATTTCATCCAACATCAAAAATTTACGATGTTGGATGATATGTTGGATGCATTTGAGCCGGCCTTAAAAGACCATTGTTCACATTAAGGCGGGGGCAAACCAGTCCAACATTTCATCCATCATGCAATTTTTGTGATGTTGGATGAAATGTTGGACTGGTTTGAGTCACTTCAAAATTTTCAAAAAATTTGAACTTTTCAAAAAATCGCCGTCAAACAATTCATCCAACATTTTCGGCAAGATCAAAGGAATTCTCTATCTGAGTTGCGTGAATTCTCATGTTGGATTGGTTTGGTGGTACTTTTCATCCAACATATAAAAAAACATTTCATCCAACATGGGAAAAAAATGTTGGATGAAATGTTGGACTGGTTTCCCCCCGCCTTTAATGTGTAAAGTTGAATGTGCATCTAAAATTTAGTTACAGCGAATATTGAAGTAAATTTTTAAACTAGCTACGCTAGCTAGCCAAGAATAACATGGGCTTTAACGAGTTTTATATTGACTAAAAAAGCTGAAAGAACGAGTCTGAAAATGAGAGGAGACGTATTTGCTATAATTTCGTCGTCCTGTATTTAGTATTTTTGATAAAACTGGATACCAGATCATAGTTTTTCATGGACAACGTAGCTAGTTAACTAGCCATGTTGAAAAAGCATCCAGACAGAATGTTGCTGAATTTGGTTATTTTAACTGTTAAACTTGACATTGTTGTTGTTTCTATCCTATGAAAATGTTTTTTATCGATAAATGTATTGTATGAGTTTTTCGTGCAAGTTTACATTATAAGCTACAATTTTTCTTGACGACGGGCAATTCCGCTCCATATCGGCCCGTCGTTAAATCAGAATGCCTAAAAACCGATTAACAATAAACGGATTCTGACCGGTTTTGATGTTGTACTGTGAAATACAAAGCCCGAGGTCAATAGTACAGGCCAAGCTTGCGAGGTCTGTGCCCTGACCGGGGGCTTTGTTTGTTAAGTGCTTTGTTAAGTGCTCTCCGTTGTTTCGTTTTCAATAAATTACGTTGTACGTTGTCCAGTCCTTAATTGGTCGTAATTTTGATGCCACGACGTAAGAATTTCAGTCTTATTGATATAAACAACAATTACATAACCATATTCTACATGCAAACTTGGATGATAGAATACGGAAGGAGATACAAGTTTTTTGATCAACAACTTTTCAATGACATCTGGGTTAAATCTAGTGACAGGATCAGTGAAGTAAATATACTTCTTTAAGGTGTTTATATGTGGAAGCTGTACGAATTTAATGTCTTTATGTGACAACTGCGCGTGTGCTTCTGATGATTTATGAAATATGCATAAACACCATCGCACAATAAGAGGGTGTCACCTCATGCCACAGGCGTAGTTTTTAGTGGCAAGTTCTTTCTGCTGTTGCCACAATAACCACTGAGGGCTGTTTTCTTTGAAATCACATGTTATATTCTTTGTCAAAATTGTTTTTACCAATGCTTCTTGAGATGCGTTTAACAAAACACCATCTTTCTCAATAGCTTTTTCAACTTCTAGCTTTAATTTTGCTTACTGGTTATGGTTAGTCGTCTTTTCTTTTGGACTTGCTTGTACTTATCTTCCAAATCATGACGAGAAAGATGCCTTTTGCCGATAGTTGATTTTTATCATTACTTAGTTTGCTTCTTTCTGACTACAGAGCAATGTCACAAATCTGTATTTCTTTTGGGTGTATTAGATGACAACTATTACTTCTGATTTGCATTGAAGTTATTTTTAGAAATACTTTCCATTGTATGAGTTTCAATTTTTGCTAATGGGGAGCCATCAGAAGAGCTAAATAGCTCGCGAAAGTCAAAGCGTCTATCCACCACACCTGAAAATTCTTTAATTCCATAACAAGAAGCAGCATAGAAGTTTCCATAATGACAGAACGTAGTGATCTTTTTCCTTATATAAAAGCGACCTTCCTTGGAAATCCTTAAAAAGTAATACTCATTTGCTCTTGTTTTAAAATCCTTCCATAAAAACATTAAAACTAGTGTAGTAAAATTAAAAATCAGATAATATAAAAATCATGTTTTGGCGAGACCAGTGTTAAAGCCACAATTGGCGTACCATAAAATAGCATTTGGTGTAGTTGATTAGTCGACGGTTGTGACTGAGCGGTATATAAATATATATACTTCGGACACTTTAGCGGATTGTATACAAATGTGCCAGAGTGTGCAGTGATTAAGGATTGTGCCAACTTGTCGTATTCGGGACGAAAAACCATGTTTAGAAATCTTTTTTTTAAGAATTGACAATTATTCGTAGATAAGATAATTATTCGTAGCCATTGTAAGTCCGACTGACCATAAAATTGCTAATGGTTGAGTGAGCAAGTTTGACAACATCATCAAAAGTAAACTACGTCTGTATTCGCGGTACACGGGTAATAATAATTAGTGTCAACAATGCCAATTGTCTTATGTTGGCCAAACAAGTCGGTACTTACTGCCACGCATAATAGAAAAGACAGTCAGGTGCGAATGCACTTAGTTGTTTGTCCGAGTAAGATCTGGATGGATAATGTGAAAATTATTTCAAATTTGATAAAATCTGCGATTTCCTTTTGAGGGTGTTTTACTCTGCATAGCAAAAGATGACAGCACAAATTGTGTGTTTTTATGTATCACTAGTCGATAAAGCCCGTGCAAAAATCCACTTACGCAGGAGAACAATGGAAAATATTAGGTGATCTGATCTGTACAAGATCATGTGCTTTTGACGAACGTATAAGGAGATATATAAGGGTTTCAAAAATTTGCTGACGTCAGCGAAAATCAGCGAAAGTAGAAAAAAAATTAGAAACAATTATACCCATTGAAAAAATAGTAATGTAAAAGTTACATTTGCAGTGAGTTCAACAAACCGAAATTTCCTATTTCGCTAGCAATTTGTTTGATAGCCAGGAAACAGCTAAGTGTAGCATTTTGAATTTTACGATCAATACATTAGTTACGCATCAGAGGAAACATTAATTATGCAAAATATGTAAACAAATATGTAAATAAATGGGTCAGCTTTTTTATAAAAAAACGCGTAAAAACATAAAACTTAGGATTTGAAGCTTTAATGGCTTTTTTCAGAGAATGGGATTTTGCTTAATAATTTGAATTGTGCTGTATAAAAAAGAACACGTAGCTCTAGCTACATAAAAACTGAACGTCTAAAAATATCAAAGTTCTTACTTTTTTAAAAATCCAATTCACTACAAAATCTTGCTTTTATTTTCTACGTCTAACTTTACTTTACTTCTTCTAGCTCCGCTCTTCACTTCCGAATTAACTTCTCGTGGCTTCTAACTTCACTTTTCTTTTTCTACTTCTAATTCTTCACTTGAACTTTTCTTTCTTTTTCAAATATACTTTGTTAAACCACTTTACCTTTTCACTTTTTGCAGGTTGCAATCTTCTCCTTTTAATTTTTTTTGGTGTGTCGAGGGTAATCCTCTTTCGAAGTCAGTCATAAAAATTATTTCAATAAATCAAGTTGCGTCATTTTTATCACGTGATGTAAACAAAGTAAACCCGCGGTTTCTAGCAAAACGGACATAATTTTTTGGCGTCTTCAAAAAAAAATAAACACATCCACTATGCCTATCACAGACAGACAAACACACTCTTCGTATTATTATAGATATAAAAGACAGAACGAAGCTTATGATTTTTTGCCACTAAACATTTTTTTGGACATATCAAGTCAGTATCTTTTTATGTTAGTTAGTTCTGAAATTGATAAACATTTAACCCTGTTCAATTTGGCATCTGAGTTATTGGTCAATTTGGTTAGGAGCTGACCATAAAACGCCAATCCAAAACTACTGCCTTCTTTATATCAATTTTTTAGCAGAATAATACACATCTCAAACGAACAAAGATGGCAACCTCATTTTTATGCTTGGTCACGTGATTAATGCCTGAAATCA
Organism: Hydractinia echinata; assembly: GCA_030067915.1. Taxonomy (NCBI): domain Eukaryota; kingdom Metazoa; phylum Cnidaria; class Hydrozoa; order Anthoathecata; family Hydractiniidae; genus Hydractinia; species Hydractinia echinata. Next base: position 999,335 of record JASGCC010000068.1, read on the forward strand.
TCAATAATGGCGATATATTGATCTTAGCAATGACCCTTTCCGCGGAAAGCTTTAAGGGTCCGAAGTGTGTCAAAATAAGTCTATGGACAATGAATTAAAGATTTTTATATTTTTAACTTGTATTAAAGATTTTTTAAGTGAAATGGGGTGCCAAAATGAGCATAATTCCATTTAAACGTTTTCCAGTTCTTTTGCATCAAAATAAAAAAATTAAAAATCTTTTGCAGGATATCTAAGCCTACACAGCCACAAACAACAAAATATGTAACTTGAAACTGTTATAACATCGAAAAAATTTAAAGACAACGCAAAACTGCCAAAAAAGTATATGGACATACTTTACGACCTAATTGCGTGGTATTGGGTGCTTGGGCGTTAAACACAATTGCATTCATTTTAACGAAGAATAAGGAAATAACAGCTTTTTTAATTTTGTAGCCCTGCGTCGCACAGCGTTATTTCGTCATTGCCTGGATAGGCAATTATATTTATTTTGTCATTAAGGCCATACAGATAAACTACGCTTCTGCAAGTTTGAAATGAGTTCTGTCACGCAATCATTAGTTACAGACCAAAAACCCCAGTGTACGGCAATTTTGCTAGAAAAAATGCAAGTTGCTTAAAAAACGAGTTAAATGAGAAAAGAAAAGAATAGTTCCAATGTTAAAGATAACGAATGTTTTACTTCCCGAGAGGTGGAGTTGACAGGTGTCCAAAAATAATTATGTCGACGTTTTATTTGCCTTAATGTCAGTTAAATGTACATAAACGTCAGTTTTGCTGCTTAATGTCTGACTTATGTCCGTCTCTAAAATATTGACCATAACTAATGTGAACTCCGGAAAATGTAATGAAACGAGGACTACTCAAGACACCATCTCAAATTAACAATGTCGAGATTCTGGCTACTTGATCCTAGAATCAAACCAGAATCTGGAATATTTGTTTCCCAGGTGAAGAAATTGTTTTGTGACGGCTACCATAATAATTATGATAAGGGAATTGGTATAGACATTAACCTTCAGATAATTCTATACATGCATATTGATTTTAGTTGAGGGTTCCTTTCATATTCAACTGAGGGGGCAGGTGCTACGAACAATGACACGCAAACTCACAATTGGTTGCTATTAAAAACTTAAACATGAAGTCCTTTATAATTTCACCTGTGTACAACACAAATTTTTCGTCTTCTTACAGTAGTATTTCGAATCAAATTATAGCAACGGGCAGTGGGATCTGCAATAATATATTGTTTTAAAAGCTGGTTTTCAAACTTTTGTTTAATTAGCCCTAACAATAACTGATAACGTCGTCACATAAGCATTACCGTCGGTACTGCCCGTAGTAACACGATACCATATAAACAAATAAGTATGAAAGAATGTTTGTTTAACAGATATTTTATTATATTATCATATGAGAGGGCGTTAGTTGCAAAGTTAGTAGTTTATGAAAGAGAGTTTATAAAGCAGTTGATGGTCAACAGAATATATAACTTCATGTTTTTATATGTTATGTATATTGTATCGAAGCAAAGAACGAAGTGATGTGAAGAACTACATTAGTTTTATGCATTTTATGGGATGTTTGGTGTAAGGTACAGACATGTTTTTTTATCCAGGCGCAGTATAAAAACGTTTGCCTCTTTAAGGGGTTTTTAAATCTAATTAATAGACATTAAAAAATTGCTTTCAAACAAACAGCTATTCGTAATGCTGAATGCGATAAGCAGCCTAATAATAGATATGCTGAAAACGATGAAAAGCATGCTGTTGTATGCTAGAGACTGAAAATCACATTGTAAGAGTGGAATAAATTCAGAATAATACGCTGCTTAAGCCTAAATGCGCTATAACAACTTGATTTTTAGAGGATGAAATAAGTTTGCTATTTTATCATCCCATGACAAAAGTATACTTTACATATATGCAGAATATGTAATTATTATTTATATATATCTAAGATCTCAATTTACATATTATCATTTATGTATTTAACTCCGTGACAAACATAATGCCGCCAAATAAGGACTGGCATAGCACGATCTGAAGTATTAAAAATGAAACAACGGAGAGCATTTATAATTTATTGATGGAAAACTACTTGGACAATGGCGCGTCATACCAACGAACGCTGTTTATTGTCATAGGCACCAATGTCTCTCAGAAGACATTGGTGGCTATGGTTTTCTGCGTCAAGTGAAGAATTTATAAGTTAGAGTAAAGGTATCCTGATAACAAAGAAGTTAATTTAGCGGCTTTTACATTAATTTTCCACGGCTAAATATAATTGCATAATTTAGTTAGATAGCAAGATTTCATCTTCATATGTATATAAATGTTATTACATATACGTAAATGTGGTTGATCGCAGGAGAAACGATGAAAAGCTACTTAAAGGGAATACGAATCATAGAAACACACAGTTTTTTTGTTGACTTTTTTTGCTACTGCACCACAAAACACAACGGTACTAAAAAAGTCCGTGTATATTTTGAAAAATGTTATGCATGTGCAGTGAAGTATATAGCGTTATGTGTCTTAAAACATGTGTGTATTGTGGATGTATATATAACCTTGTATCTAAATCAGAAGGGGTATAAATGATGAAAATATGCAAGTAAATATGCGTGCTAATTATAAAGTACATGCCTTCCCGATTTATAATTACCTTCTTTTACTTATTTAGGTAATTTACCTACTAAAAGGTAATTAACTCATGGCTTTGTTGAAGAAAATGTCTGCATTGCTAGAATGCAAGATATGTTTGGACCAATTTGAATGCCCAAAACTTCTCAGTTGCGGGCATACGTACTGCAAGAACTGTTTAGATGAAATTTTAATTTTTAAAGAAGACGGAAGTGCAGAAATTCAATGTCCACTGAAATGCAAATCCAGTATGAAAATTGGTACAGAAGAGACAACATCTTGTCTATCAACAAATTACTCACTTTCAGATATTATAGACGAGACAGAAGCAGACAGAAAACTGTAAGTCCACGTTTTCTATCTTATCTCAAAACTAATTAACTAAAGGCCTATTCTGACGCATCAGTGTGTGCAAAGGTCGTTGAAATCGGTAAATCGATGAAAAAGTAAATTATGGAAAATTCTCATTACATAATGTAATACTCTTGGTCGAAGCAGAAAGTCCCACCTTCATACGTTTCATACGGAAACATATTTGTGCACGCAACCAAAGAATGAACAGTTATTAGCTTTACCTAATATTTACTAACATTTTGTTACAATTAGTTGTTCTTTCTGTTTACAATAACAATACACCTTTCCCGAATTTCATAAATTATAATTATTATGACGTCCTCCAAAATTTTATAATGGTTCTGTGCTCTTCAAATAAGGATATTCAGATAGAATATTAAATTAACCTGACAAAAATGAAGTTTTTAGAGCAATATAATAATCTGGTTGCATTTTATTTAGATTTAAAGAAAATAATTATTTTGAAAACGAGGTTATATAAAGGGTAACTTTCAGCTGGGAATTGAGGCACTTAACGAACAGAAATATTTACGAAATTAGGTAATTTGTTATACCTTTTGCTAAGGAACTTAGGGATAAGAATCATTTTTAGTATCGACCTCTTTAATTGAGTTTGGCATAATTAGGAAATTCAGGAAAGGCCTATTCTTTGCTAATTATTCAAATTGTCTTAGTTGTAGTCGCGAATTGTCAAAATTTAAGCAAGCGGAAGTAAGATCAGTGTTAAGCAATTCGTTTACAGTAGGTATTGTTAGGCAGTAGACCAAACAAGATTACATTCTTGCGTGCAAGAGGGTAATGTTGGAAGAGGATAAAAATGAATCCATTTACATCTTCATATCTTAGACTTTATATAGAAGTTTGACCTTGTATTTAGAACGTCAAGTCATCAGTCCACATTTTGTCAGCAGCAGTCAAACCAGTGCAAGAAAAAAGTTACTTTCTTTTGTACAACGTGTAAAATGAAGATTTGTGATCAGTGCCAAATAGTACATTCATGCAAGGCAAGATCATTTACTGCAATAATTTTCGATAAAAAATCGGAAGAAATCAAACCGCTGTGTAAGCAACATAACTCGCTTGCGAATAACGTTTGCATTAAATGTGAGAATACGTTTACATGTGTCTATTGTACAAACAGGCAACACAAAAACCATGAAAGAAAAACCATTGTTGACTTTGGCGGTGAAGCAAAGAACTTGTTCCAGTCATTTATACAGACATTTGAGGACACCAAAGTATTACTGGAAAACCTAAACCAGAAATATAGCGAAGCTTTGACCGGTTTTCAACATAACAGAGTAGAATTAGTTCGTGAATTAGAAGTGAGAAAAATGAAACGGGTCAAACAATACCTTAAATGTTTGAACACTGAACAGGAAAATATATTAAGACAATTGGACAAAAACTTTAAGGCCTTCAAAACCAATGTTATTGCAAAAGGTTACACAGATGATAAGAAAATCAAAGATCATTTAGAATACGTGAAAGAGTTTAAGGAAAAATCTTCCTTTGAACTAGTAGCTGAAAAAGTGGAAATTGAGGGAAATCTTCATGATTTGTCCACCCTTCCCACATCTGTTCCTAGTTTTAGCGCACATCTACATGATTTAAATGATCAAGATTTGGTAGTCAATCCTTTGGGCGAGATGGAACTTTCTATTGATGATGTTAACCCTGTTAAGGTGGATGCTAGCCATAATAAAGTATACGATTGTCGTATTACTGAAACTAAAACACATTATAATCAATTGGATTTAGAACGCACTTTAATGGATTTAATCGAAGGTCTAAAAGGTATGTATTTGTTTTAATATTATTAATCACATAAAGGCTTCGCATTGACTTTTTCACTCTCACCTCGAAAAACGCCGTGAACTGCCATTTGTTTTAGTCAGGGGTTCGAACGCGCACGGTTACGGGTCTAGTTTTGATAGAGAAAATTTTGCCTTTTTTGACTTTCTTATTATTATTATGATTCAGGTGTGGCATTTGAAACACATGCTTTATCTCTCTATCTATACTATTATTGGTACTACCGTTTAATTCTTTAAAAAATATAGCAATTTCTTCTCTACTTAACGTTTTCCACGCGAATCATACAGAGAAAGCCAATTCTTTAAATTTTTTACAGCGCATATAGAGCCAACAACTCATCGGGCAATATTATGTACTTTTAGTTAAAACACACTATTTTACATGACAGCAAAACAAGGAAAGAGAGAACACAAGACTTTGTTAGAAGTTAAAGTCAGGGTAAAAAAATCTCATATTAAATGGGAAAATTAAAAGTTATAATGTATTGTATTTACTTTTTAGTGATGTCAAGCTAGGAAGAAAAGTTAGAAAGGTGTATACATTTGAAGGTATCATATTCAAATATTATATTTCCTTGCAGCCTAGCTGAACATTTCCCCTCATTTGCAAATGGCAAATGTGATTTGGACGTCGTTCTCTGTTTGATGCTCTCTTCTACATTTTTGTGTAAAGCACATGCAAATAAAGTGGAAAAGAAATATATTCAATTGAGCTCATGTTACAGTTACAAGAACTTTGAAAACAAGTTAAATTGAGCCTTTGGTGACGTCAGCACATAACTACGTCACTAAGTATTAAAATCAGGCTTCCATTTTTGATAAGTATTATACCTGCCAAGCGACTATGAAAGTAATTCTCTGAAATGATTTCCCCCTTGAGCTGGGTTAGGTTAGAAAATTAAATTGTTAGGTAAGAATGCTGAAATCAAATTTTCAGAATTGTTCGCTGCTTGTAATGATAATTAGAAACTCATTATTAAGTGATAACTATTGTTAAGTGAGTGAAAAAATGATACTGCTGATTAAAGAAAGACACATCTGATAAAGGGGATAAGGGGGAGAATTATTTGAATGGGCATAACTATTCTTCAGCATGTGATTAAGCATTGAAATTGTGCGAATTTTCCTATTTGTATTGAGGCTTTCAATTTGCGGGGGTATTTCATTTTTCCCACGTGGATGACATTTCGCTGACGCCTGCATGTATGAGTGTTGTGCAATGTTGAATTGGTTATATAATTATTTATTACATGTATGTTGGTTACCTGATAGTTACTAAGGTGTTAGAGATATAATACAGACCAGATTGAAAGAAAATATCGATCTAGCGAGATGGCGTCAGTTGTGTTCCCAATTACGTTGTTATATATTGTTATTTTTTTTTTTCGAGTTGTCTTAAATTTAGTTTCGTTATTATAAAATTACATAGAATCATCCGTTTATTCGGCTTGATACCTTGAAAATTCAAACATACGTTATTATATATAATTTTGTTTTGGTCTACTTCCATAGCGAGAGACGGCCGCTTAAAATATATAATATATATATAATACTATTTCGGCTATCGGAATTCCCTTATTTCCGATAGTGTGTTGGTCAAAGACATGTCGATATCAGATATGTCAACATCCCGCCGCAATGATCTAGATCCACGCAGGCATAGCAATGTCGATCGGAGTAACGAAAAGCCAATTTTGGTTCTGACAAACGTCATAGCGATAGACGTTGCTATACCACGTTTATCTGCTATCAACTCAGCAAGACGTTGATAGAATCTTTTGCATTCTCTTCCTAACCCACCATGTGTAGAAAACACCAAAGGTGTAAAAGAGCCATTTTCAACCTGCAAAACCCTTTCGTTGTAAGACCTTTTCTTTTCTTGCTCATTCCTTTCATAGCAACGTTTGATTTCTGTGTTCCTGTAGCTCTGGGCGTTAAGGTCAAAGACCCTGACATCGCATAATACCCGTTGGCCAGGAATCCAGAAACCAAGCGCGCTTACATCTAATCGGGCTTCATTGGATGTGATCGCACTTTTCTGGTCAAAGCGGTCGTTTTGTAGTTGAGCAAGCATCGGTTCAATTCGTACGTCTTTACACACTTCTTTCAATAGCTGAGCAGTTATATCACGAACTTCATTATGACGTTGTGTGACAAACCCACCCTTTTTGCAGGATAACGCATGAGCGGGATCGAACTTTGAGCCACATACACATTCAATTGGTAACCCGGGTAATTCCCAGTTATATCGAATTCTCAATGCGGCGAAAAACTGCTCCTTTGTGAGGTAGTAACCACTTTCTTTTATTGGTAGAGTCGTCAACCAGTTTGACGCACCCGTTTCCTGATTTGCTTCGTTCTGCCTCTTAGCACTTTCATCCATTTGTGACAACAGTTCTTGTAGAATGTTTTGATGGCTTTTATTTTTCTCAGACTTTATTTGGCTTTTCGTTTTGCTGATCTCGTTCGCATTTTCATTTTGTCTGAGTAGAATATTCACGAGGTCCGTCGTCATTTTCCGAGAATTCTCGTATCCTGTATCACGTCGAACATCTTTAAAAACAACAAACCTCTAATATGTAAAATTGTGTTGCAAATTAAAATAAACCCCCGGCATTAAGTCAGAATAGAGAAAAAACACATGTTGCAAGAATAACGACGCTTCTTAGAAAGGTGACATCTTTAAAAGTGATGAACAAATTACGATTTATTCTCAATTAATATATTATCACATAATTTGTTTTTAGAACTTGTGGAAATTATTAAAAATGGTGATGTCAAGAAATTGCAATCCATTCTTATTAGCAATCCGGATATCATTAAGATGAGAGGTATTTTTGAAAGTACACTGTTGATGGAAGCTTCATATGACAACAAACCATCAATAGTACAATGTTTGCTTGATGCCGGTAGTGATGTGTATGCTGTGAATAACTTGCGTGATAATGCATATCATTGCAGTGCACATGTAGGTCATCTTGATGTTTTAAAAGTTTTAATTAATCATGATGTTACCAATATTAACAAAGTAAATAATTGCAATGACACACCATTGCATAATGCAGCTTATGGTGGTCACATTGAATGTGTTAAGTTGTTACTTCATTTTCTTCCGCAATTTTTAAGGTGGTATTACACATTTTTTGATACAAGAAAACTGCTGATGACATTGCGTGTAATGATACTATTAAACGTTTATTTAAATATCAAAGAAAATAAATATTTTGTTGGAAATTTTTTCGCCTGCCATATTCTTACTGTTTTTTTATTTTAGTGAATGTAATTTTGAATTTTGGAACATTTATTAACAAGTTAAACGTTATCGTAATTTAACAAAAATTTCAACAAAACTGGTTGTCAGTCCGTATAAAATTCATTGGTTGTTCCGAAACATATATTTCAATTTTAAGACTATCACTAGTCATGCATATCTCAGACATCGTTATTTCGTGCATCCTCAACACAAAGTCGCGATTCGGTTACCATTTTAAACAAAATACGGTTATTAATTTAGAGACTAGTCGGTGGCCGGTGAATAAATTCACGGGTTCGCCCGTCCTTTATATACCACATTTTATGTGTCTCGCTACTTGAGTTACTATTTTGCGCAGAGACAGACAGAATACGACTATTATTATAGACCGGTAGAACCGGCGTCAAATCATTGGGTTAAACCATTAGTTATCCAGGGTAACCCGGCGTTGAACGCCAGGTCTAGCTTTTACGTATAGGGAAACCGAGCCATACATCCGGCTGAAGCGCTTAGTACAGTTATTCTTTGCGCCACATGTCTATTGAATTAGTACTAAAAAAGGACTTTCTCGCAACAGCGGTTCAAACAAAAAACAAATACAGTGGACTCTCTATAACTCGAACAACCACGGGGAATCGGAAACTGTTCGAGTTATAGAGAGGTTCGGGTAATAGAGAGTTGGGAGTTTTTCCAAGTTTTTGTATAAATTTTGTATAATTGGCCAATTAAGCGTGGTTTTTCTCCCTTATATGGAATGGGCACGAAATCTTCCTTTGTACAGAATAAAATCTCGACCTTGTAGGCTAAGAACGGACTGAAAAAATAAAAAATAAAAAATATTTTATCTCAACGATTTATTCTTGGGAAGAAAAGAAATTGCTTTCTTGTATGAAGGACATCTTTTTCAACAGTTTGATTTAAGTCCTTTAGTGATCTCATCATTGCCTCCCCGAAATTTGAAAAGAGGCTGAAATCTTCAAGAACACTTATAGCTTTCCGCACTTCACAACATTCGAATCAGTTAAAACTCTATATAAGTTCACAGAGCCAAAACAGACGGAAAATAAATATTTTTAGAAAAAATAAGTATTTAAAAAAGAAAAAGGGGAAGAGGAGACCTCCAAACCCAATACCATTACTTTCAAACCAAAATTGCCTTCGTCAGCGTAGCCCGATCGTTGCATGTTTCCTCGGTCGGCATGTCGAGGACGGTGAGACCTTGTTGGATTAGTTATTTTCAAAATCAAGCCTTGTTATTGAGCTACTGCGCGCGGCGGTAAAAATTTATTCGTTAAAATATATATCGTATTCTGCGGGTATTCCGAAATAAAAGTGAAGTTCTGTTTCGTGTGTCCTTCGCCCAGAATATCGCTAACATTTTGATCCAAATACGGGTATTAATAAAGCAGAAAGCTAGGTAATACAGCGTTGAACGCCAGGCTAAGTACAAATAGAGGCAAACTTTCACCTGCTGCGTTTTTGTACTGTGACATGAACACGCTATTCTGCCTGTAACTTATATACAACAAACAAACTTCACTGAAAAGTAAACGAGTGTGTTTCTTTATTTATATATAAAAAGTAGCAATTGGAGCATAAGAAATTATTTTATTATCATAAAGACAATGTCTAAAAAGTGCATGTGGTTTGTTGTACCTTGATCTTATGAGTGAATATGCGGGACAACAATAACAGAGATCGTGTTACTACTGCAACTAACAGATTATATTTGTTGTTTGACATAACAAAGTTTACCGTCATAACATGACATTTCAGTAAATATTTTTTTTTAAGTTTGGATTACTGTGAATGCAGTAAAATAGATCAAAGAGCATGTTAAGACAACTTTCAGTGTGTTTTTTAGAAATCTTTGTCATAAACGTTAAGGTTTTTTATAGGGACGTATTTTATAGTTGTAGCTAACAAAAGATGTCTGAAATGAAGTTGCAGTAGCGTAATATAACTTAACAGTACATAAGGAATTCGCGGGCATAAATATCAATAAAAAATATATCGGGATAAATAGCTGAACATACTCTATATTGGTATTATATTTTTATATGTAATTTCATAAAATAATATTGTAATGTGATATGCAAGAACACTGGTGTAAATATGTTGGGAAGATTTCACATATAAAATGGGTGATACACATAACTCACATTAATAATACAAAAATTACTTCGCATAACTTCATGAATAAATAGAAACCTTGTCATTTTCATAAGCTTCGATAGGTAACAAGTAGCTACATTATACTGTGATGTGAAAAACTTTACGTTATATTGTTTTACTTTGGATCAAATGCAAGGTTAATGTCAATGTTGCTGTAAAGGTATGTACAGATCGCATTCTCTTATAACATGATAATGTATATTTCTCTTTTTATAAAATTTAATAAAATTAAAGTGACATGGCTTTATCAGGAGAAGCTACAGCTAAACTTGCTGCGATATTGGAATGCAAGATATGTTTGAATACATACCACAATCCAAAACAATTAAATTGTGGACATACGTACTGTAAGGATTGTCTAGATGATATTCTTCAGTTTCGAGAAAATGGAAGTGCTGAACTGTCTTGTCCATTAAGATGCACAAAAAGGACAATACTAAATCAAGATGAAACGACGGCTTCTTTGATGACTGTGTATTCTTTAACTGACATCTTGGATGAAATGTAGGTCATGTGTCTGTATATTTTTATGTTTTGGACTCATTTAATGCAAAAACGTAATTGAGGAATATTTATATATTTTCTTCTTATCCTTTTCGAATGTTTTCACTATTTGAATGTTGAGTTTTTTGATGTCACAAAAGTTTAAAAAAACTAAGAACAAAGACAAAGGAATGCGTTTGGTTTAATAGTTTTGTCGTATAATATAATTATAGGCCTATTACATAAAAAAGCTAAGCTATCACTTTTACACGATAACTTATTTTAAAAGAAGCAAATACAAACGACAAATTATTGCACAGTGGGGACATAGTCGGACATATTTGTTTTGGACATTTTTTATTTTTATACGGAAGTTGTAAGCAAATTGAGCATGTATTCTAATTTTAATAGACAGTGTTTTCCCGATTATTCCTTCATCACTTGGAAGATAAAATATCCCCCTCCCCCTGGTAGCCTTGTGGTAGATGGTAAGTATAATGATTTAAAGTGTTAAATTTCCTTTTTTAGGCCAAATGTTGCAGCTAAGAAATTTATATGTCAGCAGTGCAGAAAATGCAACCAAACTTTGAGCAGCTCCTGTACAATTTGTGGAGCAACAATCTGCAACGAATGTCAGAATACACATTTGTGTGAAAACAAATCTTATACTACTGTTACTTTTAATAAAAACTTGCAAGAAATTCAACCATTGTGTACGACGCATAAATCTCTTGCTAAAGACGTCTGTGTGGAATGTGAAAATACGTTTATCTGTGCCTATTGTATACACAGAAACCATACTAAGCATGAAAGAAAAACAATAACACAGTTAGGTTTGGAAGCCAAGGATTGGATTCAAACGTTTGTAACATCTTTTGTGGACAGGAAAATTATCTTGGAGAATTTAACAAGAGAATATGAAGAAGGCTATGATGAATTTGGAAAGTGGGAGAGAGATATTTGCTCAAGAATTGAAAATGAGAAAATTTAAACGGATAGAAGAGTTTCTGAAAATGTTAACAGCAGAAGACGAAAATTTGTTGAAAGAATTTGACGAAAAAACGAGAAAATTTAAAGAAAATGTAACTTCGGCTGTGTTTGCTAATAAGGCAAAGACAAAAGAGTTTTCAGAATATATAAACAAAGTTCAAGAGAAACCATACTTTCAGTTGGTTGCTGAGAAACTGGAGATTGATCGAATTTTTCGCAGATTATCGTCTTCTCTGATCAGCATACCACGATTTCACTCACATCTCATTGCAATGAATGATAAGGATCGCGGTACATATCCATTGGGGCAATTGAAGATTTGTGTTGATGAAGTGAACATGGCTGGGATAACTCCTAATGATTCTTTGAACTGCGAAAACATAATTGATAAAACCGAGAGACAATCTAATGACACACAGTTAGTAAATGATTTAACGGCTATGATTGACTATTTGGAAGGTAAATTTTCATATTTTTGTGATTCTGTTTTTCATCAGCAAAATAAAACAGGAATTAAATATTATGAATGTGTTTCATAGAGTACGATTTAGCGGATGTGAATGCAATTGGTGTAGCTGAAGAAAGGTAAAATCATATTTTCCATCGTTTCCCTGTGACTCATTTCTTTTCTCATTTAGAAACACTTCTCTTCTCTCTGTCTGGGTACTAATAAATTCGTATTTTCTAAGTTAACTGTAGATGAAACTGGAGAATGATAAGAAAGTTAGTGGTCCACTTTCCATTAGAATTTTAAAACTAGCTGTTAATAATTATGTTTACGCGTTAAAAAACTGCTTCAACAAAGCATTAATTAATTCCAGTTATCCTGATGGGCTAAAAATGGCGGACATTATTCCAATTCTTAAAACAGGCTCGTCTATGGAAAAGTGCGAGTAGAGACCCGTTAGTTTGCAATTGGCCTTATCAAATGTGTTCAAGCAAATTATCACAAACCAACTGAATACCTTTATGGAGCCTCACCTTTCTAATTTTCTCTGTGGATTTATGAATATAACTGTTTACACCATTATAATTCTAAAAATTGTAATGCTTTGTAATTCTCAGAAAGGCAACAAGAGTTATATTCTTTTACTAGTTTTTGACCTGAAAAATAATCTTGGAGAATTTTCTTGGAGTAATGAAGTCGATCAAAATATATTGTATTGTATGTCCGTAGCATGACGGCTATTATTATATAGTTCTCTTTATTTAGCGATGTACGATTGAAAAGTGTACCGCTAGTCACAAAGTCTTATACTTTTGAAGGTATGTGTTTTAATATATATGACCGAAATTTGTAGAATATGGCTTTGTCGTGAGAACTTCAGTTATTGAGAAGTATGCAAAGAGTAGAGTACTGTTTATGTAAAAGAATTGTTATTTTTTACTATTTAATATACTCCTTGTGTATGCTTCAAAAGGTCACTAGAAGTTAACAAACTGTTTCCATTTCATTCTTTCTTCCTTAAATTTTACTAGATAACCTGTAACAACAACGAAAACTAAAGTTCCTGTCCAGTTAAATAAATTTGGATTATTCAATTATTCATATTTCTGAACACCATGTGATTACTAGTAATAATAATAATTTGTAATAAGTTATCTTTTATACTTTTTAATTTTCGCCTCGTTTCCCGTTGTATTCATTTGATCTGTTATGGCTTTAAGAATATTATGCTACCATTTTTTCCCATAAGCATTACAAGTTTTTACTGCGATTAGTTTGTTAATAATTCATTTTTTCAGAATGTATTAAAATCATTCAAACTGGCGACGACAATAAAGTTCAATTACTTCTCAATAACCATCCAGATATCGTTAAAATGAGAGATGATAATGGAAGTACATTGTTGATGAAAGCTGCTTTTTACAATAAACCATCAACAGTGAAAGATTTGATTGATGCTGGTAGCGATGTGAATGCAGTGGATGATTTAAATTGGAATGCATATCACATCAGTGCATGGCGCGGTCGCAGTGATGTTTTAAAAGTTCTAATCAATCATGACGTAACCAACATTAACAATGTACACAATTATAACGGTACACCATTATATTTCGCATCTCGGTTTGGTCATGTTGAATGTGTCAAGTTACTGCTGTCGGTACCACATATTGACGTGAATATAAGGAACAAGTATAACAAAGCTGCTTACGATGTTGCTCGCAATGATACTGTTAGAAGTTTATTGGAAGCATACTTAATAAAGTAACTTTGTTATTTTGCATCACTTAATGACAAGTGCTATTAATAATAATGATGCCGTGAAAGTGGGATAACTATATTTTCTATATTTTAAATTCCCTCTACTGTTTTATAAGCTTTTTTTCACGCTTGTCTAGCAAAACCTCTGTAAGAAAACTAAAAGAAGTATTATCTTCATCGTCATTCAAGTGGCTTGAAATTTAGGGAAAAGAAGCAAAATAATTACAAAGTGACGTGGAAATTATAAAGTGGCGCAAGGTGTGTTTATTGGGCTAAAAAGTTTTTGGGTTTCATTTTCATTAGTTTTCTGTTTTCATATATTAGGAATCTTTATTCAAGAGTTCCTGTGTTCCTTTTGACATGTTGTTAATAAAATAAATTATAATTTTTTTTAAAAAAATCAAGTCTTATCTTCTGTTTTTTCCTTGGTCCTTAACTATTCTGTTATTGTAACCCCTTCCGCCCTGTTTGCTTGCTGTAACTAAGGCTCGTCTCTCACTTTATGCTTAGAAGTTTGGGTAAGAATTTATGCAAGAAATTTGAAAGATGTGTTGTTCTTTTCATTAAAAATTAAACTTTTTTAGTGAAATAGATAACAATCGAATTACATTGTAAACCGGATTATCTACCAATAAGTCATCGAAAACAAACAACAAAAGTTAATTTAATATAAAAATTACATAAATGTAAGCTGTTCCTTTTAGAATTTCTGCTTCCTAAAATATACAACACCTTTATAGACATGTTTATTAGCCGATAATAATCACATTGAGCTTTTTCATGTCTCCAAAGTTTCCAAACCATAGCATATGTGACAGGACAGAAATTAAAAGATTATATAAATTAAAATTACGGAAAAGTACTAATAAGTTTTCGAAAATAAAGAAATTAAAAATGGTTTATTTGCAACAAAAATCTTGTTCAAGTGTCTCAACTTACTCGTGCAAATTTTTAAGTCCTTTTGTGCTCGGGAAACTGAGAATTTCATGCCGAAAGATAATGATGCCGGAAATTATGCCAAGACTGGGATACGCATTAATGCGGTTTTTTGACGTGTGTTCAGTCCAATGAAATGCCTTGTATCCTATGATCTGTTCAAAAAAATGTTTTTATGCGTGAAAATACAGAAAAAATACCTTCTATACGATGTAAAATCCAAAGAAATACTTTGTTTACGATGTGTAGTGCAGCAAAATACCTTACATGCGTTGTACATTCTGGCGAAATACTTTGTATGTCAGATTCTGACAGAATACCTTGTATATGTTATACAATTTAAGTTTAAATTTAAGTTTTGAAAAAAATACGATACACATTCCAAAAACATACCTTGTCTGGATAATTTATCTGAACATTTCATATCTTTGTTAGTTTGTTCTATATCTTTGTTGGGTGAAATGTTTGAGAAAAGTAAAATAGTAACAACTTTTTGTTTAAGTAATAAATAAAAACAAAATGTTTGTGCCATAAAAGTGTAAAAATTAAACACATTTTTCTACATATAAAAAGTTAAAAACAATTATTGTTATTCGCATCGCGTCACGCTATTTCTAAAAAGCATCAATTTCGACTACATTTGTTTATTTAATGCGAGGTTACGTAACTCACTGAAAGCCTTTTTTTTTCATTTTAACTTCTGGCGAATAGTACCCAAAATCTTTGTTTCACATTGTACAGTCAGTCGACCAAACCACTCAGCCAAGATTACTTTTTAAAGCTACAAAACCCTCCAAAATCTTATATAATAATACGGAGTGTTTGTGACGGTCATAGTGGATATCGTCATTTTCCTTTGAAGGTGCCGAAATTTTCTTTGAAGTCGCCGAAACAAATATGTCCATTTTGCTAGCGGGTTTACTTTGTTTACATCACTTTGATTTGCTGAAATAAATTTAACGGCTAACTTTCGAAAAATGGTGTCCTCTCGCCACCAAAAAAAACACACAAAAAAAGTAAAATAAGTGGTTCAAAAAAGTATATTTAAAAAGAAAAAAGTCAAAGTGAAGAAGTAGAAAAGTGAAGTTGCAAGTGAGAAGTGGAGCTAGAAGTAAAGTAAAGTTAGAAGTAGAAAATAAAGGCCACCAAAAAAAGCACAGAAGAACGATCCCTTTATCTTGAAAAAAGTAAAAATAGTGGTTCAAAAAAGCATAGCTATATATTTAAAAAGAAAAGAGACCAAAGTGAAGAAGTAGAAAAGTGAATTGAGAAGTGAGAAGTGGAGCTAGAAGTAAAGTAAAGTTAGAAGTAGAAAATAAAGGCTAGAGTTTAAAGTGGATTTGAAATCACAAATAGTAAGAACTTTGATATTTTTAGACGTTTGGTTTTTATGTCGCTGGAGCAAGCCCAGGAAAAGCCATTTAAAAGCTTCAAATGCCCTGGCACGTAACTAATGTATTGACCTAAAATTCAAAATGCTACATAAAGCTGTTAGCTGACTAACAAGCGGAAAAACTTGGTTTGTTGAACTGTAATGTTATTAATTTTACATTACTATTGTTTCTCTTTATATGTGTTTTACTAAGCATAAATAGCTAGCTTTAGTTTTAGCTAAGTGTTCCCAGTTTAAGTATATTTAACTGGGTGTCTTAGCTACTGTTAGCTAGCTAATGTTAGCCTCCAAGTCCAGCTCCCCATCCCATGGCTAGCTCTAAGCTATGTATGACTTATGTTGTTATTCCTCTTTTTTAATTATCTATAGCTAGCTACCTTAGTTTCCAAACTTCTCCTCTTCTTTTATGAGCACGAATTATGATGTAACAGGCTAGCTAGCTACCTACCTACAAAATCTTTCAAACACTTAAACTTTTTACACCCTACTATCCTAGTAGGGCGTATTTTTTTGCCCATAAGAGTTTAATTATTTTCACATTTCCTGTAAACTTTACAAGGGGACCACGTGCAATATGACAAGTGGAATAAAAATTTTCAGAATTTAAAGCGTACGTGTTAAGTTATTTTTTATTGTTTTGTTTCTGACATGCTGTTAAACTTTTGTCAGCCTACATGTAAAATGCCAGGTTATTTTTACAGGGGGTTGTAGACATTTGATTGGCAATTTACGTGGGTTTATGACTTTATTATAATTTACGAGAGGATGGTATGAATGTTCGTGTTCTCGTTTATGTTGCAAACTGCTGTTTTTTTAAATTTTGTATAAACTTTTGTGGGAAAAAGACCACATGCAATATACTGAAAGAACAAATTTTTGTGGAATTGGACTACACTTTAAGGCTGTTGTGTAAGCTAATGGCTTTTTCATAATTGGTATTATAAACTTTTGTTGGGGAAACTAAACTGTATGGTTTCACGTTTTTGTTGAGAATTTTAAAATTGTAGTGATATATAACTGTGTTTGGTGATAATGAAAAAATTACTAATTGTTCTGACTAAAACTTTTTTGTTTTTTATATTTTATGAAATGCCTGATTTTTCTATGATTTGATGTGTTTCATAACCTTTTTGTAGAAGATTTATGGGCAATGGCAATATAGAACATATGCTAAATGAACTGATTTTTGTTGATTTGGATGTGCTCCTCAAAAACCGATCTGTTTTACATTTTGTGTAAACTTATGTGAGGACGGACCGTATATATACACTATCTTTTCCAAAAATAATATCTTTGTTGATTCAAAATTTACTCCTTATTCTTTTTGACATTTACGTTTATAATGGTTGGTAAAGGTCACTACAGATCATCATACTAAGAAAATTTTTTTTGTGTTCTTAACCGGTTAATTTTTACATTTTGTGCATAAAGGTTTTTAACGTAATCAAACGTAATCACTTTATAAGATGTAAATATTTGAGATGTGTTATTTTTGACTTTATTATTATTGTTGATGTTGTACATGATTCTATACATTATTTTGATTAGCGGTTCAAGCTCTACACATTGGAAGCAATGTGTCAACAAATTTCAGGGAACAAATATTGTGTATTGACAGGTCCTTGCAGACGTCATCAAAATGCAAATTACGATTCTCTTATGGTCCTACCTAAGTGGATTTTACAGTGGAAATTTCTAAAGAATTTTTTTTTGGTACTTTAGAGACGTCATCAAAATTTTACAATTTTAAAACATTTATATCTCCTTATGCGTTTGCGAACACATATGATCCTATACATTATTTTTATCAGTGTTTCAATTTTTACGCATTACAGGCAACAGATAAACTACATTTCGCCAATTTTTTTTTGTATATGCACTGCTGACTTTGGCAAAACCTGCAAAACAACCTAATCTTCTGCCTGCGTGGATTCTTCCACGGGCCTAATCGACTAGTATATACTAAAACAAGGTGATTAATTTTTTAGTTCGTTGCTGCACGTAACTATATAGTCCATTTCTATACTAGGTTCGCCAACTAAAAGTTTAGTTGTCAATGTTTAAGCGGACATTATTTGGTTAGGCCCTCAAAACATGTCGTAACGCACGCGTGTTAGAGAGTGCAACATCTGCCCATCTTAAATAATAATCTACAAGGAAAAAACTTATAAACCGTAAATCCATTTTTATCATTCTCCAGCAAATGTGTTTATCTACAAAATTTGTAGAAATGCATAATTCAGGTACAAATATTTTTGGTCGACTCTTCTTTCTCCAGCAAATGCTTATATTCGTAAAATATGGATTATAATGATGCATTTTAGAGTAAGATTACTTCTGGTCGACCTAAGTTCAAAAATATCTAATAAATTCTGTATATTCATAGATTATATGTAAAAACGATCTTTATCAGGCCATTGCGTATTGAAAATAATATGAAGTGATATTGCGTTTAGAATTTGGTAATGTATATACATAATTGTAAAATAGAGAAAAAATGTATTTTTGGGGACATTTGAAACATCTTAAAGAGACTTTAGAGGAAAAATTCTCTAACAAACATGTGTACTTTTAAAAAATGTAAAATGATGAATAATTAGCTTCATACTTTTTTTGGTCTACCACAGCTCAGAAATCTCCATAAATTGTGTATATTCGTAGATCATTTCTAAAAGCAAGTTTTATGAGGACATTGCGTACTGAAAATATTTTGAAGTGACATTGTGTTTAGAATTTGGTAATGTATATACATAATTGTAAAATAGAGAAAAAAATGTACTTTAAATGTATTTTTGTATGTTAGAGGTTCTTTCTTAGAAGCACACAGTTCTCCAACAAATATGCATATTTATAAATTATATACCTGAAAAATGCATTTTTCAGGGAAAAATATCTCTAGTCGACTTTAGTGCAAGCCCTCCAGAAAATGTTTATGTTCTTAAAATATGTAAACTTATAATGCATTTCGGACTAAGATTACCATTTGTCGACAAGTTTACAAATCTCCAATAAAAACGCGTACTAAGCATGTTTTGAAGTGACATTGCGTTTAAAATTTAGTAACGTATATACATAATTGTGAAATAGAAAAGAAAATGTGTTTTTCAGGGACATTTGCAACGTAGCATTTGGTAGTAAGACTTTAGAACCAAAATTCTTTAACGTATATGTATATTCACAAAATATGTAAAATGAAGATGCATTTTAAATTAAAATAATTTTTGGTCCACCTAACCCTGAAAACTTTAAATAAATTGTGTATATTCGTAGATTATATGTAAAAACGGCCTTGTGGGGACTTTGCGTACTAAGCATATTTTTAAGTGACATCGCGTTTAAGACTTAGTAATGTAGATACATAATTATGAAATAGAGAAGAAAATGTGTTTTTCGGGGACATTTGCAACGTAGCATTTGGTAGTAAGACTTTAGAACCAAAATTCTTTAACGTATATGTATATTCACAAAATATGTAAAATGAAGATGCATTTTAGATTAAAATAATTTTTGGTCCACCTAACCCTGAAAATTTTAAATAAATTGTGTATATTCGTAGATTATATGTAAAAACGGCCTTGTGGGGACTTTGCGTACTAAGCATATTTTTAAGTGACATTGCGTTTAAGACTTAGTAATGTAGATACATAATTATGAAATAGAGAAGAAAATGTGTTTTTCGGGGACATTTGCAACGTAGCATTTGGTAGTAAGACTTTAGAACCAAAATTCTTTAACGTATATGTATATTCACAAAATATGTAAAATGAAGATGCATTTTAGATTAAAATAATTTTTGGTCCACCTAACCCTGAAAATTTTAAATAAATTGTGTATATTCGTAGATTATATGTAAAAACGGCCTTGTGGGGACTTTGCGTACTAAACATATTTTTAAGTGACATTGCGTTTAAGACTTAGTAATGTATATACATAATTATGAAATTGAGAAGAAAATGTGTTTTTCGGGCAGATTTGTAACGTGGCATTTGGTAGTGAGACTTTAGAAGCAAAATTTCCCAACAGATTTGCCTATTTACAAAATATGTAAAATAAAGATGGATTTTAGAGTGAAATGTGTTTTTCGGGGACAAATGAAACGCAAAAAATGTTGGCCTGACTTATATTAATAAAATAATTTTGGACGACCTAAGAACAAAAATCTTCACCAAATTGTGTATACCTAAAAGTTATATGTAAAAAGGGTTTTTATGGGGACTTTGCGTACTAAAAATGTTATTGTGACAAGTTATTGTGACAGATTTTATGGCAACCAATATATCAATAGTTAGCAAGGTATAAGAAAAATTAGTAGAAAGAAGCGATACGACTGGTCCTCCACTGTTCTTCCAAGTAATACTTACGATATTGCGATATACCTTTCAGTTTCTGGATATACCTCTTGTTTTTAAAATATTCTTATGTGAACACAAGTCCTAAACTTTACCAAATGATAAAAACAAAAAAATAAGAAAATTGTATGGTTGGAATCATTAGTTTTAAAACTAAGAACAATCCTAGTTTAAGTTTTCCCCTAAATAGGAACAACTTAGTATTTAAATTCTTTTACAATTCTTTCTCAAGCTACCGATTATTATTTTTACTTCAGTTCGTTTCTTTGCTTGCCTACAGTAACTAAGAAATACTATTTATATTGGTGTAATTGTATATGAACACAGTTTTAAAGTTTCATCTGCATCAAAAACACCGATTTCTCTCCTATGAACACGTTAATCCTAGAGAATTTTGATACAAGACCTCCGTAACCGAGATCACTCTGAGACTAAATTCTAAAGTTATGTTTTTACGATTAAGGTCAAAATAAGAACAAATCAGCCAAAAAAAGTAAGAACATCTACCCTCAGGACAGCATATTTTATTAGCTGCTACAAAAAAGCGTGCAATATTTTAAACTATATAGCTTTTACAATTGAGCTTGGCGAAATTTTTGTCAATTGAAAAAAAAATCTTCTAACTTAGTTGCATATAACCAGGTTTTTGCGCATACAACCAAAAACAGTGCAACCAAAATTTAATTTTCTAAACCATGCCACTTTGGATGTAATAAGCATTTAAGATACGTAGGTTTCAAAAACCATATAGTTCACAAACACTTCGGTGATACTTGTGACATTATAACTTGCTGCGTGCTGTTAACTGTCCATGCATTCTTAGGTCTAGTAATTGTAATTTAATAAACAAAAAAATTCCTTGGTGCATTTTCTTTTTTCGTCTAATTCTCTTTTTCACGTAAGATTAGTCGGTTTTTAATACAAAAAAGCTTTAGAAGAAATTAATAAATGTTCTTGCCTTTAACGTGATTCATATTTAAAAAGCAATTCGATAAATTATTCTGACATATTTTTTCCTTCCACATAACCTTTCGATATTGCAAGTGTTTTTATTACTAACCAATGTGTAGCAAACAATAAACTTAATGTGACATTCTCGAACTTTAATTAAGTTATATGACCTTTGCATGACGCGTTGTTTAATAAATTGTACGTTCACGTACACAAAGACCAATGATTCGTTTATCTCATGTTTTGTATTCAAAGTTTCAAGGAAATAAGATGACTGGTTATTAATGTTGTTGTTGAGTAGTTGATGAGTGTATATTTATGTTGTTGTTGTTAGTGTTTGTTATGGTGAAAACTCAGGAAAGACACCAGCACCGTTTTGATTTTGCCATATGCATTCATTTGAAATTGGACTTACGCAAAGGCTTTTCTATGATACAAAAGAGACCTTGGTTAAAATGATGAGTTGATGAGCCAATGTATGTGATCGAACACGAAGAAACGTTATTTCAAAGTTTAACAATACTGGTATAAGAGCGAATTAAGCTATCGAATCGATAAGTGTGCAGGGGGTGCTATGAACGTACTGTAAAGCTCTCTATATCACATAATAATTTTTACTGAAATCATCGCACTACTACCAAAATTGTAGTAAAAATAACAAACTGAAACCGTTAGACAAGGTATAAAACGGGTGTTACAAACGATGTAGCTACAAAAATTATTTGATAACCTCATAATAAGTCCAAATATTACGGCAAGAGTTTTAAAAAAGAAAAAAAAAATTCCCTAATTATTTCCTGACCACCTGTTAACCGATATAATAACACACTGGCAACTGCGGTCACGTCTTTCAACAAATTAGAAAAACTTTAAATTTAGTGAAATAGGAAATATCCAGCGCTACATTTTTTTTTAAGAAAAGACGTTTCTATAAATTATTTATTTATGGTAAGGAAACAGAAGGGTAGTTAGCTTATAATTCCAAATATTGACAGCAACCTAACGTCGGTCATTCTGCTTAGCAATATAAACAATAATTACATGTGAAATCGGTATTACTTTAATTAATATTACGGTGGTATGTGTAAACAAAAAGTGAAAAATCGTCCAACTTTTTTTGTAATAAATAATTATAATAAACAGTTTCTTTTTCAGAAGAGCCATTAAATATAAGTACAAAATGGAATGCAAAATTTGCTCACGTACATGCGATAAGCTGAAAAATCTTACTTGTGGACATCAGTATTGCCAAGGTTGTGTAGATGGCATTTTGCCAGTTAATATTGATGATAATGGTAAATTACAATGTCCATTAGGATGTACTGAGAAGACAGCAATAAAGACAACATCCTCTCCAAGGGTCAGTTTGACGGATGAGTTAAAAGAGAAAAACGAAGAAACTGGGTATGATAAGTTTTAGTGTACACGTTGTTTTTTTTATAAGAAACCTGGCGAAGGGCCTAGTTCTAAAAGTTTCTTATTTGTAGGCTGAAATTCCATGTTTTTAGTTCCAAAAGTTTCTTATTTAGTTTCTTAATTTTCCTAGTAAAATAAGGGTTTCTTATATCAAATAAATAGCTAGTTCTAAAAGTTTCTTTAATTTTTGGACTAGTTGGTTTCAAAATAAAAAAATACTTAGGTACAGTAACGTAATAAAACTACTTACTCCCTAGTGATGATTGTAACAGTTTCTTATTTCAGAAATAGACATAGAATGTAGTAGTAAAAGTTTCTTAATTTTTGAAGATTCTTCATGTAGGTTTCTTATAAACATGTTTCTTATAAGAAAAACCCGTGTACTTTTGGTAAAATGAGTTGTGAATGCTGTTTTAAAAAAATCACTTTTCTAATTTTACTATAATGCACTTTCTAAAGGAAACAGTATGGCAAAATTATGCAATTAAGTTATATATGGGGTAAAATAAGTGGAAATGGCGAAGCGTGCATTTTTATGTGTTTTTTAAAAAACGCGTCAGCATTAACAATTAGTACTTTCATCTTTGTTATTTAGTTCTCAAATTTAAAATTTTTTGCATTTTCCATAAAGCCAAGATTTCTTTAAGGAATAGTGTTGAAATCTGGCACATCTCGTTTTCTTAAATAAAACAATTATTTGTGTTTTAACTTTGAACCAAATAACTAAGATCCTTAGCTTTGAGACCGTTGTGAACCGTTGTGTTTGTTCAATGGTATTGTATACAGCAATATATTATGTAACTCCTTTGGCAAGGAAAATCGATTTAAATTTTGCAATCTTGTGTTACATAAAACGATTTAAATGCCTAAAATTATTATTATATTTTGAACTGGTTAATAAGGATTATTTTCCGACCACCTGCTAACCAAAGAAACACCATAACAACCGAGGTGACGTCTGTCAGTAACTTAGAAAAAACCTTAAATCCATTGAAGATGGGAAGATCCATCATTACATTTTTCGCTGAAAGGATGTTTCTTTGAATTATTTATGTAGGAAGATAGTACGATTATGTACCTGATAATGACAGCAAGCAACTGCAATATTCATGGTAATTACATGCAATCTGAAACAGGGATTACTGCAATTAACAATACGGTGTTATGTGCAAGCGAAAAAAGAAAAAATATTTAACTTTGTTGATAAAAATTATTTTATGATAAGCAATTTTATTCTTTAGAAAAGCCATCCAATGTGAAATCGAAATCGAATGCAAGAACTGTTTGCGCACATGTGATCAGCTGAAATCTTTAAATTGTGGACATCAGTATTGCAAGGATTATGTAAATGGTAATGTTGATGATGATGGTGAATTTCAATGTTCATTAGGATGTACAGAAAAGATAGCAGTAGAAAAACACGACACAACACCCTCTCCAACGGCCAGTTTAACGGATGACTTTAAAGAGAAAAATAAAATTACTGGGTATGAGAAGTTTAAGTGTAATTTTGTTTTCAAACAGCCGCTTTTCTTATTTTACTATCAAACACTTGTTAGAAAGTAAATAGAAAACTGAAAAAAAACTAGTTACAGTGGAGGGGAAGAGCCGGCCATTGAGATGGAACACTCAAGCACATTAAAACTTCCCGTTACATACTTACTTAATTAGGAACAAAGCGGAAGATAGTATGCTTACTTTACCTGATATTAAAGGCAATCCAACCTAATTCAACTAAGCAATATTCATGATAATTATATGCAATCTGAAATCATGATTACTGCAGTTGATGATACGCAGCTGCGTGCAAGCAGAAAGAGAGAAATTATACAACATTGTTTTATTTTTTTTCTATTACATTATTTTTTCTTTCTTACTTTGAAAACAGTTTTTTTTTTCTTAGAGCAACCATAGAATCTGAATGCAAATTAGAATGCAAGACTTGTTTGCGTACATTCGATCAGATAAAATCTTTAAATTGTGGACATCAGTATTGTAAAGACTGTGTAAATGGTAATGTTGATGATAATGGTGAATTTCAATGTCCACTAGGATGTGGAGACAAATCAGCATTAGAGAAACACGACACAACATCCTCTTTAACGACCAGTTTGACGAACGACTTTAAAGAGAAAAACGAAAATACCGGGTAGGAGAAGTTTCAGTACAGTTTTGTTAAAAGAAGCTGTGCAAACAACCGCTTTTCTTATTTTACTATCAAATACTTTTTAAAGGAAATGGAAAACTGAAAAAAACTCGGACACGATTTTTAATAATACGCCTAATTTAATTGAACAACATTTAAACATGAACATACGATTGCCAAATTGGACAAAATGTATATAACTTTATTTAGTGATAGGACTATAGAAGGTACATCTGAAGATAAACATAAAAACTACACATTTGAAGGTGAGAAAAAATAGTATTTCTATTAACCGATTTAATTTTATTATATAAAGATCACAAATAAACCAGGACATGCAAATGGATCGTTTTAACTGTTATAAACAGCATAATTCAAGACAATTTCAGGAAGTTCATTTTCAGCATTGACCAACCAGGTTACGTCTATATTATTGTAGCAACGTATAACGTGGAATTGATATTATATTTTAAACTACTTTGCCAAAAAAATAACACCAATTATACATTATAGATAACCGAAGTTTTACTAATACCTGCATTTCTTTGGGATCGTACAGCACCATGCAAAAAGGGGGGCCGAAAAAAGATATTACAATTAGAGAAAATGTTTTTTTTCTGCTTTTTTCTCATTGCCAAAATAATCCATGTGACTGGCGCACCAGGTTTCTTGTTACTTAAGTTTTTAAAATTCATTTTACCACTGAATAGTGTAGTTGTTTTAAATAAAATTACCCACCTTGGCAATAACGTGGATGTTATATTTAATATAAACATAACGCCTTGTTTAAGTAATATTATTTTTTATATATTTTCAGAATAATCTCTTTTTCATTACAAACAAATAATGTTTTAATTTTATTTATTCGATATATGATTGGATAATTACATGTAAATTAGCCTATTAAAACGTGTAAGACATACAAGTTATGTGGTAAATTATAACCAACTACGAATAGCGTTAAAAAGCAATACATGCCCAAATTGGTTAGCAATCGGCTATATTAATATACTACGTCGATGTAGGTATACGACAGACGAAATGAACATAATTTGGCACATAAAACATACTATTTTGTCGTAGAAAATTAAAACAGACATTATCAATGACTTTTTTTTAGCTCCAGCAGCCTAAAATAAGATAATTTATTTCTATCAATTTTATAAAAAAAAATTAAAGATGTCACACATATTGTGGATTGGTTTCAACGATGAGAACTCAAGGACAAAATTCGGTCCGAGAGTAGAGCAATTCTGCCCACTGTTGCTGAGTTTTTATTGAGTTTTTTATTATTTATTAGACATCTGCATGCTATAGGTGCCATACCTCTTAGAACTTTAGATATTACCAATTACTCAAAACGTATTTTCTTATCATTGGGAAGATTTTTACTTTTTATGTCTAGTTTTATGTTTTTTAGAAAAACTGAAAAAATATCTAACTTGTGCTCCGTTATTCGGTATTTCGAAAGAATCCACACTAAGTAGTAGTCAAGAAGGAGACATAACAAAGAAATTAAAATTTGGAAAAAGAAAACTGTCATCAGGTAAATGTAACACGATTAATAGCTGATCTTATCTTCCCTTGCGTACAAATTAAATGTATTTTATTTTTAGCTTCAGACTCGGATGGACCGAGCAGGAAAAAAATTAAGATCGATTCTACCATAGAAAATGAAGAGGAAGAATTTGAGGAAACCAAGGCAGTTTGCTGTGCTCGCAAAAGGTCTCGTTTCAAATGGTCCTCGAGAATTAATTTGCGTGAAAGTAGAAAGAAAAAAAGAAGAAGAAAATTTAAAGTATTGTAACACCTTCTTTGCAGAAAATTGATTCAAATATTATAGATTATCAATAATAACAACTGTTGGGTTGTCGTGATTGATGAAGCATTTCAGCCCGAATCGGCCATGTAATTGCGTCGCTCACAATTATTGGTTTTTTTCTGTTTTGGATCGCAATGCGCATGCTCTTCTTTTTCATCCCGGCGCTTGGGTCGGTAAAGTGATATTATGATATGAACCGAGTCAACCCACCTAACCAACCCGTCCCGTGTTAAAAGAACTCGCCTCCTATAATGTCAAATATTTTATTAGCAAGCTGTTTTATTTTATGCCAACACCGAGCCAACTTGCCTCGTATAATCAGGCTGTAAGGTTATAAAAAATGTATCAATGTTTTTGCAGATAAAAATAATACATTACGTATAGCCCAATGGGAGTGCTTTAGCGTTTTGCAATTAATATTTGTTGATATGCGACGCGTAGAAATTAATTCAAACATTTTATTTGAAAGTTTCAAGTCTGACGTAATGACAGATGTTTTACAGCAAGGCAAATATTGCACGTATTTCCATTGTTGTTACAAGGAGTTGATTATATATAAATGTTTACATAATTCAGGGGGATTCCCTTTTTGTGTTTTATTTGAACGTATGGTTATGTTAATTCTATCTTGTCTTGAAGGTATTCTTTGTTACATTGACTTAGTTTGTATTTTTTTCGTTATTCGCAGTTGTTGATACGTATATCATGTTTTTTTTGTCTTTCCCGATAAAGGACATAAATGTTTCTGTCTAAAGTTGCAAGTAGTACGCTTTATATTTGATTGCTAGACAAAAACTAGTTATTGTCTTAAAACTGTCAAGACTCCATGGCTCGTGGACTAAAACCTGGAATAAAGGGCAACAATACGACCTGGTTGAAGTCCTCGCCCTTTAGCTCTTGCATTCATTTAACCTGGATAACTATAAACACGACGGAAAAAAATTTAAGCTGTATGAGCGGTGTTATAAGCATTGCCAGTGGATCAAAAAATTGCTGTGTTAACAACAGGTCTAGGAACACCACTATGCATAGCCGTAGATAGTATTGCACTGGCTATGAGCAATCAGGTCTTGTGTAACAACACAACGAAATCAGGCTAAGAAAGGTCCAAAAGTCAGAACAGCTAATCTCACGGCAGATATTGTCAACTCTTGCAAAAAGGTGTGCAATATTAACCTGTAAAAGGAAAACATCACCAGTTTCATCAATAAAATATATTATGTTACAAACACCGTTTCGTAAAAGATTATTTTAAATATACGATCGTACGATATATTCACCAACAAATAGGAATAATGGAACAGATGCAATATTTCTATTCAAAGCTGGTTTATCCCTATGGATTAATAAACTTTCCTTCAGCTCTAGATCCAAGTTATTCCTAACGGTGGGGAGTATCGAGAATTTCTCCAAACAAAGCCTAGACTGACAATCTAATACATGCTCGGATACGGCTGAAAAATAAGGACTTTTGGTCGCTTTGAAGATTGATGAAACTGGTGATGTTTTTCTTCTACACTCAATTATATTTTTACACACCAATATCTACAACATCAATATTAACCTCTTTAGCTTTTACAATTGACCATCAAAATCTGTACATCAGCGCAAGTTTTGTCGTTCAAAATAAAAAAAAATTCTAACTAAGTGTAAACGCCCAAAGAAAGAGTACAAATAAAATTAAAATTTCTCAATAAGGCTACTTTAAAGGGATTCCTGTATTGAAAATGATATTTATGTATGTTAAAGAGGATAAAAAGTTGTTTATAAATTTTGGATTTTTTAAAAAAAACTTTTTTCGTTCTTCAGATACTTAGCTTCAAAGATTATCATCTGACCTTATGACACCATCATTGATGATGTAATAAGGTAGTAAGCATAAATTAATAATTTAATTATCTTGCAAACTTGCAAAATATCAAAACTTTTTAGGAGTATGGACTTGGCCTTGATGTTATTTTGAAATATGTGAAGTTTTGTAGCTAAAGAGTGATCTCATCTTTAATTAAATGTAGAAATGTAACGTCAGCATTTTTTTAGTTTAGTACTTATGACATTATAAGTTCTCAGTTTTTTAATATTTAAATCTTGAATAACTTAAGAACGAAAAAAGATTTTTAAAAAAACTCAAAGGACTTGATAAACAACTTTTTATCAAATATAATGTTTAACGCAGAAAAGCCCTTTAAGGTATATTTAAGATGTGCATCTAGGATACATATGTTCCCAAAAGCATGTGTTTTACAAATACTTCTATAATACTTATGACATTATGACTCACTGCTTGCTGCTGTTAACTATTCTTTGTTTATTTCAGGAGATGATGATACACAAAGAAAGTGTGTGAAGTGAAGCATTGTAATTTCAGGTTTGATAAATGCAATTTAATAAAAAAAAAATCTTTGTTGCATCTTCTTTTTCTTCTTCTAATTCTCTTTTTTAAAAGATTAGATGATTTATAATAATGAAGCCACAGAAGATGAAAAGATTACCGGTTCTTGCTAATTTAAAAAGGAAATAAAAAAGGAAATTCCTCTTAGCACTTTTTTTTCTTTTAACATGACCTTTTAAAAGGGTTAGTGTTTTTATTACTAACCAATGCATGGTAAACAATAGAGCTATTATGACGTTATGGAACTTTAATTTTATGTGACCTTTGAATGACGTGTTGTTAATTGCGTTTATTTACACAAAAACAAATGATACGTCTTTTGTATTTCAAATTTCAAGAGAATAAGAAGAGTGTGTAGATTTTGAATGTTGTTGTTATTAATTTTTGTTACACATGGTGACTTAAATTAGAAGAAGAGAAATCAGAAGAGGCATCATGTTCTGATTTTGACGTAGGTTTTATTTGCAGTTGGGTTTACGCATAGGCTTACCTAAGATGCGAAATGTTTATGAATCATTTTGTTTAATTGAACATTGAGGAATCTTTTGACAATTTCATCGACATACATCTTTAGAAGCTTAATATTACTAGTATAAGAAGGGTGCATGAGCCATATTGGCATACTATAAAGCTGTTTTCACCACGTAACTGATCTTTACTATAATCGAATCGTCTGTACTTTACGGGGTTGTAAAGGATATAAGAATGCATCGTCTTGGTGTAATACTAAAAAAGCTTAAAGGGATTCCTGCATTGAAAATTATATTTTTATATGTTGTGGAGAATAAAAAGTTGTTTATCAATTTCTTACACATATTTTAAAAGTCTTTTCTCGTTCTCAAGTTATTTAAGGTTTTAAATATTTTAAATATTAAAAGGTTTTGAAAAATGCTGACATTATATTTCTACTTGTAATTAAATATGAGATCCTTCTTAAACTACTTACCTAAACTACTAAACTTTACATATGTCAAGATATCATCAATATCATAAGTCCACAAGTTTAAAGAAAGTTTTAATATTATGTAAGTTTGCAAGATATTTCATATATTAATTTATGCTTACTACCTTGTTACATCATCAATGATGATGTAATAAGGTCAGCTGGAAATCTTTTGAGCTTCATATCGCAAGAATGAAAAAAGATTTCGAAAAAACAACTTTTTATCCTCTATAACGATCAAAATATCATTTTAATGCAGGAATCCCCATATAAACGGCTAACCTTACGTATTAAAAAGTCTAACGAACTATTTCGGTGCAAAAAATTATTTCGTAAAAGCATAACGAGATTACATAGTACTTTCTTACTGAATATTTCCTTACAACTTGTTAACCGATGAAACACTAACTAAACGGCAACTAAGGTGACGTTTGTCACTAACTTAAGAAAGCCTAAATCCAATAAAGATGGGGAGATCCAAAGAATGTTTCTATCAATTATATATGTACAGTAAATTAGCATGAAGATAGTATATGCTTACCTGATATTGACAGCAACTTAACGTCTGTCATTTAACTAAGCAATATTCATGATAATTACATGACTGAAATCATGATTACTGCAGTTGATAATACGGTGCTGTGTGTAAGCGAACAGTGAGAGAACATTCACCTTTGTTTGTAACTAATACTTTTATTTTATGAAATTTCTTTTTTCAGAAAAGCCAACGAATTTAACTGTAAAATGAAATGCAAGGTTTGCTCGCGCACTACCAGAAGGCTAAAAATTTTAAATTGTGGACATCGTTATTGCAGACACTGTGTAAATGGCGTTTTGAAATTTTGTTTTGATGAAAATGGTGAATTTCACTGTCTATTAGGATGTACAGAGAAGACAGCAGTAGAGACAACATCCTCTCCAGCAGCCAGTTTGACGGATGAATTGAAAAAGATAACCAAAGAGAATGGGTATGGTACACATTAGTGTTGTTTTGTTAAAACATGGATGCACGAAAAGAGATATTTTCGTACATGGTTAAAAGGAACTGTACATATTCTTTTGAAGCAGTCACTTTTCCAGTTTTATTTTCAAACGCTTTCAAGTGGAAATACTAAATGCGCAAAGGTTATGGGATATAATTCTGTTTGGTACAGAAGAGGAAAAATGAGTGCGGCAAAGTTAGGTTTAATATCTTTAGAAATAATTGCTAAACTGTTATGAAATTTAGTGACTTTTTTCAATATTTTTATAATTGACATTTTTTTCGGAACATAAGTGTATCAGATTTATCGGGTACAACTTTCTATGTGCAGAAGCCGTCATAATTTTGTGAATCTGGACAGCCACCCTCATTACAAGGCCAAGAAGAGTTCAACATCCAAAAATGGGCTAAAATAGGTGGAAATAGCGAAGCGTGCATTTTTATGTGTGCTTTAAAAACCCCGTCAGCATTAACAATTATTACTTTTCATCTCTGTTATTTAATTCTCAAATTCAACAAATTTTTCGCGTTTTCTACAAGCTTTAGAATTATTTAGAATTTCGTACCTTTTATTTTTCAAATGACAGGTGTTTTACAATTTAAGGAATGGCCTTGAGCGCCTGTTTACATGAGAGGCGGGGCGGGACGACTTCTGGGACAGGACGTTTTCCAGATCATCAATAATTATACGAAAAATCACTTTGTGTTTATTATGAAGATATTTTGTACCGGGACATTTTGTTCCCGTCCCGCTTCAGCCAACCGCGATCTCGTCTCAAGCGAGACATTTTGTTCGATATAAACACAGCGTTCTGGGACGAACAAAATTATTTTTGCATATTTTAATTGAAGGAAAGAAAATATCCCGGCACACTTTTTTTGCATAAAAGAGCGGGTAAAAAGTCCTCCTGGCAAACGTCCCGTCCGGCAATTTTCCCCTCGCAAATGAAAAAATGGAGGTTATGTTAAAGTTGACGCTGTTTGACGGGTAAAGTGGAAGGTGGCACTACCGTTGACTTTCTAACAAAGCGAAGTTTCTTATGACAATGTTTACGCTGAATGTGTAGCGTGTAAAAGTCCCGGCAATTCTGTAAACAGCTCCTATGTTTTTGCTCGTGTTGCTTAGGTAAACGTAGTATCTTTACGTTCACACAAGATAAAAGGTTAAACTTTTTCAGGGCATTTCAGGGCTTTAAAGGCTTCTGACATGACAATATAGCACAATGAAAACATACGTTTTTTTAATGATTTAAGGAGTTTTAGAAAAGAAATAACACGCATGTACACAACATAATGTTTTGCAATTTTTTTTGGAAGTCACTTTTGTCAGGGGGTCAAACATTCGAGAATGCCCCAGAAAATTAGTATTTCGAAGTTTGCATTGAATAACATTTAGCTAAAAACTTTTATTTTCGGAAAAGTCTCTATTTAAGTGGAATTTAAATTGTATTTTTGATGACGTGGCGTTGCAAAAGATCTAGATTTCTTTTAATAATACCCCATTTTCAGGCTAATAAAAGTTTACGGTTAAACGTCATGCGATGACAATTATCAAGTACTAATTTTCTAGAGTATTATGGACACTCAAAATTGTTTTCGTGGTTCGTCCGCACGAAAATCCCATATTTTCGGCGAAAGTTTACCTCTGTCAAAAGTGACGTCATAAATTTTTTCAAGAATTTTCCAAATTAATGACACGTTATATAATGTCATGTTTCTGTTTGTTGCTTGCCGACAAGCTATTTCGAAATCCACAATTAAGTATACTTAAGTTCTTCTTTATCTCTTCACCACAAACCTTAAATAGCCTAAAATCGAAAGGATTGATAAATCGCACAAATTTAGTAGTTTTATTTCTGTGTTTTGGGGGATTTGAAATGAACATTTGCACAAGCTACAAGTTAGATAAAACTAGTCAATGGCCCGTGGAAAAATCCACGATTTCGTCCGTCCTTTTAATACCATATTGCGTGCGTCTCGCAACTTGCGGTACCATTTTGCGTGACAGACAGACAGATGTATATGGGTATTACAATATAGATGTAAACAACTTATTTAGTGATATAAAGCTGGAGAGTGCACCGACTGACGAACATGAAAACTACACTTTTAAAGGTAAGAATAAATTATTAGCTATCTCCGTTAACAATTTCACGATAATACACATATATATGATAAAACACTTGCAATTGTTTAAGAATTTGATTCTACTATCACCTGTAAATTTGGTCCCAGCACCCAGAAATTGACCGTGTATCGTAGTCTGCCTTCATATAAAATATTAGGTAAAAAACTGAAGATAATGATTAACTTGTTGAAACATACAGCCGAAAACGTAAAGCTTAATATTAAACAAAGAATATGAAGTCATGTTATTCTTAGACCAACATTATGACCTTTGGTATTTTTTAAATCAGGATATATATAAAAAAAATTATGCAACCCTCTGCTCCTAATTTTGTCAAAGACTACTGGTTTCCATTGTAAGAAAACTTAGACAGAAATTGAAAAAATGAATTTACTTGTTGTGTTATGTAGTTTTGCTGGATGTAAATGCTTAAAATTGCCTAAATTGACAATTTTATGTTGATGTATTTCGTGTCCCCAAAACGTGCCGTCTTAGCACAATTTTAATTATTTTCCTTTTCATTATTAACATTAAATATCTCCTTAAAGACGCTACCCGTGTGCAAAATCATTTCAATCCTTTTGTCAAAATGAACGAAAAATTAAAGAAAAAAATGAAAGAATAATTTACGGAATATGCAGTTTGTTCTGAAGTGAATATTGTCAGATTGTTACCTACACTTTGTAATTATAATTTAATCCCATTAATAACCATTTTCATAATTTGTGTTTAGAACTTGAAGATATCATTAGAGATGGTGATGACAAAACATTTCTATCAATTCTTACCAACAATCCAAATGTACTTAACGTCAGAGATGATGATGGAAATACACTGTTGATGGAAGCTGCATTTCGCAACAAACCATCAATAGCAAAATATTTGATTGATGCAGGTTGTGATGTAAATGAAGTGAATGATCTTAATCAGAATGCATTTACGTGTAGCGCATGTTATGGACATCATGATGTATTAAACCTTCTCATAAATCATGACGATACAAACATTAACAACGGAGACAGTTTTGGCAGCACACCATTATATCTTGCTGCAGCTCTTAGTCGTGTTGAATGTGTTCAATTACTGTTATCATTGCCCCATATTGAAATCAATGAACGAATGTTTAGTTATGATACCACTATTAAAAGTTTAGTAAAAGAACATCGCAGAAAATAATAGAATTAATAATTTTTTTTTTATAATTACGTTTTTTATATCAGAATGTAGTTTATAATATCATGGCATATATTTTGCAGGCTAATATCCACAAGCCGATGTAAAATGGTAAAAATTAGCGCATATTTAAACTAAAAGATTTTATTTAATATACGGACATTTATAAAGCCATTTGTTGGTTTACGGAGAGGTTATTGGACTTTTTTTTCCGTTCCATTAAACAAAAAGTTCAATTTTTCGTCTTCTACCCTGTTTTAAAAAACGAAATAGTGATCTCAGATGGATACAGAGATGTAAAAGGTTAAAAGTATTTTTTTTTGGAATAAAGTCTTCTCAGCTTTATTCTGCAGTTACTTTTTACGTTTGTATTTAAACTACCCTTTTTGTCAGCCTCGTTTGCAGATAATAACCAATAAATAACTTTTTCTAGTGGTTGCAAAATCTGCAAAACAAAGAAAAGGTTTTGAAATGTTTCGAGCACATTTTTTTATCGCGTTCTTCTAATTAAAAAATTTATGTGTTTGATCTTCATGGAAGTTTATGCTCTTCACTGTCATTCTCTGTAACCTACAGTTTTTGGATATGTTTTCTTTTCATTCTATTTCCAATTTGTATATTTCGACAAGGTCTTTTTCAGTGGATACCAGAGCCAACGTTAGGGAAATATTACAGGAACTCTGGTGCAGCTTAAGCTATAGTATATATTCAAACATGCAGAAATATGAAAAGTGCGTATTTTACGAACGGCATATCTACACAAAGTCACAGGTAGGATTCTCGAGATTCCATTTGACTCGGCAATTGGAAGAATGGCAAGAATCCAGTTGTCCTTGGCAGAGATTCGCAATACACAGCAAAATTTACCTGAGTGTATCAGAATTCTAGTGCTTGCTTAGGCTGACACGCCAGTCTCACAGTATCCTTAACATAGGTGTGGAAACCTTGATTGGAAAGAGCGCCGTTACTTACAAATCTTGATGCATGAGGCTAGTTCTCCACCGTTGTATTTGCACTTGGCCTTGAGTTTTCACGAGTAAATGTTTATCAGACAAATGATAACTCTAAAGTCAATCAGTATTGTTCCAAAATTGTTTAAATTGGTCCTCACTAATGCAGTCAGTGTTTGAGAAGTAGGTACCGTTCGGAGTAAAGACGTGATCCGTATTCTGATCATCTATGGTCCACTCAAGATTCAAGATATTTATATCAACCTCAATGTGAATGGTATAGAGGCTTTGTAATTAACATCGGCTTGTTAAGACTTAGTGTTGCAAAAGGTATCACAGTAGTATTTTGAGCTTAATGAGCTAATGGGAATGCCTGTACCTTCACTTGGAAGCTTTTTGCTGAAGGTTATTACGATGGTATGTGCGATACAAACATGTATCTCCGACCACCACTTGTCTGCTTCAGCTTGCTGGCAAAAATTCTATAACTAATGCAATGCTTTTTATTAAAGAAACTTGAAAAAGTATGCTTAGCTGGAATTTTAATACTTTCCTCCGACTCCTTTAATGGGCGTGACAGATAGTCTTAAATAAATGTTGATCAATAAATCCTAAACCGCCAAAAATATGGCTTTTACAAGAATCACTATGCAGGTGGTAATAGAAATAAAAAATGAAATGTATAAAGCTCCTTTAATACCACCAATTTCAAACCAAATATATAGTCTACGAAAGATAGAAGAGATTAAACAATACCTTTAAAGAGAGATAACGGAATGCTATCTCTACAATGAACAATGTTATATATACATCACTACGTAATACGGAAAGCGGTATAGAATTATACAGAAGGACGAACTGAAATAATAGTGCAAGAAGAAGGTGATAGATAAAACGTAATAAAAAACAATTTGTATTATTTTTTCCGATGTTTTCAACACTTGTGAGTTTTTGTGAGATGCCGCGGTAATGCATTTTGTTTCTAAGGAATAAAAAGGTATTCATGCAAGCAACAAACGCGCTAAATGGTTAGGATAAAATTCAAGATTAAATTGGAAATTCTCAAGCAAGTGTGCTCAAAGATTATTTTTAGCAGTGATGGAGTGACAGCACTTTCAATTGTAATCATCAGGTTGGAGGTGCTATTCCCTTTGCCGGAGCACTTTGAAAGTAGTGCTGTCTTGTCATTTGCAGCCAACCGGCTTGTGTGGCAGGTAAGCAAGTTAAACAATGGTATGTGTATGTATGGCAGTAATGTAACATGTTACAGTTGGAGAAAGTAGGATAGATTTCCCAAAGGACTTGAAAACTTGTCTTACTAACTCCAAGTAATAGATTTTCAAACATATGCTGTTTATGATGTTTTTTTATCAGTATGTTTAAATTGTGGTTTGGCAGACATATTTTGTACCTAGTGGTGTTAGGGCGTTTTTATTCAACTGACAGACATTTTCCACTTGCAATGAAATACCTAGACAAGATTATTGCGATCATATCTCATTCAAACGTCTGCAGACTTGCGTATCGTTCGATAGAGTAGGAAAACACATACAAAAATTTAGATTTTAGAAGAATTTGAATCAGTGAAAGTGTTACTTAAATTTACAAGAATCAAGATGTGAAAGGAACTAACAAGGAAGCCAACTTGAACTGATCTGATTTCATTTCTGCGTTAGACGATGCAGAATATATTTGAAATTTATATTTCACGATAAAAAATCCGTTAAAGCAATTGAGTTTGATAAATGGATGTTTCCTAAAATTTAGCACATTTTTGGGAGTTTTCACAATTAATTAAGAAATTGTACCATTTTTTAGGATTATTTAGGATTTTATTATTTGGGAATTATTTTCAGGAGTCATTTTTTCAAGAAAACAAACCAAATAAATATTTCGCTATTAAATTCTTCATGTGAGGAGGTCATTTAAAGTAGTATTATTAAGGAACAATTTTTTTAAATAGATAATAAACAGGGAGGGGAATGGAGATCCTGAAAAAAAAAGCCTTGTGTCAGGAATCCGACATAGTTATCATTTAATAACATACAAAAATAAAATAAACAAAAATCTAATATATCTGTACGCTTTTTGCGTTACGAGAACGGGTCATCTTTTAAACTTAGATAAAATTTACATATATTTAATACCAAAAATAAAATAAAGATTTTTCTAAACTGAAGATGGAATGCCCTTCCACCATCACAACGTAAAATCTAACAAAACTTCAAAATGTACATCATTTCTATAGAAATTAAAAAAACAACAACAAACAACATTGACATAGTTGGTACCATAGTTGGTGTTCAGCCTATAGTTTTTGGCTGTTACATCTGAATATTCGCTGGAAATTATATTTTATAGGGAATACAACTAGTCTGTTACATCAATCACGAAGTCTTCTCTAGACAAAGCGCCTATGAGAAGTTTTCAGAAAGAAAAAGTAAACAAAAATCTTAATGGGAAAAAAATATGTAACCATGATCATTTTATACAGTTTTTGCTTCCACTTTGTAAGTTCAAGTTTATAAACAACTTTTTCGCGAAAATGCTATCTTATGAAGTTTTCCAACAAGAATTTACGAGAAACAAACTGCCTAAGAAACTAATTTATATAGTTAAATATAATGTCGGTGCGTCGGCCATCTGATCTCTTTGTTCTTCACAGACGACTGTGTTTGGGATTGTGCAGCTTGTGTTGGGTTCAAAACAATATCGCAATATTGTTGAGTCGGATTATTTTTACACTCGATATATTTATTAATGTAACTCGCCAAATACGCTAAAGGTGAGGAACCCTGTGAGAGTGTTTGTAAGTGAAACTCTTTCATGCTAAAATTGTCGCCCAGCTTTTTCTCCGTATTGTTGCGTAGCGACCAAATATCTAACTGACCAATCATGTAAGCTGTGGCTTGCCCATAGTTACTTTGATAACGGGTTACTTCCTTCTTGCTCAAGTCGGTGTTGTCCCATGCGTACTTTCCGAATAATTCTAGAGCTTTCTGACGAGACATGTTTTTGTAATGCAAGCCTGTATCAACAATCAGACGAAGGGCTCGCCATATCTAAGTAAAAATTAACCATGATAAGAAAAAGCTTAAAGAACAATGCAAATATTCGATAACCAAAGAAATTTGGCAATAGAAAACATTCTATGGTAAAAAAGACAGCTTCACCATACGGGACTAATTCGAGAAAGTACTTAATTCGCGAGTCGACAAACATAATCTTTGGCGGGTATCAATTCTTGCCAACGAGATATTTCGCTGGTATTGTGTTACCTTACAGCATCGAGATTGCTTCGATTTCGTTGAATTGACTTGTTTGGTTCAGACGATGTTTCATTGTAGTGCGCAGGTTTTGCAGCCGGTGTCACATATTAATGGGTCAGGGCAGGTATTATCTCTTTGCATACCCGTGCTGTTGAACCCAGAGAAGGATATCACCGGCAAGCCAAGTACCATCTTTTTATGCAAAAGTTAATTTTTTTGGAATTCGTGATTTTGTTTCAGCGTGTAATATTTTGCGGGCACATGATTTCGCAAATTTAAATTAGCACCAGTAAAGTAAATAAAAGAGCGTTAACATACCTGCCACTTTAACATTCCAAACTTCTGCATTGGATTATCGTCGTAAATTTTTGTTCCTTGCGCAATGAGCGGGTTCTCTGCATACAAAGCCCACCCTTCTGTAAAAGCAGTATAGTACGTTTTGTCATCTAGCCAAGCTTCAGGACCTCCACATTTATCACGAAAATGTTCTGTTAATCCTTGTACCTATTAAAGAGGAGAAGTAAGTTTGGACTAATCTCTTAGTATTTGTCGGGCCTAATTATTTGTTGACCCTAATTTTTATCGTCTTTTAAAAATGTCATCACTTGTCATTACTTATATTGGGAATTTTGTCTTTGTCACAAACTCACCTTAATTTGAATAATTTTGGCAAAAAGAATAATTTTCGCGAATTTATGCATAAAATTCTTGAAATTTTTATTTTCGCGAAAATAAATATTCACGAAATTGATCAATAAATAACTTATTCTCTAAAAAAAACTTCGTTTCTAAATTAAAATTGTCGGCCCTTGACGCCAGAGAGTACTAGTGAATTTGAGAAAACAATTCTGTTCAAATAAAAGTTGTCCTCAACATTACCGATCCGCAATTATTTTTTTTGGACCATGCGAAAAAAGTTTTTGAGACAATTAATCAGCTTAAGGTATAAAATTTTTTTTGTCTGCTCTAAATTTTTAACAGAAAATTGAAAATGGCCCAAATTTGGTGTCACCTCACAATTTCGCCATTTAGGGCGAATGAAGCAAATTCGTGGAACAGACAACAGTAAAAAACAGTACCTGCGTATGATGGCCAGGTCTTGCTTCGTGCGCATTAACGGAATATTCAGAAAATTTCGGTCCTAGATGTTCCAAAAAAAATGGAATATTGTAGTGACAAGGCTTGGTACAATTTATGTCAGAATTATCGTAACTTTGCGCCCCACTGGAAGGAATGAAATCAGGACGCAACTTTACTGGACAATTAGGAGTGCTGTGTCGTACACCAGTGAAGTAGAAGAAATCAACCGTGTTCGGATCATGAATACTCATTGCCTAGAAATACATATACATTTATAAAATTAAAATAAGAAAATTTAAATCAATTATCATATTCACGTCACAATTAGTTAACGAGACATTCTTGGGTTCAGCTGGGCTTTTTGTCGCCCTACGTTTCCCAGACTTTTGGTCCCTTGTACCTTTAAGTAATGAAACAAGACACATGTGCAAGAAGAAACACGTGATAATTGGGTAACCTGACGACTTCTATTAACGTCACAAACAAAATTGGTATGAATTTTACCTGGAGGGGTTCTTTAAAACTTCTGCAAAAAAATGTTTGCAGAATGTGTTTTTCTACATACCGTTTCTTTCAATAACACAGTACAAAACATTTTTGACTGAAGCAAATAAAGAACATGCTTTCCCACCTTTTCAATTTATTAAAATCATAGAGTGGAATTCAGTAGGACATAAAAAAGTTTAATATTTTCTCTCTCTTTCTCGAAATATAATTGCAAACAAATCAAATCAAATATTTTGCATAGATATTTTTCACAAAATTTTGTTTTAAATGACCAGGTAAGTTCCATTTACAGGATCACGACACAAGCTAAAAATGAGGAAATCATAGCTATATTTTTAGGCTAATTATCAGTTGGTACATGTGCAATGATAAATATAGAAAGCCTATGTTTTGACAAACGTGAGGAATAATTGACGTAAGAAAAGATCTGTGCTACCAAATTATTATAATTAAACTTCCAACTTTAAAATAGGAATATTTTGAGAATATAAGGAGTTTTAGATTAAAAAACATTTAAGGCATAACTTTAGCAAATTGTGTTTCTGTACTATTATTAATATTCTAGTTTTCGCAGAAATGAAAGAAAGAGAGGACATTACCATTTGAGCAAAACTGAACCACTTCATCATAGCCTTCCATCTTGTTGGACAGTATTTCTTTGCGCTTTCTTCGTCCGTGCATTTAGTGAAAGCTTCGCCCTTTGTTTCGTTTTCTGGTAACGGAGTATCATGAAAATAACTTATCGACAAGTTCGTAAGTATTAACTTGAAAGCATCGACAGCTGCTGTTTCGTTGGCTAGATTCGTAACATTCTTTGCGATTTCAATCACCTAAATTGATTAAAAACATTTAAAAAAAAATGTAGAGTGGGTATATTACAGAAGACAAACGTATATAAATTTGGCTCAAGGTTGCATCTCCTTATTTTCTGCTTTAACTGTTAGCAATATGTGACTTGTTCAGGTAGCTGAAACCGCATGGCATTACCAAAACAATAAAATCTTTTCACATGGGTTTATTTATAGTGTAGCAGGATAAGGAGTAAATTGGGAATTTAAAAAGTTTGAAATTATAGCTAGCTAGGTAGCTACAAGTTTAGAATGCTTAAAAAATGCAAATATGAAAGATGTTTTCATACAGCCATTTACTCATAAGTATATTCACTGCATGTATACATTATGACATTATGCTCAGTTCTACGTGAATTTCATGCAAGTAGGATGGTGAATAAAAACCATACAATTAGTGAGACATCCCTACTGGTGACGTAAACATGAGGGTATCATATCAACTTAAAGCTTACCTTCCATTCCTATATAACTCAATCTTAAAATGTTCATAACATTTTAGTATTAAACCAAAAAGTATCTATTTCGCAAATACGCATTGCAAAAACCAGAAATTTAACCTTAAAGATTGTTTCTCCCACTTCGGTCACTGCTCCCGCGACATATTAAAACGATTTTCCGTTCAAACCTATTTCGGATTTAATTGCTTAAGGGTGCGCTAATTTTGTAAAGATCCGAGCGATAGGGATTTTACAGTCGCTATACCCGCTTTATGTTTGCAGCGACTTAATTTCGAATGGAGCAACAGACTTAATTTTTTACTGACTTTGTTGATATATACAAAAAATATGAGTTCAAATTTCTATCATTTTGCCAGCGAGCAACGTAATGACGCAAACGTTACTTTAATGTTTACCGCGTTATGCGTGAGCTTTTTTTTAAGATGCCGATCGAATTTTTTTGTTTTGTTCAGCTACTTATTAGTTTTGTCTTATTACTCTTTTACAAATGCAAATCAAGAAAAAATAGATATTTCGCAAAAAAAGAGATATTTTCTTAGATATTAAAGTTATATGAGTGTCTTAAGATTAAGTTGTTTTAGAGCGGGAGGTGAGTTTTAGCGTTCATATCTGATAGATACATAATTGTACTACCACATCAACCAACATACCTGTGGATATAGTTTGCCAAGATTTTCCCATCCCAATTTATGCACATCATTTGGATGGATGTTCTTCGTGGTGAAATATCCCAAAATTGCAGCATATGCCTTCTTTCCGTCCAAACGACATCCAGGACCAGTACAGTTGGGTAAGAAAGGATCAGTTTTTGAACCACTGATAACACTACCATTGTAGTAAATGACATCTATTGGTAGTGCAGACAAACCTCCGCCTGAACTGTCATTGTTCGGACGACAATATAGATAATGCTCAAACTCTAAATACCTAAAGAAAGAAAGTTACTTTAGTGAGGTAGCGAAAAATGAAGCTACGTGTTTTAGAGGTACAATGCGAAGGATACTAAGACTTGGTCTGTGATGACGTAAATTGATCTAAATGACTTACAGTGTGAAATATTGACCTAAATGACTTACAGTGTGAAATATTGACCTAAATGACTTCCAGTGTGAAATATTGACCTGAATGACTTAAAGTGTGAAATATTGACCTAAATGACTTACAGTGTGAAATATTGACCTAAATGACTTACAGTGTGAAATATTGAC
Organism: Hydractinia echinata; assembly: GCA_030067915.1. Classification (NCBI taxonomy): domain Eukaryota; kingdom Metazoa; phylum Cnidaria; class Hydrozoa; order Anthoathecata; family Hydractiniidae; genus Hydractinia; species Hydractinia echinata. The sequence goes on from JASGCC010000068.1 coordinate 1,042,218, forward strand.
CTAAATGACTTACAGTGTGAAATATTGACCTAAATGACTTACAGTGTGAAATATTGACTTACAGTGTGAAATATTGACCTAAATGACTTAGAGTGTGAAATATTGACCTAAATGACTTACAGTGTGAAATATTGACCTAAATGACTTACAGTGTGAAATATTGACTTACAGTGAAAATATTGACCTCAATGAATTACAAAAACATTTCGTTATTAGTAATAAAAGCCATCACCGGTTTAACAACAAAAATGTCAAAATGAGGTGGATAAAATGGGAAATCAGAAACTGAGGTAAAAGCAGGATTTCCTTTGCTAATTTTAACAATTTTTTAGAGGAGAATTTAGGAGAATTTTAGCTGTATTTTTAAGAGATTTTTTCGATTACCAGAGAAAACACACACGAAAATTTAGGAGATCTGAGAATAATTTGAATTCGTAAAAAGATGTCAAATGAACCAAATTTGATTGTTCAGATTTCATTTTCGCATTAGCTAATGCAGAATATATTTTAGATTTACATTCCACAAAAGAAAATCCATTATAAAATTTGACAAATGAGGGTTCCTAACAAAAAATCAGGAATTTTTAGGATTATTTCTAACTATAGTCAATAAGGCCCGCAGAAAAATCCACTTATTATTAGAGACTAGTCGATAAATAAATCAACTTAGGCAGGAGAACAATGGAAATGAGAAACTTCACTTGAATTTCGAAGTCCTAAAGTACAAATTTTTTTTAAGAAATTGGTATACCCGTTGCCTTCATCGTATAGATCTTGCTGATCAAGAAAATGTAAAAGATCGTGTACTTTTGACAATTTTTTTTTATGCTGTTCAAGAAAGCGTGGGTTGGCCCAACTTTAGGAAATTGGTCCCAGGTTGTCCCTAGTCACCCACGCGGTTGAAAATGACTGACGTTGACTTTTGTATTATTATAGAGATCCTTAGATTAGCCTATCAGCCTAATAAAAATATGTTGCGACTGAACCTTTTATTTTTACGTTCCAACAAGCTATCAATAAAAAATATTATTTCAAACGTCATTTGAAAACTAGTCAATAGGTGCTATCAAAGTAATAGAAATATAAACAGAAAATATAAAAAAAGAAAAGAAAAAAAATTAAAAAAAAAAAAGAGGAAAAACATAAAAACAAGAATTTCAGAAATAAGCAATAAATATTTAGAGGAAGGGAGGAAGAAAAAAATAACAAGAAATTTATACTTCAACAAACGTTCCACGGCTTGTCCAATGTAAAGTTCAATAGATGATTGGATGTAGACACTGGCGTTTTTTCCATGTTCTTTTTTGATCTCTTCATCCACTTCAGTGGATATGTTCTCATAAAAAGACCATTCGAAGAAACTTGATGCATACCATTCGCCTGATATTCCTATCAATAAATCAATTATTATTATTAATATTCCGAATATTTATACAGGATATAGCCACTTCAGTGTTGGAAACACTGTTATCAATGTGGGTCCTGTGTTCTGAATGTATACATATGTAAACACCGGCATTGCCTACCCGATTTCCCTCACATGGCATGGGTTTACCCGTAGCTGTGGTAAAGACACTTGCTAAACAATGCCCTCGCTGTGGACCGAACCACGGACCTTGTGATTGCGAAGCAAACTCCATAACCACAAGGCCACAAAAAAAGGGTGAAAGCCAGCAGTCTATCAAGATTATCTTGAAAAATACTTTTGATAAGCTTTATGCGGCATGCCAATACCTGATTTTATCATACAATTAAAAAACTTTTCTAACATTTTTATGAAAAAAGAAACTACGCAGTAAAAATATTGAGAAAGTGAAGTGACAATTTTTTGTGTTTTCTTTTAGTTGCTAACGATATGCTTATAAAAATTTAAGGAAAATACTCCAATCAAGCTAAGCATTTTTTATTTGAGTCTCAGCTGTTAAGGGGAAGATTTCGATTTTAGACACAAAGTTTCTAAGAATTAGATAAACGTGATATTCATGTTTTACAAGATTCCATCTTTACATTTTCTATTTGCGCAGTTCAATGTTATTATTTATTATAAAAAATACTTTTTTTTGTATGTAACTCTCCAAGTTTTCAGTTAGCACACACGGAAATAAAGAAATAAAAAAACATAAAGTGAGAACCTTTTGCGCCGTTCTTTGTGATGTTTGGATGTTTACTTTTCATAGCATCAATACCTGCTGTGCATTCCACCATCGTTCGAACCATACCTTTTTGTATACCCATTTTTAAAACAGCAATATAATTGTAAATCGAGGCATTATAATCTTTAAAGTGAGACATAATTCTATCGACATCAGCTTTGTTTTGTGGTTTTATCGTCCCAATTGAGTTGTAAATGCCATAGGCTATGTGGCAAATAGGTTCAGAACAAAAACCACTTGGTCCCATTAACCACAAGCCAGCAGTGTAGTTGAGATAGGAGAAAGCGAAAGTATTTTCAAGGAAATGTTTTGTTTGGAGGTAGGCCTTGTGTTCTCTTGGTTTTAATTTCGAAAGATCGGGATTCTAAAAATATATGACACAAGCTGCAGAAATAATTTCGATGAATTAAGATTTTTTGTCAATACTGTCAATGTTGATGTAGATTATTTATAATTGTTTATAGAAGATCTACAGAGCAGTGCTATAAACGCGTGTTTAACGTACAATACATAATTATTGCAGCGAGTTGTGTATGAAGGCAGTCTGTTAAATAACCACCAAAACACACCATGAACACACTCTAAACAAGTTACTACGAGACAATTTATACTTAAAAAACACCTGATGTCCTGATTTCAAGATTACATAGTATCTAAGACTTGATAGAAATCCTGTCATAGGCTGAAAAACCTGTTAAATATACAAAAGTTAAGGTCAATCGAAACATTTTATGAACGTGATAATTTTTTTAGTGTAGAATTACCTCATATGCTCTCAAGCAAGTCTAGACGTTCAATTCAAAAATCATCTCGCATTTAATGAAATTACGCGCCCTCCTCTCTCTATTGAACATATTATAGTAAACTCAAGTTCATATTATTAAAATGCGTAACTAAATGAATAATTGTCTTCAACAGGCTTAATATACTTAATTTTAGCACGAGTTTATTTTAGCATGAACTTCGCTGAAGTCAAACAATCATAGTGCAAAATTGTTTATATGTATCACTTGAGGTTCAAGTTACCAAGACTCTGCTAGTGTATATCAAAACCCAATCTAGAATTATTCTGCCTCCGCCTCTGCAATATGCAAGAAAACCAGCACGCAACTCAGTATACTTTTTATACAAACAACCTTACCAAATCATTTGCTTCCTGTAATAGTTTTTTAGCACGTTCAGTAATCATTTTAATATTTTCAGGACTTGGATCATGGGCTTTAAACTTTTCCTTGATGTCTTTTTCTGTTGCAGCAGGGTCCCACGCAATTTCTTCTCGGAAAATGTCATGGTAATCCCTCTTCATTTTTGAAATAAACTCCCCAAGTTTCACACGCTTAGCTTCGTTCGAATATCCACAAATGTCGTATTTTTCAGTGTTCTTTGCACATACTTTTTCTGATTTCTTGTTTGCCAGAACAATCAATGCAATTCCGATTATCAGTAGAATCAGAGCAAGCACTATTAAAAATATATACTTCTTATCCACAGACTTCTGTGAATTTCCACGGTAACCAGCTCGAGGCAAACCCTCAATTGAACCAGATTCGCCTTCATACTTGACTATCTCCTTCTTTGAATCTGACCGCATGATTGTGTGGTATTAGTTCTAGAAAATAACAAATAAATAAGATCTAAAACGACAGCAATTTGCATTAAGATTAATGTTTATTTATGTCATTAAAACTTAATGGCTCATCTGTGTCACAACATGCAACTGGTGAGTGTGGTTTCCATGTCAAGTTATAACTCTTCCGTGGCAGCTGTACAACAAAGTTCTATGCTTACATCATCTTAAGCACAAGATATTTTGTATCGCCTTGCTGTAGGTTTTCAATAAAATGTACATATGACAGTTGTACTGAACAACACTTTGACAAATAAAATTAGATTAGTAAACTATGTTTAATAGGTACTTTACAGTGCATATGGCACAAATCCAAAATATTATTTTGGAATTTAGCAAGAGAAAGAAATTTTACTTGTTAAGAAACATAGACAAGTAAAAAAACATATAAAAAAACAAAATAAAATTATTTTGAACCTTATTATTTACAAATTATAGATGCTAACTGTCATTCATTATCTTCTTCTTTAACGCCTAGCCCCAAACAATATTATCAGGATAAAAAATACACAATATATCCCTAGATATATTTGTGATATAGATGAAATAAAAATAAAATATAAGAGAGAAAAAGGTGGGGGGAAATGAATCAAGAAAAAGAAGAAAATCAACAAAACAATACTAAAAAATATAAAAATAAAAAGGGAATATTATATACAATAATAACATTGAACAATCGTTGTTATATTTATATATATATATTCACAGGATATAGATCCAGCCTATTACCCTCATTTAAATAGCGTCAAGCAATTAATTAATTAACGAAACAATATCATAACACAACACTGTTAAAACCTTTTTTGTAAGATATAATATTTTCTGATTCGTGTTCACAATAGCTCTTTTTATCTTTTTTTGGCATAAGAATAATTAAAAAAAAAATTCTAATTAGTTGCAGAGATCATACGTGGATTTTCCTTTGTGATAGGATAAGCACTAATTAATAAAAATTTTGTGGTACTCCCAGAAAGGTGAGCTGTTGTTTATTCACTGCTCCTGTATTTTTTTTTCAAACATTTTTTAAACATGTTTTAAATTTGGCCTTGGTAGATATTTTAATAAGTTACCTTACCTACTCCCAAGAAACAATTGAGCTCGTATGAAAGACCTTATGTTATCTAGGAATCTTTTTAGTTTTTGAAAAATCTTTATTTATCTTGAGATATATATCTTGAAAGGTTCGCTAATTATGCAAGATTATACGACGTCATGAATTACTAAAACACGAAATTGCTGTTATTGAGCATAATTATAATAATTGAAAATTAAAATTTACGGAAAATGTTTAAAACGTCAAACTAAAACGTGGAACTTCTAAATCCAGATTCTTAAAAAGAAAATACAAATTCCGAGATAACTTTTCGAGCTCTTTCATATGACATTAATTTTTTTAAACAGGAGGCACTCTGCCAACAGAAGCCTACAGAAATCCTCCTCACTACTTGCAGCTACCATCTTTGATTAAAAAACAAACAACTAGTATAAAATTCAGTATAAAAACGTGTTTTGATTGGAAAAAAGTTGCATTCAGCCTCATAAAAATGTTGTAGTGAAATTCAAAATTTGCATAGCTGGTAATATTTTGTGCAAGTTTATCATAATAATAATAATCAGAGCCTTTGGATCTTCTGCAAATTAAAACTAAATAACACATACTATACAGTGTAAATTACAGTCTTCGCTGTTTTTAAAAAATCTGTTTTAAGAATACATACAAATCCATAATGGTTGACAAGCTGTGCATAACAACACCTCTTTATTTACATTTGAAACTTACACACATAGATCAATGGGGCAAAGAATAATTGTTTTTGTTTGAAAACATGATACCGTTATCAACATATAATAATGTTAAGATATTGCTACGTTCTATAGCTTGAAAAATTCACTATTCTCTCTCTCTTCTTTTATCTTTTTCACAAATCAAAACAGTCATCCATTATCTTTTACTTTGAAGAAAATATTTAAAAGAAAAATTAGTTACCTTAACATAAAATAACATCTTGTTAACATCATAATATCTTGTGATAAATCAATTAATTAATTATAGAAAAAGAAGGAAATTGAAATATATGAGCTATTAAGTGATATTATGTTAGCAATTAAATCAAATCACCGTTAAAAAAAACTCTTCCCTTACTATGCTTTATTGTGTTTTAAAAAAAATATTATGGAGACAGTCCTTAACTGCAGATTTAGAATTTTCCAAATTTGGTTATTGGTATTAAAAACATGGAAACTATGGAATGAGGCTGTTCAAAGTTCAAAAAAATAACAAGTGGCATAAAATTTTGATTTGTTTGCTCAACATTCATAATAATGAATTAATGCTTTGAAAACAAAGTTAACGTTTCGTGAACCACTCCCTAAGACATTGTTCAGTAACGAGGTGACCGCTGTAAAAATCAGCATTTGAGACATGGTAACACTGCAACGAAAATTATAACTATAACACTAATAGCACAAAAGCATTGGGGAAAAAATATACAAAACCTTCTTACCCTCACATGAAAGCCTTCATTGAACTCTTTATCAGTTATTATCACAAGTTTAAAAAATCTTAGCTACTACAAAATTTTTATGACAGGCCTCTTAAGAATGTCAATAAAGGTAATAAAAGAGAAAGAAAAAGCTTGAACATCTTCTTGCACAACACGTCTTGAATATTTTAAGAATGTAAAAGAATAGAAAACTCATCCCTGCATAGTTTAATAAATCAAAAACATAGTGTATCAGATATAAAGGAAAACGTCTTAAAGAAAAGAGAAAGAAAAAGAAAGAAAAAGAATAAGTTAAAAAAAATACAGTAGTTAATTAAAATTATAAAAATTACTAATAATAAATTATTCTATGTACCATCACATGAAACAATATACCTCTCAGCAGGAAACGCTTTCTTATCAAATGTCTCAAATTTCAATGCACTCCATAGGGGAGTCTAAACCATAAAAAAGTGAAAATTTAAACTTAAAGTCACCTGCATGGTTTTTGTGAACAAAACAAATAGATCAAAATACTAAGCTAACTTTGTTAAGAAGACGATTTTAACAAAACCAGCAAACATTTTGTGAATAAAGTGAAATTTGTAATACACACACATACAAACAAAAAGTTAAAAAGCAAATATAAAAAATATCAACAGAAGATTTAGCTAACAAGCTTTTCAACAGTGACAAATTGTTGACACAGCGCAACAAAGCGAGCTCAACATCCATGCCAACTAAACATGGCTGATGTAGTCCAACAAAAACATTCGCTGACTTTGAATGAAACAGAAAAACCTAAACTAGAATACACATTATGAGTCTTTATTTATAAGAAGCAACATGAAAGCAATCCAATGATGTAATGTATAACATCCAGCTTTGTCTAAAAATTAATAAGTGCAGGCTTGTATAATTAGATCAGCTGTGTGAGGCTTGAGCAATATATATTATATAAGATGTGTCTCATAATGGAAAAATAAGACTTTAAGTTCAAATCTAATAGCTTTTACAGATTTAAGTGCTGTGTATTTAAAATTTCTAAATGGTAGAATATGTATTTTAAGATAAAAATTTTACAAGAGTTAAAAGATTAAAATAATATATATACACATTTCTTTCTCTGTGTATTTACAAAGGTAATGTGTTTGTATTTAAAATTTCTTGTAGTTAAGCACAAATTGAATTGTTAAATTACAGATATGTGGTGGAGAGCAAAGGTAAATTGCAAGGGCATACAGAAGTACACTCCTCCTCAGAGTTGTTTAATTGAAACTTGAAGGAAAAAGAAGTAGATTGTTTTACCAAAGGAAAGAATAATAATGTGTGTAAATTAATGAAAGGATTAGTAGAAAATAGTAAAAGAAATAAAAACAGAGTAGTGACAAGATAAACAAAAACATGTCAACTAAACTACCAAACATCAACAACAACAACAACATGAGACCATACTTCTACTATAACAACACCAACAGACAACACATCTGTAACAAAAAACATTCGATTTAAAATACACACTAAAAGAAAAAGAAAACTTTTCTGTTAGACACAGATTAAAATGGAAGTCATACAAATTTTATAAGATAATATCTTCCCTTCATCCTCCAACAATTAGGACATACTTGGTTAACTAAGCTGTTTATAATGCATAATTAAATTACAAAATAGACAGAAAAGAAGATAAAACACAATCGCATTTAGAATAACATTGTGCAAAAGATATCTCTAAACCTACTTGAAAATGCTTTTCTTTTGTCATACTTCAATTATTGATGTACCCATAGAAACAATATTTTAAACAAGTGAATAAAAATGAAAAAGTGACTGCAAAAGAAAAGTGGTGTCGGTAAAAGAATAAAAAACAACAACAAAAAAAAACATTGATGTTTGCAATGAAAATGAAAGATTAAAAACCAGAAGAAAAAAAAAAAGATTACACATGGTATCACAAATTTAAATCTTATCAGCCTTACTTTAACAAACATTGCGTTTGCAAAATGTAAACAAACCTTGTAAATTTACATACTACACATTTAATGAATTACTCATTGAAACAAGCAGGAGACCATTCAACTCACAACATCAACAAATTCCCCTAAACTACATTGCATGTTTACAACAAACACCTTTTACAGTATTAGTTTCATAGGACGGAAGAAAATCACTCAAGTTATTTTTCTTAGGAGGCACCTCTCAAATTATCAAATACAGTTTTTATTTACATTACATAAAGGTATGCATGGAACTTGAAGCCACAAAGTCCGAGCAATAAGAGAAAAAATTTGACACCAAAGCATTTATGATTTCACAACACCAAGTAGTTATGATATTTATAATGTCAAAAATATATTATTATATATATATATTATTATATATATATATATAGATATTATATATTATATATTATATAAAATATGTTGCAATCCATTTTTATACTTTATCACTTACATCTCCCATCTTAGCCACAAGACACAACAATACAATGCAGGAAACAAAGTAGCAAATAAAAACAAACAAACAACAAGTAAACAAACTAACAAGAAAAAAGGAAAACTTTCAACAGACCAACAACAACAAAAAGTTGCACATGTGCAGGATTTTCTTTATTCTATTCTTTACATCTTTTTTCCTACGCTTAATATTGTATGATAAATAAAGTAGTTAAATAAAATAAAAAACCTGTTTTTTTTTTACCATCATATCAACTCGAAGGGAAAGTTAAATCATTATCAAAACACAACTGCCATATCTCAACATAGCAGACAACTGTTTTTTTACCCCTTATCTTACAGGCTAGGTAAGATAAAAGATCAACTTTGTTTTTAAAGATTAGACAAACATAGTTAAACAAATGTATTTTTTATATTTGCAATATTACTTGATAAGACATCTAATTAGAATTGTGGATATACAAAGGTCACAGAGGGAAGTTAACCTAAAAATTATTTTTTAATATTTATTCAACTAACCCATAAAATCACAAAAAATATAACTTAGTTCCTAAATGTTGTGTTTCTATAAAACCAATCAACCAAACCGAATAACACTGGAACAATTTAAGGAAAGTTTAGTAAAGTGAATTAAGCTAAAAATAATATCCTTTCTAAAATGTAATGTGTGCAGAAATAGCTTGACTTTCCTTCTTCTAAAGTTTGTTTACTGCTAAATATTATTTTAACCTTTTTTTTAAACATGCTATGTTTACCACAAGACAAGCTGTATTGTGTATTGTATCCAGTGCATGTTCAGTCGGCTTATCATGAAACTTGCGACATGCATTTATTATTCAATATATTCTATCGAAATTTTTTTTTCATTCGTCCCATTTTCTAGAATTGATTGCTGTATCAAGCTTCTCATATATATTTTTTGATGTTTGTTTAGGCATTTTTAGCATATTTCTTAGAAAAAATGATAGCGACAAACAAAGAAATATTTGAAAATGTTGGGCACATGGTAAAACAAAAGAAATAAAGATGATTGGGTGATATTAAAAATTGTCAATTAAACTTAAAAAAGAAATCATTGCAGAGAAAAAAAAAATTTGCATACAAAACATATCAAAATATGAACCAGCACACTTTATACAATATCTTTTTAAGTTAATAAAGGGATAAAAAAGATAAACCAAGCGCCCAGAACAATCATTGAAGATAGATTGAGGAAAAGCATCTAGAATTTGTGTTTTCTGAGACTGAACCTTACGGTTTTCTCTTAATGGGAACAACTTTCTGATTATATTGACGTCATAAAGTACGCTAATCCAACTATTTTTTTCTTTTAAAATGAATTCTTGTGACATTCTGCAGAAGACCAAGGACGTTTTATTTTGTTAGAATGTGACATGGAAAGTTTTAAAAACAGCTATAAATGACTTTAACGTATGTAAAAATTTGTTTTTTTAACAAAGGCAAATGAAAGGTGAACAGCATTCTCACAACACTAATAAGTAAAATAAGAAAAAAAAAAAATACCAAACAAATGTACAGTTGTGAGTGCAAAATTAGATAATTGTTATTTCTTGGTGGAAACCATGACCTATTTTATTAAGAGAACGAAGCTGTTGAAAAAAGACTGAATTACTTCAAAGGATTTCCACAAAGAAAATTAAACAGCGTATTGAACAGCAATTTCAACACCAAAATGTATTAAGTATGTGAAGTTCCGTTTTGTTTTGGTTTGAAAAATTTACTTTGTCGATTTCCTTCTTAAGAGGTATAAAGCTGTAACTTTTAGAACACAATCATTCAGTGTTTATATCGGGAAAAAAACATTATTGAAAATAATTTAAAATCATATGCGAATCGTATATTTGGTTATCTTCCATTAACAAGGGATTAATCAACACAGCTGCAAGGAGATTTTCTCTACAATCAGCACATCTTTGTAAAACCAACTTTATATTTCTAATTCGAATCCTGGTATGGTCATAATTTAATTTTTTTCTTTCTCTACAATTAACTCAACCAATCAAACCATATCTCACCAATGCAAAAAGTTTGAATGTGTACACTTGTATATGACAAGCATTTATTATCATGAATGTAACTTTACATGTACGCAAGTTTAAAATTATAACTATAATAATTAAATATAACAATAAGTTTCGCAAAGTTTACATGAAGTAATTAAAGTTCCTGTGCAAGACATAACTCTATTGTTTTCATGTATTATTATGTATTTAACAACAGGTTAACAATAACAACGAATTACAACTTATACTACTGAAAGCTTGTGCGAATGTGATAAAATATAAATGTCTGGAAGTGACTTAACCATATTAGCACTGGAAAGGGGCACAAAGTGCCCCCAGCCTCTTTTACTAGGCATAATTTTTTTTCGCAAGTAATTGAGTGCTGAAATTTTTTGGAGCTTGTATGTAAAAAAAATTTAAAAAAAATTTTTATACTGTGCAGGGGCATTACATATTTTGTATGTGGGTAATTTTTTGTAAATTTTGAAACGTGGCGACCTGCAAGTATGAGTGTTGTAAGATGTTGTAAGAGTTATACAATTACTAGTCGGTAACGGCCGTGGAGAAATCCACTTTAATGATGTCAGCAAATATATTGCATACTGTCTTTTAACAAAAAAAATAATCTAAAAATGTAGAAATAGGACTTTTGCAAGGTGTAATTCCTAATTTAACAAAAATGTTCTTAAAGTCTTACACAAAATGTCAAATGAAAAATCGCATAAATCATCCCCACAAAACCTTACACAAAATATAAAAACAACAGCTTGCAACATCGACAGTCACAACACCGACAATAACAACACCGACAGTTACAACACCGACATTCATGACATCTCAAATATGTACATCTTAAGTAATCATCATGTTGTAAACCTGCAATATTTTAATTCGAAATGTCAAAAAAGCAGGCTTGTAAGAGTAAAGGACAAATCAATGAAAATAAGTTCTTTACGCATTTTAAAATTGTTTTTCCCCTAAAAGCTTATCAAAAAACCATATTTTGTAAAACATCAAATTTAAATCTAAAAAATCATTTGGTTGCATGTCATCTTCTTCCACAAAAAAAATACACAAAATGTAAAAATCAACAGGTTAACACCACAAAATCCATTTTTTTTGGCATGATGATCCATACTGCCCTATACCAAAAAGTGATGGGCAAGGACTAAATTTCAAATCAAGAAAAATCAGTTCATTTGGCATTTTCTATATTGTCATCACCCATAAAAAGGGTTTAGAACACATCAAATTTAACTATAGAGAAATCATTCATTTTAGTGTATAAAGTCCTCTCCCGTTAGATTACAAATATAAAAAAATACAACTTGCAAGGTGCAGAATAAAAATTATTTATTTTAGTATATGTATTTGCATATGGTCCTCCCTTAGAAAGTTGAACATAACATGTCAAAAAAAAAAAAAAAATTAGTTTCAGGTATAACATTTTTTTAATCATCACCAAATATTAATTTTTGCAAAATCCATTTAACTTTTTTAACCACATTATTTTTTTCCCATGAAAACTTGGGAAAATAAAGTACAGATATGACTCATTTTTTTGGATAGAAATTTATTGTGTTCCAAACTCTAGTTTTTGACATTGGTGTCACAAAACATGAAAGAACTAATTCTTGTTGATTTTGAATTTACTCCTTGCAAATTGTTCTTCTTCGACACTTCAGATAAAATACTGTGAAATTCACAACAAAAACAAAAACGTGAAACCATGGAATTTTCTTTCTGCAAAACGGACATCACATAAAGTTATCCCCAACAAACACAATAACACATAAAAAACCCAGCTTACATCAGCTCACAGTAAAGTCTAATTCTACAAAAATTTGTTCTTTCGGTACATTGCATGTGGTTTATTGTGGTTCCACGAAAGTTTACACAAAATTTCAAAAAAACAGCAGTTTGCAAACACAGACGATATAAATGGACAACCATACCATCCTCGTATGAAACATTTTAACACAAAGTCATAAGCCTATGAAATTTCCAATCAACGTCAACAACCTTTGTAAAAATCTCAACAACCCCTGTAAAAATAACCTGGTATTTTACATGCAGGCTTGCAAATGTTTAACAGGATGTCAAAAGCAAAACAATAAAAAATAGCCACACTTAACACACACTTAAAATTTTACAAAATTTGTTCCTCTTTTCATATTGCATGTGGCCTCCTTGTAACGTTTACAGGAAATGTGAGAAAAATTATACTCTATGGCATATAAATACCTTTACACTATCCTAAAAGTCTTTGAAAGATTTTGTAGCCCGTTACACCATAATTCAAGCTCAAAAAAAATCCCTAAGGTAGCTATAGATAGCTAAAAAGGAGGAATAACTCATATAGGTTAGAGCTACAGTAGCTAAGACATCCAGTTAAATATAGTTAAACTGGGGAGACTTGCTAGGTATATAGCTAGCTATTTAAACATAGTTAAAACACATATAAAGAGAAACAATAGTAATGTAAAAATTGTAATATTACAGCGAGTTCAACAAACCGAAGTTTTCTGTTTGGCCCACAAATTTGTTTGGTAGCCAGCTAGCTCTGGCTATATAAAACTGTAAGTCTAAAAGTATCAAAGTTCCTGAATTCCAAGCCTGTGTAAATTCTAATCTACTTCAAACTCTAGCCTCCATTTTTCACTTCAAACTTTACTTATTACATCTAGTTCCACTCTTCACATTCTAAGAAACTTCTTGTAGCTTCTAACTTCAGTTTTCTACTTCTATACATCTAGCTAACCTTTTTAAATTATACTTTATAACCACACACTCTAATACTTTACTATGACTTTTCTTTTCAAATATATGCTTTTTGAAACCACTTTACTTTTTCACTTTGACTTTTCTTGATTTTACGTTCTGCACCTTTTTCATGACAAATGGACTGCTACATTTTTGTGTGTTGAGGGTAACACTTTTTCAAAAATCGGTCGTTAAAATTATTTTAGTAAATCAAATTAAGTCGTTTTAGTCAAGTGACGGTGGCCTTCTTTCTGGCAAAATGGACATACCTTTTTCAGTGACATCAAAGAAAATTTTGTTGACTTCAAAGAAAAATGAACACATCCACTATGCCTGTCACAGACACATCGTATTATTACATAAGATTTAATACATGTATGCCAGTTACTAGGTTGTTACTAAGGTGTTGTAAGGAGATAGTAAAGACAATATTTAAAGAAAATACCGCTTCACTAAAATGAAGTCATTTCTAATGTCATAATATTGTTTTCCTTACATTTTACATCTATAAATGTCATATTCTAACCTTGTACCAAGTTTAATGGACATCGTTCAAATAAGAAAGTTTCTTACAAATGTAATTTTTGATCTTAACGACAGAATTAAAATTTATTCTTTTAATTTGGAATATTTTTTTTATCCAGTTGATAAGCCTACCAAGAATTAAGGTAATACTTGAAAAATTCAAATTTATTAGAAAATTGAGAAAATGACCAATTTTAGGCATGTGTGACATCATTTCTGATCCCAATGAAATCGTCAAACTACTGTTTTACCTAGAATCTATTTGTATTTACACTTTCTATAAGTATGCCAAGTCAATAACATTCTCAAGTTTTACTTCAGATAAAGAAGTCGAACAATGTTTTTGAAATTGTCATAACACATTTCAACTTACCTTTTTGTGTTGATTCATAGCAAACTCATCTGCAATACAACCAACGTGATTATGGACATACAACTGAGACCATTTCTGGAAATATTCACAAAAAACAGAGTATAGGATTAAACATAGAATTATAGATTTTTTTGTTTAAAAGAAAATGTCAACAAATTGTTAAACACTTGACCTATCAAGGTAATCTAAGTTGCGTGACCTAAATCACTAGACTTCATGTGACTTTTAGTGACCACCTATAGTGGTAGAAAAAAAGTTTATCTACATTCAATTTAGGATGGCCATATTGAGTTTACCTCAAAAAACACCAATAGAATATTTTAAAGATTCTAAAGCAATAAGAATTAAAGAAACATATTGTCTAATAAGATTACATAAAGAGACATGGTAAATTTGAAATTGTCAAAAAAATGGTTTGGTAAATACTAAACAGATTTTTTTGGTTACATGATAAATCCAGAATAAAGAAGGCTGTGTACAAAAAAATACTTTGTTCCTTGTACTATCTTTTTAAAAGTTAATAAACTACAACTGAGTATGTACAAATGACAAGATTTACATTACTTCATTGACAAAAACAGTTGATTACAAAACAGTATTTTTCATTGTTTTTTTTCATAATTTATTTTGTTAGGGTTCACTTAGTTCGCATCTTCTTTGCTTGATGTTTTAATTAATTGTTCTGACTGTTTCTTTGTATTTGAGACTGGATATATGCTTCTGAATTCTTGTTGACAATTCGAAAATGCCATTCCAAGGCCCATTCCACTGCCAAACGCAACAGGCCATATTTTACGTTGAAACAATGCAAGTGAAAACACAACACCAATTCCAATTCCTGATGCAGTTTTTAGTAGGGTATCGCTAATACATCTGTCATATCTCGCACCAAGTTCATCTTCACTTCGTTGAGTTATATATGGAGACATTTTTGCTAAACTATATCAATCAGACAAATTAAAATAAGGATAAACAATACATGGTCCTTAGAGATTCCTGATATTTGTTAAAATATCTGACAGCTTATAATTGGCTACACCTTAGTTTCACATATACCTTCTGCTATTGTGTCACATAATGACACTATGTAAAAATTACAGGCTTAATAAAAAAAGTAAAAATGAATGTTCAGGTTAAACCAAACAATCCGATTGCCTACCTACCCATATACATCTTAAATACACACAAGAATCAAGGATTCCTATAGTTTAAATAGAAATAATTCACAGTATAGCCAAACTTCGTAAAGATCAACTACCAGAAAGCCTCTTTTTCACAAAACAAATAAAATCATTTAAAGCATGCTGGTGTAAGCAAAGGATACCATAGCATAATAGCAGTAACAGACAAAAATTCAGAAAAGGAAGAGAATTCAAATGTAAAAAGACATAACACCTTTTTGAAATATCAAATAATAAACAAATAATCTTTTTCAGCAATTGATTTTTTCACATTGTTTTTCTTGCATTTTAAAATCAATGGTGAATGATATAAAACTGGAAAAGAGGTTGTCAATTGTACAAATGATAAATGCTGAAAGTAAATAATTTGTACAAATGATAAATGCTGAAAGTAAATAATTTGTACAAATGATAAATGCTGAAAGTAAATAATTTGTACAAATGATAAATGCTGAAAGTAAATAATTTTCTACAACCATTTGTTTAAATTCTGTAACCACTTGAATAAAAAAAAGAACAAAAAGGTGATTGATCCAATGGGTTAAAAACAATAAAATTACAGAAAGAATGACAACAATAACAATAACAAAATATACTCAAAACATTTTTTTTTACTCTTGCTGTTAGAGTACAAGTAACACCTCCTTCCACATCGTATATATACATACACAGTAATCCTTATTGACAATTATAGCAGACAGTATCTATATAGCATAACACCATCATCTTGTAAACTGAAAATGCAAGTTATCGTAAACTCTATTTTTGATATATCCTTGAGACAGGTTAATCATCCATATCAAAATGATCATGACTTCTGTTTTTCTCTTGCAGTAATCGTTTTCCCCAGCCGCCACGTCCAATATCATAATCTGACCGGTATTCATCTCTAACTTGGCCACCACTTCTTCCTCTACCATATTGTCTACCTTCTTTAAAACCTGCATCCCAATCAGTACGCACAACGCGATCATCCAATCTTGTACCATTTACATATCTAACAGCATTTTCTGCACCCTCTCGAAAATAATATTCTACAAAGCAAAAACCACAAGGTGTCTTATTATTTCGATCAAGTCCCATTGTTATACGCTTCACATCTCCAGACTTTGAAAATAATTCATAAAGTTGTTCTTCTGAAGTATAAAATGACATGTTTCCAACATATAAAGTTGTACTGTCCTCTAATTTTTTCTCCAAGTCTTTACGAGAGCCTATGAAATGTTGATCACGATATGCACTCAGCCCTGCCATTGCAAAGTTTTTATACACTAAATATAAGAAACTTGACAATTATAGGAAAAACTTGACTGTATTTTAAGTAAACATTAAACAAGGAATATTCCTAATTTGTTTTAAAAATTAAAATAAAATATTGAGAACTTTAGTTTTGGCTAGTTTTATAAATATTTTTTCATTAAATTTTCACACAAGTTTGAATTTCGTGCTTCTTCTTTGTACCCACTGAATTTTTTGGGCACCATTTTTACTGCATATTTAATTTTTGTATTGCGAATTTTTTTAAATTAACACTTTTTTTTCATAAACAGATCATAGAATTTTTTTAAAGAGTTTTGAGAAGACTATGAGAAGTATGGAACCTAATAACTTGGTAATAGATAAATACAACAACTCAGGATATAAATGTATCATGACTATGCAACTCAATTTCTGGGCACCTATTTCTACTGCACATTTAGTTTTTACAAACTCCGTTCAGGTGTATTGCACATCTATGGAAATTTATTTTTTGATAAACAACAGATCATAGAAATTATAGAAGTAGTTTTGAGAAGACTAATGATAAGTATTGGGTTTAAAAATTTGGTAGGCACATGTGTAATAGATAAGTACGGAAACTTAGTATTATATGTATCACAACGAAGTAAGGAGTTAAATAAAAAAAACTGGCAAGAAAGAAACTGAATAAGGCTAACATGTTTCTTAAAAGAAGACAAACACTGAAACCAATGCATGACATTTCATAACAAATTTATATACAGTATTTGAAAAAACTGGCAAGAGATCGAATAAGGCTAATATGTTTCTTAAAAGAAGACATAAACCGAAACCAATGCATGACATTCCATAACAAATTTAAATACAGTCAAACATGTCTTCTTAGTCACCTCTATAAGATGGCCACCTCTGTACCAAGACCACTAATAATTACCCCCATGCAATTCTTAGTACAAACTGCTGTGTAGAGTTACCATCTACTGAAAGCGGCCAGTGGCCTCTCTTTTAAGCCTATAATAAAATAATAAAAATTTAACTTTATATGAAAGCCAAGTTTAAACAAATTCTTGTGTGATTGGAACACCTTATTTAATTTTTTAAGACTGGCTGCATACATGAGGTAGTTTTTCTACATTGTTAAATACTGCACGTGTACTATGCACGCCTTTGTATTTAAAACTTTATTTATGTGCAGTTCATTATACAGAACTACATCGAAATGGAATATTGTACACTAATAAAAGATTAAGAATTGACAAAAGTAATAAACCAAATGACAATTTTTATCAAAAGTTTTCAAATCTTCTTCACACTGCTTTTTTAATCAAGCAGCACTTTGAACTTTGAACAATCTGCGTTATAATTGCATATCATATTACTATTGCTCAGGTACATATAGTAGGTTTTAACATACGCTATCTGAAATTAATTTTAAATAATTTTTCCTGATACATGATGCAACACGCATTCTTTTTATATTTTGAAAGAAAAATGGAACATGAAGAAAAAAAGTATATATATGTTGTGACACCTGCAGCATTAAAAAGTAAAAAAAAAAAGAAAAAAAAAGGGGAATGGATGTTCATGTCAACATAAAGGTGATTTCATCACAGGAACTGCATCTGGCAGAACAGTTATTTAAATTTCTATCAATTTCGTTTTTATATAGTTTCGTTCTTCAGAATGTAAGAAAATTATTTCGATAATGAGGAATGGAAAACACTGCTACACTCAATAATGCAAGATTTTGATTAAGACTGTCGTGTGACAGGGCGGCTTTACAGCTCAATCTTCAGTCTGAGCTGAGCAAAAGCTAGAATTTTTTGTTTACAGCTAATTTGTAGTGCATGATAAAAATTTAATTTATGTTTTTGATTTCAGGCTGAGTCATACAATTTCTCTTTTGCCATTATATCTACAACTAACAATCGCTTATAATAAATTTGTCGTTTAAATAAGAAAATTTCTTATTTTGTTGTGGCATTCCAGCCCAAGAAGTAAAAATCTTTTTACGTCTTAATTTTTAGCCTGGGCCGAGCTAAAACACGTACACAACATTATTCACAAAAAGGATGAGTAACATTCCTTTTACCTAGCCTGGGTAAAAACTCAGCCTGGGCTGAAATTTGATCTGTAAAGCCCCTCAAAATCTTAGACAGGTTTGACTGCATGCAGTTTTTTCCTATATGATAATACCCAACAAGCTATTTGTGCGCCAGAAAGATGGTAGTTGTTACTGGTAATATACTAACAGGTGTCTCCACATTGTATCGTGGTGTTTTTACTTGTTCAATGCCATATTTATACATTCTTTTTGCAATATCCAAGTTTTTGAAAATTCAGCTTATATTTCTAATGTCAATGTTTTCTAAAAATAATAAAATTTTTCATTGATTCATCGTTTTTTAATAATGTTTTGAGCCAAATAGCCTATATAATTTGCAGTTCTCACAGACTAATAATTTATGACTCTATCCTCACTTTAAATGACAATTTCCATTAAGGACAAAGTATATGTTGATAGCATCAATATACTACTACATAATAATAAAAGACATAACACGACAGAGTAGATTCTTTGACCTTTTTTTGGTTTAAAAAAATTGCATTACTGTTTCTTGTCTTAGACATTTGAAAACACATGTAAAAAATTTTAATGTTCGTTATTTATTATGTTGCTAACAACAGCTTGTGATATCAGGTAGCAATGAAAACAAATGGAATATTTGCCAAACAAAAAAACAGGCTTGATCGCAAAAGCGATCTCTTGGGTAAGGATGATGAAAATGACTCCCAATTGATTTATCACAGAAGTATAATAATCTAATCATATACCAGTATATGTCTGTCTGTCACACAAAATGGTACCGCATGTAGCCAGATGCACGCAATGCTGTGTAAAAAGGATGGGTAAACCGACTAGTAATGTAATAATTTTATACACAAGAAGCTAGCTAATAACAATTTTGGACATCACTTAATTGGGCCAGTTGCCTATAGTTAGAGACGATGTGTGTGATAGCTCAATTACGTGATAATAGGCTTTACTATTGCAATTATTCTTAAAGGAAACACAAGGTATAAAATGATGCTAAACTTATATTATGGAGCTTAAAAAGTTTCTTAACAAGTCTTTTTAAATTTTTTAAAAAGCTCTTTTCGTTCTCAAGATATTCACATTTAAAGAATTTCAGATTATGATGTCATAAATTATGATGTCAAGTCATATTTAAGTAGTAGCAAATTTCAACATTTTCTGTCATCAGTAATTTTAGACTTTAGTTAAGGATACGGTAACCCCCTGAGACACATACTCAGTATATTTAAAATATCTCCTCTGCTCGCTATATTAACCCTAACAAATATATATATTCTGAAAGCCAAATAAATTATCTCTAGAATGATGATAAAATTTATATTTCCATAAAAAAAATCCAAAAATGAGAAAAAAAATTATATATATACAAAAATTCACCCTTCCAGTTCATTTTGTCGAACACTCCCCTCAGTAAAATTTTTGTTCATTGAAAAAAATATCATTGTGAAGCTGTTTTATGACTGATTTATCTATTTTTAAGCATGATAGATCAATAACTCGATATTACCTCACTTTCTGCGTTAGAAAAAGCAAAGTTTTGTAGCCAAAGATATAATTGTCGCAACAAACTTGTTTTTGTACAATTTCGAAAAGATGGAGGGGAGTGTTCGACAAAAATATATACCGTTACGACTGAAAATCTTATTTCGAGAAATCAAAGACCTTTGCTTTTACCTGCAAGAATCATGGTTACACCCACTTAAACGTCATGAATAATTAATAACTCATGAATATTTTAGTTAAAATTAAAGGTAAAGTGTTTTCGTAGAACTATGGGTCTAGTTATTGATAAACAGACAACAGGATAACATAACATAACAGGATAAAAACGAAAAAAATAAAGAAATAAATTAAAAAGGTATAGATGACAAATAATAATATATTTGTATAGATTATTAAAGTGTGAATGTTTCCTATGTTATATATGTAGAGATGCAATTTTTTATTCGTTCTGCATAACTCTCTTTAATTATTACACAGATTAAATATATTGGAGGAATTTTAAACTTTGAGCACGCTATTGAAAACACTAAAAGATAAAAAAGATTTTTTCTCATTTTATCCCTTTAACAATAAATATTTTTGATTCTTTTTTTAAAAATATCAGGAAAATATGCCAAAGAATCAAAATTAAAAAAAATAATTTTTTTTCCTGAAGGGGGTTACCGTATCCTTAATGGTGTGCAGTCAAACTTAATCAATGCATAGATATTGTAAAGTTGAATTAATTAACATATATTTTTTTGCCAAAATGACACTCGTTTGTTCGTTCCAGGCCTCTTAAGAAGAAGCAAACTGTGCAGAGGAATTTTAGATACCACAAGATTAAATCATATCGGACAACCTTATCTGAGGATCTCTTAGCATTACGTTTATTAAATTCAACTAATCTTAGCCACACATATGAAAAATGTGCAGGGTGACATCAGTTATAATTCACAGCATAAGTACTGGGACCAAAATAGAACCAATGACTTTCTTTCCAACTACAATATATTTTCCACTGTTTGTCAAAAGGTTGTGACTAGTTCACAATGACTATTGTGTTAACAATTTTTGTTTATCTTGTTTTGTTTTGTTTTATAGTTGGTATATAATTAGATTTGCATCCTGTGGTGAGTTCCACAGTATTATTATCAACGTACAGAAGTGTTATTCGTTGATCTTTTCATGGTAGCAAAAGGTGGTTATATTTACAGAATTTTATAAACGATTGCATCACAAGGTTTTTAAGACTTCTCTTTGTGGTTTTCATGTATATACCATGCGAAAATTATAAATTAAGTTTTAAATATTTGTATATATAATTAATCAAAATCAAGAAACATGTGTGTGAGGTTTAGAAGATAGCCCTTTTTCGTTTCATATCAAAAAAGGCACACACCTCAACATTGACAAAAAAAATCACATTGCAAAGAAAAAAGTAGCAGGTGGGAGGCGAAACAAATTATCATAATGCACCACAGTTGTTCGTATTGCACAATTTAAAACTGAAATACTCAATCTGTTGGAAAAGATCATTTAAAAAGTCTAAAATTATTTCAAAATAAATTACAGGCATGGTATGTATAGCTAGCCTTAGCTAGTAATTGTGAACTACAGACACAACACAACCTCATTTTGCTTAGGCGGACGTCACAAATATCTGGTGTTAGAGTCATTTGAGCACCAAAAATAGAGTCGGTCGGTCGGCGAATGATAACTCAAAAATTCGAAAAATTGTATCCAACCATCAGCCATCACCGTGCGCCATTAAACCGCCGATATTTAATGATAACTTGGGCACCTCGTTTAAATGGAGTTTCCACGCGCTGTTTTCAACTAGTTCTCAGGACCGTTTTCGCATTTTAAAGCACAATAATAATGGTGGTTAAAGGCTGTGGGGAGACAACAAGCGTAGATACTAAAAGTAGGAACCAACAGTAACCAACAGTAACCAGCAGTATTTCGAAGTAACCACCAGAGAACCACCAGTATTATGAAGTAACCACCAGAGAACCAGCTGTTTTTTTAAGTAACCACAAGAGAACCAGCAGTTATTGTTAATTTACTCCAGATAAGGCAGCAACAGCGGCGCAAAGGTGTTATGATTTTTATGCACAACACTTCATGACCTTAAAACTACCAAATATGATAAATAAAAGGGCACCTAGTTCCCAGGGCTTTTTTTGATACTTTATGCTCTTGCTAACCAGCTACTTCTAAGTTGTTTTCACGAGGTCCAATAAATGGATTCCGCAAGGATTAATTTTCGAAAATATGAATAAAATTCGCAGAATTAACCAACTTAAGTTATTTATTTATGTATTTCGCCTAAAGGCAATAATGGAAACAAGAAGAACAGAACGAAAATAGTGTTTTCAGGATTAAAGTTCATTCTTTGAAATAAAATGTAGAGATAGGAAAATGCCGATGTTAGGACAGACCCCTTAGCACTTTACCATTCCACGTCAAATTATGGATCATCCCCGTTAAATCAACGATAGAAGAGTCCATAAAATCCGTTAGCACTTTACCACTTTACGTCAAATTATGGATCATCCCCGTTAAATCAACGATAGAAGAATTTCTGTCCCCACCCCAATCCCCGCCGTGTCCCCCCACCCCCCTGGGCCCCCACCCCCCAATCCCTGCCGTGTCCTCCCATTATAGTGATAGGTGTCTATAATGGCCCCTAGCGTACGTAGTAATACCATCAATGATAATAAAAACATAAATTCTCAAATAACAACACGCAAGCAGTTTTTGTTATATAATTAAAACATCTGTCAATCAAACGCTTATAACAATAGGATTTTACATACCAGAAAGTTGTTTACATAAGAAAAAGTCAAAACGAAAGTAGCCGTTGCTAAGGATATTTGGTATGTAAGGAATGCATTGTTCTCTATTGTTATTCTGGTTTGATTGACATTTAATTGACGTCATTCTTTATCTAAACAAATACCATATGAAATAACCTGTTGTCATAGCCATCACAAGAGCGATCTTCTCATCTTCGTGTGTAGGAGTTTCATCAGGAGTATCTTTGTGGTAGGGCACAGTAATATGCTGATCGGTAATGTGTTTATTAGGAATAGGCACAGTAATATGTTTATCGGGAATCTTTTTAGAGGTAACAACCTCTTCAGCTGTTTTTTCAATCACATTGACTTTTCGATTAATCCCAATGGTAAGATCCTCACCAGATATCAAAATCTTGTTATTGTAACCAACCACACCTGTCTTAATTCTGAGATTCATGTCACTGGGTATCATATAAATACCTTGTCCAACCGAATAATCAACCTTGCTTGAAGCGTAGTTTAACGTATCCTGATAACGTTTAATGTCCTCCTGAATATCAACTCTACGGTTAACAATGTCTTCAAGGTTGTTCATAAAAACTCTTTGAGCCGTCAAAGCGCTTGAATCATTACCCAAGATAGAAGAACGGGCCGAGGCCTGCGAACTAAGAACAAGATAAGCATACGCCCTAACACTGCTCGAAATATTTACAAGGCCTGTTTTTGTAAAGCCATTAGATTTTTCCACAATCCATCGTGTCATGGAGTCGTCTGTGAAATAACTCAAGCCCGGAGTTGGATAGTTTTTACGTCTTTTTTGATATGAGCTGAAAAAGTATTGACCTCTGTATTTCATAGGATTAGAATCGACGTCATATTCACCACATATTTTTAGAAATTCTTCGTTTGAATAAGGATTGTCATATTGATTAAAACTATCCTCAAAAGGTAGAGGTGTCTGCAAGCGTTTAATGATTCGTCTAATGTGATAATAGACATGAAAACGATATACCGATCTGATCATAGATCTACCTTCTTTCAGGTGTTCTGAACTGACTCCACAAGCACTTGAAGCACACCAAGTGGCAAAATTTAGCTGGGTTTGCCATAATCTAAACGGTTGCTCATTCCAAATTTTCATACGTTGCTCGTTTTGATTCAGTTCATAATTGGTAAAAATATTAGGAAAGACAGCGGGGAAAGAGCCATTTTCAGAGACAATAATTGTCTGTTTGTATAGATCCTTACCATCTAATATCTGAAGGTTCAGTCCTCCATTTGGCCTATAGGTCGCATTCGGGTTATATTTGAAAATGCTATCCATTCTTTGATTTAAATATAATTCCACTCTCTAATATAATAATGTATATCACAATAAATGACATAAATAGTGAAAAGACAATCTATTTGTATCGCCCCATAACCAACCCACATGGTGCAAAAGAAGTTGCGATCATGGAGGCGTTTTCAGACAATGTCACATATGAAATCACAGCTCCACTAAAAGTGATAATTGGAAAAGACCGAATTGTTCATCAACTTGAAAAAAAAGGAAAATACACCAGCAGGGAGTTGAACGCATCTTTAGCGGGTGAGGGTGATGTCACATCCACACCATTAATCAAAGACCCTAGAGTAATAAAAACAAATAAGCTAATTGACATAACAGAACTACATTTCAATCTGAATGAATTGGACAATACATTAAATCTTAAAAATGGTAGATATAGCAACAACCTGCTAACATATCATATATCTGAGTATGGTGATGTTACATATATTGAGCCAAAAAACCCACAATATAAGAAACTAAAGAATGGTTTCCTTCAATCACTTACTTTGAAAATCACCGATCAAAATGGAGATCTTGTAAAAGATAGTCTGGGAACAACAGTTGTCCTTCACATAAGAGAGACGGAAGAACCGGAAATTTAGGTTTGAATAAAAAAGGTCATAGGTCTGATGAAGTATACGCTAACTGAGATAAAAGTAAAATAAAATAAAAGTAATAACAAAACATGGAATACGGAAAAAGGTTAAATCCTGAACGTTCACTTAGAACCGCTCATGGTGTAAAAGGATCACACCAAAAAGTAATTGTGACACACAATCCAAGTGAGATTGATCAAAACCAGTTACTTTTGGTTAGGTTTCCTAATTTAGGTAGCGATGATGTTATTGTTCCGGGTACTTCAAAACTAAGTTTCGACGTTGAACTAGATTCAAAAGTAGACACGAAAAGAACATTGGTCTCTAACATTGGAAGAACGATTGTTAAAAAGTTAGCAATCAAGTTTGAGGGTACCGAGATTTTGAGCATTGATGACTTTGATCTTTTCGGATGCTACAGAGATTTATGGCTAAACAAGTATGAAAAGAGAAACGCAATCAGACAAGGTATCATATCCGGTGATGGGTGTACGGAAAACTGTATGAAATTGAGAGTAAGCGCTTCGGATAAAGATGCATCTAATGTCTCAGACAAAGCAATTTCTGACGCATACAAAAACAAGTTCACCATACCGCTGGATTTTGAAATGTTGGATAGCACGATCCCATATTATCAAGCCGGATTAGGGAATAGGTTATGTTATGAGATAACATTCAATAATTATGACAGGGTTGTATTATCAACTCCGGCTAAAACTTCCGGTTCTGCCACGGCACCGGCACCGGCACCGGATGCTAAATATAAAATCTCTAACATATCTCTAGAATATGAGATTGTGTCACAACCCACCCTAGCCAGATTCATTTCAAATGAATACGAAAACATGGCTTTACTATACGACAGGTTTTTGAGACATAGACAAATTAGAGTGGATAAGTCGGACACAACGTGGAATTGGTCATTCAATACACCTT
Source organism: Hydractinia echinata (assembly GCA_030067915.1). Classification (NCBI taxonomy): domain Eukaryota; kingdom Metazoa; phylum Cnidaria; class Hydrozoa; order Anthoathecata; family Hydractiniidae; genus Hydractinia; species Hydractinia echinata. The sequence goes on from JASGCC010000068.1 coordinate 1,068,288, forward strand.
GCAAATCTTTGAAGGGTATATTGGTTTTGTTTGAAGACGAACAAGCCTACAAACGGGATACCGGTGAGTTCTATAATCCTAAAATTAAAAAGGTATCCGCCATAGTTGAGGGTAAGCCTAACCAACTTTTCGCCCAAGGGATGCAACCATTTGAACATTACAATGAAATTTGCAAGTATTTTGCCGAGGGTAAACCAAGGGATGGCAATGCCGGCGAAATCCAAAAACATTTGCAATTACACGATGTGAAAGTCTCCGATTACCTAACTACAAAATATGCTCTATGGTTGGATTTCAGAACCATAGATGAAAACTCCCTACATGGGACCGGTCGACGCATTGAAAATGCGAGTGAGGGGATCACACTGCAAGTTGAAAAGACAGCTGAAACCGCAGGATCCTTAAACGCCTATATATATCTAATCATGGACGCTCAATTAAATATTCAAAACGGTGAAATTATGGATGTACTATATTAAGATGGACTACATGAAAGATCCCCACACGGCATTATTCGTTGGTCCTACGGGCTGCGGAAAATCCAAACGTGTTGTGAAATTATTAGAGAATGAATACTTTGATCGCTTTGATTTCATAGTGATTATATGTCCAACATTAAGATGGAATAAGACATATATGTGTCGAAAATGGTTTTGGAACGACAGATATGTGATTCTAATTGAGCCCAGAGGTATGTTATATGAATGTATTCAAAAGATGACGGATTTCTGTGCCGGATACAAAACATTATTCTTGATCGACGATATCATCGCAGATGAGAAACTAGACAAAAAGAGACAGCCATTGCTAGAGTTGGCCATTAGCGGACGACATCGAAACCACACCATGTGGCTACTCACACAATCATACACCGCTATACCGAAGAATTTACGAAGGCAGGCCAAAATGTTATATGTGTGGTATCCAAAAGACAGACAAGATCTCGCAACTATTCATGAAGAGAATGATGTAATTGAATCACGATCAGAGATCCAGATGGTTAAGGAAAGGCTAAAAGATGGCAAATACACACATTTAGTCATGAGAATGGAACATCCAAGAACTTACGTGATTTGCTAGATTGGAAGTTTTTTTGTTACAAGAGTCTTGTAACAAAAGTATCTAACAGATTTATAAGACTCCTATAGACTCCTATAAGACTCTCCTATAGACTCCTATAAGACTCCTATAGGACCATGATAGAATATATCAATTTCATATTACTAGTACTAATACTAGTACTAATACTAGTAGCACTTAGTTTTTGCTTTTTTTGTGTTAAAAAATACCTATCGCTATTGAAAATGGCTGAAACGGCAATTGACAACTTAATTTCTCTTCAGGGTCCTCCATCCGATGATGGCAAAAGGCAAAAATTGCTCGAGTGTGTGTTAACCGGAAATAGCAAGATATACCTGGGTAAAATGTATACGGACGAGCAAATTCAAAAGCTAAAAGATGATGAGGTGAATAAACTCTTTAGTATATATGAAGCCAAACTATCGGGTCAAATGGTAAAGTCATTGGGGCAATCAATCATTCACATGTATTCAATGGGAGCCTGTGTGGTATTAGGAATAAAAAGTCAAAATGAATTGAGGAATGACCTGGAGAATGACCCATTCCTAAACTCTGCCCTTCAAAGGTTCACGTGCGATTTGTATTATAGATTCGGCTCATTCTTATCACCAATCAGTGTAGGTCTAATTACAGGTAGACATTATATCGCTGGAAGAAATTTAAACGCAAATAATATAGATATAGATAATAAAGATGTCAGAGGAAAAGACTCAGAATCCTATTCAGGTGACAACGAAGAACCCTAAAAAGGTTGAAGCGGGTAAGAGGTTGGCGGAATACAACCGTAAACAGAGGGAAGAATATAAAAAGGCGCTCATGGCACAGAATCAGGCACAAACTACGCATCAAGCACAAACACAGCCGACGCCTCAGACACAGACACAGCCCGAAGATTCAAATGATATTGTAATAGATGTGGATTCTATGAACGACGGTCCTAAACCAGATGGAGGGCCCATGAACTACACCATAATGGGGGTAGGGGTGATAGTACTGGTCTTAATTGGTGCTTATTTCGTGTATAAAAATAAGGATAAAAATATTAAGGTGAAGGGTACCCCACCACCCTCCGGTCCTAAAAAAACCGTGAGAATAAGTAAACTTGAAATGGAATAAAGGGATAATATCGCGATATTATAATCTCGCAGTATAGAAATAACATGGACAAGAAAAGTATAATCAACGATATTTATAAAGCATCAGTCGTCTGCGTTTTCGCTGTAGGCTATTCAATGCTGGGAAAAAAGGTGTTAAAAATGTCACCACCCTCAATTCAAAAGTTTGACTTGGAAGATACTGGAAAGCTGGTCGCCATCGTTGCCGCCAGTGAAATGTCAAGGGAATATCTAGTTAAGCAAAAAATTATACCTGAAACTATAAATATATAAACATGGCTTCAATTGCAATGATGTTGGGAGGTGCCTTTGCAAACGCTTTGGCTTTTACCGGATCAAGCTATCTCTTTTCAAGTTTATCCAAAGACAGAATAGATAAGGAAAGAAAGCGTCATGATCTGGCCATAGAACAGTTACAAAAAGCCCAGGTTTTGTGGCAACGTAAAAGACAAGAGAGAGTAGACTTTATCAATAAGCAGCTCAGACTTGAAAAGAAGGCCGAAGGAAAATTCATAGAGCTAAATGATGCAATGCGCGAATATAAAAAGTGTTTGGAGAGAGATCAACTCTTACAGATCTACCGAGGGAACCTGTATTGAGCGACTTTTATACACCGAGTAAGGATCAACATGAAAGGGAATTGGCCTTTATCGCGCTAAGTATGATCGGTGTCGGTGGTGCCGTGTGGTATTTTGAAAGATAGTACTCCTAGTACTCCTAGTACTCTATGTTACATGTATCATGTAACATATAATCTATACAAGGATCTAACGCTTTGTCACGAGATAGGTGTATATCAGACCTCCGATTCCAACTATCAAAGCCCACAAGTTTTGACTCAACCAACCAACGGCTTCTTTCGCCCGATTGAGTATCCACGATACGATGGATCCTATTATACCGGGTAGGGCCGCGGCTGCCATCCCAGCCAACCTCCCCAATAGGGATCCTAATGCATTCAATTTATTTTTTATCCATTCCCTTGCACCACCTTCGGTTGTACCACCCTTTTCATGATTTTGTGCATTATCGGTGGATGACCCCCCACCCCCAGGTGTCAAAGTTTCTACGAGAAGGCCGATAACCATACCAAATGCCGTTAGTACGCTGACAACTGTGACACCCTGCTCACGGAATAGTGTTCGTATCTTCTCACCCAATGTTGTATCTTTGTCAAGTACTTTAGCAATCGTCTCCTTGATGCTTTTTATTTGAGTGTTAAGTTTACCTTTGAGATTATCGATCTTCTCATGGTGAAATTTCAACTTATCGTTTAGTTTTTCCAACCTTTTTTTCACTATCTCTCTCTGTTCATCCGTGTATGTTGCAGATCTGTCGGGATCTTCCATCTCTTTCAACTTCTTTTCTTCATAATCGATTTTGTGTTCGGTAGAAACCATTTTAGCGGTCGCAAGCTGAAGACCTCCTCGCACTTTTTGTACGGATTTATCCAATCCGAGCATTTCACTCACAGGATATTTAAACAAATCATCGGTCTGGGTTGCTTCATGGTCTACGGATTGTTGTTTCAACAATGAAATTATATCTTCCGTACTGTTTATCACATCCCCAGATATAGTTTCTAGTTCTTCAACGGTTGCTGTTTCTATTTTAGATGTTGAGGGAAACCCTTCTTGTATCTTTCTCACTCCTTGTTTCACAGTCACCTCTTCAAATCCTAAATCATATAGCCTGTTCTTACCTAAAGTCCTAATTATAGTTTTAATAGCCCTTAGTCTTCCTTTGTTTTTTGTCAAAGGATCCTTTACACCTCTATAGTATAATTCACCATCCTTAATTTCAAAATTGTCTGTATGTATCACACCAGGGTTTTGATCTAATTTTTTGGATAATGCATCATAAAGTGATTTAACCCGTTCATGCAAAACCCTGGTACGTTGAGTGGAACCTCCTCTGAATGATGTTTCTTCTTCTCCCGGTGTGTGTATTTGTACCCGTGTACGGTCCCCGGTTGGTGTTAGTGGAAAAGTTTCATCGGTACCTTCATCCGTTCCACCATGGTCCCCAAATGGATCAATGTCAATGTCTGCCATGTTTTATTTTTATTTAGAGGATAGTTTTTTCTTAAGATAATAGAAATGGCCGAGCATTCTAGTCCGGGAGAAATGTTTAAAACGGATATATCCAATTCTCAACTTGAGGAGTTGCTAAAACTACGAGGCAAGTTCCATGAAAGGATATGCAAATACAGCAAATCTCTGACCATATTGGCGCTTCTGGAGGGGATATCTGAAACCGTGGCCGTTACCAGTTCGATAGCGACCGCAGCAACCATTATTAGAAATTCACTGGGACTCGGTGGAGTACCATGGGCACCCACCCATGGAAATTTTAGGATTTACATGCAACATTCGGGTATGTGCCTATTAAGCTCCGCTTCCTGTGCAGTTACCATGGAATATGTTAAGATATATCGGGAGAAACTTAACAAAGTCAGGGCCTCATGTCATGTTATCCAAAATGCAATTGACGTGTTTGATAACACATTACCACGCAGCCGGTATATTAGTCGAGCGGATTTTGAAAGTTTGTGTGATACATATCACAGAACTCTTGAGGATCTGGATAAACTAGATAAACCATAGGTTATTTAGAGGATAGTTTTTCTTTGTAATAACTAATGGCCGAGCTTAAGATTTATCCAAAAGCTACCCACAGCTCCCGAGTATTCGAGTGAGCAAGACAAGTTTAACACAAATACCGTGGAACTCTCAACTTGAGGAGTTGATAAAATTAAAAAACAAATTCAACACAAAGTATGAGAAATACAACAAGGCATTACACCGATTAGTGCTTTTAAATGCCGGCGCGGGCACCCTAACCATTGCCTCCGGTATTGGTTCAATAGTAACGGGCGCTACCCTTATTGGAATCCCCGTTTCTGTCGGATTGGGTGGTGTGGCCCTATCTGGCTCTATTTTCCACCGGCATTATCACGGCTTTGATTAAAAAATATCAAAATAAACTAAACAAAGTCATGAAATTATGCGATGTTGTAACATCTGCCATTGCTGTGTTTGAAAACTCTATCTCACGAGCATTGAATGATGATAATATTAGCCACATGGAATTTCAAAACCCTGTGTGGTATATACTATGAAGCTCTGCAGAAGATGACCAAAACAGATAGAAAGATGGAGAGCGAAACACGCAATCAATTCGAAAAAAGTTTAATGGCGGAGGTTCAAAGCCTAAAAAAGACGTTAAATCAGGAACAAAGTTAGTAATGTGTGCCTGCATACCATTAACATATTTCATGTGCTATTTGAAAAATTAATATTTGAAAGTAAGGAGGTTTTTTTAATTGTGACATTATGTGGCGCGATCCTCAACACTAAACCCTGTGCGATCCCGGGCACAATCATCTTTACCAGAAACAGGTAAAGATACTTTTTATGTATCGTCCCCCTTTTTCACCAACCTTGCACATAATCGGGAGGTAATTCTGTATCTTCAGGTATTAATATCAATTCCTCTTTTACAAAAGCCCGTAAGCGTTCAATAGCTATATGGAGATACTGCACGCCCACGATGACATTTCTGATGTTTTCGATCGGATGTGTAATAAGATAATCGAGCAGATTGAAAACCCTGCTCTACCCGCCAGCGGGTTCACAATCGAAAGGATCCTACATATGCATGTGGACTTTCATAAACTGAAATTAACCAGAGGTAGTTCTTACTTGCCGCTACCCAAGAATTTCAGTGGAAAGCGATCTGTGATTAACCCTCATAACGAGGATGATGATGATGAATGTTTCAGATGGGCTATTATCGCTGCTCTCAATCATGATAAGATCGATAATCACCCTGAACGAATCTCAATCCTTAAGAAGCATGATAAGTATAATTGGGATGGTCTAACTTTCCCAATGGCGCTAAACAAGATAGATCTCTTCGAGAGGAGGAACCCCGATGTCGCTGTGCATGTTTGACAAAGGATGAGGGAGAAGGTATCTACATGTGTCGCAAGTCGAAGCATCTTGATCGTAAGGAGACGGTTGTTTTGTTTTTACTGTGTGAGGGGGATAAGAGACATTATATCGCTGTTAAGAACTTGAGCGGTGTCCTGAGCAAGGTCAACTCGAAGCATGAACATAAGGAGTATTACTGCTTGAATTGTCTCTCTGGTTTTCCAAGCGAACAGAAAAGGGATGAGCACTTTGAGTATTGCAAGAATAACGATGCTGCTAAGATTCAACTCCCTAAGGAGGGTAGCACCTTAACCTTCACTGATGGTAAGTTTCAGCTCAAAGCCCCATTCATCATGTATGCCGATTTCGAAGCTTTTACAAAAGAGTTGCCAGAAGAGGAGAGAAAATGCGGATCATCCACCGAGAAAGTTGGTAAACATGTTCCCACCGGATTCTGTTGTTATAGTAAATATGCTCATGGTGAAGTGCCGGACCCTCTGAATCTTTACCGCGGTGAGGACTGTGTTCCGCGCTTTGTAGATCATGTAGTTTCTGAGGCGAAAAGGTTATATAACATGTTTCCTCAGAAAGCAATGGATCCACTGACGGATGAGGAGCGTGACAGTTTCAAGAGAGCCAGGGTGTGCCACATTTGCATGGAAGAATTTGATGACAAGGATGACATCAAGGTTAGGGATCACTGCCATTTCACCGGTAAGTTTCGCGGGGCTGCCCATCAAGAATGTAATATCCGATACAAAGTGCCTAATTATATTCCGGTTGTCTTCCACAATCTGAGTGGCTACGATGCGCATCTATTTATCAAAGAGCTTGCGAAGAAGTATGGAGAAGGTGGCATGAGCGTTATCGCTGAAAATAAAGAGAAATATATCTCTTTCTCTACGGATGTTAAGGTTGGTGAATACATTGACAAAAATGGTGAGACCAAAGACAAAAAGATACAGCTGAGATTCATAGACTCATTTAGATTTATGTCAAGCGGATTAAGTTCTTTGGTAAACAATCTATCTGAATGATCAGTGTAAAAACCTTCGAAAATTCTTCAATGATGAGCAATTCAACATAATGAGAAGGAAGGGTGTATACCCATATGAGTATGTTGATTCATTCGATAGGTTTAATGAAACTAAGCTTCCGTTGAAAGATGACTTTATAGCAAGTTGAACATGAATGGTATCAGCGATGCCGATTATGCGCATGCCCAAAAGGTGTGGAAGGACATGAAAGTTGAAAATATGGGCGTTTATCATGATATCTATCTCAAGACGGATGTTCTGCTTCTGAGTGATGTGTTTGAGACATTCAGAGAAACATGCTTGAGAAACTACGATCTAGACCCTGCTCACTTTTACACTGCTCCAGGATTAGCCTGGAGGGCGTGTTTGAAAAAGACCAAGGTTAGTCTAGATTTATTGTCGGATATGGAGATGGTCATGTTCATTGAGAGTGGTATTAGGGGTGGATTGTGTCAGGCTGTCCACCGATACGTCAAAGCCAACAATAAGTATATGGGGGACGAGTACAACACATCGGATATGAATAGCTATCTCCAGTACCTCGATGCAAATAATTTGTACGGCTGGGCTATGATTCAGAAGATGCCGACCGGAGGGTTTGAGTGGGTTGATGACGTTAGTAAATTGCCTAGACCCGTACCAGCACCGATACCCTCGAGACCTGCACCCAACTCTTAGAAACGCACTTCTCCAAGGTCTTATTAATAGTGGAAAAGTTGTTCACGATCCGGTAACAAACACTTTCAATCGTTCGGTAAACTCTCCTAGGACGGGAAAGAGAAACGCACTTCTCCAAGGTCTTATTAATAGTGGAAAAGTTGTTCACGATCCGGTAACAAACACTTTCAATCGTGTGGTAAACTCTCCTAGGACGGGAAAGGGAATTGTTTCTGATTTTACACCCGAACTGATTTCACGATTAGCTGTGGAAAACTGTGAAAAGGGGTACATCCTTGAGGTTGATGTTAGCTATCCACGGGAGCTTCATGATTCTCATAACGACCTTCCTTTCATGCCCGAGAGGAAGATCATTAATGGCGTCGAGAAGCTGACACCATGTCTTTCAGACAAGAAGAAATATATCACTCATATCCGTGCGCTTGATCAAGCGTTGAAGCATGGTCTTGTTCTTGAGAAGGTTCATAGGGTCTTGAGATTTGATCAGAGTGCGTGGTTGAAGTCGTACATAGATTGTCGTACAAACACTGATTTGCGTACCAAATCAACGAATGACTTCGAAAAGGACTTTTTCAAGCTTATGAACAATTCTGTCTTTGGTAAAACTATGGAGAATCAACGTAAACAAAAAGACATACGCTTGGCTACCAAGAAAGAACAATATGAGAAGCTGGTGATGAAGCCCAACTTCAAGGGTAGCGCGTGGTTCTCGGAAACACTGATGGGCATAGAGATGTCCAAGATCAAGATCAAAATGAATAAGCCAATCTACCTGGGACTGGCAATTCTCGACTTGTCCAAGATGGTTATGTATGAGTTCCACTATGATTACATGAGACCAAAATATGGTGTGGATGTAAAGCTTTGCTACATGGATACGGATTCATTCGTCTACCACATAAAAACCGACGACTTTTACAAAGATATCGCCGACGATGTAGCTTTGAGATTTGACACATCAGGGTACGATGAGAAAGATGGTAGACCTCTACCATTAGGTTTGAATAAAAAGATCATTGGGCTGATGAAGGACGAGTTAGGTGGCAAGGTAATGACGGAGTTTGTCGCCCTAAGAGCGAAGACCTACGCTTACAAACAGCTATGTGGTAGGGAGGATAAGAGGTGCAAGGGGGTCAAGAAGTGTGTGGTAAGGAAGACCATAGGTTTCGATGATTATAAGAGATGCCTGTTGGAGGGTGAAAATGTTTACAGAGAACAGATGACCTTTCGATCGATTAAGCATGATGTTCATACCATAAAAACAAACAAACTCGCGCTCAATGCGGATGATGATAAGCGCATAATTATGGAAGATGGTATTACTACGTACGCTAGGGGCCATTATAGACACCTATCACTATAATGGGAGGACACGGCAGGGATTGGGGGGTGGGGGCCCAGGGGGGTGGGGGGACACGGCGGGGATTGGGGTGGGGACAGAAATTCTTCTATCGTTGATTTAACGGGGATGATCCATAATTTGACGTAAAGTGGTAAAGTGCTAACGGATTTTATGGACTCTTCTATCGTTGATTTAACGGGGATGATCCATAATTTGACGTGGAATGGTAAAGTGCTAAGGGGTCTGTCCTAACATCGGCATTTTACTATCTCTAATGTAACACGTTTCAAGGAAAAAACGTTCATATCGAAAGCATAATTTTTTTACTTGAACAGAAACCATGTGAGAAAAACAAACGTATATTTTCTGCCGGATGCCACGATGTTTCTCCACAACATTTATTATTTCATTCAAACTTTACTTTGTCTACCAAAAGAAAAAAATGTCTCGTTTTGGACCCTCCTCCGTATAGCGTTTTATTTGGTTTACAATACACAAATTGAAAAATGAAAATCTTTCAGTCAAATACATAATCAGATTAAGCGGAATAATGTTTTAGGAAGCGTTGAAGGAAGTGTGTAATCGCTGCGAAAAATAAACTAAAATTTGATATGGATTCTTCAACAGTGGATACAATGGCAGTAGGAGGTATTGTTCTGCCCGGATAATAAACGCTGCCCTGATTAAGTACGGCAGCTTGCCCCGGTTAAGAACAGGGCAGAAAATACATAATCAGGGCAACATAATCAGGGCTTATTACTCAAAAAATATTATTTGGCACTTATAAAAGGAAAAATTCCATTTATTTCTTTTTATTTCTATCAATAAAAAGCTAATCTCTCATCCTCCCGAGATCCCAGGCCTCCAGGTCCGGAATGTGGATCATCATTCATCATCATTCTCGGCTTAACGTCCGTGATTGAAAAGCATTAGAATCTGTCATTTTGACCTACTTTTTATGTGTGGTGTAATTATAAACGTACCAGGACCTGTTCCTACTTTGCAACCTTATTTAGCTGTTTGTTAGCCTGGCCTTTTGATTTATTGTATTAGATTTGAGAGGCATTCCGTGTCGTGGGAAGAACGGCTGTTTATAGAGCTAGCTACCTAAATAATCCTGAATTATATGTTCCCTATTATGGCAATCCAAACTATATGTCAACACGCTAAAGCAAAAAATTGATAAAGTCAGCTGTTATTCTGGAACTGCACGACATAAAACATAAACGTACCAATTCACCAGATTCTGGCTACTTGGGCGCCATTTCTAAAAAATATTGGTTCATCCTTTGTGTAATAAGTCATGAACGCTATATTTTTGTAAAAAGCCAGACGCAGAGTCCTCCTCAAAAATATGTGTTAAACGCCAAAAATTCGTGGGTCACAACAAGCAATCTCGTCCCAACATATTATTTTTCGCTTTCTGATATGCGTGTGAACTTTGCATGATTACTACTCATTACCCAAGCAGAGAAAACGATATGAGAAACAAGGCCTGTGAATTTACTTAAAATCTTGTGTTTTTAGTTGTCGTTTTACCAACACATCTTTCTTTAACATACGATACTCTTTGTAATCGCCTATCAGATCAAGTACTCTCAAATCTCCAATAATGATCCCCCACCCCCACACTATTAATATTTGAAAATTTGTCCAAGACATTCTTATTACAAACACCACTACTATTAAGCTTTTGCCACGCATAACAATCTTAGTTTTTTGAAAATTGTTTGACTATTATAAAATTTTGTTTTGTTTTTAACTTAAAAAATAGCAAATTAAACCCTTATCATCTTGTATAACACAACACGTGATATTATTTTCACTGATTTTAAAGATTTCCACCCTCCTACTATTAAAAAACAATTCTACCAATCAGTTTTAACCCGCCTAACTGGAGAGTAGGCTGAAAAGAATTCCTAAGTACTGTTGGATAATATGCAAAACCTAGAGAATATATACACAGATCGAAACATAAAAAATGTTAATTAATAAATCGCGCAGTATCTGTTTACTTTTCTTTCCCTTAATCTATTGAATAACCGTTAATTCGATATTGACGTAACCAGTATATGAACAAAACCATTTTTAACTAAAATTCAACAATGTTTATACCAATCAACAACAAATGTTTGAGCATTAACATAACCAGATCATACTTCATGCGATAAAGTAATGTGTGTGTTAACATAACGAAAATACGATCTATACATAAAAGTTAACAACATAAGATACGATCAATAGTTCCTCTTTATCTCTTCGATTTTGCGGTTCAAAGCCAAGCGGTTAGCGGCAGTTTCATTGCGGTCTCTCAGGTCTCTCTTGGACTTCCTCAAAGTGATTTGTATAACATCGTCAGTCTCTGACTCGCCATCCGAGGAATGCGGTTGAATGTGGTTAGGTATTCATTTGGTGTGGATAAACAAATCAGTTGCAATACGCTGACCGTGTATCGGCAGAGTAAAAATGTATAGCAGAGTAGCTTCTAAAGAGTAGCATGAAATACTGTTGGCGTCCCTACGATTCATTGCCTTTATAAATTAGATAAACAAGATCAACAGCCGGTATAGGTGTGTTTTGTGAAGTAACTTTTTTGGACCTTTCAAACGAGCGCTAGGCAGATGTTCTTTCTGTCGAATATTCTCCTGCATGACACTAAGTTCTCTATAATTCACAGATGTATTTTCTCCTGTATTTTGTTCTCAACAGTACAAGATTTTCTCTAGCAGTTAGCCCACAATTACTAGTTCTAATATTAAGTGTCTGCACCACTCTCTGTTAAAAAGGCGGAGTCAACCGGTTTACCAGATGTATACATGCGTAGTAACTCGAGATCTAACTGCAATTGCAATTCTCTACCCAAGGGTTTTTGATCTTCACGCGAGTGAAGTTTAAAATGTATTCCACAGTGTTGCAACGACGCATCTTTTTTCAAAGATACGCAACCTAGTGCGTTGTCAAAACTAAGTACACACAATAACGCACGAATCGTTTGAGTTTCTAAAATTGCGAGCTTTCTCGTCACGGATTATGGTGGTGGTCGTAAAAGATAAATGAATGTTGCGTACAGTGACATACAGTACAGTATGTCCGATAACAACTGCAGATTTTGTTGACGGTAATGACGATTGCTGAAGAATCTCTGAAAGCATTCTTTAATGCATTACAATGTTTGCAGTGATTAACAAAATTCGGAATGACAGAAATCCAATAAAAGTAACGCTTAAATAACTCATTAAGTTGGTTTTTTGTGACATGATCGAAATGTACGTCTAACGCAGTAACAATCCCTGGTATAATATATCCCGGTATTATCAAGTAACATTCAGGTAGCGACGTATGACCTTGATGTTTCTCGACAGCCTCGTTCCTTGTGTGAGGTGACAGGGTTCAAGAAGGGTATCCTTTCTTTACGAACGAAACAGCATTGACGACACAAGTGGCGGTTTTCTTTACAAAAGTACATATCTGGCATCATAACAGAACTGTGGATAGCGAGCAACATAATCATTAGATCTGTTGATTTTGTGCTCACTCTTGAGACAAAAAAGTGAAAACTCTTGATGACGCAGAGAGCTTGCCATGATATAATTTATTATACGCTTGAACGCTGGTTTTGCTGTCTAGCAAAATCTGCGAAACATTACAAAACTCTCTGTTATAGGGAGCAAAGTGTTTGTTCATCCATCAGTAATAGGAACGCGTCGCAATAACAGTTCGAAAACTCACCTGCTGTCTATTGTCAGCCGAGGGTGTGGTTACGTCAGGAAAATAACGGATTTCGGAGCCGAAAGCGTAAGGATGTTGTTTTGAAGGAGTTGTAATATGACTTGACATACTTCGCGATACTGGTGCCAATACATATGGATAATCACCGACAGTCGACGTAACACATTATTACAGGTAGTGGTGCTTGTTGACAGCATGTGTGTGTGTTAACTAAGTTCATTAAACGCTGTAACAAATCGAAAACTGCCATCAAACTTTTTTACCAAGACTCTCGGAGAAGCGAATAGAACGTTAACAACAAAAACTTCTGGTTTAGCTAATACCTCCAAAGCTTCAAGTTTGTCAGCTTCATCTTGTAGTGAGTGCAGTTCGGTTTCTTTTAAAGTTGCAATTTTAGCTTAATGGGGGTTGAACAGGTCCTATGTTTACTTTGGCGCGAATATTAGCTTCTACGATCATTATAAGCGCCGAACTGTGGATTAAATACCAGGGGAGATGTAGCACCTGAATCAATAACAATTTTTACTATGAAAATCTTGTGGAAGTCATATAAGAGTGGTGATAATTTGCATGTAACTCTGCTAGTGGAGACAAAAGCGTGTGGTCCGATTGAATGTAAGAGTGGAGGAGGCGGTTTAAACACAACAATTTAAGGTAAATCAACTTCAACTGAAAGCGTTTCTGCGATCTCCATCTTATCAAATTTCGAGATGAATCAACAGGAGAAAGCATCCTTTCACTGAAAAAGTCCTCCCTACAGCTTTACACAAAACATTATTTTTAGTGCGGTTTAACACTTTCTTGGTTGTTGGTATATGAGAATCGTTGGTATTCCTGCGACGAGACTGAAACGATGATTATCTCGTCATTCTCTGCTGATCTCGGGTATTTTGAGAAAGTTGACTTCTGATTGCGTGAAAGAATAATGTTTTCGAACTCGTTGTCAAAGCCAGCTCAAGTTGGTACTACGTTTCTTAATATCTCTTCCTAAAAGAAAGGGACAAAACAGATTAAACCAAACATCATTTTTAAAATAATGTTCGTTTGCGCTCCAGTTCTACTGTAATTATATCAGCACAATCATTTGCAAGTCTTCTGTTCTGGACAGATTGACCAAGTAAAGTTCTTTTAATACATATAGCAAATTCATTGTTCAAACGGAGGCGGTAAAGGATATTACTATGCCAGTTAGTCAAGGAGCTACTATTTTTATTAGATGTCAACACCCACTTCTTTGGTGGACGGAAGCTAGCTTGTAAATAATATAAGTACGTCTAGTAAATATATCACCACGTTACTCGGATGGGTAAATTTGATGCACCGACCACAACTTAAAACCATAGAGAAGACTAATTGGACCGAACATAGTTCCTTTCAGTACTGTAATAGAGGATATCCAAATTTCAGGACATACAGTGAACAGTAGCTAGCTTGAAAGAAAACATAACATAGCCACATATCAGTAACCGAAAATAAAGGCCTGTGAACGAGATTGGGTGCTCGAAAAGTAAATGTACAGAAACTAGATGCTGGATTAAATTTAAACCGAATTCAAGAAAGAAAATATCTTAAAAATATCTCGCTTAATTAGTGTTTTTCCAAATAAACTTAGATAAAAATGAAAAATTATTTACTTGAAATAGAGCCATCCTAATGCGTAGAAAGAGGTACAATAAACAAGCTTTTAGTCGGAGGAGCATTGCTGGAGTAAGGGAATTGCTCGATGTGACCTCTTATTCAACTTATAAGCATCCCCTGTACTAGCTATATTCATTCTAAGCTTTATAACTTTGTTTTGTATGTTTCTATATGCAATAAAACTAACCATAAAATCAATGACTTTTTATTATGTAACTTTAAAATTGTGTACTTTTATACCAGCCATTGTAAACCTTAACTCATTAACAATACATCGAATTCTGTTCCTACCAAACATGTCACACTCCGCATACTTAGCATGGCACACTCCGTATACTAAGCCTGTCACACTCCGTATTGCATGCTTCGTATATTAAGCATGTCATACTCCGTATACTAAGCATGTCACACTCCGTATACTAAACATGTCACATTCCATATACTAAGCCTGTCACACTCCGTATACCATACTTCGTATATTAAGCATGTCATACTCCGTATACTAAGCATGTCACACTCCGTATACTAAGCATGTCACATTCCATATACTAAGCCTGTCACACTCCGTATAGTAAGCATGTCATACTCCGTATAACATACTTTGTATATGAAGCATGTCACAGTCCGTATGGCATACTCCGTATAGAATACTCCGTATGGCATAGTCCGTATAGCATACTCCGTATGGCATACTCCTTATAGCAAATTCTGCATACTCCACATAGCGAATTCTGCATAACATACTCTCGGTATCTCACAATCTGTATGACATAATCCTTTTTTTGCAATCAAACTAATGTTCCTACACTCCGTATAACTACAATATACCTCGTATGTTTACGATGGATAAAAAGTAGGAAAATGACGTGCTTGTCTTTTTAACTTGTTCTTTATGGTGAATTATTTTTTATTTTTTTCGGAAATAGTTTTAAACAGTCATATATTGCAATATTTCACTTTAAGAACATTCGTTGGCAGACTCCGTATAGCTAAACCAAACTCCATATAGCAGCTATACGAAGTATTACTCCGTATAGAAACCACACTCCGTACGTCACAACAACACACCAAGCTGGTCTAGAAATATGCGTTCAACACATTAAAACAATTACGACGACTCTTCCTAGAAGAAGGCGTCCAACAAAATATCAACGAGGTTGCGCCGACTCTTTCTAGAAATAGGCGTCCAGAGAAAAATGAGCAAAGTTGCGCCGACTCTTTCTAGAAAGAGGCGTCCATCCTGCATAATTGTCCTGTAAATTTGCGCCGATGCTTTCTAGAAAGAGGCGTCCATCCTGCATACTTTGGCAGAGCACGGAGGTAAGGGACAAAACACTAAATTACATTATTTTGCAGGGATTTTGATATTATTTTTTTGCTATTAGAGCACCTTTGATTTTAAGAAATTGTTTTATAGGTTGTAAAACTTCAACAATGGCTAATAGTTATCTTTTTTATTCTTGTTTCCCCTGTTTTATATTTCTGTAAAGAGTAGCCATTTTTTATCCTACAGTTTAGCAGTTTGAATTGTGTTCTGCGCCTAAGTAACTTAATAATTCTTTTTTATATTTAGTTAAGACTTTGGTGGGCTTTCTCAAGATCAAATTGTTAAAATCAAAGATGTTTATACCTAGCTAGCTAGCTAGCTAATCTTCGCTTTATCACAAGAGGGGTGCTAATATACAATTTATAAAGAAACACAAAATGATTGCTTTGTATATATTTTAATGTATATAATAAATAAACTATTTATGCACAACTTGAGATATTTTCTACTAGCATGATAAACTAGAATGTTGAAACAGTTGACTCTGAATGACGTTTTATTTAATAGATGTCACATATTTGGCCTGAAAAACCTTTTGGACTCTTCGGACAGAATAATATTTTATCTATATTATCTTTACTAGCCTCAGAATCTAAAGTAATGTGTTTAATTAGTTAGGGAAATAAGTTTGAGCTGACGTTATTATACTCTTCTTCTACTCTTCTCATGGATTCTCTAATTCTTTTTTCAGTAACACAAATTTCTTTAGACATAAGAAAGCCATCCATTCGTCGATATCCACAATTAGGGAAACGTTTCACAAATTGTTGAACAGTTTCATCCAGCTTTTTGTCATCAATATGTATGTATGTATTACTGACGGACAATCCAAATTGACGAAGACGTCTCTTAATTGTACTCTCACTTACTGAAACCATTTTTGCCATTTTTGATATCTTACATTTCAAGTTGAGATTTTGCGAGAAGATAAGGTGACCGTCCTTGGTTTAAAGTGGCGTGCTTAGGTGCATGATATTGCGACTTTAAGGAATTTTTATTTTCCTTTATCGATTCTTTACGTAACAGTTTTATAACATTCTGGTCAATAATAAACAGTTCGTTGCATTTAAGCATAACTTGAATCATATTATTGACTCTGTATCTCAAACTATTAATGTCAGACTCAGCATTGCATGTCTGGCTAGCTTGATGCTGCATACCAATTAACACCGAGAGACTAACTGTTTTGCCATGAAGTTAGGTAGAGGTTTACGGATTTCTAAATAAAGATATGCATATATTTAAGGTTAGAGTATAAAATAAACTGAAATTTAAACTTATAACACAAACGTTTTCAGTGCGAATAATTTTCACTCCAAAATTATTTTAGCACATATTTCATATGAAATAAAGTTGAAATAAAGGTAACAGATACCTTCCGAACGATATTGATTTTCCATCTCCCTCTCCATGTCATAACTCTTGCGTACAGCGTGTAACTATAATTATAGCACTTCTTTGTTTCAAAAAGTCGGTACTACTTTCGTCACACGCCTGTTTCTACAGGTGTCGCTGTAATTGTTTTAATGATTCTGCTGGACACCTCTTTGTAGAAAGAGTCGGCGCATCTTTGCTCATTTTGTCTGGACGCCTCTTGCTAGAAAGAGTCGGTGCAACTTTGCTCTTTTATCTCTGGACGCCTATTTCTAGAAAGAGTCGGCGCAACCTTGTTGATATTTTGTTGGATGCCTTCGAGTCGTCGTAATTGTTTTAATGTGTTGAACGCATATTTCTAGACCAGCTTGGTGTGTTGTTAAGCTTCTATAAAACATTTTCATAAATTCTATTTAAAAACAACATTGACATTTCTAATTTAAGATACAGACATTATTTCTGAGCGCCGACGCATTCTAGAACGCGTCGGCGGGAAATATTTGCACCGATGCTTTGTAGAATGCGTCGTCCTAAAGAATTCTGGGCGGTGCTTTCTGGAACGCGTGGCCGAAAAAAAAATTCTGACGCCTAATTCTAAGAAGCACCGCCGTTTCTGGATGCCGCTTTCTGAAAAGAGGGGGCGCAATTTTCGACCACTATTTCTAGAAAGCGCCGTCGCAAAAGTCTTGGACCACGATTTCTAGAAATGGTGGTCGAACAATATATTGAAACGATATTGGACTATGCATTATTGACCCGCCTCCCGCTTCATAGAAATTACCGTGCCGATCTTTAGAGAGGCGGAACACAGATTGATTTTGACCCTCCTGTCGCCCGTATCACAAGCCTCCTGCACGTAGACAAAATGTTTTACGAAATGGTTGACATAAGCGTGAGTTTGCAAAAACCGTGCTGCAAAACAAGAAGAGGTTTTGCCAATGAACTAATAGCTAGCTACATGACCTAATAACATTTAGTAAAAGTAGTATCCATTGTCATGCTTTTGTATATGTACGCTATTATTAGGCTTGTAGCTATAATCATCACCATTAATGAAACTGCATTCTGTCCTGGTTGTCCCCTGCTCCACTTCTCTTCTAATTTAAAAACACTTCTCTCCTCCTACTATGATCCAAACAGTTCTCTTCCGTATTCTCAAACTTCTCTTCTGCACTTAACACTTCTCTGCATGTGGTCCCAAACTTTCCTTTCACAACTAAATTTAAAAATCTGGTCCGCGATCATCACCTAGCTATGGTCTATATATATTTTTTCACTCTTCGCAATTACCTTAAGTGGATAAATTTTGGCGAGGATTAAATTTGGCGAATTTGGCCAAATTTCGGCGAAATTCACTAAATTAAATACCCGTCAAAATTTTGATACTGTAACTGACTATTCGCCAATATAAATACTCCCAAATTTAACATAATTTACTTTTCGCTAAATTAAATCCCCGCCAAATGTAAAAAAATACCCTTTTTTTTTAATTAAGAAAAGAAAAATGTTTTTTTCTCCAAAAAACAAACTTTTTTTTATATTCACAAGTTTTATAAATACAAGTAGAAGGAGGATTGTTCCAATAAATAAATTCCTGCCAAAATAAACATTTTTTTGTATTCGCCAAATTAAATCCTCGCCAAATTTTATAAAATTTATCATTCACCAAATTAAATCCCCGCCAAATATTCCATTTTGGTCATTCGCCAAATTAAATACTTGACAAAATTTATCCACTAAAGGTAGTAGAAGTATATACTTGGCTTAACACATGCTCAATTTACCAAAAGCTTATTGTAGCAGGACCCATAAATAAAGTCATATCATGAATCAATTCAGATCAGTAGCAGAGTAATTAATTTTATTTATCAATAGCCACAATACATACAATAAATAGCAAACTAAATGGCTTCCTGGAGTCCTCAAAATCATGGTAGTCAATTAATCAATCAAGTTTATTTCATGCTAACAACTCTTACGAAAAACATGATAAAATATTATATAAAATAGATATTTTTTTTTATTATTAACAGGCCATTTCTTGAATAAAACTATGCCAGAGCTACAAAAAGCACCCGCTAAAAAAATTACGAGTGCTATGGTGTGCGAAAAATCGCACTCGTAAGCAAAATTTACAAGTGCAATGTGAATATCTGCAAGTGTGATTCACACTTAACTATTTTTTGTTTACCACAATGTTATATGTTATTTAAGCTGTATAGAAATGAATTTTGTGAAACGTATTAACCACGAGTGCAAAGTTGAAACAACGTTGATGTGTTGGCAGATTTGCTATATGTTTTTGGCATTAAATATATTTCTAGACATTTTTTATTTCTCTTTCCCCTTTTAAAAAGATTTTTTAAACTTTATTCAACATGTTTTTTCTTTGGTATTACATAAGGAGAACATTCGTCCGAAAGCTGTATTAAGGTACAGGACACCTAACCTCTCCCATGTTCTGGTTAATTTAACTTGCATGGGTGCGCACTCTTCTCGCAGTATTCTCTGTGACGATGAAGGTCGGACTGACTTGTGGCTTGGTTCCAAATGGTCTTCCGTCTTTCAATCGAGTCTCAGTGTAATGCACCAGCCGAGCATAAGAGTGTCAGCATGAAGGAAAGGGGCCGACTTTAATGTTCTCTATACTTTTTAAACAAAATCAATCACGAAGAAATGAATGTTACATAATCAGTATAATAGCCTTTTTCATCACTCTATAATATTTTAGAAAAAGAAAAA
This sequence comes from Hydractinia echinata, assembly GCA_030067915.1. NCBI lineage: Eukaryota > Metazoa > Cnidaria > Hydrozoa > Anthoathecata > Hydractiniidae > Hydractinia > Hydractinia echinata. Next base: position 1,088,285 of record JASGCC010000068.1, read on the forward strand.
ATTCACGAGTGCAATAAAAAGCACTCGTAAATTTTTTTGCGAGTGTGCGGGCAAGTGCGCGTGCGATCGCACTCGTCTCAAGGAATGGCCTGTATTAAAAGAATATTTATACAGGCATAAAACTTACAAGGTGAAAAAAAGGACCATTATATATAGTTAGGGATCGTCTCCGAGATTGTTTAAAAAAAAATCGTTTCAAATCGTTTCATTTTTTAATTAGCATAGCATGTGATACGAATTTGAAACGATTTTAAAGTAATGTTTAATTTTTTAAAATCATTTCACTATTTTGTAAATCGTTTCATTAAAAAATAAAATTGTTTCATAATCGTTTCATAATCGTTTCAAGATTGTTTTATTATATTTACTTGAAATCGTTTCACATACCATAATTCGTTTCAAAATCGTATCATTATGATCATCATCATCATCATTCATCATTCTCGGCTTAACGTCCGTTTTCCATGCTAGCATGGGTTGGACGGGGTATATTAATGACCCTCTTCCAATCTGATCTAGACTGTGTTAGATCTAAACTCAACTTCCTCTGTATCAAGTCTGTCCTTATAACCTCCTGCCAAGTCTTTCTCGGTCTGCCTCTGGGCTTTGCCCCAGGAACTATCAAGTCTCTACACTTTCTTACCCAATTATCCTCCTCCATTCTTTCCAAGTGCCCCAGCCAATTCAATCTTCTTATCTGGATAACATCTTTAATTCTACGGAGACTTAGCCTGCTTCTTAGCTCATCTGAACTCTTTCTGTCTCTCAGACTGGCGTTACACATCCACCTAACCATTCTCATATCATTCCTTTCTAAACGGTCAAGATCTTCCTGCTTCACTGCCCATGTCTCACTACCGTACAACATAACACTTCTTACACAGGCCTCATACAACCTACCTTTTACCTCAATTGACAGGACTCTGCTAGTCAACAAAGGAAGTAACTCTCTGAACTTTTTCCAAGCAGAACCTATCCTGCAAGTAACACTTCTTCCAACACATATTTATTTTAGATCGTTTCAAAATCGTTTCAAGGTGTTTCTTTTACATTCTTTTAACATAAAAGAATAAAAGAAATTATTAATCTAATAAAGGTCTCTCGATAAAACCTACGCGCTGCACATAGGTTTTTCTATCGCTGCTTTTCGTTCTTAAACTTTTAAAATGCGATCTCTAACGAAGCTTTTTTATCGCCGCCTTTCGTTCTTAAATTTTTAAAATGCGATCTAAAAAACCATTTCTATCGCCGCATTTTGTTCTTAAATTTTTAAAATGCGATCTAAAAAAGCATTTCTATCGCCGTTCTTCGTTCTTAAACTTTTAAAATGCGATCTCAAAAAGCATTTCTATCGCCGTTCTTAAATTTTTAAAAAGCGATCTAAAAAAGCATTTCTATCACCGTTCTTCGTTCTTAAACTTTTAAAATGCGATCTCAAAAAGCATTTCTATCGCCGCTCTTCGTTCTTAAATTTTTAAAATGCGATCTAACGAAGCTTTTCTATCGCCGTTCTTCGTTCTTAAATTTTTAAAATGGGATCTAAAAAAGCATTTCTATCGCCGCATTTCGTTCTTAAATTTTTAAAATGCGATCTAAAAAAGCATTTCTATCGCTGCATTTCGTTCTTAAACTTTTAAAATGCGATCTAAAAAAGCATTTCTATCGCCGCATTTTGTTCTTAAATTTTTAAAATGCGATCTAACGAAGCTTTTCTATCGCCGTTCTTCGTTCTTAAATTTTTTTTCATCGCAATATTTTCCATTTTAAAGGAAATTGTTAGTTTTAAGAAAAACTGTTTATTTTTAGTTTTGAAAAACTGTTTTACGATATTTACGATAAAAGATGTTGTTGATGATGTCGATGTTGTGTTGAATAAAAGAAAGAGAAACAATAATTTTACATTTATATATAAGTTTAATTGGTTTTTAATTAGTTCAACATCGTTTCAAAATTCGTTTCAATAACTTCAAAGACTTTTACATCGTATCACAAATAATATTTTGACAATCGTATCAAATCGTTTCAGAATTTTTTCTAATTGTTTCAAAATAGTTTCACAATCGTTTCATTTTTACGTAGTTTATACAAAATCGTTTCGCAAATAAAATATGAAACATTTAATTCGTTTCATGATACGATTATGAAACGATGTGAAAAAATATTGAAACGATTTCCATACAATGAAAATCGTTTCAATTCGTATTAAAACTGAAACGATCTTGGAGACGATCCCTTACTAGTAGAATAGCACAATAAATAGGGTTATATATACACTGTTAACTGAATAAACTTTTCTTTTTTCTTCTTTTTACAAAAAAAGGCCCAAAATATCCACAGTTTCTAGTATTCCTTAAGTGACGCTTGGTACTAAAATACTGATTGAAATTGGAGCACATATCGCTATCCGAAGACTTCTTCACAATAACTAGAGCTTCTTTCTGTATCGAATTCAAGATTTTTGGAACAGATCGACCAATGATGTGGCTTGCACGATTTTCAATTGATTCAAATTTTGTCTTTTGTGTACGATTGTAAGACAGTTTGACAGTGCTACGATATGTCAGTACTGGTAAAATCATCATGGTGTAAATTTTATATGCAGAATCTACTGTGAGGTAAACACGTAGCCGATGGAGCAATCGTAATCTTCCACTTGCCTTTTTGTAGATCTTCTGCTGTCCTTATTTTTTAAATTGGGACGAGAATAACATGCTGTGTAACTACCACAAATACAACTGGCTGTGTATAGCTTTTGATACTTGATTGATAATTCTAGCTGCATAACTTTTAAAAACTTTGAGCATGAAAGTATTTTTATCTTTTCACCTTCAAAGGTTGGGTTAGGATTTCTACCGAACTATTCTTATCCTCTGCATTCAAGGTTAAGATTTTCCTTTTATTTTTATTTATGCATGAAGTTGTTAGGTAAAATATGGTGTATATTATTACTGTGTTAGGAATATTTCTTTGTTGTTGTTTATTTGTGAATGTATATGATGTACCTCTTAAATACTATGGTGTAATGAAACCCACTATGTTGCATATTGCAGCCACAATAGAACAACAGTACCTCAAATCACATCCTTATTGCTTTTTGTTCCAGGTGTAACTATTATATTAAGCCACCCAATCTACTTTGGAAATGGTAAGTTTGAAGCATTAATACTTTCCTTTGCATCATTTCTTATAATTGACCATGCATTTAAAAGTGCATGAGTTCATTTTAAATTTTGTTTTTCATGTTAGTATCGAAATCAGTATGATCATGATGTATCAATTTGGAGCCCACAGGTAAGTGGTCTAATGCTTGTTTATTTGTGTTTTGATTTCTTTGTTTATCTTATTATCTAACAAAAAAAAATTTACACAATGTTTTAGGGTCGAATATTTCAAATTGAATATGCAATGGAAGCAGTTAAACAAGGCAGTGCAACTGTTGGACTAAAATCAAAAGATTATGCTGTTCTTGTGGCGTTGAAGGTATACTTTTTAAATCTTTTTTAACAAAATTCTAAAAACATTGTCGTATGTTTTTTAGTTGCAGATCAGGGATTCAAAAATTGACAATTTTTTATTTAAAAAATCATTGAATTGTGGAATAAATCAGTGGAAATCAGGGAAAGTTAAATAAGCCCATAAGAAAGCGTAAGCGGAATACCAATAGTGTGTTTACAAATCTGATGAATGAGTTAACTTTGGGCCAATTCCTTTTAAGGAAAAACATAAATAAATTGTGTAACAGAAAACAGAAAAAGACTTTGCTATTTCCTTGGTCGTCTTATTCTTACTTATATCTCATTTTAACAACAATCATTCTCTACAAGCCATAACAATCACTACAATTAAAATATATGCGTCATTTATGCTCAAAATAGTATTCTCAATTACAAAAATTTTTAACCATTATTGCACCCTAACCTAGACTCTAACCAGTACTTGATTATTCATTTTCTTTCACGTCAGGTATTTTCCTGCCTGATTTGTAAACCTTGCAATTGCCAAGTGATGATGTGAATTAGAAAGGAAACAGTTACGGAGATGCAGCATCAATAAACCATCAATAATTTTGATGAACTGTTACGGAATATCAGGGTTTAAAGGTTTTGCAGGTGGTGTCATTAACCCAACAGTTCCTAGATTTGCTAAATTTTGGTCTTAGATGGCTCATGTGGGAGGATATCTGGGTCATTTTCACCCATTTCTAAGTTATTAGGCCTTTTTGAAAAATGAATATATAAATAAAACAAAATCACAACCAACCGGGGTTATGTTGAAACCCTTACCCAAGGTGACGACTTACATTTAAGTCAAGCCATCCTAAAATGTGGACTAAAATTGTTGATTTTTTCTAAGATCTTCTGAAATTGTTCATCCTGACATTCATTTTTTCTTTCTAAGTATATATAGGTTGTTTCCCCCCAAAATTTTTTTTTTAAAAAACCAACATAAAGAGTAAAAAAGTTAAATACCTGCAGTAGTCGAGATTCCAACATGGCAGTATAACAATTTTATATTCTCAAACAATTCATATTTTTAGAACAGCATAATTTTCTATCAAACAGGCTGTACCACATCAGGCCTATCAATAAGGGGCGAGGGATCGCTCTCGCGCGCGCAAAGGCGCGTCCAATTCTAAGAAATGAGATAATAGCTGAGCCATTAATTGCTCCTTCAGTTCCACAAAAAAATTAGCTAGCTGAGCGATCTTGATTTTTAAACTTGTTACTCTGAATTTGTTTTTCTAATAATTTGTTTTTTATTTAGATTTAGATAGAACATACTTTACTAATCAACTTGTGCTAGTTGTGACACTACAAAACATCGTTCTCTTGTTATAACTTTAAGCCTACTTCGCGCATGCCACCTTCACTCACAGCGAGTAATATGAAGATTTTAAACTATGGCTTTTAATTTATCCATTCTATGTAGCTACTTTGTTACTAGACCTCTTAGTTAGGAATACTATTATTGGCTTCTTTGGCACAGGGATACGGGAAAGAAAACGATATGTGAATACAAAGAAGAGAAAAAGAACAACCTAATGGGTGCTTATGGACCACCACCCATGTATACAGGAGCTTATGGACCGCCTCCTGCCCATTTATAATTTTTTTAAGAACATATTTTTAGTTATACTCGTTAATATGTTGATGATTTCAAGAAAAAAAGTTGAAGTTGCACACCACTTTATTTAATTTTTTATTTGTTTGTTTTGTACTGTGTATTTATTTGAAACTAAACAAGTGTTGTGTTGCGTAAAAAGTAGATTAAAAGCGAGTCAACATAAATACACCAGACATTTCTTTAACTTATTTCAGCTGAGATAAAGGTTGTTTAAACCTTCAGTCTTGGGACTTTAGCGTTTAAATCTTGCCCTGACTTTATTTTTTCGAAATTTCTGTATATTAGGATTGCTTGCGCAAACAAAGTTATTAAAGCTTGGGGCGCGCGATTTATCGCGCAGGTCCTTTTTTCTTATTGATAGGCCTGCCACATGGAAATCAATATAAGTCAATTCGATTTAATAACATCACATTAAACAGAAATTCTTATTCTGCATATTTTTAGAGGTCTTCTTCAGAATTATCATCTTATCAAAAGAAAATTATATCCGTCGATGACCATGTGGCAGTCAGCATTGCAGGTCTGACATCAGATGGAAGATTGTTAAGGTTTGTATTCAGTCAATGCTGAAATTTTGCCAGACCTCTGTAAAGGCAAATCTTCTGGCCTAGAACTTTAAAACTTTGTTATTACTGGACTAAAGTTAGTTGCTGTTCTCAATTTTGAAATCGCAAGTTTTAAATTTATGTAATCAAATTGTGTGTGTGTGTGTGTGTGTAATGATAGCTGATTGGTAATTGTCCTTTTTTTAGCAATTTTATGCGCGATGAATGTTTAAATTCAAGATATGTCTTTGAAAGTGCATTACCAGTTTCCAGACTTGTGTCAGCTACTGCAGAAAGTATGTATATATTCTATGAGTAAATACTTAAGAGTTACTGATACTATAATGAAGCTTTGAAATACTGACATTGCAAATCTTCACCTTATTAACGACTATAAATCTTAAAGTTACAACTATTAGTGCAAATTTAAGTACTTGTGTTCTCTTTATTGTTTATGCTTGTAGATTGTTATTCTTGAGCTCGGTATATTGTCGTTTCACATGTCTATGCAAAAAATATATAATTTTATATATATTTTATAGAAATGCAAAAACCAACTAAAGTTTATGGACGAAGACCATTTGGTGTTGGAATATTAGTTGCTGGTTATGATGTAAGATTTACATAATTTATTTTAAAAAGTTTCTATTTTAAATTTAAATGTGTTGAAACAGCTAATGGCAAATTATGAATTCTTATCTTCTTTGTAATTTAGAGTCAAGGAGCACATATATATCAACTCTGTCCTTCAGCAAATTACTTCAAATGTAAAGCCATGTCGATTGGAGCTCGGTCGCAGGTAACAAAGGCCACCTTTTTTTATCATTCTATCTATTTTATACAAAATGGAATATGTTTTTACATTACATTTGTATTTAGAGTGCTAGAACATACCTAGAAAGAAATTTTGATAAATTTGAAAACTGTAAGTACCTTTGTAACAACTTTGAAATTAGTTGTCGTATTTTCCCTGTAAACTGGAATGCTCACCATAACATCTAATTTTTGATATGACTAAAATCCTTTTGGTCTAATAATGTTATGATTTGTGGTATAACACTCACTGTGCAAGGTACAGAGTATGGATATTGTCAGATGATATACAGTAGATGTACCATCACAATCTGACGATAAAAAAATAGTTAAAAAAGCTATTTTCACCACAGATTATGTTCAGGGTCAGGATTTAGATGATGAAAATGAAATAGATAATTGCTTAAATGACGAAAACTTCCTATGTATTTTGTAAATCGAAAATGTTCTTGTTCAATCGTTGTTTCTAACCCTGCTGCAAGAAATAAGAATAAAAAATGTATATATATACTATTTTGAAGTACATCAATATTGCTAACCACCTATATTCCATGGAAGTTATATTTGATCTCTCACTGAAATTCATCATAAGATAGTCTTTACACAGTACAGTGAAGATGTAAACAAACTTATTTCTGCATGATTTTCTTACAGCTACTTATGAAGAAATTATTGCACATGGATTGCGATCTCTTAGAGAATGTTTACCTAATGAACAAGAACTGAATGTTAAGGTAACAAAACTACTAATGTTTAATGTTGCTGGTTTTTTTTACTATTCTGTTTATGTGAGACGGTTTGACGTTTATCGTAGCAGGTGACGTTTCCTTTTTGTTTAATTTTGAGTTAATATCTCCTTGCTAAGATCGCCTCCTCGTGTATGTATGTTATGCTAAAGGCTTTGTTTTATAGTTGGAATGAAAACATGATTTTCTTTAGAATTGTACAATTGCTGTAGTAGGAAAAGATAAAAAGTTAACTCTGCTTGACAATGATGATGTTGCTCCTTTCGTATCTTTTCACTTCGCAGTAACCGACACGTAAATAAGTATGCTCTTTGCACAGAACTAATACCTTCACGTTATTTCTCTAGAATCCTAATTTTCCATATCATTAAAATTTCTATTAATAATACCTGTATTCTGTTTTACGCGAGAAAAAAGTCGTGCGACGGAAACATGAAATAGCAAATGCAATGTATTTTTATCCAATTTGTTACTGCATTTTAAGGACAGGCGAACTCGTTGTTTATTCCACGGGGTAGCTGGTAGTTGGGATATATTAACTTGCCCATTTTAATGACACAGTGTGTACACCGCCAAAACCTTTTTTTGTTCACACGGTTAAAACTATTCTTGAAACTCCTGAGAGCCCCTCTTTCCTGTCCTTATCCCTATTGTGTTTACTTTCTTTCTTTCTTTTGCGCATCTGTTGTGCCTACCTCCAAATAGAATATTCCTGGATCCAGTGAAATTTCATTTTTGGAGAATCTGTTGTATCGAGAAAAGATTGGCCTATGGTTTATGAACCCTACCTTTAAAATCAAACTTATGATACGAACATAGCAAAAGGTTCAACACACCACATGCTTCTTCGTTCTGTATTCTCCAATGTATTTAGGTATATCAATGTCATTTTTACATGTGTGTGTACAGAGCTGTGTCAACTTTGGTTAATTTTATTCGAAGTATAGGTCGACAATTTTCTCCTTATTCCGAAGTGAACATTCTAGTTCATAATAAAAGAGTAACTACTGAGCTTTTTCGTTAAGGCAAATTCTTATTAATATCGTTTCTTTTATCAAAGCTGATTATTGTAGAAATGGTTGTATGTCATCAATAACGTCAATATCAGATTTGACACTTTTTAACGATTGCAAACAATGTTTCGTTTTTAACAAAGGTTGTTATAGTAACAAAAAAGAACATTGACCATGACAATGACATCAAAATTTTGCCACTAAATACCCTTACCCTAAATTGGTCTAAAAAAAAATAAATTGCTACTGCACATCAAACAAAACAATAGACTATCTCACAATCAGAAGCTTAACTTTTTCATTTATAACTGCGTTGTTTTTGTGCAGAGATTTTCATTTACGTTGTTATTTTTTCGTTAACATAATGCATTACAGTTAGCTCTTATTGACCAATCAAAAGATAGGAAGAAAGGAGGAGAGGTGAGTGTGCAACTTAGTTTTCATACTCTTTTCGCTGCTGATTATCGTGCAAAAGATTTTTAACTTACATTTCGCGACCTCGGTTGTGAAAAGTTTTCGTAACACGCGAATCTGTAAAAAATCTTATTTGCGACCATATATTTTCTTAAATGCGTAATGTAAAACTCGCAAAATTTTACAACTAGAATGTTTTGTTAATATCATTATTATATTTTGTTAATAATGCGCTCAATATTTTTAAGGGTGCTTCTGAAGAAGGAATGGAACAAGAGACGGTAAGAAAATAAGCTTTTTTTGCCTCTCCATGTGCATTCAAACTATGGTAGAGGCCTCATTTCTGTGCTTCCTGTTAATCGTATGCATTCAAGACTTACTGGAGATACATAATTAACTACACCAATGATGATGTTCACTTAAGTTGCTTCAGTGCTAAAACGTATCTTTAATTACGGAGTTTCATACCGCGCAGGTCTGGGCATTAGCGAAGTGCTTGTAGGGACAAATTTTTATATCCCCCGCAGAGCGTAAGGCATTTGCTAGGGAAAACATGCAGCGCGCAGAGAATTAGTCACTTTTTCCTTTGTATTTTCACTTCTTAAACTGGTGCGATATATTGATTTTACAATTATATAAAGAAAGGATACTCAGTACTGACATAAGAGTGTATATTATGAAAGTTCAAGACCTAAACTTGGTTATTAATTGCTTCAAGTTGTGGGTACACTCATCATGAAAAGTTGGCAGTCAAAAGAGAAAGAAACCTTATTTTTGGTAGCTAGTTACATCACAAGTTTTTACTATTGTCTTAAAAATATCACAGTGCTGATCAAAGAGGAATTGCTAGCATGTCATGCAAGATCTACATAGCTACTAGCACAGCAAAAATAATGTAGCTCATTAAACAAATACCTATAATATTAAAAAACCATTCCAAAAGTTCTTATTTTGTGTTTGCTAGAAACTTTATTTAACTAACCAGGGCTGGGCTACCTACATTTTTTATACACCAAATTAAAAATTGTCAAAGCTGGCCGTGTATCTGTCTCGATGTAGCTTTTCTTAGCTAGGGGTCACTGCGGGTCACTCATATCGTAGCCTTATCCGTTACAGTAATCAGATATATAGGTGGGCAAGTGCCCAGTGCTAAAAATAGGATCATAAAAACTCATTTCTAATATCACTCAACTTCAAGAAACATCAAACAGTGCAGTTCGAACAAAACTTAACCTTGAAAATTGCTACGCCTCAATTTTGCATTGGAATAATTTTAATCTGTAAAATTAAAAGTTTCAACCACTGTGAAAAATAAAATAAAATAATTTACTGTGGTTAAAATAAACAAATAAATGGAAAATAACTTTTTAAACAAATTTCGTGACTTCACTGTTTTCGTCAAAAATTTTTTGGTTGCCAATTTTGCAGAATTGTGCAAAATATGTGCAAAATCTTTTCTTATGTCAATGTACCCAAATTACTATAACTATCACAAAATTGGAAAGTGGACCTTGCCAAAATTTATTCTTGCATTTTACCAAAATTAAGAACAAAAAAAAAATAACAGTAATACAGTGTAACTTGCTATTAGCTATATATATCCCTTTCTAGCTAGTTATGTAATATATATATACAATAATAATTTCTAACAAAAAGTCAAAGCCAGTCATTATATAATTGCAGTGTGTATGTTATTTTCAATCGATTTCATCTGTGCTTTTTTTTTGCAAATAAATTCTATATTAAATGCTCTACCACGTTAATCCATGTCAAACTTGCAGATCCATAGCTATATAGCTAACTATAGCTTACTGTAGGAAAACGTCCTTCTCAAGTCTTTCTAGCTAGCTGTAATTTTTATTTCTTCTTGCCAAAGTGCACTGATAATGATAGAATAGTGTTTCTTTTTAACCATTACTTTATTCCTCACAACACAAAATGTATGGTATATGTAGCTTGCTACAGCTAGCTAGCTAGCTGCTAAAACCAACATCATCAACAATGTCCTCTCTTGTCTCTCTGTAAAAGTCAGTAATTTAAGTTTTCTTCGATTCCAACATCTTAACCGTGTCAATATACCACAAAAATGCCTAGCAACACCATTTAAACGTGTTCTTAAAAGGTAAAACGTCAGTTAAAAGCAAAAAATTAGTTGAAGAAACATCAGGCAGGATTTTGCATTTCTGCCTCTTTTCGCAACACTAACCAGAATAGTTATGAAAAACTGACCATGAAAATTATTTGGCCTATCGAGACAAAAGAAAACAAGCCAAAAATTTGTCCCTACAAAGCGCTTCGCTAGTGCCCAGACCTGCGCCGTAATAGCAGCTTTAACGCACTAAGACCCCTTTTCCATAACTACTGATTATGCTCAGAAGTTTCATTGCTCTTGAAAAAGAAGGTCGGCGTTTTAGATGGCTGTACAAGAGCATAATTTAATGAAGTCTAATATTTGGCGGGAATACGTACTTCTCGTAAATGAGAAAAAAAATCTAATTTTTAAATGTAAACATATCTAGATGTAATCAGCTTTGGAATGAAAAAATACTTACTAAGGATGACAATTTAAAGTGACAATTACCAAGCGCTCGATCTCTTGGCTAGGATAGTTTATTTCCTCTATCTAAGTTGTATTTCCACCCTATTTTTGTCATATGACGTAAACGGTACCTTGGGGTCTTTGAGTTCATTAGAATTTAACCGTGATTTTTTTTAAAAACAGCTTTTAAGACTAGTGCAAAGTTAAGACTGGGGTTAAATGAAATACTCGATGCTAGGGCGTTCTTTTTTTAAATTTTAGTAAGTTTATTTTGCCGAAGGCGTCTAATGCTTTTGACATTATTTAAAATTGTGTCAAATTCATACGATTGCCAATGCTAAATGCTACCAAATGACGTTAAGACTTGCTAACAGCATCTATAGATTGGAATTCAAGCCTTCTTTATTAAAAATGTCTTCCTTTGAAGGACTTTAAAAAATATATCAGTCGAACTAACACGGTAATTAATAATTAAAGACGTTTAAAAATATTTTTGATTTGATATTACATTTTACTTCCTACTATAGGGATGACAGTGATATATGTCAATATGTATTTTCAATATATAACTTTACTTACTCACTATTCTAATAATCCACGTGTTTTCTAAACTTATATAGCCCGACACGCAGCAATCCACTGAACCCAGTGGAGAAGAACAACAACAAATGGAGACATAGATGGGCTATCGTCGCAATCATTTATATACGGTGATAGACGTAAAAGAAAATCAAATGAAGATTTTTTTGTATTTACATTTTCATGGAAAATATACTTGTTTAACTTCATTGGAGGTTCTTATGGTTTCACACACTGACAGTTTATACTTTAGATGTAAAGTTTGGTAGAAGCGTACAAACTAGGCTCATTCATGGCAAACCATTAAAAATTCCAGACTCATTTTTTCAGTTGTTTTGATGCACGGAATGTGTTTTAGTTCAGGTGAAAATAGGCTAAAGTTTTAACCTTTTGGCAAAGATTTGATGTAAATGATTTCTTCACAGTTTTCAAAATCAAGTGCGTTTTTAGCTTAACTAGATGTCATTGGTATTTTGCAGACCAAAATATACGAAGACGAACTTCGTGTAAATAGTGAAAGTCACTCTAATAAAAAAATACTTGTACCGTTAATGCAGCTTGAAAAGAGGATAAAAAATGCTTTATTTGATAAATTTATTAAATACTCCATTACAATAAAATTTCGCAGCATCAAAATTCAGGGCTTCGCGGTTGGGTCCTCGAAATCGCCAAAATGGATCTTCAGCTCAACCGCGAAATTAAAGTGCCTAAAAAAAGTTTAACTGTGAAAAGCGTTTAAAAATCAGTGAATTTCAAACCGCGAAATAAAAAAGCATAAAAATCACAAGTTCCGTGGTTGAGTTCACATCGCTGGCATGTTTGTTTAGCAAGTGTGTTTTTCAGAATTTCGTCCAATCCATGAAAAATTTCCGGATAATGCTGTAAACTTATTTTAATGCGAATGCCCATGTTGGAAATTTTTCTTGTCCGGTAACTATTTCAACAAGTGGAGATCATCGTTAAGGCTATTAATTTGTGACATACAGAAAATAAGCATATATATATATTATTTAGTTTATATTATATGAATGGCTTACTTTTTTCCCTCTATAGGTCTTAAAACACGGGGCAAAAAAATTAAAACGTAGAGCAAAATAAGCATATCTAACATGGTTTTAATGTTGATGCAACCTGCGTGCGTACAGGTTTAGGTTTGTAATAATAATCAGTTTATCTTTCATAGTAACGAAAAAAACTGTTCGTTTTCATGTATCTTTACATTTCCGTGGTGTCTGCGCAGTGGAAATAAATTAATTGCTACATACGTTTTGTGATTTTTTATTTTATTTTATAAAACTATTGATGAAGCGAAACCTACTACAAATTTATCTACTGGGCATAAAATAAAAAGCGTGCTTTAAAAAAAACTTTAATGATTTGCGAAAGTTTTCATTCAACCTCGTGTTCAGGTCGGCATCACTCTGGTCCAAAGTCGGAAAAGATACAAGATGCCTGCTGGACGAGGTTGGTTTGCATTGTCCAGTAGAAAACAACATTAACATTATCATCGGGGACAGGATCAAAAAATACTCGTTGTCTTCTCCCATAAAATCCCATGCTGTTTTTAGCACCCTTGTGGGATTAAAAAGGCACGATGGGAAGTTTACTCCCGGCATACGTTTCTTTGTTTACATTTAATTTTTCGACGCTCGGTCCCGTAAAGTTTAATATAAACAAATATGGTAGATGGACTGTTGGAGAAATCTCGTTTTTAAATTTATTTTTTATTTTTTTAGGTAGCTAGCTAGCTAGCTAGCTACATTTTTTAGCAAACGTTTCTGCCTAGTTTTAAATAGAGCCAAACGAAGAACAAGAAATTTGTTTTAGCTAGTTTTACTTGAGCTATAAAGGGAAAAAAGAGACAAAAGCTAAATGATTTAAAAAAAAAAAAAAGAGTTTTCGTATGTTGAGAAAAGTAAAGTAAAGCAACAAAGGAGGCAGAGGTGCTTGCGGACTAATATATGTGATCTTTTCTGTGGGTTAGACTTGTTCATCTGCTATCATATATATTGCCTTAATTCTCTTTTTTAATTTTCTATCTGAATGACTAGCTAAACCAGTATGGGATCTTTTCCCAGATCGGGTGACTCTACCCTTTGATCAGGGTAATAAGTCACCCGATCGAGTGAGTCTACAATGCTGTACAATGTCAAAACAACGGACAAGACTTTACTTTATATGCATAAACAAACTAAAAGTCTTGAGATACTTAGTTCGGGCGTAGCCAGCTAGAAACAGCTTAGCTAACTATTCTCTTCTAGCAAAAAAGGTCATGTGACTTGGTTTTTAACCAATATTGCATGTTTGGGGGTGTTCAACTGTTCCTAACACATTATTCTTTGTGAGTCATATAATAAATGATGCGTGTATTGTTTGCTCTCAGGTGTGATGTCATCATTGCTGCTCAAGAATGCTAATGACTATACATATATGAATATATCAGATATGATAATACATGCGCACTTGTTTCATTATATACCTATACTACTTGCTTCCTACTAAACTAATCTAAGCCACATGTCTAGAACACTCAAAAGGGAAGTTTCAGAGCCTGAACATGTGCCGTCTAGACTATATGTAAACAAAAATATGCACAATATCTTCAATCTAAGTAAAATAATCATTAATAGTGCTGGGACAGCACAGTGAATTTTTGTTTAATTAATGAATTGATGCGTATATAATTAGTTTATGATTTCATGTAAACAAAAATTATAATGCACTTTTGTTCCACAGCTTGCCCTTTTTAAAGGCAATTTTGAGCAAGAAAAATAATCACCCAGTTCAGAGGTAAGTTTTACCCGATCGGAGGGTTGCTCATTCACTTGTTTATGTGATTTATCCTGATTGGTGGAGAGTCACCTGATCTGGAAAAGAACATATAGTCTTTAAAAAGACAAATTTGGTCAAAATTTCTGTAAACAGGTCAAGTGATCGTCTGGGACCTTGCATGATTTAACGTGAAATGTTTTATATATATATATACATTGTAGAGACAAAAAATTTTGCAGAAAGGTTTTCAACCATAATTTTTGGCGTTCTCATATGTTCTTATATATCTGTGACTTTATCATACATTTTCATTACATTTCAAAAGTAAATAGAGGCCAATGGGACAAATTTGAGCCCTTATTTTTTTGTGCATTTGAGTACTTGGTTACACAAAGTCACTGAAAACTTGTGTTGCGTGCAGATTTGATCACTGGGCTTACCAGACAATAGATGTGAATTATTTGTTCTCTTTCCCCACCTAAGAATAATCTCTTTTCCTCGTTAAAAAATTTGCTTTTGTAGGCTTTTGTGTCAACCAGAGCACTACATTTTGCTTATAAACCTAGTTTTCCTGCGTATAAAACCAAGTTTTCCAACATGTTTTATGTGTCAATATAAATTAATATATGACTGTATTATATAATTACAGTGCTAGAATATAAGCATAAGTTTATTATAAAGCATAACAAATAATAAATAATTCCAGTAATATCCTCTGTCCAATTACATTTGACACATAGATCATATTTAGCAGAGTTGTATCGTGGATAATGAGTACTGTAAGTTCTTTATATAAGTCATCAAACAGCTTTCACATACTCACACATAGTCAGACACAGCACTGTTACTAGGCAGACCTAAGTTGATTAAACAGGGATGACAATCTACAGAAAATTTTATTATGTCTAGTTTACAGCACATAGTGACTCTTTAAATTCTTTAAAAACTGTTCTTAATTTGGATCTGGTATCAATAGATAGTTGATGAAGAAATGCGAGAACTATTTCTAAAACATGTTTGTTTTTACATAACAGCAGTTGGGCATATTTTCCACTTCACTGTTTTGGCTTATTGGAGTAATTTTTGACTTCAAACTAAAAGAGAGTTTACTCATTATGCATGATACACCTCTATTAAATAGAAACATACAATCTATATATATGCCTGTATTGTTATTTGACAAAAGAGAAATTATTGGCATTATTAATTATTCTGAGTATTTTTTATATTTTTACATTCTAAGTTTTTTTATATTTTCTTTAGATACATATATATGCTAGACATACAAGAAGGATAAATCAAAATCTAGTAAAAGAAGACTTTATAAAGGCAAGTAAAATTGGATTAAAATATTATCATCATCATCATTCTTGGCTTAACATCCGTTTTCAAAATATACTAGCATTGTTTTTTTTATAAAAACTCTAACACCAATAATTCCTGCAAAAGAAATGTGGATTAAATAAAGTTTGTGAACAAGGAAAAAGGAGGTCAGCTAGTTAAAAAAATAATATAAAGAGGATTACAGTTTACCTTTATTAACACCTTGTTTCAACTACTTTTAGGAATGTCTCATGAGTTGAGTTACCAACAACTTAAAAATGCAAACGACGCAAGAATCAGTGTAAGCATAAGTTGATTTAAATGTTGTGATGTGTGTATATATTGCCAGAAACTTTAAGATGCACATTACTGTAGAATTTGTTCATAGCTGTAGGATTCCCTGGTCTGTAATATGGTAATTCTGTGTTTGTGTAGGAAGAACAAAGAAGTGAACAAAGAAAGAGAAATATTTTGTTGCTGATTTTGCATTATATGCAAGAGGAAGGGTATTTCAACTTTTAATTTTTTTTATTTCAATCTTTTGGTGGTTTGAGATTTTAGAAATCTGGCTAAAAATTTAATAAGAAAATTTCAAACTTTGGTTCGAATTTTTCATAAGCACCTTGAGATAGAGTTTTTCAAATCATTGAAACGCTATTTTACTGCTCTTTTATTGCCTTTACGCCCTTATGGCGTATTTATTTTATGGATGAAATGCTATTCTCTTAACTACCCCCCCCCCACCCCCCATAGGGTCACTGGGTGATAAATGGTTGCTAAGAGTTTAGCAGAAATATATATACTTCTCGTTGAACCTGATTACAAGTTGTAATGGAATTATTTGGTTGTTTTTGCAATGTTTTAGTTACCTGGACTCATTAAACTGTTTGGAACATGAAGCTGGTGTAAGTTTGAAAAAGTTTGAAGTGTGTGACAATGTTGATTTACAGACAGTGCTACAGGTATAATAAATAAAGTGGAATTTGTTTTGTTTTCAGACTTTAATTTTTTTTACAACACATTCCTAATTATATGTTTTTGTTTGGTTATTTGTTCCAGGAATATGAATCGTATTATTATGTTAAATTTAACAAGTGGCCCAAGATTTCAAAAAGATCTAAGGACCAACACAGTAAGTTTTTATATATACCTTTTAATACACAGTTCTTAGCAAATGAGTAATAATGCCTCATTTTTGTATCTACAGTTGTTCAATCAATGTAGCCTTGTTTTGTTCATATACTAAGATTATTTGTTAATTCCGTGGAATTATAAATGCCAACTGAATAAGAGCAGAGTTCAACTTCAGAAAAGAATTAGCAACATTTAAGGAAGAACTCATTTTTGATGATATTTGTTTTGGAAAAGGTGTATAAAATTTTCAATTTTTTTTTCAAACCTTTTCTAATTTTCCGTAGTAATTATTTAATGCAACTTTTACTGATCCTTGTTTTGACTATTCTTGCAAAATCTTTTTTTTTGCGTGATAGGTAAAGCCTTATTTTAAAACATATTTGGCCAATTCTTAGTTTAACAAATGTCATTTTCCATTTTCTATAACATTTATACATCATCTTACATCAGTTAAAATAACTGCTATCAATGAAATAGCTGTTTTAAAGTGCTTAAAAATAAAAATTGTGATACCAATGTTAATAAAATTTATAAAACATATTAAAAATCCATTAAAAAATCACAATTGTAATAGAATAAAAAATAAAAATAACTAATAATAATATAGGATACAAAACTGCACAGAATATGTAAAGAATAGGCTACAGCAACCACAAAAAATATATAAACATGCCACAACCATTGGAAAGCACACACACATTAAAATCACCTCATGAATTAACAAGTAATTTTAGGCTGATTTTAAGAATATCAATATCTGAACAACGTTTTAAATTTTAATGTTTTTCATTTAAGATGAAAAGAGGATCTTCTCATCTAAAAAATCTCTCTTCAACAAACAAAGACCTTCTGTTAAAACGTAAGTGAATTTACGAAAGGTTAGCTTTTTTGGAGTTTACAACAACGTATCAACATTTCGCCCATAAAATTATGATGTCTCATTTCTTTTAGGAAAAGCAATTCATTTAGTCTTCCCGATATAACACATTCACATAGTGATCCAGAAAGTATAAATCAAGTTAGACGTCCAAAGAGTGACACAAGAAGGATAAAAAACCAGGAGCAGTCAAATGTAAGACGAAAACGTTGATTCGTTTTGTTACTTTGGTATAGGGGGAGAAATTTGCGTAGATATTTCGTAAATTTTGCTGATGAAAAGTGCGCAGGTTTTTACACATTCCTTTAAACAGAGGAGCAAATTTTTTTAAATTTTTTTTCAGCCCAGTGCACTTTTTTCAAAATTGTGTAAGAACTCAAAATCAACAATTTATTTTTAGCTAAAATTTTCCTTTTTAAAAGGTTGCTGTTTTTTTTAAGTTGTCACGCTCTGATATAGCAGAAAAATATCGATTTACTTTAGGAAGTGTTGTCACCAGCTTCAAGTCAATTAGATATTTCTGGTGTATCAGGAACTTCCATTACAACACAGAAAAACAAAGCCGAACAACCACATGGAAAAGTATATGAAACTTTTTTATACAAAATTTGATAATCACTCTGTTATACTTTATGTGGTTTCTTCTTGTGTTTTTAATTTCTAACTTGTATGATGTATTTTTTTGCCCTAAAAACACGAAAATAAAATATATTGAGTTTTTATTAATTTTTCGTAATAATTTTTTGTATATTATATAACTTTTTCTGTTTATCCATAGAAAACGATTGTTGACTACAAAGCAATATTATCGAACACGTTAAAAACCGAATACATGTCGAATATCGATACATCGGTAGGCTTGTGATCTAAAATTTCCTGCCTTTTATTCAGTCAGAATTCCACTAAAAATCCATATTATCATTTTCATTAAAAAAGCGAAAAGAGCACCTTTTATTATCAGTTAAATCATGGTTAAATTGGCTTGGTTAATTAGGAGCTTCCCAAACTTTCCAACATATCTTATGAGGGAATAATTTATTTGTTGACAAAAACTCATAAAGAAGGATTATAAATTAATTCGTACCAAATATCCTAAAATCATTTTAAGGGAAAAACAGAAACCCTTTTGTGTTTTAATGGCAGCTTACCGTACATAAGTTTGTGAGTGGCCATGATAAGGTATAGAGTTTGCTTTGTAAATGCTCAGAGTTTGCTTTGTAAATGCTCGTTTACTATTAAGATGTAAAACCTTTATTGACGCCAGCCAGCCCACATAATTTTGTTTCTAACATGTGACAACATTTTAGGAGCGTATGTTGAAACCACTAGCAGGATATGCTGGTTTAACAGGAGAATTTCGTGATTTGGCTGCCGTGGTTACAAGGGTAAGATAGATTTTTGTTTATGAGAATATGACTGAAAATGACTGTGATTTTTTTTTCTGTGATTTTCTGGTTGGATTATTACACTAAAGCGTCAGAAAATTTGTATTATATAACTTTCGTCTATTATCTGTCCATATTTTTGACCATCTAAACATAATAAAAGTTTTCTTACTCTTTTCTGCGTTTGATAATGTTGTGTCTCAGATTTGAAATGTTTTATTTTTTTCGTAATTGTTGAAGGTTCAAGCTATATTTGCTACTAAACTTTATTAGCATCTCGTCATCTTTGGAAAATCTGTTGTTTTTTTTTACGCTTTTCTTTGTGAGGATTTAAACCTGAAACTTATAATTTCGTGAAAAATTATTTTGAAAAAAAAGCAAAAAGCAAAAAAATTTCCCATAAATTATAATTCAAAATAATGTATATGCAATTCAATCTCTCATGAACGTAAATCCCATATTTGGTATTTTGGTACGATCTTTAATATAATAGAGAAGATATCCAACATGCGACGCAACCGTTGTAACTCAAACGGACTGATACCGTTAGAAAGACAATGAAATGTAGTTTTTGAAACTGTCTCTATTTCTTCAACGCGCGCTAACGGCTAGGATTGGTACCACAGTGAAAAAGGACTTATTTATCTAAATTTTTAAATAAAGCGATACCACAGCGCCCAGTGTCAAATTGTTTTTAGTTCATTTAATCAACAATTTGCCTTTTTCATGTGTATTTAATTTTTTTTCTTT
This sequence comes from Hydractinia echinata, assembly GCA_030067915.1. NCBI lineage: Eukaryota > Metazoa > Cnidaria > Hydrozoa > Anthoathecata > Hydractiniidae > Hydractinia > Hydractinia echinata. Next base: position 1,108,299 of record JASGCC010000068.1, read on the forward strand.
TTAGGATATATACCTGGAAAATCCAAACGTGTATTGGGATGATATTATTGGTTTAGATGAAGCAAAGCGATTGGTTAAAGAAGCTGTTGTTTACCCAATAAGAGTAAGGATCTTTAAAATGCAATTTTTAGATATATATCTGTTTCGTCACACCAGCTCTATAAATTTTGTACAGCAAACCAACAACTTTCTTTTTCAGAAACAGTGATTCAGAAGAAGGTTGTTTTAGTGTTCTGTTTTTTGTTGCTCTTCTTATCTGCTCTTAAAACAAATTTTCTTTGGGAATCCCTCCTGATGACTTTCTATTCCACCCACACATTTGTTACATTAGCGATCAAATAAGCGTGTACCAGTGTTTTACTGTTGACGTCCAATACGCTAACAACACTATACGATGCGCCTGAATATTTAGCCTGTAAACACTAATACAGGCTGAATCTGTTAGCTCCATAGGTAAAGATTTCAAATACCACATTATTATGAGATTTGTTTCTTTGTTTTAGTATCCACAACTATTTACAGGTATCTTATCTCCGTGGAAAGGATTGTTGTTGTATGGCCCTCCTGGTTTGTTTTTTCTCATATCTCATTTTGGAAACATATTGTACTCCGACTCTTTCATCTCAACTCAAACGGGGGGAGGTTTATTATAGCCATTTTTTCTCATTAATTTTTTTTTGGGTGTATGAAAGGAAAGCCTAAAATTTTAGGCATCTGTCTATTTCAGTAACATTTTAAAAATCGTTTTTGTCAACAATACCTCATGATCACCTTAATCACCTTGCTATTGGTCCATGTCAGCGAATGAACGTTTTAAAGAGAAGTAGCGTGGATAAAAGCTTCCTCTGTTATAATTCACCTTTAAATGATTGGATGTAGTTTGATATCAAACAATACACTTTTTCAACATTCAGGTACTGGCAAAACACTTCTTGCTAAAGCCGTCGCCACCGAATGCAACACAACCTTCTTTAATATATCTGCTTCAACAATTGTCAGCAAGTGGCGTGGTGATTCCGAAAAATTAGTTAGAGTAAGTTTTTAACTTTGTAAAATTTTAGTTGAAAGTAGGAATATATCTGTTGAGGGCTGAAATGCAAAAAAATTGTTGTAGAAGTCTAGGAATGAGCAAGACGACTGCAAATGTCTGTCGGCTTTGGAACTCATTGAAAATATCCAGACATTTTCGATTTGGTACGTCCAACTGTTTCATCGTTCCGCGAAAGCATCTCACTTATAAACATTTATGAAGGCTCAGGATTGAAACATAATTAAACTTTCGTAAGCATATTAATAGTATGGCCATTTTAAAGGCAAAAACTTCGACGGATATAATTCCAGCGAAAAAAACGGAAGAAGCTTTTTTGGAGATTTTTGTTCAAGACCGATGGAAAAATTCAGGATATTTTTTATAAAGTAGGAACTGTTTTCAGACTAAGAAATAGCGATACGACATGCTACAACGTTAGATGTCAGAGCTAAATACATAACGTAATCAACTGTTCTTTTTCCTTTACTCAGTATGAAACAACACTTGAATTTACTTGTTCAATTTTTGCTGTGAAATGATGATCAATTAGCTTTTAAACACAGATGACCTTATTATATATGGATACAATATGTTTATTTAGGATATAGATGTTTGGAAATGTACTCATGTTTTTTTGTATACATTTCTGCAGGTATTATTTGAACTTGCTCGCTTCCATGCGCCCTCCACCATATTCTTGGATGAATTAGATTCGCTCATGAGCCAGAGAGGTGCTTCAAGTGGTGGAAGGTATGTTTACCAAGAATGTTATTTTTTTCTGAAAATCATCCCATCTTGTTATTACTGACAAAGTACCATCATATTTTAATCTTTCTAAAACATTTAGACAATCTGGATTACAATTATATAGAACACAAGGCTTTCATGGGCCGAAAATTAAAGTTAAAGATGACATAGGATTACGAGGCTTTGAACCTAACAACAATAATCAGAGAACCTATTATGTAATTTCACTCTTTCCTGAAAAATGTTTTAAGCTATAGAATGGTAAGAACTTTCTAATATTAGAAGTTCTTCCAAACATTTCTTGTTTAGTGGAGAGCACGAAGGAAGTCGTCGCATGAAAACAGAACTGCTTGTACAAATGGACGGATTGTCCAAGTCTGATGATCTCGTATTTTTATTGGCTGCTTCAAATTTACCATGGTAACCCATTTAGTTTTTTGGATACACGTAGTTTTGAGTGTTGCGTCGCTGAAATTGTGCACCTAACAAAAAGCATGTTACGAATGTAAATGAAAAAATGTAAAATCCTGCAGAATTTAACTCTGTGTTCTAGCAATAGTCAAGGAGACTGCTAGAACACAGATTTTCTTCTTCTTGACAGTATTACAAACATCTAAAATATTTCACATGTCACCACACCATGTATAATTTTTTTACAAACATGATATTTATATTGATGTGAAATTTTTCGGCATAATTTGACTGTATTTGTGAGCAAAGAAATGCATGGGACGTGCAAAAAAATTTTCAGGCGTGTACAATAAGCAGATATTGCAGGACCGTTCGTTTAATATCAAGATTTATCCACTCGAGGTGAGCAATATTCCACGAGGCGCAGCTGAGTGGAATATTGCCTCACTAAGAGTGTATAAATCTGATATCGACGAACGGGCATGCAATATATGCTTTATTATATACCTTAAATCTTGCCACCGTATATCAGCACAGCAGTTATTTATTGTATATAAAAAAGAGTTGACAGGTATATAATAATGCAAAAGATTGCATTGCATGCGCATGAAAAAATACTCGTGTCCTTAGGGTTATTATCACCTCAGTACTAAATTCTCGCATTAACTTTTGTTAACTTTGTTGTAAGCTCTAATTTCTTTTTGATAACCTAGGGAATTAGACCATGCAATGCTGAGGCGATTAGAGAAACGTATTTTAGTTGACCTTCCGACTAAAGAAGCGCGCCAACGGATGATCGAACATCATTTGCCAAAACAAATAAGCACAAACAAGAATGGGTTAGAAATTCGAACTGAGATAGCTTATGAAGATTTAGCTGAGGTTTGTTTCTTTCGTGTGCGATCTATGACAATATTAAAGGATTCATGTTGTTAACATTAAAGCAATGTTTGGGGACGCCGATGTAATTGTAAAATAAAGCGATAAAGGTTTTTGCTAGTTTCGCGATTTAGGTATTTTTCGCGAAAAGTATTATCACTTTTTTTATGTTTACTTGGAAAATATTTTGTTTTTGTAGAAAACTGAAGGATATTCAGGTTCGGACATTCGTCTCTTGTGTAAAGAAGCTGCAATGAGGCCAGTCAGAAAGATATTCGACATACTTGAAAAACACTACAAAGGTTGGGTCATGTTTTTTTAATTCACTCTGAATAAACTTGTCGTGTTATCTTGTTTAGTGATCGTAACAATACGAGAAGATATATCACGACACGACACGTCATGATACTTAATGTTTTAACACGCTCTAGCTTTTTTAACGAATTAAATGTCTAACTTTCCTTCCTTTTAGATGACATGAAGGAGCTGCCATCTTTACAAGTAGAACCTGTCCTTACTTCAGACGTTGAAGCAGCGCTAGTTAGGACCAAGCCTTCTGCAAAAAACATCCAGGTGAAATATGAAAATTGGCAACAAGAGTTCGAATCTGTTTAATCCCTAAATCAACAAGATGCGGATACGAAAAGAAATTCATAAACTTTCACAAATAAACTGTTTGGCTTGTGGTTATAACGAGCCTTTAAATCTGTCCAATGGAAAGTTAGAACACATTCATCAAGTTTTTTAAGAATAAAAAAAATTCCAGTTATGCTGAATAAAGTCGCCGTCATAGAATTTGACGAAAAAGAAACTTGCAACTGCAATCGCATGGATTCTGATTTTATTTCCAGTCAAACTAAAAACATGGAAATCTATAAAGTGGAACTCTGGAAAATGAACTCGCACATGTTTGGTGCTTTTTATCTATTCGGAATATCTTGTGGCTACTGAATTGAGATATGGAAATCAAGCAGCGCTATATTATTACATTCGACCTTTTATAAATTCAAACCATTCCCTTAAGGTTTAGCACTTAGCCGTAGAAATCAAAGTAGTCCTTCAAAAGAGGGAAACGAGGAGACATTTTAGATATGTTTTTACAGAAAATTTTCAAAGTTATTGTAATATATATAATTTATACTGTTGATCTTTGCTGTTTCTGTCCATGGTGACATGATTTTTGTTTCTGTTCCTCAACCGAATGCCAAACAAGCTGATTGGGTTTAATCCGTAAACTATGTGCAAGACACCACTGTAGCTAAAATTGTTTATAATTCGGGTTTTCTAATAACATGTTTTACTCAGTTTTAACATAAGAGTTGCAGAACACTTAACAAGTCATTTTTGCGCTATTTCTTCCTTCTTTTGTTACTCTTATATGTGCGTATTTACAACGCAGACTTAACACTAAAGAAAAGAATTACGCACTAAATAGAAAATCCGTATTTTAAACGATTTGGTATCGCATAACCAGCATGGTAATAAAGGAGAGGGCTAACAACTACTCTTACACACTTTAGTTCAGTAGTTCAGCAAAGACTTATCTGGCTTATTTCAATAATGCAAATTGCTTTTAATGTTTCTTGCACATGTATATTTTTCAAACTTGATATGCTGTCAAAAACAAAGTATTAGTGCCACAGAAAACAAACAGTGATAATGGAAAAAAAATATTTAGTTTCATTTCATTAAACCGATCTAAAACATATCATATCAAGTATCAACTCATTAATTCAATTTTTAACTTAAACGAAGAGAAGGATTTTTGTACTGCTGGTAACAAAATGGCCACGAGGAGTAATCGGTTCGCAATGATTTTGTGAAATTATGATAGATATATTCATTTTTCAATAACAAAATGTTTTGCATTAACCGAAAGTTTCTTTTACCGCCATTGCAAACCTCTTTCCCGCTACCAGCAATAATTTCAAGAAAAACTTCAGATCAGCCACCTCTCTGTATAGCAATCAGAACAAACCTTTTGTGGCACTCGCAATAATAATCAGAAGCCATTTTTTTGCTCTCCCTTGACCTCCGTAAATTTATTTTCATTAAATTCATATTGTTTCGTAATTTCCAAATTAAGGCTGTTTGCCTGAAACTTTATGATTTGTCGACTGAATTTAGTTAACTAAACGTGCGGGGTAATGCTTTTTGAATTTTCGAAAACAACAGACGTCAGTGCTTTTAATGACAATGTATTGGTTATATACAAGTTTATTAAATGGACGTTGGTTACTAGATGACGTTAGCAATTATGGGTACTATGGATAAACTAAATATCAGACTTAAAGGAAATGCTGTTGGAACGTCATTTGATATCATTATATATATTTTTTTTACTTAATCACTTTTACTATAATACTCTCAATCCATCAACACCAAATAAATTTTTTTTTCAGATATGAAGGTTACAAACTTAAGTTTGGTATAAGTGCACTACTTATACCAAACTTAAGTTTGTAATTGTCGTGTAGCTATTTCTACCTCTACAGCATTCATTATGTAACATTTGTGTTTATGCGACAGCAGTATAGCAGTCTCTCAACAATTTTTATGCTGTTGGAGAGTAGCTAAGCCTAAAAAGTCCTATGGACGTGTCAAGCTATTCGATGCATTGCGAAATTAGATCGAAAACAATTGGAAAATTTTAGGTAGATGTTATTTGAAATTACAAAGTTTACTTTGATAAAATTAATTCTTCTAAATATAATATTTGTTTTATTATTGTTGATATTCTCAAGCTCTGCGTATTTCTAAAAATTATGTCATTCCTTGAACATTATTATTTTCTTTCTTTCTTTTGGGAAGGCATGAGAGCAACCTCGTCCTCAGGGCTGGTCAGAGATTGTGAAAGAGCCCTAGGGTCGAGGTTGGCATGAGAGTGCCAAGCCCATCAGCTTTTATTTTTCTCTATTTCGGGAATATTTTACGTACATTTATGTAGGAGCTAGTTTTTTTTAAATATTTTTTTTTTCATTATAACACTTCTAACATAAATTTTTACAAACAAAATTCTCTTCCTATCTAAATTAAATTTCAATTGCCTTTTACGTATTAAAGGCAAATTAGGCAAATATAAATCAAAAAAGTGAAAAAACCTAAAATTGAAAAAAGGCCTTTTTAAAAAAAAAATATGAAGTCAGCATTAATTTTGTAATGTCAAATGACTTCTTCTATTTTAGGTAGTTTTATAATCATAGCTTTTTGTTTCCTTGAGTTCAAAAGGCGTCTAAAAACGAGGCCCCCTCCTCCTCCCTATAATAAGGTTAATGTCAATAAGCGATAACTGACGATACATAATTAGTGATGTATCTAAAACTATATAATTATGGCTAATTTTCGCTAATTCCCGTTAAAAAAGATTAGCAATGCTAATTTGGCATTTAGCACGACAACTATATCGTTAATTAACAAATGATGCTTACAAAGTTGAGCACGGAACAGTAAAGAAACCAGGTTACTGACAATTGCAGATGGCTAAGAATGAAAAAAGTGTTCTTGGATTTTTTTATGTGAGACTGTGGTTTTGGAGCAGTTGATTATACTTTTATTAGGCGCTTATGCTTAAACTTTGCGTTAAGGGGGTTCCTAGGGAAAAAACCTAAGATTTGATTTCACCTTTGTTTATGTCTTTTTTCATCATAAAATGAAAGTATGAATACATTAAAGTCATACTGGCTTAAAATTTTTAAATATTTCAATATGGCCACGCCCTTTCCAGGCTAAGCTTACAAGAAAAGGGGGCGTTTTCGAACAATATTTGTGACAACATTTCACATGAAAAACTAGGAGCAGTTAAAATGAAATTTGGTAGGCTGGTTTAACACAGTGATCCCCATCATATACTCCAAAATCTTTTTATTTGCACAAACAGGTCTCAAAATATTGCAAAATTGCGAAACTTCTCCTGTCTGGCGTCCAGTAACCTATGAAAACTCATTTTTAGAAACGTTTTTAGAAACTAAACTTCTTCCAATGTTAAAGATTTTGGAGTATGTAATAGGCCTACTTATAATAAAACTACCCTGAAAATTTCAGAACCATAGCATGATGCTAAAACGAATTATGATGTTTCAAAAATGAAGAAAACGCAGAAAATAACAATTTGAGAAAATGTGAAAAGAAAACTAATAAGAAACTAATATAAAACTAAGTGAACAAAACAAAGCATTAAAATCCACCAGCAGCATATGAAACTTTTTCCTGTTCTTGTTCCTTATCCATAAACCTTTTTTGATCTTCCGGATCCTTTTACGCTGTTTTTTTCCTGCTTCTGAAGCTTTCTTCTCTGCAACGCGTATGCTTTTGCGGTTTTGTTGGATTGACGACTCAAAAAAACATCTACCGTCACCAAGTCCAAAATACTCAAATACCTTCTTTATTGCAAGCGCTCCATCATTGAATTGCAAAATTGCAGAATAAACTCCAATTTCTAATGTGTGTCGTTCAACGAAAATATTTTTGGGACATTTTGCCCAAATGATTTGATTAATACTTTCGTTTGCATTTTGCGTTTGTCCGTGCAAACATTTTGAAAGGAGGTCATCGTCGGATAGATTCATAAAGATTGGCTTGATGATCTTATGGATCCACTCTGGAATATTTATATGACTCTTGTATATACTAGTTCCAGTTGCTTGGTCCTTTTTGAAGCTACACCAACTGTCAGGTCCTGGTGGACAAAAGCGATGGCGGTAGTCATTGTCTGCAAAATGTGTGCAATGCCATAAGATAGCACCAACCGACTTTTTCATTTTATAAAGCTGATTGGTGTTCTCTCGGATAGCTCGACCGTAGAAATTCTGCAACGAATTAATTACTAACTCTGTCAACTTTCCTTTCCCAGAAATAGGGGTGCTAGTTCCTTTGAGCTTCCTTTACTTTGTTACGCAGCCTTGTACCAATCGTTTCTGCACATAACCGACGCATTCTAATTTGGTGGGTACAATATCAAAGTTGCTATAAGGATTTGAAGCAACAACTTCTTTGTACGAAGAGGTATCGCCATTCACCTAGGTATTCGTGGTAAATCAGATCTCTCTTAGTTGATCGACTAAAGATCTCTACTGCACCAACCCCTTCCATCGCACCGGAGGATTTGATGTGGTTAATTTTACAGTCGTGCGTCTTATACCCAATCCTCAAACTCTAGTGGTTGTAAAGATTTGTCTTTTCAGCTGGCATACACTGCAATGGCTTCGACATCGCATAGACGTCAACACATTTCCCCATCATGACATGCGGTAACCACTCCCATTCAAAGAGGCGTGTCCTCGTTTTGCCATGTACGGTTCAGACTTTCTACATTCTTCAGATGTAAAGAATGTAACTTCGTGGGAACAATCGTTACACAATAATTGAAGTTTACATGCTAGTCCCATGCGTAGGTTAAGTTTATTCAAGAAGACTACATTTTTGGACCCACAGTCTTTGCGATTGCATACAGCTACTGCTTCAATAAATGTTTTAAGAATGTCAAAGTCTATAAAAACAAAGTAGTTCTCTTTCTCAAGAACAGAACCGTCAGTAGAAGATAATTTTTGAGATTCAAGCCGTTTGAAGTAGCAGGAACTGGTTCACTATCATTCAATTTACGCTTCTTCTTGAAAGTGTGTTGGTTGTTTCCAAACTTGTGTTTCTTCTTTCTATGTCTGTTTTGAGCATTAACCATAATATAAAACGCGAAATTTGTGAAGGAACTTTGTAGAGAATTCTTTAGTAAAATGTGAATGAATAGTAATAAAAAATAAACGAGAATAGTGATAGTAGCAAAAATACGTTTGTAAAACTTCAGCAGCTAGCTAGCTATCTTTGCCACACTTGTTTAACTTCTGGAATTCTCCTAGTTAGTTTTGAGCTATAGCCTTTAGCTGTACGGGACATGCGACGGAACACAATAGAGCAAAGAAGACATTTACAGAATATTGGGTATAAGAAAGTCATTATAAGTGTTATTTTAAGACCAAAAAATAGACGTGAAAGCACTTTTTTGAAATATTTGTGCCTATTTATTTTTATAAAAAGGCAAAAAAAGGAGCTTTATGTAATCTTTTTACAAAAATAAAGTGCGCAGATGAAAAGAGGGATAAATTTTGGATAAGAAAGTACCAATTTTTAAAATTTTGATACATTTCGAAAAATTCACATTTATTTCCCTAGGAACCCCCTTAAGTTTAAACATTTTTCTTTTGTTAGTTATCGCTAGATATTGCCAGTTTCTATTTTAATGAAACCCTGGCTTTTTGTTATGTTCATATGTCGTGTCACGAAAGTACAAAACAAAATATTAATGTTTAAAACCCATGCATTTAAAGCATCTTTATTCCCAGGGTCCTGCTTATAAATGCTATCACAGATTTTGATAGTCGTACAGAGACCTGGAAACTTTTGTGTTTACAGTCTGACTGGTAATCAAAACAAAAGTAGTTTACTCCAGCAAAAAAATATTTACTTTCATAAGATCTTATTTTTCTACAGTTGACGTGTCATCAACTCATTGAAACAGCATTGTTCTGTTAAAACCTGTTAAACTTGTTATACCTGCTAAAAGAGATTATCACAAAGACTTACTTAATGTTTAACATAGACAAACGCAATAAAGTTTGCACACTTACGACAAGTTGCAACAAGGTTTTTAATTCCACGCCAGTTTAAAACTATATTATAATAAATTAATCAATCAATTTATGGGTCACATTGAATGTGTTAAGTTAATGTTATCGATACCAGGTATTGATGTGAACAAACAAAACTGTGATAATGACACACCATTATATCTTGCATCTTATTCTGGTCATGTTGAATGTGTTAAGTTGCTGTTATCGATACCAGGAATTGGTGTGAACATACAAAACTGTGACAATAACACGCCATTACATCTTGCATCCTATTCTGGTCATACTGAATGTGTCAAGTTACTGGTATCGATACCAGAGATCGATGTGAACATACGGAACTGTGACAAGAAAACAGCTTATCATCTTGCTAAGAATGACTCTATTAAATGTTTATTGGAGGAACATGGAAAGAAATGAAAATTTTGTCAATGATTCCAAAGAAATGTTACCGTTCAATAAAAGCTTCTTTGGAATCACAAACATTTTTATCATTTTCGTTACTTTTGACACTAAATCATTCTTTAATGTGAACATACGAAATAAGAGAACAGCTTGTGATCTTGCTAAAATGACTCTATAAACGTTTATCATATACTTTTGAGTTTTTTCTCGCAACTTGATTGGCTAATCTGCACGAAATATATGCTGTATTTTGTTTTTCAACTGAGAAACGAGTGCAATTTTTACTTATACAGAGTGCAAAAAGCTTATATTCTTCCTTTGATTGGCTGGTTTAGCGTGCAAAAAGCTTATATGATTGGTTGAAAAAGCCTATTATGTTCTTAAAACGAAAACTTGTCGGTGAATTTATTTTCACAAATATACATTTTATGATTCGAAAATTTTCTTTTGTTTCAACAGTCATTAAATAGTCATTAATCATAGATCACGCGCTCTCCACCGGGTATGAAAAACAATTGAATTATATCAGTCAACTCGAAAGAATAATATAATAGCACGACGATGGAGTTCTGTGTTATTGGCTTCACAATGATAATTTATTCTTTTAAAAATTCATAGTTTTTATTTCCATTCAAATTCTTTCAAACGTGACATGAACATATTTGTTATAATGATCTAAATCGCACGTGACTTCATAAATTCAAATAATTTATAAGTTCATAAATATAAATGAAATAAATTACCTTACAGTGATTTTATTGGCCCCCATAACAATGCTTGTTAATATCGTGAACATAATTAAGCAGTGTGCAACCGACTATGTGAAATTAACATGATATAAGACCGAGTATATGATAAACAAGTTATCGCACATGCTCTCGAAAAATATCGGCTGATATATTTTTCGTTTTTTATGTTCTCGTATATTTCACTCGCCTAAAGGCTCGTGAAATATGTAAACAAGAACATAAAAACACTCAAAAAATATTGCCGATATTTTTCTCGGCACTGTGCGATAACTAGTACTTATTGGAGGAACATCAGAAGAAATATAAATATTGTCAATTATTCCAAAGAACTGTTTTTACCTTGTCATACAATGATGTTTGAAATAACAAACATTTCTAACAGTTTTGTGGCATCTAACGCAAAGACAGATTTTTTATTAATTTTAGTCGAAATTTTCACGAAATGCATAAAATTTCTCATATCGTGAGAATAACCTTTTTTTCCTCGTTTTTCTCACAAGCTAAAAAATTTTCTGCTTAATTTTAATTTCAATGGGAACATATTTTACCCAATCTCGCCACAGGATTATTATTTGCTTCTCAACAGCGCTACGCTTTGCAGTAGTTCTGACTTCACGGTAAAAGGTGCTGTAATCGAGCTTAATGGTTGTCTAATATTATCAAATTCTAATTATTAATTATCATTCCTTTCAAAATTATCATCCGTCTTATGGGAAGTAATTATGTTTTCATTGGATGCATGTACTTTTACCCTATGATAGTTATGAAAGCGTGCTTGTCAAGCGCTTAGTGCGGTTGTTTCTTGTTAACCTTGTTACCATTGTCTGTTCTATATATTGATGTGAATGATGTACGAAACAGCGATCAAAAAACTCCATTACATTCTGCATCTTATAAGGGTCATATTACATGTGTTAGATTACTATTGTCTTCACCACATATTGATGTTCACATACAAAACGATTGGGGTAAAACCGCTTTTGGTTATACTTCTGAATACACCATTAGATCCTTAATAATGAAAGAATACGAAGATAATTGAAAATTCCTATGTAATTACCAAACAACTTTAAAAACTTGCTAGTGATACTCTGTCTGCGATTATACTGTCCAATATCATGCAAGAATATTGTATATAACCGTGAATATAATGATTCGTCGATAAAGATAAGTGAAATGGATATCACCACAGTGGATATGAATTGTCAATAAAAAAACGACATTTTGAGAACCCTAAAGAACTAAGTCGTAATACATAAAGAAAAATTCACATATAAAACTAAAAATTTGTAAATATAAAAAACAATCTCCTTTTTTATTACAAAATATATTTTCTTGTTCCGCAAAATCATTGGCATATATTTTCAGCAGTAAAAGATATCGATACCAATTTTTACAGACCTGCACAACAAACTTATGACGTTGACACAAATCTATGATGTTGATCAAACATCCTATTTTTTACTGTCAGACAAGCATTAATAAGACACCCTTAAATTCATCTAATCACCATGGCACAACTTTATTTACTAACCCAAGTTGTTAAAAATAATTAATTAGCAGAGGTGGTCACAAATTCAGTGTCTGGATACTATTCTGCAAAATAAAATGTTTTTTAAGAGATTCCTGCGAATAATGTTGAAAACGCTTGTTGAGTTAAACTTTTCGCGAAAATAATTTTTTGCGTTTTATTTTTACTCTCTTATTTCTTTCATTGCATAAAAATAATTAACACTTTTGTTGCTTGTTGTTATTCTCTATATTTTGTGTGTGCAGTCAAACTTAATAAAAAGTAAAAATTATTATAAAGCACCATCATCGATCGTGAGATTTAATTCATGCAAAGAATCATCAAAATATATTTCTCGCAAAAATATTTAAAAGAAACCATTTGCAAAATTTAATTCCCTTGATTCTGCGTGTTTTGGACAAAAGTTTCTTTTCTTAAATAAGACATTCGAGGAATAAAGGACCATATTATTATAAAAAAAAAGTCCTTATAGGAATAGGTGAAGTACCGGCACATCTAAAAGCACCTTCCCTTTTATTCTGATTTTTGTCACGCATCACTTGATGTTTAAAATTTTCCAACATTGCCTATCGTTGCCGAGGTTACATGACTAAGAATGCAATGACATCTTCAGCTACTATTTTGCGCAATGCGTCATGTCAGGGGGGGGTAGGTTCTTATTCAAATGCGCATTTCCACGCATTTTCTTCACATTCTTGGGTTTCCCTTATTTTTAGTTCTGATTTCTCTGATGTAAAATATGTATTATTTTTATTTCCAACAATTGATATTGATTTTTCGCTTAGAATACTTGCCAGGCACAAAAACGTATCAACTTTAAGATATCTTTAACCGTTGCAAATGCGCCTTAAACAAAATTTCTTTATAACTGCTTAATTTCCAAACCTTTCCGCTCGAAAAAAATACAAGACATCATATTTTTCAAAATCCAACAACTGAATATGCAAATATAGTGTCTCTGCCATACAAAAAAGTTAAGGACAAGTTAAGTTTCAAGGACAAACGGATGAATCTTTTAGACTACAAATTTATCTTAGAAAAAAACATCTCTCATTTAATATTTCCAAAGGAAATTAATTTTCTACTGGTGTATCTTAGCTACACCTGCTATAGACTGTTGTTCTTTATCCATTTTACACTATATAGTATAAAATATTTATAACCACTCTCCTAAATCACTTTTATCACTCACTCTCAATGGAAGTATTAACTAAACAGATTAACAATTCAAACGTTTGACGTTCAGAAATTTACGGATTATCGTACTACAACACTATCGTTCGCAGGCAAGTAGCAGTAGCAGCAATAGCAACAACAGTAGCAGTTAGCGCAGTACCTGCAGTAGCAGTTAGCAGCAGAAGCAGCAGCAGCAGCAGCAAAGTTAGATATTAATTTAAAAGAAAGTCAAAATTTAAAGTTTGCAATTAAAGCGGTTTTAAAGTAAAAGTAATATCGTGCTATCAATTTTATAAGTGACTTAAACTAATGAGCCATCTCCATCCTGACTTTGAGAGGGAATAATAATTTCTATGCCCAAATCAAGGAGAGGCTGATTTCGTTAGACATACTTATTAGACCTTGTCGTGTTGTGATTAAGAGAAATATCATTCTGTTCAATTAATCCGTAAAAACGCAATAACTCTTCAATCTTGACGTTATTTTATTTAATTAGTACGCTAGAGGGCATCAGTCATAAATAGTGGACATAATTTACCTAATCTTATAAATGATTCATCTCCCTTCGCTAATACCAGTTCGGATCAAGTTAAACTATTTCTGAAAATCTCATAATTCCTAGATCGGGAAAAAGTTCCTCAATAAGAATAGCTTTAGGAGCAAAATGGCAGCAATAAAGCTTTGCTTATGTCAGCACATTTTTCGTGACGTCATCGAAAGCTTGAAATTTGCTCAATCTGCATAAAATTCAATTACTCTAGTTAAAGAGCGAATTTTCGCATTCTGTTTGAAGTTTCTGAAATCAAATCAAATTTATTAAACATAGATTCCGGTTTTTACATAGTTCGCATAAAAAGGTGCAAAAAATTGTCCGAAGTCTGTTTTCCCGTTTTTTGGTTAAAATCCAAAAAAAATCAGGAAAACGGAATAATCACAGTATCACAACATTCAGAAAGATTCCACTTGATGAAACAAAGTTGTGTTGTCAGTTTTAAGTTCTAAGGATAATCCTAAGAAGAGTTTTTATATTTCCACGAGTATGAGGATTTCATAGAGATGTTTAGGGGTAGTTTCGAGTAATAGCCAATATCAAAGCCTCTAAAAGGTATGGGACCTAAAAATTTAGCGTGCAGGTGTCTTATTGATTAATGTTAAACTCAGAAAGTATCATAGCCATGCAACATAGCATGGCTATGATACCTACTTCGCCCCCCTCCACCCCCGGACCGAATAGGGTTAAAAAAAAAACTTGTCTGTAACTAAACCCAAAGTAAATACATTATCTAAATCAAACGATTTCCAAACTAAAACTTGTTTAATTGTAATAAACATATTGAAAAGAGTATATTACAGGCCCATTCCATACCACTACTTTGAACATATGCAGGATCGCCTCAGTGGAAAGAGCCTAAAACAACTTTTGCTAGGTAAACAGAGGACCTGGTTTGGGATAGACATCGCCAACTAAATTTAGCAAAAGTAACAGCAATACAGTACTTTTTGACTAGTTATTATTATTTCAAACACGAGTTCACAATGCATGATACACAAAACATATCTCATGCATATTGATAAATCCTGTTGCCAACAGATGTGCTAGCTAGGTAAGCTTAAGTGTACTAAATTGGTGAACAATAGTATAAATTACAGTAAAATTTTCGGCATTATGTATTAAGTATGTAAAAGCCGGAAGATACGCTAAATAACTTTTATTATATCAGAAACTTTACGTATAATGTTTAAGTGTGATCAAGAACTAGTTTAATAAATTTTAACCAGACATTCGCATTTTGGACAAATTTCGGGTTTCTGCTACCATTTTGTTCCTTTTATGACATACTATAAGCACTTAACACTACTGTGCCCGACTTTTTTCACACATTCGTAGAAATGTGTGATTTGGTATGGGCTGCATTCTGTCATGGTGGTAACGAAAAGTTGAAAGGGGCGCGAATAGTATAGTATCAAAATCAAAGCCACCACAAATAGCGCGCTATATTGACCAAAAGTTTTTGTTCATGTATTGTTTTTTTGCGTTTAGCAGCGTTTTTTTGTTGTTTTCTTATTATCGTGTAGCTTTATATAATATACTCAAAATAATGAAACCAGTATATATATATTCTATTCGAATTTCGAGAAATCTCGCATCAAATGAGGGTGTTCATTGTCTTGAAATGATTGTTTTGATTTACTGTATGTTGGCAATGTTATAATGTTCGAAATTGACTCAAATTGTGTGCTCTCCAGCCATATCTCAGTTATCGAAAAATAGTCACAACTTTTATTATGATTCAATTTATCATCATCTCTTTCTCTAAGTTTGTGTCTTAATATTTTATACCAAGTTTTATCATTGTATCTTTTATATTTTAATAAATACATTTTAATTATTTATCATCATAGTGTTGTGTGAGTGTTCAAACCGCTTCAGTTCTTGTTGTTTTTACATGAGACATTAGAAATTCGATTGACAATATTTTATGTTAACCCTATTCGGTTATTCGGTTATTGACCCTATTCGGTTATTGAGGGGGGGGGGCGGAATCCGCCCCCCCCCCCCCCTCAATAACTTTTCATAGCGTTGTTCAAATTGAATCAAACTTGGCACACTTATAGTACGTCATAAAAGGAACAAAATGGCGGCAATAAAATTTGCTTGCGTCAGCCCATTTTCTGTGACGTCATCAGAAGCTTGAAATTTGTTAAAAATGCCACTATCTGCTTAAAAATTAATTACTTTTGTTCCAGAGCGAATTTTTGCATTCTGTTTGAAGTTTCTGAAAGCTAAATAAAAGTTCTTTAACATATTTTCCGGTTTTTACGTGGATCGCATGAAAAATTGCCAAAAATTGGGTAAAATCCGACAAAATCGGGAAATCGGAATAATCACGTGTCCAAATTATGCAAAATGACTCTTCGTAATAAAACCAAGTTGTGTTGCAAGTTTCAAGTTCTAAGGATAATCCTAACAGGAGTTATTGCGAAGCAATTGAGCTGCGCGAGCGAAGCGAGCGAAGCGAAATTGTGGAGCACGTTTGCTACACGCGAGGTATACCAAGAGAATTATTGAGATTCTCAAAATTTCGATAGAAAAAAAATCATATAAAATCAGGGTAAAGAAATAAGAATGATATTTTTTCACGAAAAGGTAGGTTATTTTTTTTGTCTGCTAGAACAAATAAGTTTGGACCGAGCAGCTCTAATAAAAGTTAGCTAAAAATGCCAATAAATAGGCTTTGTACCCCCCTGCCCCCGTCTTTCGTACCCCCCCCCCCCACGTGATTTCCCGATTTTCCGTTTGCCGGGAGCGAAAGACTGGGAAGTACAGTCAAGCAATCAGAAAACGGCTATCGGCTAATTTGAATTATCGTGTATTTTACAGACCTAAGACAAATACATAGTTTATACCAAGTCCTGATAATAATTGGCTTAGCTGACATGTTATTTCTCTTAATATTTCGAGTTGGAAAGCTTGTACCTTTTCTTTGAAGGCACACTATATTAATTTGAACGTTTATAATGCGCAAAAACGTGTTATATTTATGGCTTCATTAAAAAGAAGATTTTAAAGTACCAAATTATCAGCTTGAATTGGCATGTTTGTGGTATCCTTTTCATACAGCAGAAGAAAAGTGAGTTGCGAAGGTATGGATGATTTGAAAGTTATTTTTACGTTTTTTCCTTGGTTTGATGTAGCTAGCTAAATAAATTACTTTGTGGTGCCTGTGGCCACCATGGAAAATGCTGTCATCCTTCAATGGAATCATTACCTAGCTAGCTACCTCTAGCTACAGTCAGAAGAAGAAAATTCAATCCATAAAGTATTAACAAAACTCTTTCTTTTTAAATTTTATTATACAATTTTTAAATATTTCCTAAAACTCAAGTTGCTTCTTTTTTTGTTGTATCAAGGAAATAAATTTAAGTCACCAATCCCAAACTAACAGGGGAAAATATACACGAGGGTGCCGATAAGCCACCAATGGTTCAAAAAACTATAAAAATTAAAATAAACTTACTATGTGGTAGCGAAGTTCTTAAAAGAACTGTTTTTGATGGTTTTTGATAAGATTTACTTTATAAATAACTTATATATAAACTTTATTAACTCCTTTCTCTTCAAGCGCCTTCTTGCAACTGTCGTCTGCATGATGGTATGTTACAAGAAATTGCATTTCGGGAATGCTCCGGGCGATTTCGGAGGACAACCGCCAATTTTATTCACAAAGTCGCCCGAACTCGCCCTTGTATATGCGTGCGTTTGCGGCTTATCAGCACCCTCTTAAATATACCTCTTCATTCTTTAAGGTATTTGCTCATTTGTGGTTAAAAACTTTTGTACTGTTGCTACTAGCGTCTTTTTACTGATATATGTTCTAAATCTGAACTATTTTATCAAACGGTGCCTTTACCTGGAAGTTCTACTTTGTTTACCTACTTTCGCATGTTGTTAAATTCTTCAACACTCGAACCTTGCAATAATTTTTTCAAGAAGTGAGCTATGTACGACGTGTGAAGTCACGAATGACCAAGTGGACTTTTGTTCGATAATGGTGGCGACCGTTAATGTAATTATTGTTTTTGGGAGATTAAGTTTGGACATATATAAAAATATTTAAAAAAGATAAAAAATATTCAGGGCTTCATCATTTTCTTTACAACCCTATGTTTTTGCATTGTGTTTCATGAGCTTACAATAATGTGGTATAGCTAAGTTATGATACGTAAAAACTACTCTTGAATGACCCTTTAAGAATGTGAAACCACATAATAGACCTTAATCAAATTTCGTGTTTTTCGTAACTTTTGTGTTCAGTATGGTAGATTAGTGTGCGTGTCAACTGGTCAAAAAAGCCATAAGTATGAGGGCAAGCTTGGGCAAATTTTTAAATACAATTTGTACTTTCCAAATGAAAAACAGTGCTTTCAATTCTGTTGTCTTGGCCACAAAAAGTAGTGATCTATATTTTATGTGGTTAGCCTCATTAATTCCAATAAATTTACCCTGTCAATTTTTTTCCAGGAGGTACAACATAGACGGTTCTAGAGTGTTAAAAAGCTTCCACTTGAGCTACAGAAACCTTTTAAATTTCTGTTCAATAAGCAACAACTGTTACGTGGGATTGAACCCATATGAATAGGAAGTGAACGCTCTACCGACTGAACTACCAATCCCCAAAAGAAGACAACCCTCAAAATGACTTTATTAATTATATCAAGCATATTGTATCTAGTAAACACTTTTTGAGCACTCTGTCCCAAAAAATGATATATATTTGTAGTTTAGAAATTTAGCTCTAAATATCGTCCCTCAAAGGCACTGGATTTTAATGTATTTAGAGACTTTGCTATATATATAATATAATATACTATATAAAAATGTTTTCTGTTTCTTTTTAGATTGCGTACAATTAGAGCGAGCAGAGATGTTATCTTTCAATACGTGAGATAAAAAGAAGAAAGCGAAACCTCACACCGCGTTGTTATTGTTTTTCTGTCAAAAATTTGAAGCTGTTTTATAAATCTTGATAAAGTTAATAAATTGTTTTCGTTTCTGTAGATTGTTTGTTTTTGTTTATTGTTTCCCGTGAGTTTTCGAAACTTATTGCAGCAGATACCGTGGCTTCAAGAAATCGGATTTCATAACTAGTGCCGTTATTTTACGTGAAAAAAACAACCCACAAGCTGCTTCGTTCGCCTTCTCATCTCCGAAATCGTTAACGCGAAAGTCTCTATTATTATCTGCGTTCCGAGTATTATTTTCCGGTTGAAAGAGTGTACCTTACGACGCGCATCCCCTTAATTCGTGACATTTCGGCACACTACGGATTGCACAACTCGATGTATTGCATTTCTTTCAGAATAAAGGTTTTAACTTTATAAAAGTATAACTTTGCATGGATTTTTGGCGCTAAAAGCTTCATCAATGTTGGATTTACGTCGGCCAACACTGACAATATTGTGTTTATTATCAATATTTAATTTTATAATTCTGTGGAAAGAGGTTTTACGAAATTTCTCAGTAATCGTTTTTGTTTAGTTTCGCGCGATCTAAATTTCTCGTACCTTCTGAAAAGAAATATTCCGCATATATATATTGTATTTTTGCCAAAAAATCACTACTTTTGCGCCACGAGTTGTTGTTGATCCGCGGTGAGTTTATTTTACAACCTCGTCCCCAGGGTTTTCTACGTCTATGATATTCAGTTTTGGTGTATTCCCAGATATCAGCTGCAGTAAGATGTTAGCACCTCGCCGTATTATATCAAAGAGAAACAAAAAACACTAGGGACAACTATTGGCTAGTTTCAATTTTACTTGCAACTTGCGTAATGCTTCGCAACCTTTTTTTAATTTCTAGTTAAATTTTCCCCATTATAAGGATTTCATAGAGATTTTTAGGGGTGGTTTCGAGTAATGGCCAATATCAAGGCAATATCAAAATTTGGCATGCAGGTGTCTAATAGAAAAATAAAAAACTCAGTAAGTTTCATAGCCATATAACATAGCAATAAGGAGTTATTAAAAAAAACCGTCAGGGGGGGGGGGGGGGGCCCGGACCGAATAGGGTTAAAACTTGGTCATCCATGTGTATGTGTACAAATTAAAACAACATTTTACGACGTTTCGGGTGTCATACACCCATTTTCAAGTAAAATAAAAATTATACAACAGGTTTATATAAACAAGAACGTTGCCATAGATACAAGATATATAAACATAATCAATACAATATATAAGTATAAAGTATGTGTACAATACGAATGTGTGATCAAACCGGACGGTTTTCTTGTTTAATTTAAAAAGCCTTTAAAATATAATAGAGGTGGGGGCGTCGACCACACCCCGGTTATATAGGTATAGCTACTTATTTTACAGAAAAAGACAGACACAATCACACTTTCAGCTTGTTACTAAAGCACATCACGGGTGTAAGAAACGATAAACAAGACCTAATCGTTGCAAATTTTACTTGTAAAAACTTAGGAACATAATAGTTATTGTTTTCACACATTTTAAACATCAAGGTTGACAATTTTATGATTTTAGACATAGTATATAAAAGCAATGTCTATTTAAATTCTATTCAAATTTCTATTGTTTAGGCGCTCCTTTAAAGCCCATCCTTTGCGCCGCTTTTGCTGTATTTTTACAAACCGAGAGTGAGGCGAGTAATTTAAAGACTACGTAGAACTTTCAGGAAACATATTAAGAACTATACCGAAGATAAAGAAAACACTTGGCTCTTGGTTTAACCTTATACTAAATATTTTATAGCAAGATTAGATTAGTTGTGATTAACAATTACAGTTTAAACAGAGCAAGGGTTACTGACAGGACGTTTAAAGAGAGTTAG
This sequence comes from Hydractinia echinata, assembly GCA_030067915.1. Lineage (NCBI taxonomy): Eukaryota > Metazoa > Cnidaria > Hydrozoa > Anthoathecata > Hydractiniidae > Hydractinia > Hydractinia echinata. The sequence continues at coordinate 1,129,201 of JASGCC010000068.1, forward strand.
AACCGAAAGTCCTTATTACAGCTCCTATTACCTTATCATCCTTAATCATCAACTGGTCTCTTACTCCTAGATTCCAAGACTGACGTGAACATTTATGTGCTTGCCTATCGAAAAAAAAATAGTACCACGTCTTGACACTTATTCATATACATTTGCTTGACTTTACGTTCAACCACACAATTAATTCGGAAAACTACACTCCCAGCTGCACATGATACAGAACAATCCAATTTCTAAACAATCCAATTTCTTCTTGTCTCTCCCAAATTCTTTGCAGAAATGCAAAAAAAATCAAAAAAATCTACTGCAACAACAGAAAACAGCCGATCATTCGAACACGCAATTTCTCCACAGTTTTGGACTTCGGTAGGGGTACGACTTGACATGATGCTTTCTGATTTTTCGGCACTGTTAACGGATGTGGCGGATGTGATCTAGGGCTTCATTAATCCAAGACTGTTCTCTAATTATACCAAGCGTTTCTTTGCTAACGCTGATAAGCATTATTAACGATAGTTTACAAAATTTATGATGAAGATTTAGTAAACCTTGTCATCCCTAAAAGAATTTTGTGTTTTTTAAAAGCAAAAGATTTTCTGCATGAGCCATTTAAAAGATAGTCAGTTTTCTACCTTAGAGCATTTACGACGGTTATTGATGAAACAATGAATCAACGCGCTGCGCCTTTTTTATTCCATCGAGTTAGTAAAACAATTTACACTGACAATATACGATAGATTTGGAGACTTGTTGGTAATTGGTGCTAATTTTTTAAAAAATTACTGTTAATTACATCGATCTAGTCATTGTGATATAGTGACTGCTAGCGCAAATCTAAGGTAACAGCTGATCACCAAGCTAAACATATTATACCATCGGTGAAGAAATGCAGTTGTACGATTACACAATATATTCTTATACAGACCAGACACAGACAAGACTCCTGATTCTGCAGACAAGACTCCTGATTCTGCATTCACGAAAGATATTTTCGGTTGGTGTCCTTGGGTTTGAATAGAAGATAAACGACAACATATAGAGATGTAGGACTAGCGTCACTGAGCACATAAAAATCGTACGCAACCACTTTGAAATTAGTGTGTCTAACAGAGTACAGCCTAATTCATTTAATTAACCTTTATTATGACGGGGTGTAGGGGTGTGAGTTCCACCACTAAGTCACTTAATTATGATTCATAAAATACTGATCCATTATGGTTAAAACTTGGTGACTTGATAATGTTTAATATTTTTCTATTTGGCAATTTTCCATGTCGAAATTATTTAAAATCCTGTTTTGGGAGTTGATATGGCAACCATGTTAGCAAATGTGGTTTCAGATAAAATTCTGATTGGAGGAGCATTGTTTTTACTTATCTTATGTAATGTCTGAATAGCCAATAATATAAGAGGAACCACTTAGCAAAAACAATATATGTGCAAACTACACTAATGGAATCCATAATGACTAAGTGTTTTTCACACGTGTTCTTAGAAGTATGATAATGATGCTGTTATAGAAAAATTTCTTTATACTGTATTTATATTCCTGTGAAATTTCATTAACACAGCTTTAGCCATTCCAAAGTAATTTCAGGTGGTTAAATCCACCTCACCAATGATGTTGGATACCAAAGAATTTCAGTTTATTAACGTTAATCCACCCCTTTAAATCACTTTGAGGACTTTCTGACTTTACATCTTTAAAAAAAATAGCAATATGAAAATAATCAAATATTTCCTCAGAAACAAGAGAATAGTAATGGTAACTACATTAAACTGTTGAGTTGTACATCAGAATTAATATTTTGATCTTCGAGAGGTTTTTCATACTCTAAAAGACAAATTGAAATGGTTTGAAAATTATTAATCAGATTCTGATCAATCTGTTTTTCATAAAATAGTAAAAAAATGTTGTGCCTTTTAAAGTTTCAACCAAATTTATGAATTCAGCTGTTAATTGCGAGATGTTGGGATACGTTTTATCCTTTTCAACCGAGAATGTTTGATAAAGTCTTTTTTATCAATGTTCACATCACCAACGGAAATTTCCAATTCACCCAATGAATATGTAAAGTAATCCTTATCGCCCATTTAAAGTGAACGCGAATTAAATTTTGGGATGCTTTTTGGAAAAGAAGATAGACTGGGAAGTTTTTGGTCAATTTCTGTTTACATAGTACACAAAAGTGAACATATTATGGCAATTTATACAGACTTTATTTACAAACAAGGAATGTTGCTTGCACAATGGCTGAAGATTTTCCAACTTTTTGTTAGAAGTTACTGCAGTGAAGGATTTTTGACACATGGATGCAAGATTTGACATTTATCGCAGATGTTTGTACCACATGTGTTGCAGAAACAGCTAACAATCTGCTAAAACACTTGACCTACATACAAAAATCATACCAGTTAGAACATCTATATTGCCATTCTTGAATCTTAAGATATTTTTTTGTGTAAAGTTAATTTAAGTTGGACATCTTCGCGTCATTTAACAAAATTTAAAAAAAAAGGAAAAAGTATGATTCTCCATGTGTTGTTTTTTTTCATCATACTATTACCAAACAAAGAGATTTCTGTTAGTGTTATTGCACACGTACCAGTCAGGGGATTGCACAGTTAACATGACATACATCTTGTCTATGATACCACCTAATGAATATGCAGTCGATAGGGAGGATGTTGTCTCCTTTTTCTCAATTAGTCCCTTTTTGCTACATCTTAAAGGAGAATTAATTCCACCGCTTCCATCCTCTGCAACCACTGTTATATTATCCAAGCAATCTTGACAATATGAAACAAATCGTCCATTACAATATTGCAGCATGCTCATGGGTGACCAAAGACGTTTTACCACAGAAATTTTAGAACTAACGTGAAAATATTTTTTTCACAGTCCCTTATAACAACAGATAAAATATAAAGAAGACGCAGAAAAATATATTACTATGCTTCCACGGACACAATGTAACAAAAGTTATAAGACGCGTTGGTGTTACATATTGCAGTTTTTCAGACTTTTTTCACAGCAATTGTACCAAGATAAATTCAAAAAGCGCAGAGAAATTAGATCTTAGCATAAGTAAATAATCTTTCGCCAAAATAATCTTTGGTGTTATCATTTAAAAGTTTTGGTGATAACAAGAAAAGCTTGAACTCCTGTCTATCTACACTACTTGTCTTTCAACTGGGTAACCCTTTACACAGATAGAACACGTTCGTGTATTGATCATGTAATTTCTGAAGAAGAAAATGGCGATATCTGGCTTTTGCTGAGAAGCACTAGTAACAAAAAAGTTGGTGAACATGGTTTTTTTTAGCTACGTACATTATAAAATACCCTCGGACATAAAAGATAATAATGGTTATGTGAAATGGTAAAACATCCAAATGGTTATTTTTGTCAAATTTTTAATTTTCACATCATTGGAAAACTTATTTATCTGAAACAACAAATATAAATTTTTAACAGGAAAAAGACAAAAAAATAAAAAAACAAAAATATTCTTTCTCCTTTCTTTTTTAATAAGATATAATTTGTTTACAAGTTTCAATCTCAATAATGTCTAAAATAATTTTAGTTAGATACTCCTCTACGTTAGGCTAAAAGGTACAATCATTCATGATTATTGGGATCACACTAATATATTATTGTTTTAGACCTACTGTAGGCTAAAATGGTGTCTGGTTTCTTCTTAAAAATGAATTGTTAAGATTTTATTACAGTGTAAAAAGTAAAAAAGTACAACTGACAAGCATGAAAAACAACATTTTGATATCAGTTCGGAACTAGATCTTCGGAAACAAAACCGTTTTAGGACTCAAATAAAGTAGATTTGAATAGCACAATTTCTCTGCGATAAGCTTTAAATGCCTGTACAATTTAGGTTTGAGAATCGGCAATTTGAAAAAGTTGTTTGGTAATTTTTACGCCTTCCCAGTGTATTAATTAACGGCAAGAATAACGCTATTCGATAAGAAATTTATATGGATTTAAGAAAAAATATTTTCGCGTTCTTTTCTGAAAGTCTTTCGATATCCCCTCAAAGAGAAAAAAAAAACGACAACAAAGATGATATCGAAAGATATTATTTTTATCAAAGTAAACTTTGTAGTTTCAAATAACACTTATAATTTTTCAATTGTTGTCGATATAATTTCGCAATACACGGAGATATTCGACACGTTCCCAGGACTTCTTAAGCTTGCTTTCCAATATCATAAAACAAGCGTTACACAATAAATGCTATGGGAATAGCTACACGACAATTACAAACTTCCTTTTAAAAAGAAAACAAGCAATGTAGCAGTTTTTAGAAAATTTGTCAAATATTTGCAAAAATAAATCTTAAATCTTGTGGCATAGTGACTGTTACTTCATGAAATTTTGTTTAATAATAAGACATTAGTGGAAATTTATGTGGCTTAATTACATCAAACCGGTCTAAAAACACGTCAAGTCTGTTTTTCCCCCGAAATTATATGACTTTTATTTTGATTGAAAAGTATGGCTTTAAACAAAAGGTACATTTCTTTCCACTGGCTAGGCACTTTTAGCTTATATTCCTTTCAGTACGTGTACTCACATGTTACTTGTTAATGTATCCCAATGAAACAAGTATGTTAAACAACAAAAAAATTATTATTTGAGCAAATTTGAGCTGGTCCTATTTTCACATACTATGTTACAACTGTCTTATGCCTTTTTTATGGTCGAGAAAAAAGGTTCTAAACTTGGCAAAAAGAAAAAAAAATTAAAAAAGGTGTTTTAACACTTTTGAAAGTTTGGTTTGCTATCAATCAGGAAACTGGTCATAAAAGCCCGTAAAAATAAATTGATGAAAATAATGTATTTATTCATTATTTTTACTGCAAAATTTTTTAACTTTAATTCTCAAGAAATGTTAGGACTTTCTAAATTGGCCAACAATTAAGTTTTGTAACAATTAAAGTGTTTGAAAAATTATTTTTTGCAAACATTAATTTCCTATGATATGCCTTATGGTCCTAATTTTTACATAACAGAATGGGCGTGTATGTACAAAAATCTGGAAACTTTTGTAAACTATCTGGAACGTTCGTAAACAAAAAAAGTTTTTCTCACACATTAAAAATTACGGAGCAAGATTCCATCAAGGATACTAATCGTACAAGCTTCTAGTCTATATTATAAACTACATTTCCAATTAATTCATGACCCATAATTACACTTACTATTTTCTTGATAACAGAAAACTACCTCAGTTCCATTCTACTTTTTTAAGACAGGCTCTCATAATCTGAAGCTGTCACTACATATATCCATTTATTATTCTGTCCTTCTCTTTACTCCCTTACAACTTTCCATAGGACATGTGTCTCAGACTTTTTCCACAAACTGGATTTGAAATTTACCAATAAACTGTCAGTAGCGTAAACAAAATTTCTATTCAGAACTAGCTAGATAACTATATTAAGCTGATAAGTATTTTCGTAACATGTTCTTAAAACAACACAACATCCTTTTCAAATTTAAAGAAATGTATATTCCATAACCTTCTTTAGGGTGAACCTACAATTTGAAATAAAAAAAATGAAGTTACATCTTAAGTCAGAAGTTACACAGGGGCTGACAATCTGCCCCTATTTTTTGTGGGGTCTAGAAAAATTCAATAGGAATACGGTTATGGTAAGTGAATAAAGTTACCGGACGCAATTTTATTGTGTATTTATCACGACCTTTTTACCATATGTATTATCCAATCAGGTTCAAATGCTGAATGACTGATTTTATCTATAAAAAGACTAATAGTTAATTTGTTTCATTGTCTGAAAAACTAATGTAGGAGACATATAAGAAAAATCTTACGACAAATTACTTCTTTCAGCATTTATACGAACGTGTCTATTAAAGATTTCTTGTTTTTTGAAATCAAAAGGTTGAAGTGTTATTTGCTAGGAGTGTGTTATACATTTAAGTATGTATAACATTTGAATTAAAAATGCTTGAACGATCATATTAATTCAAGATGGTTAATGATTGATGCAATAACATCTGGACAAAGTCTCATATAACTGGACAGTTATTTGTTTGACATATAATGTCAATATAGCAGCTACAAGCACTGAATAAAAAAATTTAAAACAAAATAATTTGTATACAACGATACTCCAAGTCGATTTTCAATTACAATAAAGTTTTGTTATTTAAAACAACATGAATTGTTTTGGCTAAGTCATAATAAAGAAAATGTAGTTTGTTGAGAAATGTTTAAATGAATCGCATTTGGTAATCAATATGGGTTATAGAATTATGCATTTTATTTGTATGTGAATATTTGTACTTTAAATGTTACTGTTAACTGGTGCATAAGGTATTATAAATAGTAAGAAACATTTTAGGTAACTTTCTCTTCTTTTATCGATGGTGAACTTATGTACCTTTAGAAATACACACACTGTGTAGTGTCAAAAAATTTTGTATGGCTCAATATCATCTCAAGCTTTCAATCAACTTATCTAACTCAAACTTATTCGTACGTCGCAGCAAAGTTGATAAAAATATATCGTATTTGCTATTTTAGTTCGAAAATTTCGTGCGTCGCTTAGCTTGACAACGTTGTGACTGACAGACAGACGACATTTGGCTATTATTATGTAGAAGGGTTTACTAAGTGTTATATCATTGAATTTGTTTGTCAACTGTATGATTATCTATATAAACCTGTCTTATTACATTTTCTAGGGAAGTCCTTTAAAATGCAAAGTGTAATGAATGCATCGCAACTTAACTTATTTGCATTGGAATGCAATATTTGCTTAGATACATACCTTAATCCAAAATATTTGAACTGTGGACATACATATTGTCAACAATGTCTCGATGACATTCTCCAGTTTCAAGAAAATGGAAGTGCTGAACTGCATTGTCCATTAAAATGCGAGAGAAAGACAATGATTGGTCAACACGAGACTTCGTCGTGCTTACCAACTAATTTTGGACTAGTTGAGGTAATGAACGAAGTAAGCAAAGAAAAAGGGTAAGATATGTTTTTAAAAGTTAAAGTTGATTTTATACCATAGTAAAATTATGTTTAAATTGTTTTTATTTCCTGATGTAAATGTTAAAAGTCAGATGGAATCATTGCTAATCTCTTGAAACTCATTACCGAGCGATAATAATGTTTTTCTTGCATTTTTATGCTTCTTGACAAAGTAATTCGAGTCCTCCTCCACGCAGAGAGTTTTATATTCACAAAAATGTTTATATTTATTGATTATATATTTTATTGAGAAATTGTTATAAGATATATATTAAAGGTTAAATTTGTTTTGTTATTCAATATCCAAAAACGTATTTCATCAACATGTATTGATTTCTGTAAGATATTTAGTAGTATAAGGTGTTCTCTTTACATTGACATCCTGTAACCATTGTATTTTATTAGCTATAACGTGTTGAAGAAGATAATTTACTTATTTTCATAGTTACCACTATTAAAACGTCATGGTTTAATTTATTCGTATAACAATTTTGTGTAGAAGTCATGAAACAGTTGCATATGCATTGAATAACACATGAATGTGTCGTAACCAGTGAATGTGTCGTAACCAGTAATGTTTACTTACGAAAATAATGATTTGGGACAACTTGTGACAGAGTTGTTACAAATAACAATAGGTATTTTGTCACAAATTGAGAAGTAAAATATTACAAATTTCGACAGTAACTTTAATATAATTTGCGACAACTCTATTACATATTGCGACAAATTTGGGAAAAAACAGTGAAAGGTGTTGCTATAAAGTCAATGTCGCAGTTAGTTGCCAAAAACACCAACAATGCAACTTTCCACGACAAATACATTTTGTCTGTCTATTCTCCGATAATTTCTTGTCTAATTAAGGATAACAAAAAATCTCAGATCTTTACTCTGAAAATCCTTAAAGAACAAAACTATACCACTTTTGCACTGATTTAGGTTTGCAGGAGGTATCATTGACGCATCGTGTCAACAAAGTAAGATATGCAATCGACCTGTCAGCTTGTTGTGCATTACATGTGGTGGAAAAATGTGCAAAGATTGTGAACTTTTGCATGCCTGCAAGAAAAAATCATTGACGACCGTAACCTTTAACGAAAAAACAGACGAAATCCAACCAGTGTGTAAATCACATAATACGCTTGCGAAATTTGTATGCCTTGACTGTGATAACGCGTTTACTTGTACGTACTGTGTTCACCGAGAACATAAGAACCATGCCAAGAAGACTATTGATGAATTCGGCTTCGAAGCAAAGCAGTGGTTTCAGTCTTTCATAACATCGTTTTTGGACGCAAAAGTCGTGTTGCAGAACTTAAAAAGAAAATATAACGAGGCTGTCACATATTTAAATAGTCAACGAGAAATATATGTTCGTGAATTGAAGAAAAGGAAATTATTGTTAGTGGAGCAATTTATTCAGCTAGTAAATATAGAAGAGAAAAACCTACTACAAAAATTTGATGATAAATTGAAAGAATTCCAAGAAAATATGAATATAACAGGGTACAAATATGAAAATAACTTCAAAAAAGGGGTAAGATACACCAACACCTTTAACACTAAAAGTCACTTCGAAATAGTAGCGGAAAAAAAGGAAATTGAACGTCAACTGCAAGATTTGCCTTCCATGCCATCAACTGTTCCCTTTTTTGCATTAAATATGCCTCCATTAAACGATCTGGATATGGTAACTAACGTGTTTGGTACAATAAAGATTTCCGTTGATGATGCAGTAACTGCCAATTTTACAAATAGTAATAAATCTGTTTGCGAAAGTAAAATCGCGGAAACTGACATACAATGCGATCAATTGGAAATGAAACATAATCTGATGACCTTGTTTGATTGTGTTTATCGTACGTATTTCTTCTAATAGCGTAGTTTGATTTAGTTTTTATTGTACAATCTAAAATGAAGTTTTATTGTGCTATTTTTTAGAAAATGAAAATTCAAAAAATGATATTAACGATGAGGCAAAAGCAGAAAGGTTGGTATTAAACAAAGCTGATTTGCAAATGTTATGAGATTCAAATCAAATGAAGAAATTTCAATTTCCTGTATATTTTAATAAAATTCGAATCTTGCAAATGCAAATGTTATAGGCGAACTAATGAAGTAACAGAAACAACACAATTTTTCTTCTTTCGCTATTTAACATACTTCTCGTTTAATTAATTTAACTTCAATTGGTGAATAGAGTGTATGAAACGTAACTTCTTTTATTTGATTAACTACTTAGACTTGATTAAACCAATTATTTCGTGGTAAGAAAGAAACTTCCTTTTAAAATAACAAAAGTTCAGATCTAAAAGATTAAGAGTAAAATGTCATTTTTTATAAATTTTGTTTTTGTTTGTTCTAATTATTAGCATGACTTTTCATTATTTTGGAATAGAATTGTTAAAAGGATTCCATGGACACGAACAATCTTTAAATATTAAATCTAACATAGAATGATTTAAGAATATATATTTGAAATATTCTAGTTCGTATAAAATAAAAAAGGGAATTTAAAAAAAAAGTTATTTACAAAGAAAGTACTGCGTGATATTTCCAAATACGAATTGTCTGCGTTAACGTTACATTTCAGTGTTGCAGAAGCGAGGAACACACCGCAAGTTGAAAATGTTTACACTTTTGAAGGTAAGGATTATAACAGTAATTAAACTAATTGTACAGTATTAACAAATTGTAGTAGATATTAAAAGAATTTCTGATACCTTACTTGCAATTAGACGATGGTCCGTAACAAATCGATTGGATTTGGTAGGAAAACAGTAAATATTTTGTTGACTTTACCATGTCTAGGAGTTTGTGTTTTCGACGAAAGGCTAAGGAGATATTTAGGCTTCATCAACGTTCCGCAGCATTCAGCACCCGAAACCGGTAAATTACCTATGTTGGGATAAATTAACTGACTTTGTCACATGTTTCGATATCATGCAATCTCAAAATATAGACAGGTTGACATACAGACAAAACGACCAATCCTGAGCAGTCCGACAATTGTTTAGTAAAAAATGGTTCTACTTACTGATTGTCACTTTTTTAAAAATCTTTTTCCTAAATTCTTACAAGTAAATAAATCAATGATTTTCTTAAAAATCTGATATATTTGTGGTCTAGCATCCGCTTCTCTAAAGCAGCGTAAGAAATCATTATGTATTTTAGAAATTCATGAAAGTTTTTAATACGCAATATAAACTTGTTGAGCATTAAACACATTGCTTCCCTGAGCTTTACTTATCTTTACTTAGAGCTGGACGAAATGATCGAACATGGCGACATTGACCAGTTACAGTCAATACTAATGAGTGATCCAAATATCGTTAAAATGAAGGGTGGTTCCTGTGGAGGTACACTGTTAATTCAAGCTGCATGTTACCACAAACCTTTAATAGTGCAAGATTTGATCGATGCTGGCAGTGATGTTTACGCTATGGATGACTACCATTGGAATGCATTTCATCACAGTGTTTTTTATGGTTATCAAAATATTTTACATATTCTAATCAATGTTAACAATACACAAATTAGTAACGTTAACTGTAACAATGAAACACCATTGCATTTTGCATCTGCTTTTGGTTTTGCTGAATGTGTTAAAACACTACTGTCTAGTCCATACATGGATATGAACATACGGAATGAAAATAACAAAACTGCTTATCATCTAGCTGGTAATAAATATATTAAACAGTTACTGAAAAAGCATAAAAAGGGGATCCCCTTATAATATTCTGTGAAGCTGACTAAATGAATAAGTATGATTAATTGTATTTTTTTTGCCATAAATTAATTTTCTTGAGGTAACTTAAGGGAACTAATTTTCACGAGTAGATATTTTCACAGGTCAAAAAAAACAAAAACTTTTGCATGTATAATTTTTTTGCAGATACAACACTCACACCAAGTTACACTTCTGGTGATCTTTTGTTATGATTTTATCATCTGCGCTCTATTTTCTACTTTTTTGTGAATAAATTTATGCTCTTCTCCCTCTCATTTCACAAAATATTATAGGATTTCTTCATTTCTTCGTGGATACTCATTTTGTGAATGGTATCTTAAATAATATTTCGTTTGCGAGTAAATAATTTCGATAACATGGCCACAATTTGCAAAATGCGCCAAATTAACTACTCGCGAGAGCTAGTACAATCAAGTTATTTTATGATAACATTTTGTACACTAAATCCCACCACCTTGATAAGGACAGGACCAACATTGTTATTTACCTTGAGTGCTTTTGTTGATAACACCTTAGAAATTTTATATTTTATAATATGAGATTATGTAGCTGGATTTTTTTGATATTACATGGTACAAATAACATTATAATGGCAATATTTGCATTTTTTTACGCAACTGATGCATTCTACAGAATTTCTATTTTTTAGAATATCTAAAGGTGGATGCTTTATCATTGATGTTTTTTTCTTTCTTTTATACTTATTTTAGTAATCAAGAAAGATTTGTAGGGAATAAAATGGACAAGAAAATATGCAAATGTGTGTTCCAGCTGGAAAGGCTGTTGTGGATTTTTATCTCAAGTTGGTCAAATGTTGGTATTTGTTGAAATAAAAGCAATGTTACTTCTATCCAGGAATAGATAAATGTCAATCAATCAGATTTTTTGTTTCTCTCATTTCTATTCTCCAAAGGAGATGATGTTATATTTTGATATGTTCTATAGATAGATCCAACAACCAACAACCAATGACTTTAATATTTCTTAAGGTGATATATAGTTATAATTTTAGAAATATTTGACTACAAGAATAAAAAGGCCTTGTTAATAAAAAATCCAACTCTTTCCATTTGATAACAGGAAAATTTAATTGCTAATTTTCTTTGAAATCGCTGACCAAAAAATCAAAAAAGTTGATTTTAAATGTCGAAAAGGTTATACGTTGACAAACATTTTTCTACCAAAAAATGGCGTTGATACGTTCGACCCTAAAGGTATCATTTGTTGATTCTCTCTAAAGCCTGGTTCACATCTATGAAGCAAAAGCAGAAGCAGACGTAAGCACAATGTGAACATGTGTGAAGTAAGTGGAGTGAGGATGAAGTATAAAGCATACGTTGAAGCATAAATATCAAAACTTTTTGATATCTTGCTTCACTTTCTGCTTCATAATTGGTTTTAGTTCACACTTGCTTCATGATTTTGCTAATGTAAACATAAGAAGTAACGCGGGCACGACTTTTTTAACATGAAACAAGAGAGAAATCAAAATTATATATTAAGATATATAAAAACTTCTACTATACTTTGTCTTGTTGTGACATCTTTTATTACCATTACTTATGGTAATGAAACGTCAGTTCTTTTAGCTATTCAGAACATAACCTTGGCTTCTTACATGATTCCATTGTCACGGTACAGAACCTTCCATCGAATTAACATAAGACATCATAATATTTCTAACTTAAAGTGCGGATGTTGACGAGCGTGATCCTCGCACAGGAGAAATGTCTTGAAGTAGTGTAGCTCCACTTTTAATTAAATTTTTCCATTCTCCCTCTTTGATTGCCCCTATCTCATCATAAGAATCAACAACACCGGTTTTCTACGAATATTTCGTTTTAGTAATAAATAATGAATGGCGAAAAAAATTTCTTCCTCGTCCATCTTATATTACTTCTTGTACACAATGTATCTAATGCGCATGCTTACTTCGCTTACTTCTGCATCTGCTTCACAGAGGTTAACCAGGCTTAAGTGAACACCTATTTTACATAAATTTCTGGAAACTTTTTTGTCATTCAAAAGCATATAAAAGTACGTGCTAGCATTTTTTTATGTTGTGAAAGATTTTTACTTTCTTTGGTATTTTATTTTTTATATATCTTAACCTTCCAGAAGGAAGTTCCAGTTTTTTATTGTTATTTTTAAAGAACTAGTATATGCGACTAACCTATCAATGGATGTTGTTAAAGTATCCCTGCACGATCAAAGAAAAGTCTCCTCTTTCTAAATTTTTACGCATTTGATTTTCAGTTATTCCACATAAAGTTAAATAAAATCATGCGGTAAAAAGCATAAATTATCTAAAGCATTCTCAAACATTCACGCCACTATTGTGTTAATGTTTTTCTTATTAGCATACAACAGATGCTGTATGTTTTTGAACTGTGATTTAAAAAAAGACAAGAAGCCCTGCGGCTTTAAGATTTCCGTCATTAGCCTGAAAGATTTTGTAATTTAAAGTAGACCTTGAAAACGGAGAATCATGGGGTAAACAAATCACGAGTATCACGATTCTCAACTATTTTTGTAACTAACCTGCAATGTTAAAATACAACTCAATAAATAAAAAATAAAAATTTTACATAGCTATATGAAGTATTCTAAAATAACAGTTAAAACTTTAACTGGATATTTTTAAAAGTGATCAGAAAAATTCTGGAAATTCCAGAATACAAATCTTGCTATGTAGAAACTTGACGATTCGAATATAATAACTTCTGAACGAGCTCAATTTGAATGATGAAGTAGTTCATTGTTTATTAATTCAGCAATAAATACATATTAGCATTTCAGTATTTAGGCCTTCAAAATTTACTCTCTTGTTGAAAATTTTTTGAAAATGCTGATGTTGCATGGAAGAAAGTACGTTTTAAAAATAAGAAACAAGAATACAATTTTACCATAAACTGCATTAAAACCAGGTTGTTTAAATATTGTCTCTTTTTTAACCTCTCTTTGCCTCTTTGATTTAAAAAGGGAATTTAATACAAAGATACAAATCCATGCGATGTGATGCACAGTTATATTTCGTGAGATTTTGTGATATATACTTTGGGTTGATCTCAAGAAAGTTTTCAAGCAAATTAGGCACAAGGAGAACTGATAACTAGCCAGTAACAGGATAGTTAGCCGTTTTCAATGGCGCCATAGCTTGGTGGTTATAACTCTGGCACTTTGTGCGGGAGAACGGGGTTCGATTCCCCTTGGCGGTAATTCAATATTGGTGAGTGAATGCAACCATAGCCCCGGGTTAACCCAAGCCATGTGAGAGAAATTGGGGAGATGACACACTATGTGGGCTGTCGGATGCTACAAGGAGTTGTCTGGTAGAGCGGGGACCCTAATTGGATCTGCATAGCTCAAAATGAGCATTAAATACTCTAGGACTCCCTATCTAAGCTAGAAATAATAGACAGGATTTGTAAGGCTAGCCATATAAATTATACAGACATTCTATTTATCTATGCAGAATAATTATATATACGGTGCGTACAGTATAATTAGCCGCTTATACAGCTACTTATACGATATATATCTTTTTACTTAAATTTTCACTTTTCTTCGTTATCGATCTCCCCATAGCCATCTATATTTATATAGATCAACATAAAGTTGTGCTTCAATTAAAACCAAGAAAAAGAACAAGAAACGATTTTGCAAAAAAGATATAATTTTACTGTAGCTAGCAGTACATATGTCGTCTATATTATTAAACAACAAAACTATTCTGATTTCAAGAAAAAACATGGAAAAGACGCAGTTAGCTGTAAAGAACACAAAGAAGCTTTTAACGGCTAATTATACTAGGCGTAGCATCTAATTATCCTGCATCGGCTAACTATATATTGTTACAGGTTAATTATCAGTTCACCGACTGCTCAGTGCAAGCAACACTAAACTTTTGTCACGTTTCGACATCTTTTCTGCAAAAAATATAAAAAAAATCCTGTGCGAATATATATATCTTTTTATCTGATAGAAGTAGTCCCACAAAGTGTCATTTGGAAGTTATTTTTAGCCCCCTTTTTTCCCATAAGGACAGGAGTTGAGTGTCCAGTCATGGAAGAACTACGCAAGGCAGGATAAAGGTTTTTTGTTGCTTGCTCTTTAAGAAAAAAAGGCACTCTAATCAAAGCACTATTTTGTGTAGCTAGCTCCATAGCTAGCTAGCAAGTAAGTAATTTCATGAAGGGGTATGTCAGCACCAATCAAAAGGAGATCCAATCAGCACCAAAAATTGAGATAGCTAGCTAGCCAGCACACCTTTCTCACTTAGCTATATATAAAATAATTCTTACCTGATAAAATACACGAATTTAAAAAATAGTGCTTAGCTCCCCATCAATAAAGCTACTACGACCAAACCAAAGGGACCAGCAAGGGGCGACCAACAAAATGTAAGCATTTTTAGTCATGGCCGCACACGGAATGTTCTGGTCACACGAAGAGTACACTCTCTGTTCAGATTGGTCATTTAATTGACAGAGATTAAAATAAAGCATCTTCATTGGCTTTCGAAAAAATGGAATGTTCTGAGCGTTTACCCTGGACAAAAACTTAACAGCGTCCGGGCTCTGTGCTGTCTCTCTCTCTATATATATATATCTATATATCTATCTCCCATCAGGCGACTTTAAAGATTCCGCCCCGCATAGCGGCGACGGAAATCAAAAAACCTGCCAGCAAGCAATTAGCAATTTCTTTTGTCAATTCCATTAATCAGATAATGCATTGTTTGTTTTTTAAATTTTTACACTGTGTGAAATTAGTAGGTATACAAACATAAACGTTATATTTCTGTACTAAATATATTGCCAAACTAGGGCATTTTGTAATCAAGTTATTTTTTTTTCTTAAAACCCAGACTACTCTCTTCATTTTTGTGAAAGATTGCTGCTGTGATGTAGCGAGCATGAACAAGCCAAAGGAAGACACAAGGTTTGGAATCAATTACGTTATCTATGGTAATAATTGACATATTGACAGCTATTTTGAAAAGTATATTAAGTTCTCAGAAATAACACGAATGTCCCAAGACTTCAAATTCCTTATATAAATAACTTGCAATACTTAAAACGTCTGTTTTATCTTCTGCTACCCAGATTCCTAATAATTATACGGGTCATATTTTACATGTAAGATATGAGATACAGTCAACTCTCCAATTAGCGGACACTCCAGTTAGCGGACACCTCCAATTGACGGACAAATTCTTTTGCACTGGTAAAACCACGGTCAAAACTTCATACGAAACTTTCTAAATAGTGGACAGTCAATAAGCGGACAATCTAATTAGCGAACAATTTTATTCGCAGGAAGTGAACTTTCCCCCTAGAATCTCTTTCTAATTAGCGGATAGGGTAAAAAACAAACAAAGGAAAACAACGAAAAAAAAGCAAAGAGAATTTACTTCATTTTAAACACTTCTTTTATATCATTTTTTAATTTGAGTTCTCACCCTACGGCCCTCTTTACCAACTCGATTGCCGTCTGTGGTCCTCGGAGCGTGTATGTAACAGAAATTTTCGGTCCATATCCTGCCCCTCTGTTTACACGCTTTCCAGTGACACTGCAGCGTGCTGTGGAATTGGGGAGTTGTAAGAATTACAAACTGCCTTGCGAAGTTAAGTGGCATATGTCCAACTACTTTTCTATTCATGAGGTTAAAATAGGCTAATTGGAAAGTTGACTGTACTTTATATATATATGCCTTCTATTTTAGCTAATCGCGTTTGATAACCTACATCAACATTCAAATTGTGTTTCTCTTTTGTCCCTACAGCTCCATCTGATTAAATCAATTTGTCAATTTATTTTTTACGCCACTCGCACTCTTCAAATCTAAAATATACGAAAGAAAATGTTAACAAATTCACATATGCTTAATGAACAAGAAATGCTTTTCTTAAGAAAAATAACATTTTTTTGCTGTAAGAGTAGTTACCTAAACGGCTTTCTAAGTATATTTTTGTCATGATAATGTCGGACAAGATCAATGATACGTTGGAATTTGATGTTTCCAATGCATATGTAGTGTAATCCCTGAAAAAGAATTGTTTAATAAAAATGCACTAACAAATTACCCTCCTTCGTCCCCAATGATTCCTAATTTTTAGGTTTTTGCATCACGCGCTTATTCCAACACACACACCACCACCACCGCCCTTCCTTTCTCACCCTTCGTTTATTAATTGATGACATAAAAAAGCATTTAACTTATTTGCCTGATTAATATTTGTCTGTAATCGAATTAAAACAACATATGTGAATGCAATTAATCTTAACAATGTTGCACTTCGGCAAGGAGATTTAAAAAGAGAAGGAGATACATTTAAGCAACGTCCATTTAATTCTATTAAGATTTCTATTGTTTACGCGCTTTCTTGAAACCCATCCGTTGCGCCGATTTTGCTGCATTTGTAAATGCCGAGATTAAGACGACAAAGCAGAACTTTCAAAAAACATATTAAAAGCTATAACAAACATAAATAAAACACATGGCTCTGTAGAACTATAAGAATTAATGCTGGTAAAGTTTATTTTCTCTACTTTCAAAACGATTCAGCTCGTATTTGGAGCTTGTATTGTGTACATTGTTGCCCTGAGATATGATATAATTTTATATCTTGTAGATATTTCTGTATGTTCCCTCCTAGCACAACGTCAGTTAAAAGATTATTAAAACTTTTAAAAAATATTATTGCAGGAGGTGTTGCATATTGGTACATATTTTTTCTTCAAAGTTGCTGAATTTTTGGTATAGAATCGGTGTTCGGTGACTATTGTTCCTTTCGTTGAACAAAAGAAAGTAATAATCATTTGTTACTATCTCCAATTATGCGTTTTTCGTTGGGTGATAGTTTCTTTTTTATTCTTTGCTTTTTTATTTTCTGAAATTGTTTTTATTTTTTTATTTTACCATAATTCCCCAAAAATAACCCTCAAAAACCTGATTTTCAACGATCAAATTACAAAACAAACGAGTTTTCACCGCTAGAAAATAATTCAATACCAGCCGAATCCATGTAAAGAATACCAAACAAAAACACACAACATAGTAACTTGAATTTTTAAAACTCACTTTTTTTACCGGGACGGCAAAAAGAGAAATAAAGCCCTCGGATCGAGGCTGCTCACAATATGGATTACTCTAAATTTATACCCGTTGAAACAAAACGTTAAAAAATATAACCAGGTGCAACAACAAAAATAAAAATAAAAATAAAATAAAAATGCAAATGCAAAATGTATAACAAAATCGAAGGTGTCTAACAACCGTTACGTAGAATGCGAAATCTCCTAGAACTATATACTTGCTTAGCCATGCCGGAAGTACACCAGGAGAAAAGAGTATATCAAACATTAAAAAATCGAACATATTTTGCCTAGTCATACAAAAATATGTTATTACAAATTTTCCACACTGTACAGCTTGTAACACGTCATATCAAAATAAGATATTCAGTCATTGCATAGAGCAACCCTTCCAAAGTTATAAAGAAATCAACATTTGTCAACTCATAATATAGAGAAATGAAAACATGATTTTTTTTCCATATATTGTATAGCTACCGCAATATTTTAATCCAAAATATTAAAGGAACAATTTGCCTAACAGACCCAAACTCATAACCAAGAAAATCAATTATTTTGGTTTTATGTATCAAGAAAACAGCGCAAACGTGCTGTGCATGATAACAATGCAGCGTTTTCGAATGTAAGAATCGAATATATTTCAAAAGATTGTAACGTAACAGATGTAAACATTGATTTAAGTTTGTTTACATTTTTTTGTTTTAGAATAACGACAACAACAGTGAATCACCACACTCTGTAGTGTTGAAAACAGCAATAACAGAAAATTACTTTTTATATTTTATATAAATTCTTCTTTAGGATATACACGCCGGTTTTATAAGAATAGTGTGTTTTCGTTTCAGCCTCCAGATTCTTAACTATCCTCATTATTTTTAACATGTTCCTAGCTTGACTATGGCCTGAAAATTTATAATGCCTTAATAAAATAAAGCCTGTGATAACTTTAGCTCTGAAAGTTAAGATTCATTTCCCTACCAGATGATCCAAACGACACACCTGCTTTTCTTTCGCGTTTTTAGTAGGTAGCTTGCTTACGGTAACAGGATCAAAGTCCAATCAGTTTTTTACTTCAATTACTAAACTTCGCTTCATTCCAAAGAGAACGAATTGGATGCGTATACAAATGTTTTAAGAAAATATTTCTAACAAACAACACTAACGTCGTTCGACAACAACAGTTTTGTTTTTTACATTTATGATTCGAATTAAATTCATATTTAAATACGATAGATTTTCTATAAAAGTAAGCAACCTCGGTCCCATAATAAAAAAATGGAAAATATAGAAGAAAAAATAAACTTTAAGCTAACTTCATGATGAGTAAACATTGGAATGCTTTGTTCGAAATAACTTTTTCAGGTTTAATTTTGAGGAAATGAGTACAGAAGATATGAAAAGGAGACAACCTTATTCGCTTTGGTTTTCTTTTTGGAGTTGATAAACAACTTGTTGTCGTGAGATGCGGCGCGCGCATGGTAAACCAGGGGGTAAAATTAAATTATTTAACACATTACGGCCACGAACGGCAGTGTATCATAAATGGCAAATGGACCCTTTGTTTTCTCACTTGGCAGCCTACTTAATTTTTCAGTAACGCCACGTCATAAGAAAGTGACTTGCGTGTCGTGGGCTCACATAGTCACTTACGAAAGGAAATTAATATATATGATTTATGCAGAAATAACAATGAGCAACGATTACTTTTATAATTTACGCGCGCGATTTCAAAAAAATTTTGTTTGCAAAATTGAATTTAAAAACAATGCAGCGACCTGCAGATCGGCAACGGATGGTTTCCATAGAAACTACTGAGATGTATCTCCTTCTCTCCTTAAACCTCCTTGATTTCAGTGATATGTCATTTAACTAACCATAAATGTTTTTCATTGAAATTTAGTCCATATTCCCCAATTAGGAATTTGCAATACATTCTTTAACTCCTGGTTACAATTAGTTGTAGCTTCCTTTCTTCCATAACCTGTTTTATTCTTTAAAAGAATATTGAAACCTTTTCTTTTGTTAGCTTTGCCCAAATTTTGCAAACATGAGTGTATGTAAAAGTTTTTTCTCCCTTTACGAAATTTGTAGCATACTATTTTCTTTCTTGCTAAATCAAAAAGGGTTTACAATTTGTACAATTGTGTGACCTCCTTCTTGCGCTTCGACTCCAGGGCATCAATAGGGATAAAATCAATCGATTTTTCTGGAATTTATTTTTGCATTTGCAGCACTATATATAAAGAGTAAAATCCAAAAGGCTTTCCTTAACAATTGGCGAACTGTGCCCCAAGAAAATTCGTTGGAGATTACATGGGCCAGTGACATATTTTGTTTAGAACCTGATGTATCAGAAAATGCTAAAGAAGGTTAAACGGAACAAGAATGGTGTCCGACATCAGTGTACAGTTCGGGTCAAGTTACAAAAAAGGAAAATATTTCTTTATCGGGAAATTATTTTCTGGTTTAAAAATTATGAGATTTCCCGAACAGGAAATTTTTTCATTTTTCTGAAATTTGTTCTGATTGAACCCACAAAAACCGCTTGTCAGAATTTATATAAACGCCTGGGTAATGTGTAGACGTTAAAAAAGTTTCCTGATATATATATTTATTGAAATAATTTCCGTTTCTGTAATTTGAGCCGCACTGGTGTATGCTCACCGGCAGGGTTAAAAAAGTTTATTTCCTGGACGTGCGTACAATATATATAGCTACAATCGTCCACAAAAATATGGCTGTCCATTACCCCTCAATGTTAAGAACTTCCCTTTTTGGCAGAGCAACGTAAACGAATACATGTGACATACCTTTATACACATTGATCACGAATGAGAATGGAACGTACTATCTGCAAAATATCCAGCTAGCTATGTTCTTTTGATGACTTTGCTAAACTTTATGCTTCTTGGTTTTTCGTATAAAATTGCCAGAGACAACAAATTTTGTGGACGATTGTAGCTAGAAAAAGCTATGTGATGGGACATTCCTACAGAGTAGAATTATCTCACTCACTGTGTAGTATATGTAAAGCTAGTTAGTGATAATAGCTATAAATCTCTCTGAAAGAATTTTTCTATGCTAGCTAGAGTCGAAGCATTATAGAGTTTTGCTCCGTCACGTCATAATGATATATTCATGCTAAAAATATGTATGTGGTTAAACGCGTAAAAGTTTCCGGTTTACCATATCCAAGCAACATGAATGTGATAAAGTCATATGGAAGTTTATCTTAAAAGAAAGAAAAACTTACATTTTCATACTCTTCAACAATTTTATAATGTCCAATTGCACCTGTACATTCTACAACGCTTATAACATCTTCCTATACACAAATATAATTGTAAATATGTCAAGATCAACTCACCCGAAATGTAAGAAAAAATAGCTTTGAAAAATATTTTTACCCCACTACGTGCAAAACGTATCAGAAATGTACCAGCTTCTTTCCCTTCCAACAACCTGCAAATATAAGAACTTTTTCGTTAACAAGAAAGTTCCATATTGAAAACAAATCCTCCTTGCTTTTCCCACATTTATGTTAATAATAATTTAAGCCAGGAAATCGAAGTAAAGGTGGTAATTACATTAGGCTGGTTAACACAGTGCTGGGTCGTTTAAAACAAACGAAGTCAGTCTATCAAATTCAAAATCTAATTACTTAGGCGGACCAGTGTGGTTTGCCAACCTTAGATACCCGCTACGTTGGATTTTATTGTCACATTTGATTCTAACAACTTGAGTAGGTTCAGGATAGTAACATGAGGAAACGTCTAAAAGGTTATAAAAACAAAAAAAGGTTTTCCACATGATTTATAAACGAAAAGAAGAAATATTCTTAATAAAGAAAATTTGAAACCTGGTTGTAATAAAGAACATCATATGACAACCCTTTCCTTGTTTAGTTGTCTCCTATAATTGCGATTGCTTCTGGGTTAAGATTGGGCTAACCCATCAGTCACATTTTCGAAAATATGTAATTCATATGTTTCGCAAAAACCGATCTAGAGTGCCTGAAAGTCACTGCATTTAGAAATATAGCCTCTCCGAAAATGGTAACCAAGACTGTTCGGACAGAAGAGTTGAAAGTGCGTCCACCCAATCCTGTCTCATGCCATCACCCCTTAGCACTCTTCATTACAGTACACAATGTGCAATAAGTGCAATAACTTACCTTGAAGAGGTCTCTCTGTTTAAAGCGCGTTGATAAACAGACATTGGCAAAAGTTCTTCATCAGATAATTCTTTTGTGGTCTATAGTGGTAATAAAAAAATGAAATTTTTTACACTTTTATGGCATCTCTTACAAACCTTGCCTTTAAAAACCTTTAAAAAATTAAGCTAATGAAAAAAAAATGATTAAATCCAGTATAAAGCAAATTACCTTTTGAAGATTCTCGGCATTGCCACCATTGCATTTTACCTACATAAAAACACGTAATAGACTACTCGTAACTTGTTTTGAATAAGTTTTGAAAAACAAAAAAACTTAAATGTAAACCATCTCATGTATTGGATATCTCAGCCTGGCGTATCGTTCTAGTCTAATCTAGTAAAAAATGGATTCGTAGGAATTATATTAGAAAATTTATACGAATGAAAATGAGAAAAAAATAACCTTACCGCGAAATTTTCTTTCGATTCTTTATTGCAAGGTCTAAAAGTATAGACACAATTTATTAATACTGATGATATAACAGTTTCGTACAACACAATGTTATACGTTTTTACGTTATTGTAAATTTAAATAGCTGTAATATCGAGGTATTAATTTATCAATAAAATAGCTTTTTTGAGTCAAAGGTGATAAACCTTTCGGTGCTTTTTTGTGTTTTGTTTAGTACAATAAAATTGCTTCCGTATCTCAAGAACTAAGTTAGAGCTGGCTTATTGTGTTATTTGGGTTTAAACCTCTGTTTTCAACCGAGTCACCTGACTTAGGTTTTGACCGAAGTATGAACCACAGCACTTAGCATTTCACTTGTTTAAAAAAACGTGCATTAAATAAACGAGCAGACTTGTGCAATAATGTGCGATGTGAGTCTAGTATAGAGGTACATAAATCTTTAGATGTTTTAAGCGTTGTGAACAGAACTACGTTGTTTAAAAATCCAAAGGCTTATGATTTTAACGATTAGATAACATGATGTATTAAGATTCAAGGTTCAGATGGTTTGGTTATTGGCACGAGCATTACAGATTACTTAAATCTGAAATTTAATTAAGTTACACTATGTTCAGAATATTATTGGACATGTCTGACAAAGTAAGAGTGTAATCCCTTGCAATCACCAGCTGCTTAACATTTTACAACATTTTGCATGATGTCATTAAAAAATGTACGGCTGTGATTTGAACGCTATAACAACCGGTTGTTACGGAAACAGGTCGTTATACGGTACAATGGTGTATTTTAAATTTAAGAACTATTTTTAAAAGACATATCAGGGGTATGGGATTTCCTCTTTACCTTGTTTTATGTTCATTGTTTAAACACATGCTTTGGCCTATTGCTTAACTATATAAATTTATGTGGCATTACTTCTTTGTTTTGTTCCAATTGTTATAAAAAATTATAACAATTTCATTTTCTTATAATGTTTTAATACATTAATATGCGACAAAAGGCGAATATTTGTTTGTTTTAATCCAGATATGTAACTGTGCGTGAGTTTCTTTTTCTCCAGTTAGCATGAACAGCATTGACTTGTAAACACATTACTTACCCTTTCTTTGCCATCATCTGATCCACAGCATGAATTAGAGCAAAATTACTTGCTAAAGACGATGCTGTTTCACCTTGATCAATTAATGTCTTTTTGGTGCATCTCAATGGACAATTTATTTCAGCAGTTTTATCTTCTTTGCGTACCAAAATAGCATCTAAACAGCTTTGACAAAAAGAATGTCCACATTTTAGTTGCTTCGGCTTCTTGTACACATCTAAGCAAATAATGCAGTCCATCTTGTTTTAAATTAAATTTTCTAAAATTTAATTGGTTTATTATTTGATTATTCAAAAAAAAATGATATATTCAAAGCATGAATACCTACACTTAGCTCTACCATACGCTTTTTTTAAGCACTGGGTTGTAAAAAATAACAAATGATGTGTCTTAATAACCACACCAGTAACTTTCACAAGTTAAATCCGGTAAACAGGACTGCTAATATACTGTCATGAAATGCTTTTGTTTTTACATGCAGAAATGTTGATAAACCATAACGAAGGAGTATTTTGTTTAAACTAGAGAAGGAATAACGAACAGATGGATATATGAAACATGGATATATGAAATTAAATTAAAAGCAAGCACATTGCAATAAAAAGGTGAAATTGTGGGCAAATGCAGCACATTATGTCTGTTTTAAAATACATCTAATACAAAGAAACACAATAAATGTTAAAAAAGTTCAAGTTAAAAAAAGAGAAAATAAGCACAATCATACCATAAAAGTGATAGCTTTTATATGCGATTGCCAAAGGTATCAAGTTGAATAAAGTTTCGTGTCATTTATCGGCATGGTAACAAGTTAATATATTGTTTTAGGTTATTAAAAGATTAAGGTGAAAGAAACTAGCATTATCTTTTATATTAATAAGAAGTTAGACAGTGACTTTTACAAAGACGATGTTTTTACCACCAGAATGCGCGAGTTTTTCGAGTTTTTTTGTTTTGTTTTTACATTTGTCTCGCCACCGTCACAAACCACGTGATGAAAAATAAGCAACATGATTTGTTCAAATTCATACTTGGAAACGGGACAGCATTTGAATAGAAATTTCCGTTGATGTAAAAACAAACAAACGAACAAAAATTTGTTTTCAATTTTAACGAAGCTTTTCCTTACTTTTCCTACTTTTACATAGTAACATCTTCATGTAACGAAAAGCTTCGATAAGAATAAAATGTATTTTTATACACGTGTTTTATGTTATTATAAGACATCTTTGTTTTCAAATATAAAAATGTTGATAGTAATTTTAAAAAATGCAGAGAACCAATGCAGCTACTTGCCTAATGAACATATTCTTAAAAATAATGTTCACAAAATCGTATTTTAATAGCTACAGCTACAGCACATCAGCTAGCTTTCAAGTTAACTATGAGTTTTTCTTTTTCTTCATTAAGAAATATCTTATTCACGCAAAAATGTAGGTGCGCATAAATCAAAGTAGTCCGTGAAATAAACTTCGCGCAAAGAGAAGGGAAATATTTCTTTTACTTTCGTTTTCCGAGTTGTTTATATATATACAACAAAGATGGCATATATTTTTTTCATTGATTGTTGTTTACAGTGTTGTATAAAAGTTTAGTTAAAAGCTGAAGACTTACTCTGACATAATCTTTAACTATCTCATAGTTAGTTAGTTAAGAGAAAGAAAGGAAAGAAGTAGCCATAGTTGTAGATAAAGACAGCAAAATATTAGTTTGTTTACATTTTTAACAGTCTAACTATCCGTTCGCCTGCCACAAGGCTGCTGAAAATGTGAGAAAATGAAGTCTGTTTAGCTAAAGTATCCTTTATATATAACTAGCCTTATTGAAGCAGATTGTGCTTTTATGTATATGTTGTTAAGACTAGCTAAGTTAAAAGAGTGTTTCCTTTCTATTATGGTTTAGCCAGATACCAAATAAAGAAAAAAATAAGTTTATCAAAATCCATAGAATACTAGTCGATAAGGCCCGTGGAGAAATCCACTTAGTCAGAAGGACAATGGAAAATAGGTTGTTTTAGATGTTTTGATGACGACAGCAACCCATCCACAAAAAAAAAATTAGAACCTTCTTTCCACGTTGCCTCTATTGTGTAGAGCTTAAAACGCTGGTCAAGAAAATGTATATGATCATGTACTCTTGATGAACGGTTAATAAGATATAAGGCTTGGAAAATTGTGTTGACGTCAGCAAAGTCTCCTGAAAGTACTAAAATTTTTTTATAGGAAATTTGTATACCCGTTGTCTTCATCGTATAGATCTTGAAACGCTGATCAAGAAAATATATAGGATCATGTACTTTTGACAAACGGTTGCAGAGATATTGGGGTTTGAAGGTTTTTTAATGACGTCATCAACCCGTTAATTCCGAAACGGATTCAGGGACCCAGGTTTGGAAAACTTACCCAAATTGGTCCCAGGTGGTCCCTAGTTACCCACGCGGTGAAAAATCATTGACGTCACCACCTCGTTTCCAAGTTATTTGGCCTCAAACGTTTAAGTGCACTGTAATGGCTTCATTAATTTAATATAAGATATTGACGTTAAAATAGTAATATTGACGTCGCACCGTAACGTCATAAAATTTAACAAATGAGACATGCATTTTTCGGCTGCATCAAAGGAAAATAAAGACATCCACTTTGCCTGTTACAGACACACAGACACACTTAGCGTATTATTATATAGACTAGCTGTTTCCCGTGGAAGAATCCACTGATTTCTCATTTAATTCATGTAACAGATATACGTCCATCAAAAAACAAACAATACAGCAGTGCGAATCTTACAATCTGCATTATTATATAAGTGACCAAAAAATTAAAGGTATCCAACAACTGCAGTATAATGTGACATTTAAAATCTAAATCTACTAATATTACTTGCTCTGACCCTCTGACAATGCAAAAATTATTCAGAAAGAAGTTTACCAAAGCATTTCAAACTATATCTCACCCATAAAATTTATATCACTCAAAATGTCACATACAAAAAAAGCTGATCAATGTCAAAAACAAATCTTTGTCAATGTATATGTTAAATCAGTTAGTTTATTACAAACTCTGCCAAAGGTTGACACAAAATGTGAAAAATAAGCAATAAATTGTGCCTCTGGCAGAAATTTTTATTTAGGTTTAAAAAAATGGATTGGATAAATTATAATGCAACAAAACGTTTTTTTATATATTGCATACAGTACTTCCTCACTAAACTTTAGACAAAATGTCAAAAAAAAAAATTGGGTTTTTAAACCCAAAATTAATAAAAATCAGTCCTTTTAGCAACTTGCATGCTGTTTTACCATCAATAAGTCCTACACAAAATTTCAAATGTCACATAGTATTCTGTCACGAATGTTCACATAAAATATATATAAAAACTAACAGCTTGTATAGTGTGAAACTATGAAGAGCAATTCGTGCCAAAATTTTTTTCCGTGTAATTTTTATTTTCGAAAGACTCATTTTTATTTTTGAGCAGTAAAATTTTTTTTTGTCGCAGATTTATTGTTTTCGTTTTATTTTCGTTTACTATTTGTTATTTGTTTTTTTTGAAATGTTCTTGAAAAAAAATTTTTAAGCACAAACATTTTTCGTGTATTATGCAATCGGAAGAATATTTTTGTCAATAATGCTTTGCGTAATACGTCATCGATGCGCAGGGCACATATGCAGGACACAACCATGCCTCCTGCTGTAATTCCATGATGTCGGCGGAAGCAACAGTAAGTGGAATACGTAGTTTGCTTCTGTCTGTTATCAGAGACTTGGAAGAGCCTGTAGATGACAACATACTTGATTCCGCACACAAGTTGCTAGACCAAATTAGCCGACAAATGATAAGGCTTGGCAACTTGGGTGATGATGACCTTCTCGGCGTTAATAACACCTTAAATAGAATAGTTGATGACAGTATTGAAAATAATGAATTTACAGTTGGCTACGAGGTTCCTTTTACATGTAAAGAACGTGGTAGACCGAAGGTAAAAATAAATTACGAGCAGCTATTCTATTTGCTTGACAACCAGTTTTCATGCGTTGACATTGCCCGCATCTTAACTGTTTCTGTAAGGACAGTCAGAAGAAGAATGTCAGAACTTGGACTAACTCAACGTATGTTTTACAGTCACGTGGACGAGCAATCACTCGACGATAAAGGACAACATATTTGTATTGAATTTCCTAAGATTGGATATAGGAGACTGATGGGTGAATTATCCAGACAAGGAATCAGAGTGAGTAGAACTAAAGCAAGAGAATCTCTCCGGAGAGTTGACCCTATTGGGCTACTGAAAGGTGGTTACAATCCCCAGTTCACCGACGTAAATATTACGTACCAGCACCGTTATCCTTGTGGCACATAGATGGAAACCACAAACTTATTCGGTATGTTTTCAGGGAATATACCTACGTATATATACTTGTAACCTTTTTTGTATCGCACCGTTGTACAATGTGTGCAATTAATACTAAAAGTTTCTTAATGTTTCCAACATATAATGTACCCATTACTATTTCTTATTTAGATGGCGCATAGTCGTTCATGGTGGCGTGGATGGATTTAGTAGAGTCCCAGTATTCCTAAAATGTTCAAACAATAATAAAGCATTAACAGTTCTTCAGTGTTTTACAGACGCAATCCGTAAGTACGGCCTTCCTTCACGTGTCCGTTCAGACAAAGGCGGTGAAAATGTAGATGTTGCATGGTTCATGTTAAACCACCCCTTGCGTGGTCCTGGTCGAGGAAGTATGATTTGCGGTAAGAGTGTACACAATCAGAGAATCGAACGTCTTTGGAGAGACGTTTTTACTGGCGTGCTGAAACTGTATTACAATTTGTTTTACTATATGGAAGATTGTGATATGTTAGACCCTTCCTGCGACATGGATCTATTCTGCTTACATTACATATTTTTACCAAGGATAAATCGTCATTTGGATATCTGGCGAGAAGGATGGATTCGCCATAACATGTCCTCTGCTAGAGAAAGAACACCAATGCAACTATTTATTGAGGGGTTAATGAACAACCAAAGCCAAGTCAATTACGACGCAGAAATAGCAGCTCTTATTCAAGTAAGTACATATATTTTGCAAACAAAAACTAAACGCAAAAAATAACAAAATATAAAAAGAATAACAAACAACATAGCAACCTTAATAACAAACAAAATAACAAATAAGTTGTTCTCAAAATATAGACTACTATCTTAGAAATGTAAAAAAATGCTTGACTTTTATACAGGATGACTATGATTTCTATGGGATTGACTGGGATGGTCCCATACCTGACAATAATGATGTGGCTAGAGTAGATGTTCCTGAAGCTTCAACGATATTAACACCTGAACAGATAACAGACTTGAGAAACAGATTCAATATATTGGAAGACTGCGAGGATTTTGGCATGACCACTTATTTAAATATTCGACGATATTTGTTCAGTAGAATTAAAGCAAAAAAAATTAACAATGGTGCTGAAAAATATTATTATTATTATTATTATTATTATTATTATTATTATTAAACATAAAATTGGGTTCCATATTATACAATGGTTCTTCGCCCTAAAATCAAATAAAGAAATAAAAAGAATAAGTACATACAATTTAGATAAATTATCAATAAATATTAGTTTAAAAACGGATAAAATCAGAAGCGAAGAGTACATAAAAACTGACTTAAAATCGCGTTGCGGTAGAATGAAGAGCGTTGGAGCGTTGGGTGATATTGAAACCTGGAATAGAATGGAACATTGAAAAAGAAATCAAACAAGATTGTCAAAATAAAATCAAAAAATCAAAAATTGATAGTGCACGAGCAAGAGCTTTGTC
This sequence comes from Hydractinia echinata, assembly GCA_030067915.1. Taxonomy (NCBI): domain Eukaryota; kingdom Metazoa; phylum Cnidaria; class Hydrozoa; order Anthoathecata; family Hydractiniidae; genus Hydractinia; species Hydractinia echinata. The sequence goes on from JASGCC010000068.1 coordinate 1,158,637, forward strand.
CCTATAAAATTGCTTTGCTTTTGAATAAAAACTATTTTTCTCTTTTATTTGTCTGACCGCCGAAGGAAGTTCATTAAATATCTTCGCTTGGCTTTGGAAGGTTTTCGAGTCATTAGTGTGATCGATCATTGGACCTTGAGCATTAGATCGTAATGTTCTCATGTGGCTAATGATTTTCAGTTTGAGGTAACCTGGCCAAAGCTCTTCGTTGAGCGCACGATACACCAGTTTAACGACATTAAAATCAATGTTTTCTCGAATTGGCAACCAATTGAGGGACAATACTTCGGGAAGCTTGGCGTGACGACCAAGAACGTATCCAGCAGCACAGTTTTGAAGCCGCTGTAACCGTGTTTGAAGGTAGATTGGAGATTGTCCATACACAACGTGTTACCATAGTTGAGAATCGATAGGATGAGAGCTTCTGCTAAGGATTTACGTACCTTATACGGCGTGAATCGTTTGAAGCTTTTAAGTGCTCGAAGGGTACCGTATGCTGACTTGAGAACAGAGTTGACTTGTTCTGTCCAAGCTAGATGCTGATTGAACTTTACACCTAGTAGCTTTGCAGATTGTTCTTGTGGAATGGATCTACCTCTGGATCGAATAAGGTAGCTCTTCTCTTTTGTTTGTTTCATTCTGGACGAGGAGAATATAATTGCTTTCAGTTTATCACTGTTGAATACAAGACTGTTTTCAACTGACCATTGCGAAAGTGATTGGATGTCAGATTCGAGACTTTGTATAGTACGAAAAATATCATCGACTTTGTATGATCTGTGAATTGTTGTGTCATCAGCGTACTGGATGGATTCAGACTGGATATTTGTAGGTAACTCGGTTACGTAGATGTTAAAAAGAACAGGACCCAAAATGCTTCCCTGAGGAACGCCAAAGCATATGGGAAGGTGAGATGATGTTTTGTCGTCAATTTGTACGAACTGATTCCTGTTAGCAAGATAGCTCGATAGGATTTTGATCGTGCTTTTGTCAAAGTTTAAAGCAGCGAGTTTTTGTAACAAAATACGGTGGTCAATAGTGTCAAATGCTTTTGAGTAATCAATTAATACTGCTGCTGTAACCTCATTTCTGTTTAAGGCTTTTTGGATTCCGTCTCTCAATTTTAAGAGAATTGTGGTGGTTGAGTGTCCTTTCCGGAAACCTGATTGTGTGTTGTTGTAGATGGCTGTTCGTTCAATGTGCTCGTTGAGCTGATGCAAAATCACCTTTTTGTAGACCTTTGACAGTACTGGCAGAATGGAGATTGGCCTGTAGTCCTTCAGATGCAGCGGGTTGTCAACCTTTGGTATTGGGCAGACTCGCGCTGTTTTCCAGCTGTCAGGAAAGATCTGTTGGTCGATGGAATTGTTAATGATGTAGACAATAGGTGACGTAATATTGTCAGCAACTGGTTTCAGGAATTTTACTGGTATTTGGTCGTATCCGGTGGAGCAGTCGTTCCGGAGACTAGTAATGATTCTCTTCACTTCAGAAAAGTTTGTATGTTGCAGAACAAAAGCGTCGTTTCTCTGATCAATACGAAGGTTATTTATAAAGTGATTTTGATTGAACGGTTCATTTACTTTGTTGCAAAGTTCAGCTGCAAGGTTCGTGTAGTATTTGTTGAAGTCACTCGGATGTATTTTGATTCGTTTGTTTGCTGGTTTAAGTATCCTGTGGATTTTTTTCCACACCTCCTTGGTATTTTTCGAGCTCAAGGATTTTTTAATGACGGATGCTTTCTTGGTTTTTAAAGTTTTCTTGTAATCGTTTCTAGCATTTCGGTAGAGAGCTTCTCTTTCTGGTGTGTCATTTTTGTTTTTCCGCAGGTGTTCTAGGTTGTTTTTAGCTGCTATAACCTCGGGGTCATTCATCCAAGGTGCAGGAGGTCTCGAGAATTTGGCTTTTCGGATTGGCGCATGTTCGTTGATGCAGTTTGTTATCAGATTGTTCATTACAGAAATCTGATCCTCAGGATCGTCAAAACTGTACACAAGGTTAAGCGGGAGTTGCACGAAATCTTTAACAAAACTGTTCTTGTCAAGGTTTTTCTCATTCCGGATGTATTTGTATCTTGGTTCGAATCGCTCTTTTTTTATGTTAAAGATGGTGTACGGGGAGTCGTGATCTGAGATTTCGTCCGTCGGGATGACGTCACACTTTCTGAGCTTGTTTTGGATGTTGCTACTTATATGGTCGATTAAAGTTTTTCCTTTCCTGGTTGCTTTTGTCACGTGTTGCTTCAGCGAGAAAGTATGGAGCATATCCTTGTAGCGTCGTGAAGACTCTTTTGGTTCTTCAAGAAGATCGATGTTGAAGTCTCCGGTGATAATCAGGACACCGTTCCAAGAAGAGTTGACCTCCGCCAGGACATGTCCAAATTTTTCAAGCCACTCTAGCTTATCAGCTTCTTTTGAGCTCGGTTGGTATGCAACACAAATCAAAGTTGGCGTGTTTTTATTCCTGCCAACAATTTCGATGAAAAGAACTTCAAGTTCACAGATTCTTGTCAGGTCGCGTCTCCGTTTAAAGGTTATTTCTTCCTTTACGTAAAATCCAACAGCGCCTCCCTTTTTACCGACTCTTGATTGAAATTCCGTAACATATCCGGGCAGTTGGACGTAATCAAGTTGTTGTTTGCTGTCCGTTAGCCACGTTTCTGTTAGGGCAATTATATCGAAATTGCGATCATTCACCATTACACCAAATTCGTTGAACGTTGACATGAGGGATTGCACGTTAAGGTGGGCGATAGACGTTGAGTTTGGGTTGTTCTTTGTGATCAGTAGATCAGCTGGTTTAAGGTTGGATTCGTCACCAGGTTGACAGTTGAATGACGAGTTAATGTCTCTCAGGTTGAAAAAGGGAAGTTCAGACAACGTACAGTCTTCGCAAGTCCAAAGTTTAATCGTTTTAGCGGAGATCTTAGTTTGCTCATACTTTGATATGGTTGCACACGATGCATGAGTTAATGTTAAGCACATTGTACATTGCAAGCGTTTTCTGTTTGACCCAACTCCAACATTGCATTTTGGACATTTCTGTGTGTTGTTGTTTCGTTGGTGTGAACCAGGTCCAGGATTTAGTTCGATGTCACCGGACAAGATTAAGTTGAAAGCAGCATCACTGTTTGCATAATAATTAACTCGACTTTTTGCTCTCTTTATCCTCCATTGTTTTAAGTGGATTATTTTATCAAGAGACGAGTGGTAATTAAGTTGAGAGGTGTGAATCAAAGCAATTAAAACAATTACAGCTAAACAGAACTTCATCTTGCAAAAAGATTGTGATAAAGTTTTTCAACAACAAAATTTATGAAATTTGAAATCAATGCTTTTCTCTCCTTCAAACCCCAGTAAAAGCAATATAACTTCAGTATCACCAGTTAACTAAGCTCTCAGTGAAACAATATATACCAATAGCATAAAAAACAAAAACTGCAAACCAAAGTCTTGCTGAATAATATTTACTTTCAAAAGCACGTCTGTACTCTACAAGCACAACGTTGTATATTACTTAGCCCTATTTGATTGTGCTTATCCTAATTTATATATATAACCTAAGGTTCAAAAAATCCCTCACATTCAAACTGTAGAGCAGAAACTATGTTGAACTCGAATTCTTCTTTGGAATTATGCACTATAGGTAAACGAATTGTTTCAGTGCATGCAGATGACTTTGGATAGACACCTTCAATTTCTTCCATGCAGGTAACATGAATTTTCAGGGTTCGAAATTTAGGAATATTATTATATGATGTTGCAAATTTCAATAGCATTTCCAAGTGCTTAGGACTCATATTTTCGACCATAAATTTAAACCATGATAATGTATTTCGTTCTCTCTCATTTGATGATTCGGAATATTCAAAGTCTAAATCATTAAAAGTGAGTGGTTTACCTTAAAAAACAAATGATGATTTGAATATGTTAAAGTTTCTTTAAACTATGTCCATTAAGTTCAGGTATTTTAAGCCTTCATGTATGGCTTTAAGTTGCCTCTCACGCTTTAAGACTAACTCCTCAAAAATTAACATAGATAATAAGGTTTCCCAATTATGCATAGTGACTGGTAAGCTAGCATCTCATTGTGAACTGTGAACTAATTGTTCAAATGCAGGACCTTCTTCCATAACAAACACATCATTGATTTATAGGTCACTTGTGCACTCTTTAATTTTATTTATGAATTGCAACAAATTCCCTGTTGCAGCACTAAGGGGAGTTATATCAGCAGTGAGGAAGGTGTTGACATCTTCTTCACTTTTTCCACACATTACAGCATAACAATATGGGTGCAAAGCAGAAAATGATGGTCCTCCTTGTAAAATACTATGCGCAATGGCAACACCAACTATTTTAAACAAAACAAGGTTCCCAGCAGATCTCTTTGGGATCGAATACACACCAATTTGCTCAAATAACTCTTTAACGACACTTTCGAAAAATTTCACAAAAAATTCTATTTTAATTGCACCTGCATCTATGCCATCTTCATTTTTAAATTCAACAAAAAACTGTCAGTTAGTAAAACCTTTCTGGCAAGGGCACATTTATAAAACGTAAGACTTTCCCTGTGAATATTATCTCTGTCAATTTTCAGATAATAGTTTTCCTCTGTTTGGATACGTTTCGGGTATCTTGATATAATATCAATTAGGGTGGTTTCTTTTCCTTTAACAATCATTTCTACAGCTTCATCCAAACAACTAGACATTGCAGCTACAGCCTCTATTCGACTGAGAGAGTAATCTGGAAACATTTCTATTAAGTGACTCTTCACTTCAACTTTTTGGTCTTTTTTCGGTTGCATCAACATCTCTGGTATAGTTCTTTGTATACCACTGCAACTTCCATTACAAAAAATAGCATGTTGATTCATAGCTTCTATGGAAACTTTTGCAGAGCAAGTGAAACAGGTCTCATACAAATCCTAAAGAGCAGAAATACATTTGCATTATGAGGAAAATCTACAGATCTTAGATTAGAACTCATAAGGATCCATAAGAAATTTATAACATTATTAAAAAGCAATGCTTAAATACCATTTTATTAATTTCTTCATTTCCATTATTTGTAACAACACTGCTATTCTCATCATCCAGGAGATTTTGTAGAGTTGGTCGCACAAAAGATTTTGCTTGACCACAAATTGTCTTTACGAACTGTCCATTATATCCTCCAGCTGGGACAGGGATTGGAATTAATTCTCTACAATTCCTTTCATTTCTTAGCAACTCAAACCCACCACCAATTCTAAGTTTTTCAAAATTCTGGTACAATACTTCAGAAAATTGCCTTGAAGATTCAGTAAGGGGAAATGTTATTCGTTTCTCACCCAACCCAGCTAGTAACAGATTTACTTTTGTTTCTGTGTCTGGAGTACTTGCATCTGTTTTATTCGACAAGCAAACAAATGTCAAAACACCATTTCTTGTTCTTGGTGAGTTGTACCTATTGGCAGGTGTACCTCTCCCGCGGTTGCTGACATGGTTAAACCGTCTTGTGGTTATTGAAAGTCCAAGTGAAACGCTGAAGGGAAGAGTTGAAGTGGAAGCAGTGACTGACATCGATGCTGGTGCCATTGTGGTGATGTTGGTGGTGCTCACAAACCTGGTGGTGGAAGAAGCTGAAGGGTTATTTAACATTCCACTACGAAATAATCGCGAAAACTCTGCACCAGCGTTGTCGTTAGATGTTGAGTTTCTTGTAGTTTGGCCAGTATTCGGTGGTTGCTGTAAATTGTCAACCATACTCAACAAAGTTTGTGCACATCTTGTTAAAGCCTCTCGGAAGTTGTTGTTTTCGTCCGACATATTTTTTTACCAGAATTGCGTGGCAGTCGAACGGGGCTTGGCTACAGATTAAAAGAGACTGGGAAAGAAGGCTGTCAAAAATAAAAACATGGCCTGTCGAAAATAAAAACATAACAACGTGTGCAAAAAATGGTTTCATACGCTTAAAAAATAAATAAATGCCAAAGAAAATAATAAGAAAACGACAAAAAAGTAGTTGCTTCCAAAAAACTAAATCTAAACTCGAAAATAAATTTATTATAATATTCTAAAAAAAATGAATCCTGCCAAAAATATTTGCATGAAACGAAAAAAATAAAAATTACACGGAAAATAATTTTGGTACGAATTGCTCTTCATATGAAACCAATTGGCAAAATTTTTTTTTGGCTAATTAGTCAAATTTGAAATGCAAAAAAAAACGTTTGACTCATAATGAGTCATGTTAAAACTACAACAATCAATCTAACAGTTCATTTTATGTCAATTTTTGCACCAAATTCGCAACACAAAATACAAATTCTAAATAATACTAAATTCTCTTATTTTGGTCCATTGCATACCCACGGTCTTCCGCAAAAGTTTAATCAAAATATAAAAGATGAGAAGTTAACGACAAAATCAAAGTTTGCAAAATGTAATTCTTTTGGTATATATATCTATTGCATATGCCCTCCAAAACAATATTTTAATCCAAAATGCAGAAAAAAACAGTTTTGCAACAAAAATCAGTTATTCCGATGATATTGCATACACTCTTTCCCCACAAAAGCTTCACAAAGTGTAAAAAAAAGAATGGTGGTAGGAAGTATATACTTCTGATTCAACAAATATTTTTTGACTTTTTGCATGTTGTCCTTACCCATTAAATCTTACCCAAAATTTTAAAAAACTACGATTTGGAACGCATCAAATTTAAATAGAGAAGGATCAGTCATTTCGTTATGTTGTACAGAGTGCTCGCCGGTAAGAATTTATACAAAATATAGAAAACACAGCTTGCAATGTGTAAAATCTAATTTTTCTTCTGTGTATGGTCCTTCCTCGCAAAAAACATAAATATGTCAAAAAAAGTTTCAGTTATAACATCTAAAACGACATAAATCAGTTCAATCAATATATGTCATGCTATTGTCTCACACAAAATGTTCACTTTAAAGTTTCACAAGGCACAGCCTGTAAATTAAAACCAACTAAGATCAGGTATTTTGGTCTATTTCATACCATCCTGTCCCAAAGAATTTATATAAAATGTGAAATTGAGTGGTAAAACAGAAATTTGCAAAATTCCAATTTTTTTATATGCATATTGTATATGCCTTCTGCAACAATAAGTTAATCCAAAATGTCAAAAAGAAGAAAAAAATAGCTTACAAAGAGTATAAAACCGAAATCAACAAAGTAGCTCTTTTGGTGTATTGAATATGGCCATATGCACAAAATTTTACACTAAATGTAAAAAAAAAACGGTTGTGTTTAGTAGTTCTACATCAACAAACGTCAGTTCTTTTAGCATAACGATTTATGTCTTTGCCCACAAACTCTTACATGAAAATGTCAAAACCATAAATTGGAAGAAATTAATTTTACATTTTAAAAATAAGTAATTTCTGTACTTTATTTTTAGAATTTTTTGCAGGAAAAGAACTTCGCAAGCCAAAAAAAGAATCAGGAAAATGTTTAAAATTTTCAGGGTTAATAACGTTTGATGGATTTTGTGGGAATTTTACATTTTGTATATATAATGTCAGTTGAATTTCTCATTTTAATATAAAAACAGGAATGGCTTGCAAGGTGTAAAATCAAATTCTACAAAAATTAATTCTTTCGGTATATTTCATGCACCACAAAAGTTGACATAAAAGTTCAAAAAAAAAACAGAACAAAAATGGAATGGAAATTCACCCCAGCCTTTCCTGTACATTTTTTACCAAAATGTAAAAACTGTAAACCCTTCTCCCGCCTCCTCCCAAAAATTAAAAATAAATAATAAATAATCAAAATCCCATGTAAATACTGCAACAAAATCAAAAAATGTGAAAAAGCTACGTAAATTTTCCCCAAAATGTCAAAAACTCTGTCAAATAAGAATTATATAAAAAAAAAACACAAGTTTTTTCGGTGTTGTACTCCCTCAAAAAAGTTGAAACTCTTCTTCAATAAGACAAAATGTCATAAACAAAAACATTTTAGTCAGAACATCTAGAACAAAAAAAATCACTACACTTAAGGTACCAGAATTACTACATGTTAAATAAAAATCGTTTCGTCATATTGCATGTAACCGATGTATATAAGTTTAGTTACACAAAATGTGAAAAGTACATTATTTGCATACACAAAATGTGAAAAATACATTATTTGCTTAAAATCAGTCCTTAAACTATTCTTAAATATTGTGTAATACTTTTTTAAAAGTTGTTGTGGCTTGTTAATTTAAGCTTAAAATGTCAAGTGAAATAAGTTACAGTCACATTCTTAGCAAAGACCACTAAGATAACTACGGTAGCCAGCTTACATGTAAAAAGCAACATAAAACTGAAGCTAACATAAGCTAGCTACAGCAGCTAATAGCTGGTCAGTTGAATATAAACTGGAGACTTAGCTAGGTATAAAGAACATGGCTACATATTTATAAATTCCGAGCTAGCTAGCTATTAGGTTGTTGTTGGTGTGGTTGGCTTTATGATGCTAGCTAACAAACATGTCTCGCATCAATAATATCATCAAAACTAAACAAAACATAAACAAACCTTTGAAACCTTGCTAAACTTCATTTACATACCATGCCCTTTTTCAAATGTTTTTGTAGATTTATTTTGAAGGCAAGAGAAGACAATATTTAAAAAGAACAGCCATCTTTTTTGCAAACACAATTTCCGTTAATTTGTGCTATAACTTCATTTAACAAACCACACAAAACTCGCAGCTTTTCACGACAAAGAAGACATATATTTTACGGCAACATCAAAGATTTTTTTCGGCAACATCAAATGAAGAGATCCACTTTGCCTGTCACAGACAGACAGACAGACAGACAGACACACTTAGCGTATTATTATAGAGATGGAACATAAAAATTGTGAGTAAGAAATTCATTATTTTATAATTATATATAGCTTAGCATTTTTTCTTTGAAAAGCAAGTTACAAGGATGTTTCACACTACTTTACAAAATAACTTTAAAAAAGAGTGCACAAAGTCACTTACCAGATATTTCCTAAAATACTGAATTGGCTCAGAAAATACAAAATAATGTACTACCACGTTTATTTGATACTGGTGATGTTGCCTTAACTAGACTTAACCAACATTCTTAATGTGTTGTCTCTTTACGTCGATTGGAATCGACTGATTAGGTCAATACTAGGCGGCATAATGATACTGTTAGACATCCCACCACCTTGATATGCACAGGACCAACATTGTTATTTACCTATTTTTATTTTCATGACAAAATAATAGTGCTTTTGTTGATAACAACTTAAAATTTTATTTTCTATAATATGTGATTATGTAGCTACCCAGTAAACACAGCAACGTTGTAACAGCGTTATAACAACGTCGCCCAGCGACGTCGCACTAACGTTGCATCCAAGTTGCAAATGTGAATCGCGACAACGTTGTTTTGCGACGTTGTTACAACGTTACTTTCGCACCCTGTTTGTAACATCGCGAAGACGTTCGAACAACGTCGTAATACCCTCAAAGTAACTATTCACAGCATGCAGATGGCGTTGCTACAACGTCATAATACCCTCAAAGTAAGCATTTACAACAACGCGAGACGCGAACATGACGTTGCAACAACGTCAAAAAACCTTATATGTAATCCATACGGTGTTTATTGGTACTCAAAACGAATGAATGACGAAAAGCTTCGAAAAATATCAATCTTCGTAAAACTTTATAAAAATGTACACATAAATATTACATACATATATACAGTAAATTGTTATATTATTATAGTTACTACATTGAAATATGTTGTGGAATCAATGTAAGGACTTTATAACTCACAGGGTGACCTCTAATAAAATGAGAACAAAAGTAAGGATATTAAGGAGAATTAAGGAGACAAATTGACATTTTTTAAGGATATTTTGGTGCGAGCGAGAATAAAAAAAATAAAAAAATAAGGAGAATTAAGGAGAAAACCAATTTTAGTTCTCTATCTTTAATGTTACATACTATGTTCTATGATAAGAAAATTATACATATTATACAAATATACATATAAATTATGCCCTGAAAGATAGAAAATATAGGATTTCAGGTAACAGAGAAATATGTCTTATTTTACTGGTGATGAACAATCCATGAACACATTTCCAAAAAAGTTACGATTAGAAAAAATAAGAAATAAGGAGAAATTAAGGAGAATAGCTAAAATTTCAATTTTTTTAAGTACATTTAAGTACTTTTAAGGAGATTTTCTTTTTATAAGGTTATTTAAGGAATTTAAGGAGGAGTGGTCACCCTGACTCACTAACTTATGTGTTACGAGCACTGTGATATCTGTATCCTATTCTGCCAAGATGTCAAAAATAAATAAATAAGAAATGTATATAAGTAAAAAATCTTTAGACACCTTTGAAAAAGGATGCATCAAGGTAAACGCGAATCGAGGCTGCACACATGGGTTCAACAACTCCCGACTATTTATAAATACATTGTTGTACATTCATTCATGGATTTAAGGTTATTAAACATACCCCGTCCAATCCATGGTAGCATGAAAAGCGAGAATGATGACAATGACGTGTCACAGTGCTTATTTGCTTATGAGATTTTCGATAAAGAAGGTTGGACCTCAATGCATCCCTGATTAAAACACTTTTTAATTTACACAAAATGTTAAAAAAACAACAAGAAAAGAAATCTACAAAAAATTTTATGAATGATAAAATCAAATCAGATTGGTAGGTTCATGACATCTTCTTGTGCAGTTCTTCCAATGCCGACATCCCGGTCTGGGGCATACTTCAGTATCGCTGTCATTTCTTTCTCTATTTCGGCGGTCAAAACACCATTCCTGCTGGACATTACACTCGCTGAAACAAAAAAATTTATTAAGTGATAAGACATACACTGAAAAGGGGAAAATTTTACCCACTTATTATCTGTTTAGCTAGCTTCTCAAAGCTTATCTTCCACACTTAACACATCCATTAGTATAGATGAGTTTCAGTATGTTATAATGTTTTGATTTTGCATTGAGAACAAATGAACATGCATGTGCACAGGCAAAAAATATAAACAGACCACGACAATCGAAAATATTAGGTAAAAAACAACAACTGACACTAAAATTGTAAAGTCTGCTCTTAAAAAGATGAGATGAGTAAACAGAGCCCCTGCATTGCAGGCTGTTTCCTTAGAGAAAATATGAAGGGGCTATTCCAAAGTCTAGCTAGCCTTTTTCATGAAAGTATCCTAGTACTCTCTTGTAAATGTAAACCAGGAAAAATAATATTTTCCTAAATAATGTTATAACAGTATTTTAAAGATTAAGGCGCTTTGAAGTAAGAAAAGTGAAGTGAGGCTCAGCCAGACGTGTTTATTTTAAAATATATACACAAATTATTATCCTATCACAATCTTGAAACAGAGAGCTAGCTTATCAGAAAATACAAAAAATAATATCCAGACTTTCTTTCCAAAATAGAAAAGTAGATTTCCCTCAAGTTTCCAACGAAGTTTTCAGCCTTGTGCTGTACATTGTTGATGCCCAATTTCAAACTCAGCGCGCGGATTTATGTGGTCACACTTACCACACAATATGTGAAAATATAATTTTAACATTGCCTTAGGTAAGACTAACCATAATGAAATACTGCGCACGACAGTTATTCTCCTTCGCATAGACTATTTTTGTAAAGGCCATTTTGTTTACAAAGAGGGCTACTTTTTCCTCTTTGATTTATAAAGATGGAAGTCTTACCGACACGATTTTAAGGAGTAATTTTATTACCCAAATACACGTAATAATCCTGGTCGTAATGTTACGTTGCAAAAACTACCGAAAAGCAACGTCGCAGCAACGTAATATTTCGGTCGTGATGTTACGTTGAAAAATTACCGAAAAAGCAACGTCGCAGCAACGTAATATTTCGGTCGTGATATTACGTTGCAAAAACTACCGAAAAGCAACGTCGCAGCAACGTAATATTTCGGTCGTGATATTACGTTGCAAAAACTGCAGAAAAGCAACGTCGCAGCAACGTTGTTCTTATGTGGCAACAGCAACGTTGTATTTCCGACGTTGCTGCAACGTTGCTTCTTGGTCAGCCGACGTCGCGACTTAAAAGCAACGTAATAGCAACGTTGCTTCAACGTCGCGTGTTTGCTGGGTATGAGTTTTATGATATTTCATGTTGCAAAGACATTATAATGGCGATATTTCAAATGCATTTTTAAAGCAACGGATGCATTTTATAGAATTTTCATTTTTTCACAAAATTTAAAGGTGATGTCTTTTTTTTTCTTTTATCTGTTTTTTTTTTGTAATTAAGACAGATTTGTAGGGGATAAAATGGACAAGAACATATGCAAATGCGTGTTCCAGCTGGTAAGGCTATTATGGATTTATATCTCAAGTTGGTCAAATTTTGGTATTTGTTGAAATAAAAGCAATGTCATTTTTATCCAAGAATCGATAAATTGTCAATCAATCAGATTTCTTGTCTTCCTCATTTTTATTCGCGAAAAGATATGATGTTATATTTTGATATGTTCTTTACATAGATGCTACAATGACTTTAATATTTTTTAAGGTAATATATAGTTATAATTTTAGAAATATTTCACTACAAGAAAAGTACTTGTTAATAAAAACTCCCAGTCTTTGCATGTTAATGACAGGAAAATTTAATTGCTAAGTTTGTTTGGAATCGTTGTTCAAAAAATCAAAGAGTTGATTTGAAAATTTTTTTTTGACAAACATTTCTAAACCAATTCGGATACGTTCGACCCTGCAAGCATCGTTTGTTGCCTCTCTCTGAGTAAAAATTTATCTTACATCGACTTCTGGAAACTTCTTTTATTATTCAAAAGCATATAAAAGTACGTGCTAACAGTCTGTCATGTTGTAAAAGATTTTCACTTTCTTCGGTATTTTACTTTTTTATGTTGTTGCAGTATCCCTGCAGGATCAAAGAAAAGTCTCCTTTTTGTAAATTTTTACGCATTTGATTTTTAATTATTCCACGTCAGGCTAAATAAAATCATGCGGTAAAAAGCATAAATTATGTGCAGCATTCTCAAACATTCACGCCACTACTGTGTTAATGTTTTTCTTATTAGCATACAACAGATGCTGTATGTTTTTTAACTGTGATTTAAAAAAATTTCTTATGATTTCAATTTCTTATGTCAATTCCATTAAATTTTTCCACTGTGTGGAAGTAGTACTTATACAAACATACACGTTATATATCTGTACTAAATATATTGCCAAACTAGGGTGATTTTTCTAAGTAGGAGAAAACACCACACGAGTGACGTTTTTTTCCTACTTAGAAAACCCAGACTACTTTCTGTGATGTAGCAAGTATAAACAAGCCAAAGTAAAACACAAGGTTTGGAAAAAATTACATCATCTTTGGCAATAATTACTTCAGATATTGACAGCTATTTTATTATGGAAGAGTATATTAATTTTTTTTTTACTTTTTCAAAAATAATACGAATGTCCCAAGACTTCAAATTTCTTACATAAATAACTTGCAATGCTTAAAACGTCTATTTTATCTCCTGGTACTCAGATTCCTTAAAATTATACGCGGTCATAATTTACATGTAAGATATGAGATACAATAAACTCTTGAATTAACAGACACTTCAATTATCGGACACTCCAATTAGCGGACATTCCAATTAGCGGAAAAATCCCTTTGCACCATTAAAACCACGGTCAAAACTTTACACGAAACTTTCTAAATAGTGGACAGTCAAGTAACAAAGACTTTAATTAGCGGACAACTTTCGAACTTTCCCGCTAAATTTTCTTTCTAATTAGCGGATAGAGTAAAAAACAAAGCAAGTTTTCACCCTGCGGCCTTCTTCACCCGCTCGATTGCCTTCTGTGGTCCTCGGAGCGTGTATATTACAGAGATTTCCAGTCCATATCCTTCCCCTCTGTTCAAACGTTTTCCAGTGACACTGAAACGTGCTATAGAATTGGGAAGTTGTAAGAACTTACAAACTGCTTTGTGGCATTTTTCCAACTACTTTTTTAATCACGAGGTTAAAAAAAGGCTAACTGGAAAGTTGACTGAACTTTATTTACGTCTTTTATTTGAGATAACAACTGAATCAACATTCAAATTGTGTTTCTCTTTTGTCTCTACAGCTTCATCTGATTAAGTTAATTTGTTTATTTTTTATGCCACTCACACAAACAAGAAATGTTTACTGTTACAGCAAAAAAAATAACATTTTTTTTGGTGTAACGGTAGTTACCTAAACGGCTTCCTAAGCGTATTTTTGTCATAATAATGTTGAACAAGATCAATCACACATCGGAATTTGTGTGCTCCAAAGTGTATGTATTGTATTCCCTATAATAGAATTGTTTGATAAAAGTAGTTTAGATATCAACAAATCATCCTCCTCCGTCTCCAATGAATCTTAAATTTTAGGTTCTTGGAACTCGCGCTTATTCTTGCACACACACACCACCACCACCACTCTTCCCTTCTCACCCTTCAGTTGTTAATTTATTGTCATAAAAAAGCACTTAACTTTTTTGGCTGATTAGTTTTTGTCTGTAATCGAATTGAAACAATATATGTGAATGTAATGAATTTTAACGATGCATTGCGGTGACATGCATTTAACTAACAAATAATGTTTTTTTCTGGAAATTTAGTCCATATTCCCCAGTTAGGAATTTTCAATACATATTTTAATTCCTGGTTACAATTAGTTGTAGGCTTCTTTTCTTCCCCAATCTGTTTTATTCAATAAAAGAACTATCCAAACCTTCTTTTGTTTAGTTTGTCCACTTTTTCAATCATGAGTGTATGTAAATACTTTTTTATCCCTTTACAAAATTTGTAGCATACTATTTTGTTTCTTGCTAAATCAAAAAAGGTCCTCAATTTGTACAATTTTGTGACCACCTTCTTGCGCTGTACTGATTTGTTTTCGACTTATTCAAGAATATCAACAGGGATGAAATTAACCGAAGAAACTGTGGTATAAATGAAGAAAGTATATAAAGCAGTATATATAAAAGAATAAAATCTAAAAAGCTTTCCTTAAGAATAGGTTAACTGTGCCCCAAGAAAACTCGTTGAAATTTACATGTTGAAGAAAAGTATACTTGATGTGCAGATTGATATAGCTACAATATGCATTGGCAAACACTATGCACTCGGTAATAGACCTATTTCCATATCCATTTGGTTCCGCAAAATATGCATGCGAAAATGCAGAATAGAATGAAAACGAGATTAGTTATGAGCAAATTTCGGGATGCTGGTTGTTTACATGCAAGTTTGAAGAATGTATCAACAAAATGTTGACTTTTACAGCTTTTAACTGGCAGTTTTACATAATCGTAGTTAACACAGTTATAAAGAGGGTATTGGTAGTGGTAGTGTGACAAAAAAGTTAAAATATTGCAAATTTTAAGGGCGTATCTCTTGGTATATGTTAGCTAGCTAGCTAAACCTAAAACCTAGCCACGTTTTTAGAATGATGCGAATACATTTTTATTTTACTGTTTTTAAGTAAATTTAGAACTAAAACTCAATATACAGTTTACTAACGCTCAGTGGCACTTCATATTACTCTGATCAGTTCAAAAAATTAAAGTTAGCTTGCTGGTAGCTAGCCAAAGTAGCCAGCGCTAAGCTACAACCCTGGAAAAACAAATTGAGAATTTCATTTTGAGCTCTCTATTCCCCCAAAATGTTGAATATTGAATATGCTTGATTGATGCTAACAGAAGTACAGCAAAAACCTGGAGTACTCTAGAGAAAAGTAACATTGACTTTGGGGGAAAGTGGAGGGGACAATAAAGAGATTTCAACATCAAGAATAATGAAACAACTGGATTTTCTTATAGCTTTTTCACAAGTATTTTTTCCAGGGTTGTAGCTATAGCTTAGCTGCATGAGTAATCAACAAATCATATTTCAACATTTGTTGTGTAAAATGATATTTAAAATTATTATTTTCAAACTATCGGCTGCTGTGATTATGTAACTGTCACACTCCCTCTGTCACTACTCCCTCTCTTACTGACTGTTAATAATCGTACATTTGTATCAAGTATTGTGATGGTTAACCTTAATAGTTACAGTTTGTAAGTAATATGAATTGATAGAGCATAGAGCTTATCATAAATCTCCAATTATAGGAAAAGTAAAGTCTTTTTTTAAAATTGAGGTGTTTTATCCAAAAAAATAAAAATAAAATAATATACTTATTCTTATAAGAATGTCTGAATTTCAGCTGTAAACGTGCTTAATTTTTGGCAAAATCTCAGTCTCAATGTTTTTAAAAACCAGGTATTTTGTTTTCTTACTTACATGAAATCTTGAAAATTAATCCTGCAGAATTGTTCAAATTGTTTATTAACAGAAAATAATCTTCCATAGTGTCGATTTGTGAAAATATAAAACCCAAAATTTTGTTTTTGACCTCACAAAAAAAATTCACATTGTTTTCACTTAATAAAGTTAAAGTTCGACATGACGAGCATTTTGTGGACAAAATTTTACAGAAATTTCTTTATTTCTAGGCAGTACGTGAGTAACCATTTTGTGTTTTTTTCGAACAACAAGTGATCCTCTCAAGGAAAAATTTGTTTTTCACCAAGCAAAATCACTGGACAATTTCATTTGCCTGAAAAAATACCAAGATGGTAACTCTCTGAATACAAAATTTAAGAATTAGGATATCATCCCTTTTGTCAACCTTATTTTTTGGAGTTTTATATAATTTTTTTTACCAAATACAATCCACGATAGAGGCTTAAAATGTGACACAAATAAGAGTAAGAACATTCCAAGGAAAGTTTAAGTCCAACTTTCCCCACCAAATCAAATTAATATCCTAATTCTGAAATCGCAAATGTGTAAAATGTGAGTTATAAATACTTCCAAAACTACCCTCACTTGGACAAAAAATAAACGAGGTAAGGCACCCATAAGGTCAACTCAACTACTATTTAAAAACCACACCGTCATCAGTAAGCCTTGCTAATGTTATTTTCACAGATGCTGTTTAAAAATAAGGTACACTCAATAACTGGAGACCCCGGATATATACCAGCAACATCATCAATTTTGGTAAACAGCTTGAAATTTCACGTTTGTTTAGAACAATTCAGCCAGCCAACTAGCTAGCTACTCATATTATATTCAAAGCTAACTAATACCTAACCCATTTAACACCAAGAATAATTAACAAAAGCATTAGAACGGCCCAATGATACATGCTATTATCCCATATTATCACCAAATGTTAATAACAATCTGTATGACAAATAAATATTGCAAATAAACAAACCATATCTGCACTATTTCGCTGCAAACTAAAAATTTGCTCATAACTAATCTCGTTTTCATGTTATTCGGTATTTTGGAATACATATTCCGCTGAACGAAAATGGATATGGAAATAGGTCTATTCATTAGGAAATTCATAGGTCTAATAAACAGAGTTAGAAATGTGCTAGATACGCATTTCAAAATGCTTTTTTGAATAGCAATTTATTGCGTTATTGCATTTCGTAACGTATTATTTACTGTCGTAGTGCATGGTTGTACACATTTTTCGAATAAAAATCATGTTCAGATGTTTGTCAATTTAACAAACTGCATTAAGAAAAATTAAATATAGCCTTGATAAATTTTAATTGATGACTAAATCTTACAAACACCATATTCGCACGATTGGTTTATTTTGCGATAAAGGACAGGTTTCACCTTTAACTAGAGAGATTTTCAAAAGTTCATAAGTGCTGTTAAGATAGGCTTGTGTTTTGCGGACAAGAATATATAAATACTAGTCGATAAAGCCCGTGGAAAAATCCACTGAGGCAGGATAAAAATTAAAATGAAGCGTTATTCGAATTTTGATGACGTCAGCAACCCATCCACAAAAAATAGAATCTAGTTTTTACGTTGCCTCTATTGTGTAGAGCTTAAACTGCTGATCAAGAAAATGTATATGATGATGTGCTTTTGATGAGCGGTTAATGAGATATAACACAGTTTAAAAATTTTGCCCGTTAAACCCCCAAATGTCTTTTCGAAATTAGTATACCTGTTGCCTTCATCGTATAGATCTTGAAACGCTGATCAAGAAAATGTATAGGATCATGTACTTTTGACAAACGGTTGCAGAGCTATTAGGGTTTGAAGGTTTTTTGATGACGTTATCAACCCGTCCATTCCGAAACGGATTCAGGGACCCAGTTTTAGGAAACTTACCCAAATTGGTCCCAGGTGGTCCCTAGTTACCTACGCGGTGAAAAATCATTGACGTCACCACCTCGTTTCCAAGTTATTTGGCCTCAAAGTTTTAGGTGCACTGTAATGGCTTCATTAATTTAATATAGGATATTGACGTTAAAGTAGTGTTATTTTCGTCGCGCCGTAACGTCAGAAAGTTTAACATATTAGACATGCATTTTTCGGCAACATCAAAAGAAAATGAACACATTCACTTTGCCTGTTACAGACACACAGACACACTCTCCGTATTATTATAAGAGACTAGTCGATAAAGCCCGTGGAAAAATCCACTGAAGTAGGATAAAAATGAAAAAGAAGCGTCATTTGAATTTTGATGACGTCAGCAACCTTTCCACAAAAAAAAATAATTTAGAACCTTGTTTTCACGTTGCCTCTATTGTGTAGGGCTTAAAGCGCTGGTCAAAAAAATGTATATAATCATGTACTTTTGATGAACGGTTAATGAGATATAGGGGTTTAAAATCTTTGATGACGTCGGCAAAGACCCGTCAAAACACAATTTTTTTTTTTTGAACTTTGTGTACCCATTGACTTCATCGTATAGATCTTGAAACGCTGATCAAGAAAATGTATAGGATCGCGTACTTTTGAAAACCGGTTACGGAAATATTAGTAATGTGAGCATATATAAGATGCACATGTAAAGTTTTTCACATATATATATTCATGCCCTGTTGGTCTAATAGCTATGACACTCATGCAAATGAGAGATCCAGGTTCAAATCCTGGACAGGGCTAGGAAAAATATAATTATCTTGCATCTACAACAAGCAGGTATTCATAAGTATATGATATTAGCTATATTGAGTATAATAGGTAATCTTTGAGTCGTAGAGGGGGAATTGCGTACATTCATCACTTTCATTTATAGAGCCCAAAAATGCTTTGTTTTTGTAATAGATCTATCATTTTATGGTAAAACGTTTTGTGTTGATAAACCTTCTGGGCACAAGAAACCAAAAAAGGCGTTTTTTACTAAACTTTTTTTCCGTTCTCGTGGACTTCTCTGATTAATTCTAATTCTTGACTTTTTAATGTTGTTGTCATTGGAACCAAGTTAATTTTTAATCTCAGATTTATCAAAAAATGATAGTTTTTTCGGCGTTATGACCGATTGTTTAAATACTTGTATTGGCACATAATTCTGCTAACATGATTCACTGTATATTGACCTGATATAAATTTGAGACCTTTTTTATGAGCTATTGAATTTGAAATATTTTCACCTCAATATGTTCTATACTCCTGGCCTAATATGATACATATCTTAGCCATATTGAGTATACATAATCTTTGAGTTGTAGGGGGGAGATTTTCTATTAAGGTGCCTGCCCCTGCCTTGCCGTTCCCTGGCCATGCCAGCGCTGACCGTTCCTTTGCCTACTCTTCCTATGCCTTTTCTGGTGCCTGCCTACTATGCCCTTGCCTGTGCCTCCCATGCCTTGCCTACCCCTGCCTTGCCTACCCCTGCCTTGATGATTCCTCTTCCTGTTTCCTTGCCTGCCTTTGCCGTGCCCTTTCCTTGCCGTGCTTTATGCCTTTGCCTTGGCAACCTCTCCGCAACACTTTCTATATTGTTTGATGACGTCATTACCCCCAGTCATTCCGAAACGGATTCAGGGACCCAGGTTTGGGAAACTTACCCAAATTGGTCCCAGGTGGTCCCTAGTTACCTACGCGGTGAAAAATCATTGACGTCACCACCTCGTTTCCAAGTTATTTGGCCTCAAAGTTTTAGGTGCACTGCAATGGCTTCATTAATTTAATATAGGATATTGACGTTAAAGTAGTGTTATTTTCGTTGCGCCGTAACGTCAGAAAATTTAACATATTAGACATATATTTTTCGGCAACATCAAAAGAAAATGAACACATCCACTTTGCCTGTCACAGACAGACAGACAGACACACTTAGCGTATTATTATAGAGACTAGCCGGGAGACCCGGCGTCGAAACGCCGGGTTAAGCCACAAGTAACTGTTGTTGAACGCCTTGAGGAGCGCTTAATAGTAAAAGCAAACTGTGTGACCCGGTGAGGTGGAGCGCTTTAGTACGGGTAAGCAGTATGTCGCAAATAAAGTGGAGCGCACACACCATTGTAGTGCTGCGACCGTAACATATTTTTCAAAAAATAACTTTCCCGCAACAAAAGCTGAATTAAAACAGAGTTTACAAACCGTTGTTACTCCGTCATAGCAAAAACAATCGGGCAATATTATTTTATATTTTGCAGAATAAGTTTCCGTGAAAGTTCAAAACTTAATCATGAGAGCGGGCCGAGAACGCATAATACCTTTTTCAAAAAAAACATTACTGCAACTTCGGTTTAAGTTAAAACACAGGAAAAATCCAGTCGTTACCCCATCCAGCTAAAAGAACTCCCTAATTGGAGCGCTCTAGTACAGGTATGCAGAACATTTTAGTGTTTCGGTTGTAATGTATTTTTTAAAATATATATATATATATAACTTTACTGCAACTTTAGCCGAAATAAAAACACAGTATACAACCTGTTGTTACCCGTCATAACAAAAAAAAATTAGTCAATATTATTTTTTAATTGATGTCACACATGCGTTAGTAGTGAAGCCATAATAGCCTTTTCCAAAAAAACTTATCGCAACTTCAATTTAAATAAAAAAAACACAAAACACCCTCTTGTTAACACCGGGTTGAACGTTTATTGCAGGTAAAAAAACTATATCACAACGTTTTCAATAAAAACACAGGAAACAGCCCGTCGTTAACACCAGACTGGGCGCTTAACAGGTGAATCGTGTCATACATGAGCATAGGGGCAATACCATTTTCCAAAAATCCTTATCGCTTCGGTTTTAAAAGAAATCAGTGAACAGCCTGGCGATAACCTGGTTCAGTTTAAGAAATTACTCAGCAAATTTATTTTGCAGAATAAATTTTTAAAACAGTAATAAAAGTGGTCGCTGCTAACTGCATTTAGCATAAGAATAAAGAATTGTGTTGCAGCCAAACTGCATTTGGATACTTTCACTTTTTAGCCAGAGGTAGCTAAAAGGAGCTAGCTAGGTATAGACCCAACTCCAACATAAAAATAAATAACAATATACCAAACTGAATAAAAACTTTAAAAGAATAGGAATAAATAAAAATAGCTATAGCTATAGCTAGCTGCCTCAAAATTTACGTTTTGTAGCTAGCCAAAAACTTAAAATTGGTTTGTTTAAGATTTATACGTAGCTAGAAAACGTGATGAAATATTCACCTTAACATGTGAAAACATACAGAAACTAAATATTCTTATAGGTACAAAGTATTTAGAGAGAAAAGGATCAAAAGGAGACCTACAAACCTCACAACATCACTGTTAAACCAAAATGACCTTCGTAAGTTAAGCATGGGTCCTCCGTCGGCATGCTGAGGCCGCGAAGAACTTGGATTGGTTATTAGTGACAATCGAGCCTCGTGATTGGTTAAAACGGGTGGGCGGTAAAAACAAAGCCGTAAAAAACGGGGTCTGCCGGGGATCCAAAATAAAGCAGCAGGGCCGCGGGGATTTTCCGTCCGCCTGCGATTGAGATCACGGGGGTTAATTATTATTATTAAATTTAGCGTATTAACATAATGCATTTATTTTAGTGACTTAATTTATGTTTTAATTAAGGTTAATAAATTATAGTAATTAAATTAATTCAGGAAATAAATTAATTTCTGAAATTTATTTTAATCAATAATACGATTTCCAATTAAACCACCCCATGTTTTCTAAAAAGTCGCGGAAAGATCAAAGGAATATCGGTAACCCTTTTGAACAGACAGACAGACGGAATACGGCTATTATTATAGAGACTAGTCGATAAGGCCTGTGGAAAAATCCACTTAGGCAAAAGGCCAATGAAAAAATAGGTTGCTTTAGATGTTTTGCTGATGTCAGCAGTGCATATACAAAAAAAAATGTTCTTAAAATCTTACACCAAATATCAAATATCAAATCGCATTAAATCCTCCACACAAATCTTACACCAAATAAAAAAGAACAGCATGCAAGGTGCAAAATCTAGTTGATAAAAAGTTACAACAACGACACTCGCAACATCAACACTCACAACACCCACAAAACCCACAGTAAGAACACCGACAGTTACAACACCGACAGTCACAACACGGATAATAACAATGGTAGAAATAACGCATCTCAAATATGTACATCTTATAAGTGATTATGTTGAAAACCCTCAGTATTTTATTCTGAAATGTCAAAAAGGAGGCCTGCAAGAGTTAGCACAAATGAACAAAAATAAGTTCTTTACACATTTTAAATATTGTCTTTCCCTTAAAAGCTTATACAAAAATAGCCATAGTTTGGAAAACATCAAATTTAAATCTAGAAAAATCAGTCACTTCGGTTGCATACCATCCTCTCCCGCAAAAAATTAAACAAAATGTAAAAATCAACCAGTTAAGAACACAAAAATTTTCTTTTTTAGTATGATGATCCATACTGCCCTTTACCAACAATTTTAAACCCATGTCAAAAAATCAATAAGCAAAGAATAAACTTGAATCAACAAACATTGTATACGGTTCATAAACAAAACTTTACACAAAATGTAAAACAGATCGGTTTTTGAGAAACACATCTAAATCAACAAAAATAAGTTCATTCAGCATGTCGTATATTGCCATTACCCATTAATCTTCCACAAAAAGGTTATGAAACACATCAACATTTAAAAAAATCAGTCATTTCAATGCATACAGTCCTCGCGTTTAGATTACAAAATAGAAAAAACAAAAACAGTTTCAGTCAGAACATTAAGTAATTTTTTTATCATCAGCAAACATTTATCCTTACAAAATTTTGTAAAATTCTCAAGAAAAACAAAAACGTGAAACCATGGAATTTTCTTCCAGCAAAAATTACATCACATACAGTTAGTTCTCCCAAAAAATAGTTTATAATACGAAATATAAAGACATATATAGTTGTTTATATAGAAGATGTAGTTAGTGTACGAAAAGCTTATTAAATAAATACTTTTTAACTTTCAAACTCGTTTTATTTTTTCTTAATTAATAAACTATGGCTGTTATTTTTACCGATAGAGACATCAGCTTTACAACAGCTTACAGTGAAATCTGATTCTACAAAGATTTGTTCTTTCAGTATATATATTGCATGTGGTCTATTTCCACAAAAGTTTCCACAAAATTTCAAAAACAGCATTTTGCAACACGAACAATATGAACTGACAACCATACCATCCTCTCATAAATTTTTTTAACCCAAAGTCATAAACCCACGTATATAAATTTCCAATCAAATGTCAAAAACCCCTGTAAAAAAACCTGGCATTTTACATGTAGGCTGACAAAAGTTTAACAGGATGAGGAAACAAAACAATAAAAATTAACTTAAACACACACTTTAAATTCTATAAAATTCGTTCCACTTGTCATATTGTGGTCCCCTTGTAAAGTTTACAGGAAATGTGAAAAAAACTATACTCTATGGGCATTAACAATGAGTCGCACTATCCTAAAAGTTCAAGAAAGATTTTGTAGCTAGCTAGCTTGCTACATCATAATTCGTGTTCAAAAAAGAAGAAAAGTTTGACTACTAAGGTAGCTATAAATACCTACAAAAAAGAGGAATAACAACATAACTTATAGGTTAGAGCTAACTATGGGATGGAGCCTTCTTGAAGCTAATATTAGCTAGCTAACAGTAGCTAGGACACCCAGTTAAATATACTTAAGCTGGGGAGACTTAGCTACGTCTATAGCTAGTCGTTTGTGCTTAGTAAAACACATATAAAGGAAAACAATAGCTAAGTAAAAATTATGACATTTGCAGTTAGTTCAACAAACCAAAATATTCTATTTCGCTAGCACATTGTAGCCAGCTAACAGCTTTATGTAGCATTTTGAATTTTAGGACAAATACATTAGTTACGCACCAGGAGACACATTAATTATGCAAAAAAAACAAAACAAATATGCTAGCTTCTTTATAAAAAACGCGGTAAACTTTAAGAATTTGAAGCTCTAATGGATTTGTTTTAAGAATACGATTCTCCTTGACAATTTTAAGTGTCCTACATATAAAAACGGAACGTTTAAAAATATCGAAGTTCTTACTTTTTCTGAATTCCAAATCACTTGAACTTGAGACTTTAGCATTCATTTTGTACTTCTAACTTTACTTTACTACTTCTAGCTCCACTCTTCACTTCCGAAGTAACTTATTGTGGCTTCCAAATTCACTTTTCTACCTTTACTTCTACTTCTTCACTTGGACTTTTCTTTCTTTCTCATATATTCTTTTTTGAAACACTTTACCATTTCACTTTTTGCACTTTTTTGAAGACGAAGGGACCGTTCTTTTGTTGTTGTTTTGTGTGTCGATGGTAGCCCTGTTCCAAATTATATGTTTTTAATCAACTCCACTTCTTCACTTTGACTTTCCTTGCTCTTAATATCTGCACTTTTTTATGACTAAGAAATCGTCGAAAATAAGACATTTTTTATCCGCTTCTTTAGTTCGCCTTTTGTCGAGAACTTTGTCGAGAGATTTTTATGTTTGTTTGTTTTTACGCCAAGGAAACTTTCTATTCGAATGCCGTCCCGTTCGAAAGTACGTATTTGATCGAATCATATTGCTTATTTTCCATCACGTGGTTTCTAACGGTTGCGAGACAAATGTAAACAAAACAAAACAACTCGACAAACTCGCGCATTCGGGTGGTAAAAAATATCGCGCTTGCAAAAGTGACAGACAGACAGACGGAACTGGCGTATAATTATAGAGATACCTACTTCATGTACTGCCCTGTACAAGTGATATTTTCATTCTTTTAAAAACCCACTTGTACCACTAAGTTCAACCCGAAAAGAGGATAAATAAAACGGTGTTACATGTCAACATTATAAAGTTTTGCTTCGTTACGTCATAATAATAAATTCATGGTAAAAATATGTATGTGGTTAAATGCCTAAAAGTAACTTGAGCACAACTAAAATCAACAACTGTAATATCTTTCCGGTTTACCATATCTAAGCAACATGGATGTGATAAAGTGATATAAAAGTTTATCTTAAAATAAGTACAAAAAACGTACATTTTTAAACCCTTCCACAATTTTTAAATGTCCAATTGCACCTGTACTTAATACAACGCTTATAACATCTTCCTATACACAAATATAATTGTAAATATGTCAAGATCAACTCACCCGAAATATGAGAAAAAAATAGTTTTTAAAAATATTTTTACCCCACTACTTCCAACACGTATCAAATATGTGTCAGCTTTTCTTCCCTATAACAAGCTGCACATATAAAATTTTTTTCGTTAACAGTAAAGGTCCATATCAAGAAGAAATCATCCTTGTTTTGCTCACATTTTTGTTAGTAATAATTCAAGTCAGAAAATCCAAGTAAAGGTGGTAATTAAATGAGGCAAGTTAACACAGTCCTGGGTCGCTTAAAACAAACAAGGTAAGCCCATCTAAGTTCAAGATACCATTACTCTACCCGCTTAGGCAGATCGGTTTGGCTTGCCAACCTAAGATAACACGCTACGATAGATTTTATTGCAACATTTGATTCTAACAAGCTGAGTAGATTCAGGATAGTAACATGAGGAAACATTAAGGGTTATGAAAATAAAAAAACGTTTTCCACATGATTTATAAACGGAATATTCTGAATAAAGAAAATTTGAAACCTGGTTGTAATAGATATCATCTTATGACAACTCTTTCCTGGTTTAGTTGTCTATAATTGCGATTGCTTCTGGGTTAAAATTGAGACAACCCTTTCAGTCCAGGAAAACCGTGCATTTTTGAAAATATGTAAGTCATACGTTTTGCAAAACCGATCTAGAGTATCCGAAAGTCACTACATTTCGAAATATAGCCTCTACAAAAGTGGTAACGAAGATCGCTCGCACAAAAAGGTTGAAAGTGCGTCGAACCAATCCTGGCGCACGCAATCACCCTTAGCACTCTTCATTACAGTACACAATGTGCAATAAGTGGAATAACTTACGTTGAAGAGGTCTCTCTGTTTGAAGAGCGTTGATTAACAGACATTGGCAAAAGCTCTTCATTAGACAATTATTTCGTGGTCTATAGTGCTAATAAAGAAATGGAAATTATTACACCTTTATGGCATCTCTTACGAACCTTGCTGCATTGTCACCATTGCATTTTAACAACATAAAAACTGGCATATCGTTCTAGTCTAATCTAGTATAAAACTGGATTCGTAGGAATTATATTAGAAAATTTATACAAATGGAATTGAGAAAAAAATACCCTTATCGCAAAATTTTCTTTCGATTCTATATTGTAATGTCTAAAAGTATTGACACAATTTATTAATACTGATGATAGAACAGTTTCGTGCAACACAATGTTATACGTATTTGAAAATATGACATATAATCAAAGCATGAACACCTATCCTTCGCTCTACCATACGCTTCTTTAAACATTTATAGCACTTCGTGACTATTTAAAGCACTGGATTGCTCAAAATTACAAATGATGTGTCTTAATAACAACCCACTAACTTTCACAAGTTAAATCCGGTAAACAGGACAGCTAAAATACTGTCATGAAATGCTTTCGTTTTTGCATGCAGAAATGTTGATAAGCCATAACGAAAACGTTTTCCTCTATTGGCAGTCAACATTTTTTTATTTTGCCGCGGGTTAAGCCACCAGTAACTGTATGGCCTGTCGCAAACTGTGTCAAACAGTCAAGTGGAGCGCTTTAGTATGAAGTATGTCGTGCATCGAGTAAAGCGCACACAACATTATAGTGTTTTGGGTGTAATGTATTTTTCAAAATATAACTTTACTGCAACTTTAACCGAAATAAAAAGACAGTTTACAACCCGTTGTTATCCCATCATAGCAAAAACAATTGGTCAATATTATTTTATTTTGCAAAATAAGTTTCAGTAAACGTTAACAAATTAATCGTGACACTGGACTAAGCGCTTAGTGCAGGTAAACCGTGTCGCACATGCATTTAGGCTTAATACGCTTTTCAAAAAAACTGTATTGCAGCTTTGGTTTAAAAGACACAGGATACACTCTGTTAAAACACCGGGTTAAGCCACAAGTAACTGTGTTACCGGCGTTAAACGCCTGGATGAGTGATTAATAAGAACCGTCAACTGTGCCACACATTCACGTAAAGCGCTTTAGTACAGATATATAGCTAGTATGTAGTAAATCAAGTGAAACGCACACAACTTTATGGTGTTTCTAGCGTAATATATTTTTCAATATTTTATGTAATATATTTTTTATATTTTTTTCACGGTGAAAGTTCAAAACAAATGTTACTCCAAGTAACAATGTGACACATCCTTTTAGGTTAAAAAACTTTATCGCAACTTCGGTTAAAAAAATTCGGGAAACGTCCTGTCGTTATCCTGTTCAGTTAAAAAAAATACTCAGCAATTTTATTTTGCAGCATAAGTTTTCATAACACTAATAAAAGTGGTCGCTGCCTAACTGCAGTTAGCATAAGAATTGTTAAGAATTGTGTTGCAGTTAAACTGCATTTGGCTACTTTCACTTTTTAGCCAGAGGTAGCTAAGGAGCTAGCTAGATAGACACAACGTCAACATAACAATAAATAATATTGGCTATAATAACAAGCTGTTATACCAAACTAAATAGTAATAACTAAGGCTAGCTAGCTGGTTGTAGAATGCTCCATAGAAATTTTCGTTCCAAGCCAAAAAACGTAAAAATAGTGCGTTTAGGATTTGTACATGGCTAAAAAACGTGACAATATATTTATCTTAACATGTAAAACATACAGAAAACAAATATTACAAAAATAAAAACCTTTTAGAAGATAAAAATTTCAAGCAGACCTACAAACATAACACTGACCACTTTCAAAAGCAAAATGGCCTTCGTCATCATGTTCCTTCGTTGCCATGTCCAGGCCGCGAAAATCTTCGATGGATTATTCAAAAAATCAGGCGTGTTGATTGGTATATTACGTGCGAGCGGTCAAAACAAAGGCAGTAAAACTGTCAGTAAACTGTCCCATTTTTTTTCTGTGGCTCCTGAGCAAAAACGGCGATTGAGATCACGGGGGTTAATTATTATTAAAAATGGCGTATTAAAATAATGCATTCATTTTAGTCACTTAATTTGTTTTTCTTGGTTAAGGTAATAAATCAAAGTAATTAAAGGGGAAGTAAGCTCTAATTTTTTATTTAAAAAAACAGTAGCCGCAACAAAAAAAACTTGAAATACCTATTTCTTTTCATATTAAAGTTTCACTAACTTAGTAAAAAGTTGTGTTTACTACGCGTGAAATCTCTTCGTTATTCTGACCCCTTTGCGATTTTAAAAGGATTGGGTCGAGTTGAAATTATGACGTTTTTAGTTCAGAAAGTGTAGTGTGCTGGCGGTGGTAGTAGTGTTAGTTGTTAATTTACTTAAACATTCGAGTTTAACTGCTTGAAAACATGCCAAATTACGCCACCATCAACTGCACTAACAGAACTGGTAATAATAAATCAAAAGAAAATGTTGACGATGTTGTAGTTTTTTTCAAAATTCCCAGCGCAGAGAAATAACATAACATTAGAAGAACTGGTCCCTTGCCTAAGGATTCAGGATTTTATATATGTTCCACGCACTTTGAGCCAGACTGCTTTGAAAGAGATCTTCAGGCAATTACCTGATTTACGTAAATCATTTGATTTTGTATGTATCAGCCAAACACATGCTTCTTTCGTATTTGTTTATCAAAATAAAAAGATACAAGCTCGGCACAAACTTCGTGTTCGTAACCAACAATTACATACCAAGCCAATAAAATTTATATTTTACACAATGATAATTCTTTCTTTAACATTAATGATTTCCTAATAACTTCGTTTCGTTGATTCATTTTTTTTGAAACTTACTTTGACTTTCAAATTCAAAAATTATGCACCTCACAACAGGTAAATGTTTTCTTCGTCGCATGCATGTCTTGACAGACGGGGGTAATGACAACAATTCGAAAATATCTATCGGCTTTAGAGTATTTATTGCGGATTGCCCATAAAGCACACGATGGTATGTCTTTCAGAACATCTTTTTCTAATCGATTATGTACCCATCAAATCTATAATACATGTTTTTCCTAAAATAGGAAATTTAAAATTTACCCCCCTGTTCACGTAAACTCATTGAGAGCACCTCTCACTATTGTATTTCTTCATTAGAACGCATCTTCGGTATTTTTTTTTTTTTAATCCCTTCATCATTGTTGCTTTCCGGGCCTTCTTCATTGAATTTCAAAGATGCAGTTGCATAAAACATTTCGGATGGAGAGCAAGATGTTTTTTTTTCACAAAAGATTGTGTTGAAAAGTTTATTGTAAAGAGCTTGGTGAGAAACTTTTTATCATGTTGTGCGTATGGAAAATGTATTTCCTTTTTTATCGGACTTTTTATTTTTAACACGATTCAATTTAACAATTTCAATTAATTGAAGACAGAAGGATGTTAAAGATATAAAATGGATATCACTTCAGTCATGATTATAAATATGAAAGACTTTATATTTGGCGAAATTATTTGTACTTTCGAAGTAGTCGTCAGGAATTTCATTATTATCTTTGCAGCACAAACTTTCAGAGAATAAACTCATCGGTCTACAGTGACCACCTCATTTACACCAATTATTGTTTCCAATTCGATTGCCTTTTTTTGTATAACTTCGTCTTCATGGTTTGAACTTAAAAATTTATCTTGCTCTTCCAACGACATTTCAGGCTCAAAACTAAATGACTTTAGAGCCGAAATGTCTGGAACAGTGTTTTCTTCGTCACTGGACAAGAAACTATGATGCATTTTTTTGTTTCTTATTCGAAAGTCTGTTGCATTATAAGCACCAACATAGGGCCTCGTCTAGCTAGCGCAATGTTTTGAACTATAAAACGTCATATTCAAATTAGAACCCAGTCTTTTTTATTTTGACGCGCTTTTTTCAAAAACGAAGTTTTTACGGAGATATGAACAGGGAATATAGGTATTTAGAGATAAATTCTTGTGTTTATGTGTTATTTTTCTGATTTTATAAGTTCAAATACAAATACGTAGTCGAAAAAAAAAATTTCACATTTTTGAGGTTACTTCCCCTTTAAATTAACTAAGAAAATAAATTAATTTCCTGAATTTACTTTAATCAATTATAAAGTTTTCGACTAAACACCCCCTGGTTCCTAAAAACTGGCGGAAAGATCAAAGGAATATTGGTAACCCTTTTGAACACACAGACAGACGACGGCTATTATTATTCCCAGTGAAGCGCATATATTAAACCGAAAAATATGTTTCCGAGAAAGTTCAAAAATTAAACGCGTCACCAAGCTGACGGCTTAGTACAGGTAAACTGTGTCGAACATACGTATTTTTTCAAAAGAAATTCGCAGCATTTAAATACAAACACAGGATGTTTTCAAACGTTAACACCATGCTGAGCGCTTAGTACAGGTAAACCATGTCGCACATGCGTATGGGTGCAATACCCGAAGCCCGTCGTTGCCTCGTCTAGCTCAAAAAATTACGCAGAAATTTTATTTGGAGCATAAGAATTATTTTTTAAGAAATTTGGTTAGTCAAACTGTATTTTGCTACTTCAATTTTTAGCCAGAGCTAGCTAAAGAGCTAGGTAGATAGTCACAACTCAAACATGAAAACGGAATAAAAACTTTAAAGAATAGGAATAAATTAGGCTAGCTATAGCTAGCTTGTTTAAGCAGGATTTTGCCTCGAAATCTACGTTTGTAGCTAGTGAAAATCTTAACATTGGTTTGTTTAAGATTTACTAAAAAACGCTAAAAAACGAGATGATATATATCTCTCTTGTGAAAAAATACAGAAAATAAATAATCCTATAGATACAAAGTGTTTAGAAAAGAAAAAGATTAAAAGGAGACCTACAAATCTCACATCCTATATCACTTATAAACCAAAATTGCCTTCGCGTAACATATTTCCTCCGTCAGTATGTTGAGGCCACGAAGAAGTTGGATTGGTTATTAATGAAAATGGATCCTCGTGATCGGTATATTACGCGTGAGCGGTCAAAACAAGGCCAGATATGCAGGGATTTTTGGTTAGTCTCGCTACTTGTGGTACCATTTTTCTGGTCGGTAGCACGTGGACAAGTCCACGCGTTCGCACGTCCTTTATATAGCGCATTTTGTGTGTCTCGCTACTTGAGGGACCATTTTGCGCAGAGACAGATAGAATACGGCGATTATTATCGAGATAATAACCAGATAAAATTTTGGTAAAAAGTCATTTAGTTTTTATCTTCAAGTAGTTTGTTTCTCAACTTTTTTACAAAACATTTTTTCACAAAATTACATTCCTAGGCTAGCTAGCTAACAACGCTAGTTTCTATATGTGAGAGAACATTAACACCATAACAAGTTAATACAATATCTTGAAAAGTCAAACACTCTTCGAAATTAACTCACATTCCCAAAACAAGCTTCTGTGAACATATCTACATATTTTATTTAGTGAAAAGATTTGATTAGCACGTATTTTATATGTGAAAGATCTCGCACAACAAAGATAAAAAAGTTTAGGAAAATGTAACAAAAATGCTTCATTAAAAGTTTCTGAAAACATGGTATTGAGGAAAGAAAAGTAAAAGTTATTAGGTCGTTTAATTTTTTTTATTGTACATTTTTTTAATTTTGAAAAATAATTAATTAAACAACAAACTTTTTATTCAGAAAACTAACCAACTGGAGCATGCTGTAATTGTCTACTCCAAACTTGCATGAAGCTATTCTCTTGGCGGCGATTCAATATTGGCAAGTGAATGGCACCATAGCCCCAGGTCGACCCCAGCCATGCGAGGGGATTGGGTGAGATGGCATGTGTGGGCTGTTGGATGTTGCATCTTCCCGCACGAATGTTTCTCTTCTAAAACATATAATTTATTGATACACCAATACACAACTTATTCACAACGTTTAATTGCTAAAATAAGCTATTTGGGCGAGGTCAATTTGATATACAATTAATTGCTTTTCCCGCACGACTTTGGATAGGAGAATGTCGATTTGATCCTACTTTCAGGAGAAACGACTGAGTCGAAGAGACGAGCTTGCGATTTCATTGTTATTAGAAACAATACAGAATTTTAATGATCATTAATAGGTACGAAATGAGATGTTTCTCCTTCTGTTATCCATTCTTCTAGGTTATGCCAAGAACTTTGACAGTGCCGCGTATGGATTGAAAGACGTCTTACAAACATTAAAAATGGTTCCCTCAAAGTGGTTTCCATGTAAACCATATCTGCACCGGTAGAAGGGAGAGGGGCTGACAAAACGCCACCAACCATGTAATTGAGTGCTGAAGTTTTGTGACATTCCCTAACTTTTATTAGGACATGTAAAAAAAAAATTTATAGGAATAATTTTATACTTTTCGGGGCTATTACGTTATTTGGACAGGCACGGGACAGGACAGGCGCAATTTTTTGTAAACTTTAAAATATGACTTGCTTGTATGAGTGTTGTAAGAGGTTGTATCAGTTATATAATTAATTATCATATACTTTGAGTTTTTCTCGCAACTTGATTGGCTAATCTGCACGAAATATCTGCTGTATTTTGTTTTTCCACCGAGAAACGAGTGCAATTTTTACTTATACAGAGTCCAAAAAACTTATATTCTTCCTTTGATTGGCTGATTTAGCGTGCAAAAAGCTTATATTGTGTCCTTGATTGGTTGAAAATTCGTAGGAAAAGCCTATTATGTTCTTAAAAACGAAAAATTGTCGGTGAATTTATTTTCACAAATATACATTTTATGATTCGAAAATTTTCTTTTGTTTCAACAGTCATTAAATAGTCATTAATCATAGAGCACGCGCTCTCCACCGGGGATGCAAAACAATTGAATTATATCAGTCAACTCGAAAGAATAATATAATAGCACGACGATGGAATTCTGTGTTATTTGGCTTCACAATGATAATTTATTCTTTTAAAAATTCATAGTTTTTATTTCCATTCAAATTCTTTCAAGCGCGACATGAACATAATTTGTTATAATGATCTAAATCGCACGTGACTTCATAAATTAAAATAATTTATAAGTTCATAAATATAAATGAAATAAATTACCTTGCAGTGATTTTATTGGCCCCCATAACAATGCTTGTTAATATCGTGAACATAATTAAGTAGTGTGCAACCGACTATGTGAACATAACTTGATATAAGACCGAGTATATGATAAACAAGTTATCGCACATGCTCTCGAAAAATATCGGCTGATATTTTTTTCGTTTTTTATGTTCTCGTATATTTCACTCGCCTAAAGGCTCGTCAAATATGTAACAAGAACATAAAAACACTCAAAAAATATTGCCGATATTTTTCTCGGCACTGTGCGATAACTAGTACTTATAACATGTATTTCCGTTACCAGGCGGCTAATAACGTGTTGCTAAGGTGTTACTAAGAAGATATATTGGTCATAGGACTAAAATACAGACCAGACCGATTCTGATCCCAATGACGTCATAATAATGTGTTTCTTATCTTGATTATCTTTAAATGCTATATCGTAAACTTGCAACAAGGTTAATTACATAAACATCAATATTTTAAGAACACCTTCATCGTTAAAAATAGAAACATTCTTTTTTTCTGAATAAAATTCATTTTCTCATTTGAAATAAAAATTTCCTATCCAGTGGATAAGTCTATCAACAACTAAGGCAGTATTTATGTTTTATACAATTTAAAAACAGGACAACATTTATAGCAGTAATATCTAACTGAAGTTTTAAACATCATGTAGGAATATTTTTTATGAAATAAAATGAAATAAGATGGGTGCAGCGACCTCAGTTAGTCTACATTGTCTGATTGCTTTTATCAAGAACATTTGACATGATAAATATGAGATGAACAACGGTGCATATATGAGGTATATTACTTTCGAATCTAACGTACAGATTTACTTACTCAGGTCAGTTAAGGCATGCGAAATCATCAACCCGTCCATTCCGAAACGGATTCGGGGACCCAGGTTTGGGAAACTTACCCAAATTGGTCCCAGGTGGTCCTTAGTTACCTACGCGGTGAAAAATCATTGACGTCACCACCTCGTTTCCAAGTTATTTGGCCTCAAAGTTTTAAGTGCACTGTAATGGCTTCATTAATTTAAAGTAAGATATTGACGTTGAAGTAGTGATATTGACGTCGCTCTGTAACGTCAGACAATTTAACATTTGAGACATGCATTTTTCGGCTACATCAAAGGAAAATGGACACATCCACTTTGCCTGTTACAGACACACAGACACACACACAGACACACTCTCCGTATTATTATAAGAGACTAGTCGATAAGGCCAGTGGAAGAATCCACTCAGGCAGAAGATTATAAGTTGTTTTGCAGGTTTTGCTAACGTGTCAGCAGTGAATATACAAAAAAAATTGGCAAAATGTAGCTTATCTGCTGCCTGTTATGCGTGCAGATTGAAACGCTGATGAAAAACATATATAGGATCATATGTGTTCACAAACGCATAAGGAGATATAAGTGTTTTAAAATTTTAAAATTTTGATGACGTCAGTAAAGTCCTCTAAATTACAAAAACAAAAATTTCGTTAGAAATTTGTAATGTAAAATTCACTTAGGGAGAAGTACATTGGAAAAGAGAATCGTAACTTGTATTTTGATGACGTGTGCCAGGACCCGTCAAAACAAAATACTTTTTTCCTCAAATTTGTTGACACATTGCTTCCAATGTGTAGAGCTTGAAACGCTGGTCACAATAATGTATAGAATCATGTACAACACCAACAATAATAATAAAGTCAGAAATAACACATCTCAAATATTTACATCGTATAAAGTGATTACGTTTGATTACGTTGAAAACCTTAAATATTTCAATCAGAAGTGTCAAAAACATCAAATTTATATCTGGAAAATCATTTATTCAGTTGCATACTGTCCTAGCCCCCAAAAATATACAAAAAATGTAAAAAATTAACCGGTTAAGAACAAAATTTTTTTTTCTTAGTATGATGATCTGCAATGACCTTTACCAACCATTTTAAACGTAAATGTCAAAAATAATAAGGAGTAAATTTTGAATCAACAAAGATATTATTTTTGGAAAATATATGTACGGTCTGTTCTCTCAAAAGTCTACACAAAATGTAAAACAGATTGGTTTTTGAGGAGCACATCCAAATCAACAAAAATCAGTTCGTTTTGCATGTCCTATATTGCCATTGCCCATAAATCTTCCACCAAAAGGTTATGAAACACATCAAATTATAGAAAAATCAGGCATTTCATAAAATATAAAAAACAAAAAAGTTTTTGTCAGAACAATTAGTAATTTTTTTATCATCACCAAACACAGTTATTATATACCACAATTATAAAATTCTTAACAAAAACGTGAAACCATACAGTTTAGTTTTCCCCAACAAAAGTTTATAATAACAAATATGAAAAAGCCATTAGCTTACACAACAGCCTTCAGTGGAGTCCAATTCCACAAAAATTTGTTCTTTCAGTATATTGCATGTGGTCTTTTTCCCACAAAAGTTTACACAAAATTTTAAAAAACAGCAGTTTGCAACGTAAACAAAAACACGAATAACCATACTATCCTCTCATAAATTAAAATAAAGGCATAAACCCACGTAAATTGCCAATCAAATGTCTACTGTAAAAATAACCTGGCATTTTACATGTAGGCTGACAAAAGTTTAACAGGATGTCAGAAACAAAACAATAAAAAAATACTTAACACGCACGCTTTAAATTCTGAAAAAATTTATTCCACTTGTCATATTGCACGTGGTCCCCTTGTAAAGTAAAAATACATCCTACTATCCTGCAAAAGTCTTTGAAAGATTTTGTAGGTAGCTAGCTAGCTTGTTAGATCATAATTCGTGCTCATTAAAGAAGAGAAGTTTGGAAACTAAGGTATCTAGCTATAGATAATTAAAAAAGAGGAATAACAACATAATTCATAGGTTAGAGCTAGCCATGGGATGGGGAGCTGGACTTGGAGGCTGACTTTAGCTAGCTAACAGTAGCTAAGATACCCAGTTAAATATACTTAAACTGGGAACACTTAGCTAAAACTAAAGCTAGCTATTTATGCTTAGTAAAACACATATAAAGAGAAACAATAGCAACGTAAAATTAATAACATTACAGTTCAACAAACCAAAGTTTTCCGTTTGTTAGTCAGCTAACAGCTTTACGTAGCATTTTGAATTTTAAAACAAACACATTAGTTACGCGCCAGGACATACATTAATTATGCAACAAAATGTATACAAATATGGTGGCTAGGTTTTTTTTTTAAAAAAAGCGTTAAAATATAAAATCTTTAAGAATTTGAGGCTTTTAAGTGGCTTTTCCTGGAAAATGCGAGTCTGCTTGCTCCAGCGACGCAAAAACTAAACGTCTGAAAACATCAAAGTTCTTACTATTTGTTATTTCAAATCCACTTCAAACTGTAGCCTTCATTTTCTACTTCTAACTTTATTACTTTACTTCTAGCTCTAGCTACCGCTTCTTACTTCACTTCTTGGACTTTTCTTTCTCCGAATTACATTTTGCACTTTTTTCATTGTTGTTTTTGTGTCGAGGGTAACCATTTTTCGGGAGTTAGCCGTTAAAATGATTTCAGCAAATCGAGTTGCTTCATTTAGATCACGTGATGTAAACAAAGTAAACCCGCTGGCAAAATGGATATAACTTTTTTGGAGACTTCAAAGGAAATTTCGGCTACATCAAAAGAAAATTAACACATCCACTTTGCCTGTTACAGACACACAAACACACTCTCCGTATTATTATAAGAGATCATGTCACAAAAAATGCAATCTTTGTTAAGAAAATCGCAGCACAAGCAGTAATGTCTGTTGTAAAATAGTTCAAAAGTACGTCTTATCACGTTTTGTGAGGTCATTAAAGTTTTATAAACTTAAAGAGGATACCAAACAAGTTGTTAATATTTGACTTTAGGGTTTCACCCAGAAGTCGACCTTCTGACGGGAAGAAAGTTTATGAGCAACGAGGACAAAAACAACATACTAATTCATCTTGGCTATCATATGTGACACCAAAATATAACTGAAAACACAGAAAAGTATATTACAAATATTCAATATCCATAATTTATTCTATACAAGCACTTAACTTGCTTTTAAATCAGGTTTTCTTGTAAAAAGAAAATGACATTTTTTTATCTAGCTATCTAGCCTAAGAATTTTGCACAAAACATACCAAATTATTGCATACAAAGTCAGTTGAGACAACAGTGATGACTTTAAATCTTTTTAGAGGCATGAATTACCTTCTTAAGGCT
Organism: Hydractinia echinata; assembly: GCA_030067915.1. NCBI lineage: Eukaryota > Metazoa > Cnidaria > Hydrozoa > Anthoathecata > Hydractiniidae > Hydractinia > Hydractinia echinata. Next base: position 1,196,319 of record JASGCC010000068.1, read on the forward strand.
ATTTAGTATAGCATTTTAAACAAATACAGTCCCTTGTGTTTTCTTTCTTTCAGACCTTAGCTTCAAAAAGAATACTGAAAAATATATACATAAACTGTGTATTTGTGCCTAAAAAAATGAAGCAAGTCCTAAAAAAGTAATTTGTTATTACCAGGTTGTCTATACTGTTGCAATAAAGTAGGTATAATTTCTTGCACCTCGACCTTTTGAGTGGTATAGTTATTATACAATATTATTAGGTATGTGCGAGGATGGAGAGTAAGATCGAGGACGGACATCTTACTTAAGCCGTTTTGTAGCCTCGTGAGCGTGAGTTAATTTTTTAACCCAAACTAGTTAAACAAGAACACTTTCGTCAGTATGAACAATCACACAACACTGGAAGCAACCTCAATCCTGACAAAACTTTGTCCCTATTCTAATACCCTAATTTTAGAGAAATAAGGCGAAGGCCACTGTAAACAAGTTTGAGAAATAATTTTGTAAAAATTAAGCTGCCTCCCCTTAAATGTTACGTCGGGTTGCCCGAAATATGTCGCTTTGTTTAAAATAATTAGCACGTCTTGAGTCCATTAAAGTTGGATGGATGGAAAATGGGGAAATAGGAGACGCTGTTGTAAAATTAGTAAGTTTTTACAAAATATAACTATTTTTTAGGATGTTACAACATATTTTGTCCGCTATTGTAGTTGTGATACGTGTTAGCCCACACGTTAATTTACTTTATCATGCACCTTAGGTAGCACACAAAAGATAAGTAATCAGATGGAGAGCTGAGAATAACTGAAGCGCTAAAGTTTTAGAACAACAAGAAACATTGTTGCGGCTGCCAAGAGGATCAAAACACAAGGAGGATACGCACAATATCATATATTTTGTGTTAGCTACAAGTGCTTGAGTCGCTATTTGGCAAGTTGCGAAACTTGGTTCGTAATTTTAAAATGTTAGACTTTACTAACAGATTTTATGAGAACTTCTCTCGAAGACATTTCTCTGTAGACTGAGAAAACTAACATAAAATTCTTATTATAAAGCATACAACATGACACTCTTGGGACATACAAAGTTACTGTACAACGCGTATATCGTCACGGTTGCGCGCAAGACGATCGTATAAACAATAAGACTCATTGTGACATTAACAAACAAGAACAACGAAAAAGACAAAACAAAACAAAATAAAACAGGAGAGGAGAGGCTCGCCACTTTAGATAATGATGAGTTATAGAGAATTGTGTTATTTCCTCCCAATGGTGCATGATACAACAGATATTCAGAGCCGCAAAATCGGATATCGTAGTCATTCAGTCTCACTTTGCGGATAGTCGGCTCTGCTGCGCGTCATCGAATATCACAAGGTTGACTGAATAATTACGAATATTCGATTTTACCTTGGTGAATATCTGCTTATTGTTATATGTGACGTTGTGAACTCTACGATGGAGAACTTTTAAATATAATATTGACGAAATCTATTTTGTTAGAAGAGAGAGAAATAAAGAAGCAAAACACAAGCTTTGTCACACAATACACAAGCTTTGTTACACAAGACACAAGCTTTGTCACATAATACACAAACTTTGTTACACAATGCATAAGCTTTATCACACAATATACAAGCTTTGTCACACAATAAACAAGCTTTGTCAGAAAATACACAAGCTTTGCCACACAATGCACAAGTTTTGTTACACAACACACTTTACAAGGTTTAATCAAACTCTTTGAAACTCAAATAAAAATGAAACTAAATAAACAAACTCTAAATACACATTTTAAATATCCCAAACAACTACATAAAAAATGAATATTTCTTAATTATGATATAGACACAAGAGGATAATATTTCCTATAACAATAGTTGAAACAATAGTTGTATGCCTGATGATGTACTAGAAGTACAAAACGCTTCGCAATAAAAATATATTATATTAAATTATATACTTGTTTCCTCATTAAGAATAATACGTGGCTGTAGATTATACTGCTGAACACTGTTGAACAAGAAAGAAAATTGTTCATTTAAAATTTCATTTAAATGTTGGTCATATTTATGAAACAACATTTCCTCAAAGCGTGTTACAGATTTATTTCGATATCAAATAAAAATATCATTCTGGTTATCATCCATGAGACATCCACCAATAAAACATTAAGCTAAGCAAATTATGGTGTAGAATAAGTAGCTATAGCGTGCTATTTCTTCAATTTTTATTTGCGCTTTTGATACAGCAAAATTGTTCTATTGTGAAAACAACATTTCTTGAATGCGTGTTAAAGATTTATATCGATATAAAAAACAAACAAGCAATATCAAAACTACAATTTCCATTATAATTGACCACCAATCTAACGCTGACATTGCAAATGCCGATGTTAAGGCAGCTATAACAGTTCCCGAACGGGATAGGACATTCCGTAACGCCTCGGTGAAACTTTGTATATTGGATGGTACCATTTTTGCAACCATAGTTCGCAACAAAACCTCTTCAATGAACCACACAAAAATGTAACCAATCATAAAAAGGACCATCAGTAAAATATCACGTTCCAAATTCCGTTCTAATCGTTTCATGGCAATCATTATAACAAACAAAACTAGTTGAAAGACAATACAGACCAAACTTACATAGTACACAGCTCGTTGCGATGTGCAATATTTTGATAAAATTAACAGCGCAAATAAATACGTAATACCATACGTCACTAAAGTTAACGTTACGGCTTCTAAACTCCATCCCAATAAATTCAGCTCTATCAATGGTATGAGTAAATCTAGGCTCATTAAGCAGTACATAAACATAAAAGAAGATACAAACTTAACAAAGCGTCTGGGTTTGTAATGATGGTCTTCAACACTAATGCTACAGAATGGTCACAGTCATGTTGTGTTAGCATTTCTTTATCGACATCTACCTCTGCATTAAAGTCTAATTCACTCATCTGAATTTCACCTGGACCACATTCTGCATCATTATTTGGGCTTGCAAGACACTCATCATGCTCTTTTATATGCTTTTTTAGATCAAATTCAGCAGAGCAATCACACAGAAAGAAGTTGACAATTATCAACACAAGGAGCGTCATTACAGCCACAAATATGCCAACAAAATTTAAGTAGTTTATTGTGAGAGATCCGATGTTAAAGTCGAACACGCCTTTAAAAATAATACCAAAACATGGACCGAGAGCAAATCCAACGGAATAGGCTGAAGCTAGCCACCACAATGCACTCGTACCTTCGTTGCTGTCGTAAAGTCGAACAATCTCACCAGAGCAGATGCTACTGAATGTGTTGGCTATGCCCGCAATAAATCTACCAATAACTAAATAAATTGGATGAAAGTGAATAGCATATAATAGATTGCCAATAATTTGAGCTACGAGTACAAAGTTTGTGTACAATTTCATTTTACGAGTTTTGTCAATGAAACGGCCGGCAGGAGGTCCCAGTATCGTCGAACATAAACAAAATGACGCTATAGTTAATCCATAATACAACTTCGGTTTATCAGTTTTAACCAAATCTGTGAGATATGGATACAGTGTTGCAAATACGACACTGTAATCTACACCTACGATAGCACCACACAATAGATATGCACCAACTGTTCTACGTCGGTTTTTCTTCCAACTATCCAAATCGAAATTACCCATCTCTTAAGATTGAATCTCTTTAAAC